>OX439483.1:435116381-436316381 GCA_949320155.1 Melangyna quadrimaculata
ATCAAACTATCAACACTTAACCTACCTCAACATCACATAAAGATTCCTTCTTCTAGCCACTGAAAAGTACCAAGGAAATTATGCCCATACATAAAAATAAAACTGAAATTTGGCAAGAAAATTGAATACCCATAAAACCAAAACCTACCCCCGATCATACTTATCTATATACTTACCCATATACACATTCTTTCTTTCCTACATCACCGATGAAAAAATCTGTCTACTTGCTCGCCGCAAACAGATAATTCCTACATTATCATTTGGGAACATACAAATTGTTTTTGTTTTTTTGTCATCTTTATTCTATATACTCCTCTTTTACTATCTACTTCCTATAGAAAACAAATTGACAGCCAAAACAAAACAGTTATTTTTTGTCTCCCTTGTAACCTCATACATTTTGTATAGCCTTCTCTATTCTTATTTTCTTCCCTTACCCTCATTTTTTTCTAATTTTTCCCCTCATATAATCTCTTCACAAATTGAAAAGTCTCTTAAATCGTTAGTTCTAACACTCCTCACCATACGCAGCGACAATTATTTCAACCATGATAGTACTATAAGAGTATATATACAATGGTCTAACTTGTAGAGACAGAGATAATTCATTTCACTTGAGTGCAATATGGCTGACCTGTCATTTTGAGAAAAATTTATAAAAACAATCAAATGAAGTTCGATTATTTTTCTTTTCTCCGAACATAATCAGATGATTGTGACGTCAGACACCTAATATTATCAAAAATATGCATTAGTTATTGGGGCAAGACATTAGAGTAAGGAATCGTGTTAAGAATCTTCCAAACCAAAGCGCTACTTTCGCTGTTGATAAAGTTTTTATCGCGTGGGGCGTGCTCTAGTTTACTCGCCAGGACGACAGGTATTTAAGTTTGCAGGTGAAAATGTTATGGTGTCTTATCAAATGGTTCGCCTTTAAAGGCTTTCACAAACCATCGCGAAACATTCGTCGTGGCGCGCGGAGCAACACTCGCCGTGGTGTGGGGACTCTAATTTATTACCATCAATCACCATGTAAATAAATTTTGAAAGACGAATGTTTCCCCACCACGTTGGTGACCCTTAATGCTCTCCCAAACAGACGCGAAACATTCGCGTTTTTGTTATTATTAGCATTTGTGTATCTGTCATTTTTATACCGTTGCTGTGTTTCACTGCGAATTCAATGAAAATGGAGCGTCAAATGACACTTTATGACGCGATATGCAAATCGCCATACTAAAACACCAGAGACGACTGCGATGACGAATGTTTCGTTGTCACTCTGCATATTACGTGTATTTAAGGCTACCCCAAACCAGGGATGAAAAATCGTCTTTCAGCAATGTATCGAATGTTTAAAAAAAAAGTGTATCGAATTGTACTTTTTGATTTTTTTCAACAAATCAATGTTTATGGAGAATAATAAATAAACAGGAGCATTTTTTTTAAATTAAACATACCGCGTGTTTGGAGTAAGAAATAGCTAAGTACACTTAATACTCCAAAATTTATTATAAAGAAATGTTTCAGTATACCTAACTTTCTTTCTTAAGTTGCACCGCTTATTTAATAAACAGTGTTCTCGGAATAGCCAAGTGCATTTCACCTAGAGATTGTAGTCCCGGGATCCCGTATCCCGCAATTCCGGGATCCTGGTCCCCTTTGCATGCCGGAAATTCCGAGATGGAAATGCTCCAATCTTGAATATTCGCATACAATATTTTCCTGCTTGCATTTTGTATACTTTCTTACCTTCAACAAGCAACAACAAACCAACAAACAAATTGAACCTGGAAATCAAATCGCACTATAAATATAAAATATATCTATATTTCGTATATGTTTTACCCCCCAAAGCCCATTTGTTTACATTATTGTTCTATTCAAGAATAAATTGTGATCAAAATGTGATTAACCAACACTATCTTTCTGGTAAATTCTATCTTCTTATTTATTTATTTATTTTTTTAATACTTTCTGACTGAACTAATATTTTTATTTTTATGTTTCGTTTTTTAACAGTTTTTATGAATTAGTTTTAATGTTACTATTTCTGTGAAATAAATATTTAATTTATGTTTTTAAGAGTTTTTATGAATACCTAAGTTTTTTTGGAAGTAAATGTTTTTGTTAAACAAATAAAATAACAATTCCAACGAATATCCAATATTTTTCCTTTAAAAAAAATATCCACTTGTTTGTTATTTTTCTAGACGGAATTAGTCTTACCTCTCTGCAACAATTTTAACAAAAATATATTCTGAATTATGAATTACTTTTTTAAAAATATTTTGCAAATCCGGGAATTCAAATTTTTGAGTCCCGGGATTGAAAAAATATCCCGGCATTGCAATCTCTAATTCAATACCTTGAACAATTCAACCATAATGCTAGTGTTTCGTGTAAAAAAGAAACTAGCTGCTTTTTACACTTAACGGAAGATAAATCATATTGTGTAAGAAAAATTTACATTAAATAAACTTTTTAAAGAAGGTAGGTGAAGTGAAATTTATTTATATAAATTAACAAGGTAGTAAAAAAAAGTGTACTGAATTTTATAAAAATGTATTTGTGTACTTTAGAATTGTCGAGTGTATCGAAAAAAGTACATTTGTATCGACTTTTGCAACCGTGCCCCAAACCAATGAGAAACATTCGCTGACGTGACGATAGTTTTTTGTTGTTATATAAGGAAAAACGCACTCAACTTAAGCGGAACTACATTTTCACAACGTGGTAAAATATAATTTGTATGCAATTGTATGAGCTATATCGCAATACTAATAAGCAACTACAGCAACTAACTTAATACAATTTCATACAAATTCGTATGAAGAATGTAGTTCCAGTGAGGTGCAGTTCCGTCGTGCGTGGTCTAGCCTTTAGCATTGTGTATCTGTCGTTTTTATACTCGTTTCAATTTTAAATTAATTAAATTATCGAAGGAAGGGACTGCAAAACAAATCTTTTAAATTTGTTTCCTCACGCGAAAAGTATAAGAGTGTTAAAAAAATATGTTTCATGCCATGCTTGAAAATTTTTACAGAAGCTTGAGTTTAACATTTTAAAGTGTTAATAAAGGAGAAAACTGATTAAGTTTTGCATCTTCCAAATTATATCAAAGATGGCTGAGAGTTTAGAGTGATAAACTATCACGTAGGAGTTCCGACTTAGATCCCTTGTAAGGTAAAAATATAATATAATATGTTTTATAATTGTTTTCAATTCTATAATTATTAAATAATTGAATTTGATACTTGGTTTCGGTTTAAAAGTAGACAAAATGAATTTAAAATTACATACAAGAATTAAAAATTATATATATTTTTTTTTTTTTTTAATTTAAGTTCAACCTCTATAAGACTTGTAATTTGTATTATACATACATACGTAAAGAAGTTCGCACTTACATTGAACTTATATTTTACTTTCATAAAACCATTTGCGAAGCTATCTGTCAAGTTTAAGTGTCATTAAAAATTCGCATAGCTCTCTTTAAAACTTCTTATCGGCTTCCTTAGGCTTTTATACAATATTCAACTTTTTAAAGATTTGTGAATGTTGTTTATTAGAAGATTCTCCGAAATCTCGTATACAAGCTATATTTGCTTCTATAATATTCATCTTTTTGTTCTTAAATAAACCTTACAAATATCTTAAGGAACTTCTAATGCGTGCCTGTTCTATAAGGCCGTACCAAAGCTGAAATGTTAGTTGGGACCTGTATGCTTGACAAACACTTTTTTTCCCACAGCAGAGATGATGATATCGCTCGCTCACTATGTTCTGTGAGTTTTCACTGTTTAAAGTAATTGTTCACTAAAATCGACAATTAAACAAAATGATGATGTAAATTTCATTAACTGTGTTTCCATTTCCTATAAACTGAACTTTTATCTACTCGATATCCATAGGAGAACTGATAATATTGTTTGCGAAATTGCATGAAAAAGATACAAGACTCAACTTATAGATATACCATGCTTCACGACCAAACCCTTAGATAGAAATGAATAAAGTGAATGCAAAACAATCAGAAAACATCATCCGGCAAAACACCAAAAGCGAGAATAATCGAGGTCCCCAAACATCATACAAATTTAATTACCAGGCTTCCCAACATCATGATGGTGACGTGGAATTGTGGATGTCCTTTATTTCTCATTGTAAAACATTTCACTATATTGGTCGGTAAGTCAGTGACAATGGTGGTCATTTTTGTGGAACTAATGAAATTACAAAATGTTCCATATAGACTTTAGAATCGATCCAATAATAACATTTCTTCTGTCCTGTCCATGAGTGTGCTGCTTGCTTACATAGAAAGTTCGACAATTTGATTGGCATGCCTGCTGCCATTTCTATTGCCATGCCACATAAAATATTTCACAATAGTATATTCATATGCAAAAAGCTTAATTTCCGAGAAGAACCACAGTAGGTACATACCTTTATCCAAACGGGAACAACAGCCTGATGCGGAACGAAGTCAGAGCCTCCCTAGCAAACCGTCCAGCAACGGCCAACGGACAGTCTGACACGGCAAGGTGAACAGAGCTATGTGGTGGTGGTGTGCAATAAGCATTCCGATCCAGGAGCACCATATCCAGAGCCAGAGAGATACAACAACAACAAGCGGAACAATAATATCATTGTCATTTAGATGCACATACTTTGCAGCTGAGTATCGGTACCTATATCGATGATGATGTCGGTTAGATTTATGGGAACAATCGCTTGGCTCATCATCAGCTTCAGCAACCAGCTCAAGCATAAAAAAACCAATCGAACCTACAAATTCTACACCACGTCCGTCGCTGCCGTCGCGTCATCTGGGTGCAGAAGATTCGTCATAGGCTTTCGGTGTCATGCATTCAGCAGTTACGACCGATCGAGTTGGAAAGCATGAAAGCAAGCAGCAGTAGTAGAGAGGAGCACACAATTTTTGTCTATTTTATACGACACATAATACTGTGTGACATTTCCGAATTTGTTGAAGGGGCAAAGAAGATTCTGTCAACACTGATGAAGGTACCATGAAAAAAGGATAGAATATTGTCGTCTAAGATGCATGCAGCACAGCAGCAAAATTGCCTTCATTAACAGAGCAAAGAACAACACTCGTTTTGCTTGAACAGAGGTAAGATATCTCTTGCATGAAGTTTGTCTTATAAGTGATGGAGTTAATTTAAAAGGACATAAAGTAAAGCTGAAGGCGCTATCGCTCGCTCACTATGTTCTGACAGTTTTCACTTTAATGACGATTCGTTTTTTGTTTTTTATTACCAGAGAAAATAAATGAAGAACACAACTTTTTGTTAGAACACAATGTTTAATTGACTTCTTCCTCAAAAAGGCTTTCAATTGAATCCAACTGAGTATTTCGCCGAGCGCAACTTTAACAGAGAAAACAAAATTATACACATTTATGTATGGCCCATTTTTACTTGCGATATACGTAGTATAGAGCAAGTTTAGGATTCTTAGGATTTCCCTTACAATACGATTATAGAGAACGCGAAAAAAGTGGGTCTCGAAATTCTGTCTGTCTGTTTGTCTGTACCTCGACCTGCAGCCTAAACGGCTGAAGGGATTTTCTTCAAATTTTGGACTTAAGCTTCTTATGTCATTCTCTAGAGGGGAAATTGAAATTTTTTTATCTCAAAAAACAACGGTACCTGTCATACAAACAATATACAAAAATTGATTTATTTCAAAAACGGCTCCAACGATTTTCAAAAAAAAATTACGAGCTACTAAAATTACTAAAGCAAATATTTTGGTAGAAAAAATAATTTTTTATAAAGGTTATTAATGGTACCTGTCATACAACCGATTATTTGGTTTTAAAATTTCTCGTTAACTGCAACACCGATCCCTTACAATTTTAACAATTTTTCATATAAAAATTTTTGAAAAAAAAATAATTTTTGGATTTTTAAAAAAATATTGAAATTTTTTTTTTGAAAATTCAATATCTTGAAAACGGGCTAATAATTTTTATTTTTAGTTTTTTAAAAATTATATTTTACTAAATACTAAAAGCTGGCATACCAATGTTATAATTTAAGGGAATTCCTCAAACTCATGAACAGAACAACACCTGTAAATAGGTAAAGTTTGAATCGAGCTTTCGCTTAAATCAGTCTTTGTTTTTCGTGCTCCTATACCTATATGTAAAATGGATAATGGTAGGTAGGTAGAGATGGCGGTCACAAGCATCCTTGCTCGATGACCCAATTAACGCTGCAATGCGCCGTTTTGATACCATAACTCGTTTGACCTGTGGGTTAAAAGAACATTTTTAAAGAAAAAGAGGGTATTTTGTGATAGATCTCCCAACGGATCATCGCCTACGCCCGAGTTCAGCTGCAGTATGCTACGCTAAGCAATTTGCTGATTTGCCCGGGACGCATACGATCTGATCCCTTAGGGTGATCGTCTAGTCGCACGCTCGGATATGGTTATCTCTGTACACCTCCGTCTGTTTGCACAACATGACTTGTGGTTACCAGAGAAAGTACCACCCGCCTGACCAGACGCTTTTAACGGATTTAGACATGAGATGAAACTTATTAAGGATTTGGACATAGGAAAAACACCCGATAGGACCAAAGTTCGCAACTAAAAAACCATCTACACTGTGCCAACTAGGCAACTTGTTGACTGGTATTGAAGCGAAGGTTGGCACAACCGTGTGATCCTCCGGTCCTCGTGCACCAATAGCCACCTTCAAAAACCAGTAGTCTGCTAGATCACAGTCATAGGAGTTTGGGGAAGAAAATGGTGCAAAAGGAAACCGAAGTTAATTCTAGATCCATTGAAACATTCTTGAACTTGAAAATAGGAAAACACTCAAAAGGGTCGAAGTCCGCAACTAAGACCCATCTACACTGTGCCACCTAGGCACTTGTTGGCTGGTATTGAAGCGGAGATCGGCCCAATTGTGTGATCGTCCGGTCCTCGTGCACCATGAGTCACCTTCAAAAACCGTTAGTCTGCTAGCTCGCAGTCATAGGAGTTTGGGGAAGAAGACGGTGCACGAGGAACCGAAGTAAATCCTAGATCCATTTCATCGCGTTGAGGAAAGAAGTCAAATCTTTGATCTTCGTTCCGGAGAGTTCGTGAAGGTCGTCAAAAAAGGGCTTCCCAAAAGATTGTTGCCTCATTCTGGCCAAAGCGGGACATTTACAGAGGAAATAAAAGACTGTTTCCTTTTCCTGCTGGTCCCCACAACTACGACAGTGAGTATTGTAGGGGATGCCAAGCTTCGCCGGAAGTTCTCCTGTTGGCCAGTGTCCAGTGCATGTTGCAACAATCCTTGCTATGTCTCGCCTGGGTCTGCACATTAGGTTAATAGTTCGGGATTTATTATAGGTAGACCAGATTTTTCTAGCAATAATGCAGTTAGTTAAACTATTCCACCATGGATAATACCTCTAAAAATAATTTTATCTGCTATGGGATTTGTGAAACAGTGTTTATTTCAGAATGCACTAATTTGAGTGAATCATCTCTAACCGCGTTAATATCAGATAAAAGTTTATTTTGGAAGTGTGATTCGTGGAAAAAAATATCTGTCTTGTCATGCATATCTAAAATTAATGATCTTTTCTCATACTTCATTGATAATAAGAGTGCATTCGAAAAGTTAAATCTCTCTCATAACACAAGTGCATCAAAAGGCCCTCGCGTCTGCGCTCTAAAGCGGAGGTGATTGAACCGAACAATAAAAACATAAAAAATCCGTTGTTCAAAGAAACGAAAAGTGTTTCTCTTTCACCAGCCCAAAATCGAAATGGACTTTCTCCCTTGCCCCCTAAAATTAATAAAAAAAATCACACTGAACTCTAAGACTTCTAAGAGTACTAGCAAGAAAGCTTCTACTGGTACCAAAACATCGGATTCTTCGTCGAAATTAAATGAAAAATCAAATATAAATTTAAACTCTTCTGTTCAAAGTGTAAACATAGAAAAATCTCTGTGTAAGGAAATTGTTATAGTTAATGACAATGTTGATGCTGGTGGCTTGTCAGGTTCTAGCTCACACTCTCTTGCTACCTACACAGAAGATGTAAATCGAATGGCACACAAAGCCAATTCAACTCATTGCAATGATTTATCGCCAATGACTTCTTAAGATACAAAAAGCGCTGAAGCTGATATTAATGCTGCACAAAGTTCTTCTCCCGGCTAATCAAAGAGTCCAAATAATGATTTTGATGGGATTGAAGGTCCAATTAATAATGCATCAGGTAGTATCTCTGAAGTTCCTACTGCTTATGATGAAGTTGTTGCTGTTGCTTGTGTGGGTGTTGCTGGTGTTGGTGTTGCTGATGTTGGTGCTGCTGGAGTTGGTGTTGCTGGTGTTGGTGTTGCTGGTGTTGGTGTTGCTGGTGTTAATGTTGCTGGTTAATGTGACTGGTGTTAATGTTGCTGATGTTGGGTTTTTGGCTGATGGTGATGAGAGGGGTCAAGCCAACTTATCATTTCGAACTTATATTGCTGCCAACTTATAACAGCCAGCCTATCTTCAGGCAGCTGATCACCATAGACAAGTGGACATGGATCAAAAACTCCTTAAAACTCATCAAAATGCTCGAGGAGAGTTCATTTAAGTATAAATCAAACAAGTTCTTTAAATCGAACCTCCCCTTCTCTCAATTATGTTTTTCTTATAAAATTATTTTATTTTCAGTCTCATCTCATCACGGTAGTGATGAGCATAACAACATGGGGTTATGCTTCCGCTTTCTTTATTTTAAGTTTTTTTTAAGATACATTTTCTTTTAATCTCTCCCCTTTTCACAATTATGTTTTCCTTATAAAACTATTTTCTTATCAGTGTCATCGCAGCAGTGATGAGTATAGGTATGATGGTTAAGTTATACTTGTTTTTTTTTTTTTTAAGTAGGGATTTAAGTGGCTATCTAGTTTAATAGTTATATTTTTTTGGGAAAGATACAGGTACCTTTTATTTAATTTAATCGAAATGATTTGTTGTAAATCAGACTGATTTTTATTATTATTATTTGGGAAAGGAAATAGAAAAATATTTCAACAATGTTTGAGGATTCTTGGCTTAATGTAGGTATTGGTAGGTTGTAGGTACCTTATTTACCAAGGTAGGAAACATTTTTTTTGAGAAGGGAATTTTTGAAAAACACCCATTTTTAGGGGTTAGATTAATGTGAAATATTGCCGCTGAAAAATGGTAGGTTTCTTCTACGTGTTTAGGCGAAAATCAATAAAACTCGCGATGGGCAATAGAGCAAATTTTTGAAGAAAAAATGAGTGGTTAGTCGATCGAGTTTAGGGACAAAAAATATGTACCTATGGGTTTTGAAAAGTTGGATTTTCGTATCTTGCGATACTTCTTTGGAAAGGTGGAACTGCCTATATTACGAATATGTATATCTTAAGTCGCCAGGGCGGTACGTTAAGCCGCAAATCAAGTTTGAAGGTGCCAACTTTGGGGGTCTGCGACGCACGTTTAAAATTCGGTTCTTCATATAGGTACCTAGGTATCATGCGATACATCGATGGAAAAGTGGCACTTCTAGCATTTGCTATACAATATGTCACTACAGCATGCTCTTGTTGCTTCCGCTGAAGGTGCTAATGTTGATGAAACAAATTCCATAAACAATAATCGGCAATTTTTTAACAGTGTGCGCACAACAAAGCTTATTAACCCAATTGTTGGAACAAATATCCAATCTTCTTGCATGTTAAGCGTCATATGTAAATGGAAATGGCTTCATTTATCATCTTTTAAACCTAAAACGACTTGCGATGCAATACTGAATGATTTATCTTCAGCATTTAATGTTGATGCATCGCAATTATGCTGCTATAAGTTGATTAAATTAAATGCTAATGTTAAAGAGCTTTAGTACATCAATCTTAAGCTTGGAGTGCCATCTAATATGTTGTCCAATTTTCTCCACTCAAATGTATAGAAGGCAGCTGTTCGTGTCAGAGTTTTCAAATTTCATCCAAAAAACGACCAAACTTCGGGAATAAAATTTACCGATTAGCATATTCCTGTTCCTGTTGCTACTCTTAGTGATCATATGCTCTCTTCGTCCTGTTCCCTCTTCTATCATAATGCGGGGGGTATGAGATCAAAAGTAAGTGATTTTCTTGTTGCTGCTGTTGATTGCCCAATTATTGCTTTAACTGAAACTTGGCTTAGTGAAAACATTATCTCATCTGAATTGCTCAACACTGTCTACGAAGTCTACAGAAAAGATCGATGTGCAACTGAAACTGGGTTAAACTTCGCATTGGTCTGGGAGAGCCTGAAAATATGACATTTTGAAGTTTATAAACGATGTGAAATTTTTAATAGGAGCAGGGATGTGAGAAATTAGGATTTGTAAATATTTTCAAACTGTAACATTAATCTAGGAAAGATGGAAAATTTAATATGGGCAAGTGGGAACAATTTAATTCATGAAATTTTATTGCTGGTATATACGCAAAATTGTATCCTCAACAACATATCGAAAGTCACCCAAAATCCCCACATTGGATTTTTCTCTCCGAGTTCTCTAGATATATTGAACGAAAAAAGAGTCATGAAGGTACATATACGAAAATGATGGATTCGAATTCTAGGGATTTCAGCTATTGGAGAAATGTCAATATTTTCCATTCGACATATCACAAGAATAACAATAACTTTAAATGGGAAGTTAATAAGATACTCTATAACGTTTTCTCAACATACATAATACATATACTCCAATTCACTCGTTTAAATACAGATTTTTTTCAATAAACTTTTAACGATTTCTCTATAACCTTGTATAGTTATGACAAATCTAGTTGAAGAATTTATTAAGTGCAATATGGGGATTAAGATTCAGTAAGAATTTTGAATCCTCCAAAAACATTGTTAGTCTTATGGCTCTTTGAACAATTTTAGTCAAAAAATCAACCTTATTTTGTGTGTCATTCGTTAAAATACAGTTGTAGCCCGTAGCGTAATGGTTAGTGCGTTCAACTGTCACGCTGGAGGTCTGGGTTCGCTTCCCAGCCTCGTCCACCTAAAAACTAAAAAGTTTTTTTCAGGGCTACTGCCTCTTGCGAGGAATTGACAAATCCTCCAAGAGTATTACTTGTCACGGATTCCCTTCCATTCCTGTCGATAGACGCACACAGGAATGGTTGCGAGTTGTTAGTCACTAGGCCCTGGTTCTTCATGAGCCGTTGTGCCACCCGTTTTATTTTTTATTTTTTTGGTCGTTTAAATACACCTTGAAAAACAACCAAGAAGCTCAAAAAGTCGTTAAAAATAGTATGCACAAAATCAAATAATCAACAGTTAAAGACATTTTTTTATGAATTTAACAATTTTGCCAAAAGGAAGAGAAAAATGCTCAAATTCGAATCTATCAGGACGATGGTCATAGCAGTCGATGTGAAGATCAAAACATTGGACTTAGTATGCAGCCACCTTCGATATAGGGAAAACGATAAAAAAACAACAAACCGCTAGCGAACATGGCTACATCACCTCAAGAAAGACAACGCATACTCCGAAAAGTCTCAAATTCAACATTATTAGTCAGCAAAATCAATGGTAAAACCGTAGTTACAGCCACCAAGAATGCTTTTTATCAGATTGTTCGGGAAGCCACACATTACAACCATCCAGTGGCGGATCCAGGGGGGTAGCTATAGGGGCTAAAGCCTTAAGATTGAGGCTAAAGCCTGAAGCGAATTGGACAGAAACCAATTTGGGGGCTAAGAATTATGGTCATGTTTCATGCTACGACAATTTTCCCCTAAAAAAAAAACCAGAAAATAAGGATGAAAAAAACAGCTTTGGAACTTACTTCCTAAAAACTAACATTATTTCAGAGTTTTGGGGGCTTAAATATAGGTACTGTTAAAGTCCAAAGTTGGGGCTAAGGCTTGAAGAGATAAGTAAACAGATAAAAATGTGGTCGGGGCTTAAAATTAACGTGTCAAAACTCAAATGCAACAACTGTTTGCACTAAATCAAAGCTAATTTAACGAAAGAAACGCAGTTGAGGCTAAAACAATTGGAGAACAACGGGGTGTCAAGTTAAGTGTAAATGTTAAATACTACAGGAATTATTTCTTACGGCCTCGGCTGGCTTTGAGAATTTTGGGGCTTAGTTTTCAAAATTTCAAAAGTCCAAGACAATTGTGCATACAAAACATTTTTGGACTAAGCAATTACATACAAATTCTCTAGTCAAGGAGCCAAAGTCCAAAAGCCTGAGTTTTCTCTGTGCGCACTCAGAAAATCATGCAAAAGCAAATTAATATTTGCAATCCCTCTAGAATCTTGCCAATTATAAACCAGTTTTCAAATCTTGTCAAAAATGTGAAGTTCAAAACATATACCCTTAGCTAATTTAAAAATACACAGCTACATAATGTAACATTTGTACGTTTGGTTCAAGCCTATATGGCTAAAAATTTGTAATTTCACATATGCAGCGAATTGTTGCGGTGATAACGGAGAGGAGAAAAAGAACCCGAATGAATAACACCTAACTTGTGTGTGGCTTGTAAAAATGCTAGTTGTCCAAACGCAATTGTAAAATTAGGAAAAACCTTCATTTGAATGGGCACATTCAAGTGACCTCGGTGGTGCAAAGCGTAGTGCAGCGGCTTCTGGGGTAGCTTGGTCTAGGTTCAAATCCAATTGACGGCAAAATAATTTATAAATTAACATTAGAACTAAATATTAGGCGCCACAAAAGGAATCTGATGATTGGTGTGGCAGCCATGAAATTGCAATAATTCCAGCCTATATAATACTCGGTGGTAATACAAGTGGTTGTTGTTCATTCAAAACCTTCAATTAATAATTTTATTAATACAATCACTAGTTAGATATATCTTTTGGTGCGTCTTTATATTTGCTTCTATCTCCGCTACAGCAATTATGAATAATATGTAATTGTTATTGTACTTTGTAGATTGAAGACATTTTAAAGCAGGACAGGATCAGATAAAAAGGCACAAAAAACACGGATATCATTTAAGGAAAAGTGAGAATGTCAAAATTCGTAGTCTGTTATATATAACTACAAAATGTATATCCATATATCTTTTTCACAAAAAAAAAAAAAAAAAAAAACACTTGAACCTTATTGGTTAGACCGCACTCGCCGGAACTTTACTGCAGCGGAACTACACTTCGCACGAATTCGTATGAATTTGTATGAACTTTAGTTGCCGCTAAGTGCGATATAGCTCCTAAAATTTAATAAAAAATAATGTTTTGCCGCGTCGTCGTGAAGTGTAGTTCCGCTGAAGTTGAGTACGGTCTTGCCTGTCAACTTAACTGATCTCTGTTATATGTTATATAAATTTAAATTGATCTTAGGATCAAAAATCCTAGATCAGCTACTGCAACCATCTGAAAACTTAAAAAGATCCACCGAAATCAGGCTGGAACAGATCTGTTTCGTGAGTTTTTAAAGCTCATTTCCCACTTACAGCTACCAATAATAAATGCGAATATGAATACATAAAAAGTGTTACTAAAGTGAACGGTTATATTGAAAAAATGATTGATGACTTAATTCTACATCATACAATAAGATACATGTTTCAGAATTAACGACTCTGTTTTCACAAACTAAAATAGAAAATAATTATAAAGTAGCTTTATCTTTTACGCCAGAAATTAGATATAAATTAAAATCAAAATTCAAAGAACATATTTTAGATATTGTTTATAAAAACAACAAAAAATTATGTTATTATCTTTGTTTGACAAAAGATAAAACCCCCAGTTTGAAAAAGTCGGGAATTTATCCAATAAACTTAGACGCCGCTAAGTGTTCTATATCAACATGATGGGGTGTTGGGGTTGTAAACTTTAAAATTAAATAATAATGGTGAAAATTTAAAGTAAAAAAGGTGGAAATTTAAAAGATATAAATCATTTTATTTGAGTAGGTTTTCCGACTATTTCCGAAAATTCCTACACTCAAAATCTCTGCAAAATCAAAAATTTGTATACGACAACTTTAATTTGGTTTTATTTATTTTGCAACCATATATAATTCAAATTTTTAGCGGACTCTCCTGGTTTAATTCAATTTTTTGAAATTAGACTATTTTGAGATAAAACTTTTAAAATAATTTATATCTCCATACCAGTAGGAGATAGACAAAAATCTTAAACAAGTAAGATTTTTAGAATTTCATTGTCTATCCACCAAAAAAATTTCAAAACTCTAGCATTCTAATTAACGAAAAAAAAAAAGACAAAAAAGGACATTTTTCCTTTTATCTGCTACAATAATAGAGATTATCAAAAAATCCAAACTTATTGCAATATAAAACATATTAGACTATCAATAAAATTTTTTACTTTTACTCTACCTCCCACCACTTAGCTAATCAATGATCTCAGCGTTGCATACGTGGCGTTACATTTTTTCGTTTCACAAAAATTCAGCCTTGAAATTTCACTCTCCCAAAGAAGTTTCACTTCAAAAACATATGACGATCACATCACATCTATTCGTCCAAAGAATCCTCTTTGCTCCGCTGGCGCTGTGTTAAAAGAAAAACATTAAGGGTATTCATGCAACGTCGGAAGTTTACAAATTGTGTAAAATGATAAGTTTACAGACACAAAAGTTTGCATGAACGACCTTTTTATTCACTTGGTTAAATGCTGTGTAATTTGAATCAGCTGCTCGTTTATTTGACAGATTTGGTGTGTGACATATTAGACGTGTTTAGATTGTAAGTTATTTTTCAATAAAGAACCTCTCCCGAACCAACGCGAAGATCGGAGCCGAATGTCTCGGAACGATAAATAATGCAAGATTCACGATGAAGCTACAAAAGTCGTGCGTCCATAATGTCGGTTTCTTGATTTGCGTCAGCTATTGCTTTCGCTAGTGAAGAGCGCCCCTGAGTGCACCTCATGGAAGTGAAACTGACGTTTGTTGAGGCAGGAAAGAAAAAAGAGATACAGTGAATTATGACTCAATTCTGATTTTCATTCTTCAGAAAGCTACTTTTCATTTGTTTATTACATCTGCTTTTGACAGCTTCCGACTAGTAAGTATCACCCAAACCAATTGTACATCATTCGTTGAACGAAGAAGAAAACAACAATAAAAAAACGTTGTTGATCTAGTTGTGTCGTCGTCAACGAAATGGTTCGCATTGGTTGGGGATAACCTTTATAATTCTAGCTTATTAGTTAACGCAAAGAAGCTTTCCTAATCGTTAAGTTAATGTAGACGTCCGAATTATTCTTTCTTGTACTATTCACAACTTTTATCACCAACTAAATGTGTTCCAATAGTTACAGAACTTGGTCAGAGTTTATTTTTAGTTCTCTGAGATATATTTATCATATTTCTGAACACGCCTAATTTATAAAAGTCACAATGACGTTTGGATAATTTTCCAAAACATTTTCTCAAGCAAATTCGTTGGGGAATTTTATCCAATTTGAGTAAATCATTTCCCATACAAAATTTGACAGTTCATTTACCAAATGGTAAATTTACCCAAATGGTAAACTTATCTAGTGTTTTAACGTTACATCGTTGCATGAATACCCCTATTATATAAATTAAAAAGACGTCCGTTTAATTAATAAAGTGACAAATGCAACACAACTTGACGCATTTGAAAGCTTCTATATCCAAAAAGGTACAATTTTTTTAAATCAAGACAATGGTACGTTGTTTCATGCCTCTTCAATAGCGTTTGACAGTTTTTTCTATTGTTTACATAATTAAGAGTGTTAAAGTTGTACTTGTAGTGTTTTTTTACCCAATTAACAAGAGGAATTGCATCGACTATGAGCTATGACTAACTTTGGATATAGTCGTGTTTGCTGATGATGGAATGAAGGTATTCCGAAATGCATTCAAAGTGAGTCAAAAGTTTAAAATCATTTTAATTAATTTGTTTTGTTTAATTAAATTAATACAATTTTTTTTAACGTGATTTAAAATTTGATTCTCGATTTTGTGAAATCATTAAGGTGTTTAAATTAATTTATCAATTATTCTATGGATTTAAACCGCTTCTTCTTATTAGTTCTTAAAGCTTCTCCACATACAAAATATTTTAAAAAATCAATTAAATGGTTCTCGAGAAAATAAAAAATGGCTCCACTAGACAAAAAAAAAAATATATTGTATTAATATTTTTTTTTGCAAAAATTGTATAAATCATTTTTGAGAAAAATAACGTTTAGGCTAGATAAAATTGTACATAAATAAATAAATCGGGTGGCACAACGGCTCATGAAGAACCAGGTCCTAGTGACTAACAACTCGCAACCATACCTGTGTGCGCCTTTCGACAGGAATGGAAGGGACCTACAATTTTATGCCGAATCCAAACGGCTAGACGAGAAGCTCTTATTCGTGACATGTGATACTCTTGGACGATTTGTCAATTCCTCGCAAGAGGCAGTAGCCCTGAAAAAAAACTTTTTAGTTTTAAGGTGGACGAGGCTGGGAAGCGATCCCAGACCTCCAGCGTGTACAGATACAGTTATTTTCGGTACAAACAAAAAGAATAAAAACACGTGTAACCCAAAACTTTTGGAAGAAATCCATTCAGACGTTACTACAGGCACAATTGCGAGACCCACTTGTTTTCGTCTTCCCTATCGGTGGAGTGAATTAATTACCCGGGAACTAATAAGTTCACCGGGGTAGTAAGCAGAGATGACTATTTACTACATATGTAATATTTCTTCTACATTTGTTTATTTTATGCATCTGCTACGTAGCAACTACGTGAACTACGTAGCAGCTACGTGAAACTTATTCCTTAAAAAGTAGTCATTGTGAAACGTATAATACGTTAAACGTAGAACATTGTTAAAAAAAAACGTTTTTTTTTTCTATATACATTTTGGTTTTTCATTATCTACTACAAATTTTTGAAATCTATTTCTTTTTTTTTGCCAATTTGCTTCAATTACTGGGCTCAGCATTGTCATCCCTGGTAGTAAGTTTCCACTTAGTATGGAATACCTATAGATCGTCTTTTTGCAAGTGCACTTAGTTCAAGTACAAGATGGCGATTTATTCCCAAAAAATGATGGTGTTTTTGTATTTCCCTTTAAATGTTAAGTAAGTTCGAACGCCACATCCCGAAAAAAAATATAAACTATCTTAAAATTTGTAACGATATTTCTGAAGCTAGATACTAAAATAAAGGGTGCAAGGAACTAAGTCCCCGGGAACTAAGGCCTTATTTATTCAGTCGAAGTTGAACATAACTCTGGGATTTTTACAGTCAACTTGAGAATTAGTTTTTATTCACTCAAAAATGACGTTTTCAATTTTTTATTTTCAACTCTAAAGTTGATCAACTTTGGATTTTCTCAACTTCCCAAAATAGTAGAAGTTAGCGAGCAAATTTGGGACTTTTCCTCATTTTTGTCTATTCATTCATGCTATTCATTTCTCGACCGATCACCGAAATCAAGCATCGTCGGGTGAGTTAGTACTAAGATGGAGAACCGCATGAGTATTTTTTTTGTTTCATATTTTTTTTTTATAATTGAAATTTGTTTATAAAAATGGTGCCTTTCCCCCAAAAAATATAGAACAAGTGTACAATTTCAATGAATTGTGTTCCATGTTATATATGGAATGATTTTCTGGTCTTGTGATGTTTAAGTAGTGGGCGACGATTTCGCCGGACAAGTGTAAAAACATACTCATGAACATCGTTCCATTCATGACTCCATTTCACAACAACAGTTCTCACGTTTCATGGAGTTGTTGATCTTTGTTTGGCATTTCCTGTTTGACCCTACATTATTCTTCTCTGTGAAAATTTGTGTTTCTTACTTTATAATTATTTCATTTTAGGAAAAAAAAAAAAATATAGGAACAAATTATAGTGTGTGAAAACTCACCTCTTATTGCTAGAGATATGTATATTATTTTCTTTAAAAATAAAAGTTGTACCTAATCCGTTTTGTATAGCTTTCAATTTAGCTTGGTATTTTTTTGATTCCTCGCTTCACATGGAATGAAAAATCTATTGCAATTATTCGGAAAAATTATTCAAAATGCAAAATTAATTCTAATGCAAAACAAAAGTTGAAAATGACGTCTTGTGCGTCATGTGTCACAAATATCCCAAGGATATTTTAGAAACTGCAGGTTGGTCAACTTTTGAATTTCAACTCTCGAGTTCAGATTCGAAGTAGTGAATAAAAGCATTTTTCAACTTTCAGTTCAACTACGGATTTGAAGTCAACTTGTAAGTTGGCCAACTTTGGAGTTTTCAGCAAGTTGAGCAATAGTGAATAAATTGGCTCTAAGTCCACTGAGGCCCTAAGATCTCACTTAATGGGAACGAAATCTACTTTGGTGGTCTTCGTTCCCATGCAAGGTGGGAACCAGCTCCACTTTCTTATGGAAAATTGTTACACACTCAAAAGTATAAAGTGGTAACCAATTTCCAACAACAACAATTAAAAAGATAGATTATTTGGTTTTATTTGATTATTTTAGAAAACTCGAAAACTGAATCAAAAAGCATCAGTTTAATTCGAAACTTTAGAAATTTTTTAATTTAACTTAACGAAACTTTAGAAATTTTGTAATTTAAATTTGGTATCTCGATTAAAAGTTTTTTTGTATAGAAATGTATTTTTAAAATAATAAAATTTAAAAATACTTCCTGTTTTAACATGGGAATTTATTTCACGTCAAAGAGAACTAAAATCCCACAGTTTTTTATGTGAAGAATTTTCCACATTGCATGGGAACAAAGACCACTTTGGTAAAGTGGATCACAACAAAAACATAAATGTTAAAAAAGAAGCCAAGTTTTTCTATATACAAAAACAAGTCAGCCGTAAAAAGTAATGAGATCTAAAAGTACGCCAAGTTCTAAGTTGATTAATGTTAAATATAAAATATTTTGAGTAGAGTATCGAAGAACCTAAAAATTATTGGAGACATCTATTACTTAATGATTACTGACTTAAATTAAGTTGGTTTACTAGTCAAGCTTTCATTTCAAAATTGAGTAATTAGGTAAAACATCAAAGGACACAGTACGTAACCAAAATGGGTCACTCTTCCTAGAAATGCTTCAATTGTATGATTGTTTAGTATTAAATGGATGTACGGACGCTGACATGGAGGGAAACTATACTTTTTATGAGGGGCAAGGAAATTCTGTCATCGACTATTGTGCGGCAAATAATGATTGGATCAACTTTATTCAAAAAATTCGAAGTACAGAGCAAAACCTTTTCCGATCACATGACAATTACGTTGGAGTGGACAAATCAAAATATATTACACGAAAAGACTCTTAAACTTTTGCCTAGACTGAAATGGAAGCAGGAGGACGCAGCTATTTATCAACAAAATTTAGATCATCATCTCTCGAGGTTAAATGTATCCACTGAGTTAGCGGAAGCACACTCTAATGAACTTATATCCTGCATAAGAAACTCTACTTACGTGTTGAGGTCAAGTAAATGCTTAAATTTTTAACGGAAGTGGTTCGACAAAGAATGCATGAATGCCCGGAACAAATCGTTTTCTCTTCTCAATGCCATGCGAAACTCTAACTGTATATATTTAAAAAAATGTTATCGTGAATCAAACTCGCGTTACAAAAAATTGTGCTTTCTAAAGAAAACCGAGTTTGAAAATAACCAAGCTTATAAACTTGGTCAAACCAAAAGCTCTAAGGAATTTTGGAAAATTACGAAGGAGATTAACTGGTCGAATTTCATAATAGGCACCGGAGTAAGATTTATCAATACACTTCAAAAGTCTTCTATATGGAAAATCTAGCCTGAAATTTAGCTTTGCAGAACCTCTTATTAACGATGACATCTTAGACGAAGAAATCACTTTTGCTGAAGTACACGCTGTTATTATCAGAGCGAAAAATGGAAAAGCGCCAGGTAAAGATGGGATACCATATGAATTTTTTAAGAATGCAACCCTGACATTTATTTCAAATCTGCAGTATCTTTTTAACAAAGTTTTTCAAAACGAGGACATTGCTGATTCATTCAAAAGGTCGATCATTTTCCTGGTCTACAAAAAAGGAGCTGTAGATCAAGTTTAAAACTATAGAGGAATCTCATTCATGAACGTCTTGGCAAAATTATTCTGCGGGATTCTTGCAAACAGATTGGAACTTTGGGTAGGTGTCAACAGTAAACTCAAATAGCCCTAGACTGGCTTTAGAAGAAACCACTCCACCATGGATCACATTTGTTCGCTTACTTTAATTGTAAAAGCGCTCCAAGCGAGAAAAAAGAAGGCTTACGCGTTCTTCGTAGATTTCAAATCAGCATTTGACCTCGTTTATCGCAATGCTCTTTTCTATAAGCTGTCGCAAGTAGGCATGTCTACCAAGTTCCTGCGTATCATACAGGCAATGTATTCTGACTCGAAAGCAGCTGTCTGGGATGGCTCAGTTTACTCAAATTGGTTTGTGACAGATAATGGCGTTAAACAAGGTTGCCTTCTCAGTGCCCTTTTGTTTGCACTATTCATTAATGATGTGGTAACTTACCTTCCTGGAGGAATTCGAATTTTCGGAACGACCGTCAATGTGCTGTTGTACGCCGATGATCTGGTTTTACTTTCGGAATCAGGTAAAACTCTACAATTGATGATTAATCATCTATCAGAGTACTGCAACAATTGGGATCTTACTATTAACACCAACAAATCAAAAATAATGATATTATCAAGGTCTGCTAGGAATCAAAACAGATATAATTGGTCCTTCAATGGTAATAGCATAGAGATAGTCAATGAATACAAGTACCTTGGAGTGAAATTAAACACGACCCTTGATTTCAACGAACACTTGATTGAAAAAACTAACTCATCCCAAAGTGTTTTGAACCTTTCATAGAGAAATAGTTTTTGAAACAAACGCATCACCCTATCTGCAAAGTACAAAATATTTGAGGCCGTTATGAAAACAACACTTTGTTACGCTGATCAAGTGTGGGGAATGGATGAGTATGAAGTGGTCGAAAAATTCCACAGAAATTTCTTAAAAAAAACTATTCAACCTACCCCTTAATACTCCAAACTACGCCTTATACATCGAAACAGGACTTTCCAAACTCCTTATAAGCACATTGAAGTCGCATGCAGACTTTATCGTCAAAACACTGCACCTCCCGGATGATCGACTTACCAAAAAACTGCTACTGTATGAAATAAGAAATGAGAATTGGTGGATGGCGAAGTGGAAAAATATGGGGATTTAATTTGGAGAAATTTTTTCGATAAATACAAGCAACGTGGAACATTTAAAACAACAATTCTATCGATTAATTGCGAAATATGAATGACTGTTTTCATTTAATAAGTATCTATCCCATAAAAATACTCTTACAATGAAAGAAACAATACAACTTTCAAACGAAACCGACTGGAAAACTCTTTACTGTTTTTTAAAAGATATCTACAAGTATAGGATGTTGTTAATATCAGAATTTGAATAATTGTCGTTTTTGTTTTTTATTTTATAAAAGAAAAAATATATAATATTAATCGAACTTGCTAACCGAGCTGACGGCAATGCCATAGCTTGCACATTCATTATATTATTAACCAATGTATCACACAAATGTTGTAATAAATGAATAACTTACTTACTTGCTCACTACTAATTAGGTTAAAAAAGAAAACTTGTCAAGTAAACCTACTCAATTTAAGTCAGTAATCAATAAATAATAGATGTCTCTAATAATTTTCAGGTTCTGCGGTATTATACTCTACTTAAAATATTTAATATTTAACATTAATAAACTTAGAACTTGGCGTACTATTAGATCTCATTACCTTTTGCGGCTGACTTGTTACGCAAATGTTTTTGTATATAGAAGAACTTGGCTACTTTTTTAACGCTTATGTTTTTGTTGTGATTTCACTACTTTTTGCAAAGGTTCTTTTTATCAGGAATAAAGTGGGTGGAATAAACTCACAATGAGAGCCTCATAAGTAAAGTAAGTTTTTAATTTATGCCTTTTGTATAAACTACAAGTCCTACGCATCTACCAATTTTCATAAGCTAGAAGTGCTCTATTGAAATGATAATTATAATTGATTAGAAGTGAGTGGGTGAAACGCACCTGCATGAAAAATTTCGTGATTTCAACTTTTCCTTTGTATACACCTGAAAACGAACCACTTTACCAAATTTCATAATCCTACACCAAACGGAAGTGCTCTCAATATATTTAATATTAATTCTGTAAAAATGGGTGGTTGCCACGCCCACTGAATGTTAAATCTCGAATTTTCAATTTTCCCTTTGCTTGCGTGTCAAGTCCTATCGCTCTACCAAATTTCATCATTCTACGACAACCCAGAAGTGTTCCATATAATTAATATCAATTCTGCGAAAATGGTCGGATGCCACGCCCTCTGAATTTAAAATCTCAAGTTTTAAAATTTTGCATTTGCTAGCACTTCCCTACCCTTACCGTTCTACCAAATTTCATCATTCTACGACAATCAGAAGCGCTCCTCATAATTGATATCAATTCTATTCAAATGGGCGGGTGCCACGCCACTGAATGTAAAATATCAAATCCTTTGTCTGCGCTTTAAGCCCTACCGCTGTACTAAATTTTATTATTCCAAGACAATCAGAAGTGCTCCAAATAATTTATATCAATTCTATGAAAATTGCGATTCTTGCTGGGCGTGGCATCCGACCATTTTCGCAGAATTGATATCAATTATATGGAACGCTTTGTGCTAAAGAATTGAAATTAAGTAAGTTGCCTAAACCTGGTGAGCTTAACAAATGCTGTTCGTTTTAAGTTTCTGACTTTATTGGTACTAAAGTTAGAGAGGGGTCTAAAATCGCCTCGAAAATCGATCATGTAAAAAGGGTGTAGTGCCAGAACTTGGCTGGGCACTACCGTGCCCTTTGATTTCGTTCCCATTAAGTGGGAACTTAGTCTTATGTCCCGAGGACTTATTTCCCTGCACCAAAATAAAGGTTGCGTGATGATAACAGTTCATACAGAATCCGATTTAATATATCACCTAACACTGCTTCATAAAATTCTGAAAAAATCAAGTTACATTCATGCGATTTTTTTTATAGTTGTTATAATTTTGAAATCAGTTCAATTCAGCGCAATTTTTCTTGAATATTTTCAAAATCGTGAAAACTGAATTTGGAAAGTTACAAAATGTTTTAAGATTTTTGAAAATAATAAAAGTAAAATTACGTCATTATTTTCAGAATTATTAAAACTGAATTTTAAAAACAAAAAAACTTTCAAAATCCTGAAAATAAACAAACTAAAAACTCGCAATATTTCTTGGATCAGTTTAAGACATCCTGTATTATATTTAAACTATTTCACTTCAAATACCCTGTGCTCCAAATCCAATTTCAGTTAATTTACTTTTTCTTAACTCGTTTTTATAGCTTGCTCCTCGCACCATCACATAGTGATGATCATCAGGTGAACCTTACACCCAGCACTATTACAGACTTATCGTACATAAGTCAATAAATGCGACGAAGAAAAAAAATAGGAATTCCTCGTCTTGGCGAAAAAAATCCATCTATTTAACATTTTTCTTTATGCAGTTCATAGTAGTTTGCGTGATTGTGAAGAAATTGCAGATTCACTGGTACTGGTGCTTTCACCACCCCTGTTTTTTTTTTTATATTTTATTTTTTTATCTAGTCACTGATTGAGATGCATTTTGAAGATTTTAAAATTGAATCTGAAAAATTTCTTGGTAATATTGCTTTGATAATTTTATGTTCGTTGGTTCGTTATCGTGGAATTGTCAGATTATTTAAATTATTTTCTTGTCGCTGAATCACAAAATGAAATTATTTCTGGGTGGGAAATTGAAGTTTATAAGTAGACAGATAGGTACCTGTGAAATATTGGTTAAGAAAATAATAATTTTTGGCTAACGTACCTCTATTCCATATTCGTCCTTTGTTTTCTTCTTATTCTTAAATATTCTCTTATTTAACATCTTACATACTTTATTTTAGATGGCGCTCACAGCCCAGGATGGGATTCGCCACTTCGCCTTCAACTAACAAGCCCCTCCAGCGAGCTCTGTCCCTAGCTAGCCGCTGCCAGTTGCGCACACCGAGTTGGTTGATGTCGTTTTCCACTTGTGCGCGCCACCTGTTATGGGTTCTTCCTCTGCTACGTACACCATCGGGGTTGGCAGGTGCGTTGCTGTCCATAAGCTCCACGTGCCCCAACCATCTCACCGCTGAATTTTCAGCTTTTTTACCAGGTCAACGTCGCTGTATAAGTAAGTAAGTAAGTAAGTACATAAGTAAGTAAGTAAGTTTTTAATTTATGCCTTTTGTATGTACTAAAAGTCCTACTTACTTACTTAACTTTAGATGGCGCTCACAGCCCAGGATGAGCTTCGGCCTCAACTATTAAACCCCTCCAGCAATCTATCTGTCCTCAGCTAGCCGCTTCCAGTTTGATGTTGTCCTCCAATTGTGTGCGCCACCTGTTACGGGTTCTTCCTTTGCTGCGTACACCATCGCCATCGGGGTGGATTCGAAGACTCGTCAGACAGGTGCGTTGCTGTCCATACGCTCCACGTGTTCTCAGTAGGGCTAGACGAGACCAAGACGAGACTGCACAATTGGTTCGAAATTTAAAGAGAGTCTAATAAATTATAAAATCCAATTTCGGTTAAATATTTATTTTCTTCTTCACGTATTCATACTTTAATCATAAATATTTTGTTCCAATAATCATCAGGTTGTCCGGAAATCGTTTTTTTCGGAGACGAGACCGAGACGAGACTGAAAATTTTCGATTTTAACGACACCGAGACGAGACTTACAAAAGTCTCGCAGAGTCTCGTCTCGTGGCCAGCCCTTCATCTCAGCCGCTGTATTTTAAGCTTTTTGACCAGGTCAACGTCACTGTGTAGCCCGTATAGCTCGGCGTTGAATCTTCTCCTCCACACTCCTTCGATACACACTGGGACGAAAATCACATGAAGAATCTTCCTCTCAAAGCACCCTAGCAGATTTTCATCCGATTTTTTCAGTGTCCATGCTTCTGCCCCATAAAGCAGGACCGCGGGATGATTAGGGTCTTGTATTAAGTCGCCTTGGTTCTCTGATAGATGCCTTACTACTAAAATGCCTTCTTAGACCGAAGAAACAGCGGTTGGCAAGAGTAATTCTTGGCCTGGTCTCTGCACTGATGTCATTTTGCGAGGTAATAGTTGAGCCCAGGTATAGACAAAGTCCTTGACAACTTCGAAGTTATATTGTAACGGAACCGAGGTGTACTCGGCTAGGACTCTCGATAGGCTCTTCCATCATCTCTCAAAAGCAGAGGTGCTAAAACCCAAACCAAAAACACAAGCACATGGTTGGAATACGTCCATCGAACATCCCTAAAACCTTTCCCTCCCTTACCACCAATACAACCCAGAGCTTACAGGAACTATGGGCCGGTCTGGGCAGCAGAAAGGAAAGGGTGTCCAGGCCACGAAAGCTGTGGCATGCTAGCATATAGCACGTCCTAGCTCGTCGGTGGAGGGGTCCTTGCTATCGTAGCACTGGACGTTCGTTACGAATTACATGCCGGAAGAAAATACAAATATATACGGGTTCAAATAATAAGAGCCCAAAATCCTCCTTGTAGGTCACACGATGATCAATTTCTTGTAGTGAGGAGAGAGCGAGATGGAATTGCCTCTCTGAGGTGATACCCACCCACGTATCCCAAAGGATACTACCATTGCTATTGTGTCCTCATGTTTACAATAACCCCAAGACTGATTTAACGGAAATTATCTCAAACCCTATTAATTAAATAAAAAAACCCAAATCAAAAACCTTTTCAATCGAAAATAAAATACTGAAACGTCGTCATCGTTATCCTCACATCATCTTCAAAACACTCGATAGCTTACCATCCACATCCACCCCTGACTAATCTGTTCTCGTTTCATGTCGAAATGTGTTTTACTAAAATCTGTAATTCAGAGCCTAAACATAACTTCCCATTAAAAAATATTCACCCAGGAGCGGAATTGTTAATGAGAAGGCGAAACAATTTAATTTTGAAAATCAAAATAAAATTCAATTTTAATGATTCAAAAAACTTACAACTAACAAAAATACCCTAAAAAAATTCATAAAATTATTTTATCTGTACTATACGCAACATTCAAATTACAATATTTTAAACCAACAGTCAGTAGAGTATTTGTTTATTTATGTTTTTAATCTTATTTAAAAAGTATTAAATTTTATTTATCTATTTCAAAGGCGATGATGAAGTAAAAACAAAAAAAAAAAAAAATTTATATTTCATATATATTAATTGAAAATTATATATAAAAAAAAAATAAAAGTTAATATGAAACCATACAAATTATTAAAATATTTATGAGTTTAAAAGAAATGGAAAATAAATAATTTATCATCACCCTACTGTCTCAATTCTCATATCTTATTATTTTATTTGTATGTTAATTTGCATCAATTTAATTTAGTAGGTACTCGTTGTTTTTTTTTCTCTTAATTTCTCATTTACGGGGTGTTGTTCTTTTGTTTGTTTTTTGTTTTATATAATTATTATTTATTTTTAAACTCTTATTTATAGGTAAATTTTTGAATTTTTGAAAATTAGAAATGAATTAATTGGAAATGTGGAAAAATAAATGTAAATTAAAATCAGGGAAAATTGTTCAATTATTAAAAAAAAATGGAAT
The DNA here is from genome assembly GCA_949320155.1 of Melangyna quadrimaculata. Lineage (NCBI taxonomy): Eukaryota > Metazoa > Arthropoda > Insecta > Diptera > Syrphidae > Melangyna > Melangyna quadrimaculata. The sequence goes on from OX439483.1 coordinate 435,143,132, forward strand.
ATGAAATAAATTTACCAAATATTTTTATTTTTTTTTTGTTTACTTGTGTATGTGTAGTAGGTACTGCTTTGATGAGGTGCACCGCTCCAAAGACACTGAGTTAAAAAAATTGTTTTTTCTAGTTACCTGTTCGATAGAATGTCATTTTTTTTTTCTATTATTTAAATATTCAAACGATTTACAAAATCCACTGATTTCAAAACGAAAAATGTTTATTATTTAAGTAAATATATATATTTTTTTTACTATAGGTAGGTACTGGAAATAACTGTCAGAAAATTGAATTAAATTAATTTACTAATTAAATGGAAAAGATAATTTTTAACAGAGAGAGTAAGCGGATTGAGATTGTAAGAGAATTGGAAAATAAAAAAAATAGATAAGTTAAAGCTGATAATAGTGGTTCTGTGGATGCTGTGGATGGAGATGGTGACGTCAGGCTATTGTAGGCTTTGTATTTGTTCGATGGGGAGGAAGCAGCATGTAATGGTTCGATGGAAGGTATTTCGGATATGTTCTCTGGTGTCGTTTATACGTTTTCGTCTTTCAGGTATTTCAAGGGTGCACTGAGTTTTTTTTTTCTGTTCACTTTTATAGGGAAATATTCTTTTTTTTTTCTATTAAATTTTCTTTTTTTTTTGTAGAAGTATTTTTCTGATTTTAAGGGTTTTTTTTCACTTCTTTTTTTTTTCTTATTTTAAAGGGCAGGTATATTTTATTTTTCTTTTGCTGGTATTTTTGTTTTTTGTTTTACTAGATTTTTTTCAGGTTTTTGATTACATGGGATTTTATTTCACATTTTTTTTTATCCAAAAATATAATAGTTATATTCTTTTTTTTAATTTTGCATGACATACATAGGGTAGTTAATTTTTTTTTTTTATATGTATATTTTTTTATAGATATTTCTCTTATGCCTTTTTTTGTTTTACAGGTTTTTCTCTTTTCTTTTCGTTTTTGGACTTTTTTATACACAGATATTTTTTTAATTTTTTTACTTGCATGGACATTTATAGGAATCAGTTTTATGGTTTTTTTCTTTTTTTTTGCACGTGTTTTATTCTAGCCTAAGTTTTACAATTTTTTGCATGGCTATCTTATGGTTTTTTTTTTATTTAACTTAGTTTTTTGTATATAGATAAAAAAATTTATTTCAGATTTTAAAATAAATTACTTTATTTAAATACACAAATTAATTTTAATGTTCATATTTTTTTTCCGGACCAATAAAAAAAAACTATTCGCGCTGGGACAGAAGTTTTTTCGTTGTCATCCATTGAAGTTTCAAATACTTGTATACCAGAGGATGATTCAAGATAAGCGACCACTTTTATAGGTTGTCGCTAAGCTTTGCCACGTCGAAAATTTCGAAGAGAGTACTATAAAGATGGCGTCGATATCGAGGCCGGAAGAAGTCAATTCTGGCACAGTTTTAAACTTACAAATCACATATTATTTAGTCTCAAAAAATATTTTGGAATTTTTCAAAAATATATGTGAACAAATATTGAATTTCAAGTTTAAAATCGGTTCAAATAACTTACTGGAAATTCTTCCATGATGCAAATTAACAAACAACTTTTTTATTATATTGGTGTCTAACTTCGACTTTCTCTAGAACTTTCTCTATCATTTTTCTATTCGAAAGCTGAGCTGGCGAACATCTTCTTTTTCTCTTCCTTGTGTCTCTTTCCTTTACATCCACTTCATCCATCTGAAAGCTGAGCTGGCGAACATCTTCTTTTTCTCTTCATTGTGTCTCTTTCCTTTACATCCACTTCATCCTTTCGACCTCATCTTCACCTTCCCCAACAGCTTACACTAAATTGAATTTAATTGAAAAGGCTGAATAGAAAATTATAAGATCGAATGGTTTTAGGATAGGCTAAAGTTATTTTCAAACTGTACTGACTGTTGGGTTTAAAATTGGTATATACAAAAAAAAATACACTAATAATCATTTTGATTAGGTCGTTTCCTACAATATCTGTCTATCGTGATATTTTGCCCGAGTCGACGATGCTGAGATTCCTTTCTCCGTGACAGCATATACTTTGTCTTGTCCTCATTAACCGCCAATCCCATTTTAGCCGCCTTCGATTCAATGCTCGCAAATGCGCCTGCCACAGCTCGCTTCGTTCTGCCGACAATGTCTATGTCATCTGCATACGCAAGTAATTGAACGGACTTTTGATAAATTGTACCGCTACGCTTAGGAGACTTATTCTATGATTTTGAATACGATTTATTGTATATACTATAGATATCCTTCGATACAATTAATTTGTTTTATTCCTAACAGTCAATGAGTATGTAGGTTCATGTAGGTAGGGAAGGGACTCAACTAGAATTTTAAGATTTCTATTTTTTCGGGTAAAGTAATTATTTTAAATACACGAAAACCATAATTTGGAGATTTGTTCAGAATTCTGTTACCAGGCCTTTTCTTTCATCTTTTCATGAAATGAAAACAATTGGTAGGTACCTATAACTACATAAATGACCCTCTGTCTTTTTTTGATAGAGTTTGTCTGTGTTAATTGGGTTTACATAGAAACCTACTAATGAACTACCTGCATACATATAGGTACATGTATAACTTATTGATTTTATTCAAACTGGAAAAATCCAATTTTAATAAAAAAAAAACCTTACAAGAACCGAGTAGGTAAACAGATTTCTCAATTTCGCTCTAGTACCTACGACAACCGATTTCTTTTTTTATTTTTTGTTTTTGCACACCTTTTTTAGTTCAACCTACATCTGATATTTCTTTTTGACATCCTGCAAGGCAATTTTAAATTCACCGGGCTTCCTGCAATTAGCCAGTGAGCAATTAACACACAAAAAAAAATAAAAAAAAGAACCAACATAAAATTTTCTTTGAATGGAGTAGAAGGAAAAAGCACAAAATAAAAGTAATGATTTCCCTGCATTCGAAGCGCCAACACGTTCTTCTTATACACCAAAAGAGCTCATGCACCGACGGCGACGGCCGGGAGTGAATGTGTTGAAGTGTAGTAGATTCGACCCCCTTTTGTGCAAAGTAAGAACCCTTCTATAAAGCCGATCAACGTGTTCCGATCCACTATGCAAGCAGAATAAAAACAACAAAAAATTGATTTTGTCTAACACACTCCATATTCTCCCCACAGTATCCACCCACAAATCTATATGTACCACTCCTTCTTATTTTTTTGTATTCAGATATACAAACCCATAGTTAGAATGTGGGGTAATTTGTTTATGTTTGTGTGTAGATGTGGATAAGAAAAGCAAACGTCGAACTTTCTCGCCCTTAGGGCTATCCTGGGTTTTCTTTTTTTTTTTTTGTAATATCATTATTTTTTTTTGTAGGTTGGTAGGTATATCCTTGTGTTCACACCATAACTTTTGCGCTGGCATTTTTCTTTGGGGTCATATATTCAGGACATCTTTGGTCTTTGGCACGCAAATAAGACGAATTACTCGGCAGCACGAAGAGTGAAGAAACATGCGGGTTGGCTCTTGGCTCGATGTTAACGATGATGATGGGCTGCGAATTTTTGGGGTGAATTTTTGTGTCGCCCGAAGATACATGGGTGACCATTAGGGTGTCGGTTACATAGTAGTATAACTGACTAAAAGTTTATTTATGATGAAATGTTTAGGCATAAAAGCACCATAATGGAAGAATGGGAAAGGTTGACCAAAAGAATTGTGAATGTGTCACAATCATGGATTCAATTTGTAAATGTTTTATTTCACCTTCCGGGCTTATATTATTTCTTATTGTTTGACTGAATATTCTCATACCTATCAAAGAAAAGTCTAATTGGACTTTATTTAAACGCTGGCTGGTGGATTGTGTGGCTTACAAAAGCGAAGTTTGAGTTGAAAACTACGAACTTTTAGTGTCATAACGCCAAAACTCGTATACCGTGGTACGCCAACCATTAGACAATTTCAATGCTTGCAATCGCTTTAATACTTTAAACTGTAATGTAACAGAAATGGAACAATAGCCGGTAATTACACCTACGTAGTAAAGTCCTGGGTAATTAAGTTTATTTCCCATATCTGCAGTGTTGAACAATAGCATACAAAAAAACTGATTTCCATTGAAAGAAAATATTCTCATTATGAAGATACGTATTTCTTCTTCTCTGATGGCCGAATGTCAAATTGAATCACACTCTTGCAATTGCAATAAATAAAAATAATTTAAATAAATAATAATAATAATTTTAACATGGCAAACTTAAGGCATGTAACTATGCAAATATAACAATAAAAACCATCGTATCGCTCCTTTGCCAGGCTTTTTTTATAAACTACCTACACGCTGCACATACTATGATGAACATACACATACATATAATCGCTGAAAGCGAATTTACATTATCACCAAAAGAATGACATTAATCATGCATATTATATCGCTCAATTTACTCGGCCGGCCGATGGGAATTAAATATAAATCCTGTTTTTTTGCTTTCGTTTTGTTTCTGTTGAGCGGACAATTCTGGTGTTCATCAGCCGCCAGATAGCGCGACTCCACTTCACATCGATTTATGTAAATTACAACATGTTCCATATAAAATAAAAAAAAAATAAATTCCATTTTGAACGATTTCGAAAAAGAATCACATTAACGATTAAACGAAATGTCAGGCGATGATGAAAACAAAACAAATAAAAAAAACATGACAGCAGTAAGAAATATTTTTCGAAAAAATAGTAAAAATTAAATTTTAACTTTTTTTTTTATATTGTTTAAAAAGCTCCTAGAGCCAAATTACCCTTGTGTGGCACACACTCTGGAAACTGGATCCAGAAATAAAGTTTGCATAGGGTACATAATGATAAATATGACCGTTATGTACATATATGAATAACAGTTTAATTTGATTCACATAAGGTGTAACAAAAAGGTAGAGAGCAGTGTTGTCTCTTCAAAATTTAAAAAAGTGGTAGATTGAACTAAGAAAAAGTGGTAGATTCAGATTGTTCGGGGTAGATTTTTAAATTTTAATTTTTGCAGATTTTATTTTGTTGGTATTATAAAAAAAGTATTTAAAATAATAATCGAAATTAGCGGCAACTGAACTACAAACAATTTTATATGAATACATAGTGAAGTGTAGTTCCGCTGATGTTTCGTTTCGTCGAGTGTGGTCTTCAGGATTGAATAAAATTTCTTTAAAGCCTAAGTACGCAGCTCACGCTTAATTTTCGCTCCCATAAATTTATCTCTCCAAAAGCTGAGCTTCGCTTTTTAGCCGAGAAGTACGCAGCTCCAGATAATAAAAAATGTTAAGTTCGTACTGTACATCCACTATGTGTCAAATTTTTGCGGGCTAAATAAATGCACGGCACATTAATTTTGAGCTTAATTTTAACAGATTGTTTTTTGTTAATCTTTTCTTTAATTTTGCAAGTAAGAGGACGTACGTGTTGAAACAAATTGTGATTCTTTTGTGCAAATCGTGATTATAATTTCCAGAACGCCATATTGTGGGGTGATGTGTTGGTCTGAACGATTGAAGGATGAAAAATCTATAAGTGGACTGCTGCGACGGAAAACAGAAGTGCAAGTAGAACAAACTACAAATCTATGCAACCTACGAAACAATTATAGTTTTAAGAACAAATAAAGGTGCAATAGTGAGACAAAAACTCAATAAATAATCATTTATAAATTATTTCGACAGTAAAAAATAAGATTTGCATTTTATAAACAATTTCTTTGGTATATTTTTGTTTGTTTGTTTTTTTTTTTGTTTCAGAGAACAGCTGATTTCTGTGACATTCTCCACAAAAATTTGGCTAGTATTTTAGCCGATGTTTGGGGAGAATAGTGCTAGCAAAAATTCTCCTTGATGGCTCCTTGGCTTGGTGTTTTAAAATTTTTCTTAAAACAAACAGAAAATATTTTATTTAAAAATTTCCTCAGAAATATTGTAACAAAAATGATTTTTTTTTTTTGTTATGACGGCATAAGTACCAATTAATGGTTAGTTTATTTTACTAAAGTTTGAATTTAAAGCTTTGTTGAACCTCTGTCGCTTGAAAAATTTGTAGAATGATTTTTTGCATTTTAAGGAATTCCTTAATTTTAATATGGCTTATGAAAAATGGTAGAATTTTTGATTACTGTGGTAGAATTGGTAGATTTGAAAATTGCTCAAAAAAAGAGGTAGATCTACCACAATTGTGGTAAAATGACAACACTGGTAGAGAGTCTAGGTTGAGCCGAGACAAGAGAAACAAAATTATAAGAGAGGGATGTCTTCTCCATAGTTTAGGGGAGGAGGGGTACGTTAACCAAAACAAAAATATTAATAAAACAAGGGATATATTTACAATATCTTGTTATACTTTTTTGTTAAGCCAGAAATCACTTGCTTTTATTTTATTTTTAAATAAAACTCTTTTAATGAGTTTTTGTAAAATTAATTTTCAAATTCAATGCGATGAATACTACTATATGCGGCCTCAATATCGATGTAAAGATGATGGGCCTCGACTTGAAATTCGTTGTTCTTTTTGCTTCAGTGTGAAGATTTGGTTAATATTCGATCTACCATCAAGCGTGAAGCCACACTGATATATTTGTCGATTAAAGTATTTAAGACAAAGAATTACCTTTAAATCAAATGCTGACAAACTGGATTATCAATTCAAAACTAGAAGGCTTTTCTGCAAGGCGGTGTTTTATCCACCCTTCTCTGGAAGTTGGTAGTTAACGAATGGCTGACATGCCTGGAAGTGAAAACCTACTGAGCCTATGCGGACCATGTTGTTACTGCTCAATAAACACATTAATTGTCTTGTAAGAACTCTTACAGAACAATGAAACTAAATATCTGGGTCTTAATATAAGAAGTTAAGCTCGAAACCTCATACACAAGAAAGAGTCGATAAGACCACATGGCACTCTTCTCTTGCAAAAAAGCCATTGGCTATACATCATCTCGATAATTAACATACGAGGTGGCAGTATGGTGGATAAAGCGATTAACCGTTATTACCTTAGTAACCACCAAAAATCAGCTTACATGTTCACAAGTAAAACACTTCGTTTTACTCCCTTCGCGGTACTGGGCACTCTTCTTCATCTGACAGTACTCAATATATTGTGTACACAAACAGCATCAACAACAACGGCAATCCGTCTTAAGATCTCTTCACAGTGGAACAAAAATGGAATAGGCCACTCAGTTATTCTGAACTAATATAGATCACTTCCAAGTATCATTGACTACACCCTCCCACAATTCCGTTTCGACAAAAACTTTCAAGTTGCCATACCTTCCAGATTCAAATGGGAGGACGTGAAGAATTCATTTCTATACGAACGCTTCAAAAAAATGATGATGGAGTTGGTGGAGGCGTGTACTAAGATAGATCAAATTTAAGTATCTCATTTAGTTTTCCTGACCATTGTAGCGTGTTCCAGCCTTTAAAGAAGTTTTTAAGGAAGTTTTCTCTTATGGATTAAGGAAAACGTGCTTTCGACTTCTGATATCCGCATCTTCTCAGATAGCCAAGCTACTATAAAATCTCTTAACTCTGTCACTACAAATTTTATAACAACCCTTTAACGTCGATATTCTCTTATAGAGATGGCACAGCAATTCAATGTTCACCTCTGTTGGTTGCTGGTCTATAGGTACATTCCAGGAAATTGTAAAGCTGTAGCTGACGAACTTGCCAATAGAGGAACAACACTACAGTAGTTTCTAATATCGGTATACCAATCTATCGGTATGCCTTTGGTAACTGCTAAGTCTTACCGTTATCATTAATTACAGTAACAACAGGTAAAGGCGCACCATATTCTTTAATCCTTTGATTGAGTGACATATGTAAGCAAAAACATATGAAAGTAAAAACCTCGTGCTCGAGTGTCATCAATTAAAGAACCTCATGGCGCAGACGATATCAATATACCGGGAGATTTTAAGCATCTTCAGGGTCAAAAATTTTTTGTTTTATTGGAAAAGGAGTACCTATAAAGAAACCAAATTTGTTATGTTAGGAAGAATTTCTAATTTACTTCCTCTTAAAGCAAAATGTTGTTTATGTCTTTCCTGCAATTATGCGACGATTGTAGGGCTGGCCACGAGACGAGAAAAGTCTCGGTAATGGTCTCGGTCTCGCATGACCGAGACGAGACTGTATATGTGCACCGAAATTTAGAAAGAGTAAATCCAATTTCAGCTAAATATTTATTTTCTTCTGCACATGATCAAACTATAATTGAAAATATTTCGTTCCAAAAATCAACAGGTTGTCCGGAAATCGTATTTTTCGGAGACGAGACCGGGACGAGACTTAATTATACGAGACCGACACGAGACCGAGACGAGACTGAAAATTTTCGATTTTAACGAGACCGAGACGAGGCTTACAAAAGTCTCGCAGAGTCTCGTCTCGTGGCCAGCCCTAGACAGTTGTTTACAATTCATGGTCAAATAAAAAAAATGGACACGATTGGATCGCACAAACTTGCTCTCGTAGCCAACAACTTTAACGTAGCTTGAAGTTGACAATGTGCATATGTATTGATTCCATACCATAACATTATGATATAATTATATTTAAAAAGAAAGGTCCTCTTACATAAAAATTACTATATATGAGAATGGCAAAATTATATTGGTCCTGGTCTACCAAGTGCCCAGAACGAGACCTATGAAAATGACTAGGTACTATGGAGTCATGGAGTGTACCAAACGTACGAGCATTTTTTTTTTGTCCTAAACAATGGGAGTTGGCTAAAATAAGTGACCAAACAAATAAGAAAACACTGCAAATTCGAATAAACATGGACGAATTGTTTGTGATATACTGTCTCAACCCCAAGGTTTACAGTTCTGTCTCTGTGTCTATATTCAAAAATGATGCTCTTGAACTAAGCTTCCGAACGTTGTATAGCTCAATTATGGGCACTAGTCGCACAGTTATTATTATTCCTATTCATTAAATTCGCTAAATAAATTTTCATAGTATTAAGCGAATTTTTCGGCAACCAAAGTTCCTTTTATTTCAATGGAACACTATTGCAATTCATTTTTGGTCTAATTGCAATCTTTGTTGCCATATACTGCCTAAACCCCATGGCTTACAGCTTTGTGTCCATTTTTCGTTGTTATTTAAATAGATAAAACAGATAGAGGTTAAAAAAAAGTATACCATCTGATTTGTTTGATAAACATGAATTTATGAAACAAAAATTCAAAAATCGTTAGAGCGGTTTTCTTAACAATTAATTTTTTATATATAAAAATTCTTGAACATTTTTAAAAATAAAATTTGGTATTACAACTTTTATAATTAAATAAAATACAATTTAACACAAAATTAAAAAAATATTCATTTAACGGTTTTCAAGATATTGAATTTTCAAAAAAAAATTCAATATATTTTTAAAAATCCAAAAATTGTTTTTCGAAAAATTTTATATGCAAAATTATTAATATTGTAAAGAACCTCTTAAATTTGAGTGAAATCGGTGAAGCAGTTAACGGGAAATCGGTTATATGACAGGAACGTTAATAAACGTTATAATTTTTTTTTCTACCAAAATATTAATTATATATTTAGCTCGTATATAAATACCTCGTATTTTGTTTTCAAAATTGTTAGAGCCGTTTTTGAAATAAATCAATTTTAGTATATTGGTTGTATGGCAGGTAGCGTTATTTTTTGAGCTAAAAAACAAATTCAATTTCCGCTCTAGGGAATCCTATAGGAACCTTAAGTCCAAAGTTTGAAGAAAATCGCTTCAGCTTGCACTAATCCTAAACTTACCCTTTACTCTATACATCGCAAGAAAAAGTGTTGTGCACCTTACTGTTTTTTTTTTTTTTTGTCTAGAAAGACAGTGTTTTAATTTTGTTTTGTTTCGGACTTGATTAGACTTGCTGATGAATTAAACATTGAGTTGAGGCCAGAAGAAATTATAACTGATTTTTTAAAAAAGCAATAGCATCTAAGTTTATTTCACTTTTGCCAGATTATTTGAAGAGAACGAGTGCAACAAAAGGCGTTGCTGGCAAATATGGAAACTGCAACGAGTTTTCTCAAAAGATTTGAATGGTGAAAAGTTTGGCTTGTACCACCTGAAGAAGTCTCATCCTATTATGAAAAATGGTGAAGAAGCACTAAGTTTTGCACACCGTATAAAAATAAATTACATTCGCAACGGAAGTAATCAAGTTCATTACTCTCTTAACTTTTGCAACGAAGCGTTCTACCGTTCTACATAACGTTAATATATTAAGCAGACTATACAAACTCCGTATAAAAAAGTCTTACCAAGTTGGGTGAATTTTAGTTCAGTTCACTACAACTTATAACTTCTTTTAACCTATGGGGCCCCGAATACGTCACAGCGATATCAGCACATGGTTGCCATTTTCATTCACCCGAGTTCACACTCGGTACTGACAGAAAATAATACAAACTGACAGAAAATAATACAAAACGACCAACTTTGATCCATAAAAAGCATCCAATTGGTCATTTCTCAAGTCAAGGGACAAAAGTAAATTTGGTTGCTTAATCAGTTTCACTTAAGCTAAGGACTATTTGGTCATTTTGTCAGCCCAGCAAATTGGTGCTGCAGACTTCCCCTTACAATGGTAAGGAATTTTTGTTCAACTTCGAAGGTTAGAGCATCCTAATTGCCACCAGGGGCTTTGGTACCTGCCAATCCACAACGCTTTGCCTGGTTTTGAAATTACCAGTGCGAAAGTCTGCTGTTTTGAGAGCCACCAGGGGCGTAGTGCCTTCTGATCTGACGCCACTAGGGTCATTAAACCTGCTGATTTATCAGTGCGAAAGCCTGTTGTTCCGGAATCTACCAGGGGTGTATTACCTGCTGATCTAATGTCATTTGTGACCAGAATACCAGGTTATCAGTACTGGTAACTAAATTACCGTTCAAATATTAAAAATATATACGAGCACACCGAATTGAATTGTTATTTTAAGAGTTGATTGAGTAAATATCTTGTTATAAGACCTGCTCTATTAAAGTTAAGTGTTTTTCTTCAGGGCAATCCTGATAAAACGGACGAGCAAAAACAAAAAGCGCAAAACTGTCCAAAATAATATATTTCATATTATTTTAATTTGTGTTTAACATTTTTTTATTAAAGATTTGAAAACAATATCGAACCATTATGGCTGGCCACGCGACGAGACTCTGCAAGACTTGTGTAAGTAAGCGAACACACACGGACGTGCTAGCGGAAGAAAATAAGTCAGTGAATTTTAAACCACCCCTAATTAAAAAAATAAAAGGAACAGACACAGGTATACCTGTCGGCTACCTGTGTTTATTACCCAAAGGCTTTACAAAAGGGTAAATCCCACAATAATTAATTGATTGGATTAATGTGCAGTGCAAGTTTTATTTTTAAATAAGTGTTTGTGCTATACGTAGTTAATCCGTAATAAAGTGATAAAAGTGACAAAGAGAAAAGCTATTCCAGCAATGGGTGAGCCAATAAATCCCGAATCAGCTTTTGCGGCTTTAGAGGCGTTGCTGAAAAGGATTGTCAACGACCTGGGCCCCGAATACGGCCAAAGATTATCTATGACAATTAAAAATATTATCTAACCCAACAATATCGAGGACAAAGAAGACGATAAATTCATCAGCAACAACGAAAACGGGGCATCCGGATAAACACCTCCAAATCGGAGCTTGTGTGTTTCAGGAGACCAATAGAGGTAGTTGCAGCGCCGCCAAGTGCAGAAGTCTGGTTCTGAAAATTCCGGACGGATCTAAAATAGCAGCCAAAAAGAACGTGAAGTAGCTAGGCATCCACTTCAACGAGTTGTTAAGGTTCAACCCGCACTCACGAAACGTCCTCAAAAAAGCCAACTAGGCCTTTCACCAACTCCACCCATTGATGAGACGCAGAAACGGACTAAGCCAGAAAACGAAGATACTTATGTACAAGCACCTCCTGCGGCCTGTAATTACCTATTCCTTCCCTGTCTGGTTCTCCATCTCGAAGACGGCCATGAAGGAACTTCAAATGTTCGAAAGAAAGTTACTAAGGATTTGTACCGGACTACATTTTGATCGGCAGCGAATAAGACATCACAGCAACGAACATCTTTACACAGAAGCTAACATCATACCCCTGGACAGGTACCTACTGCTTCAAGCAAAGAAGCTTGTAGAACTCACTAACAGGCACCCAAATCAACTGATGAGAAGAATGGCCAATCAGCAGCGACAGCCCGAGCCGAGATACCTCAGTACGATGGAAATCCTGGTTGACAACATCATTACGGACACCGAGCCAGCAGTTTCATTCTACGCTGACACAGGTTCAGCATATCACCGCGGCTAAATGCCAACACATCCCCCCCACTAAAACCACAACTTGACAACCGGGACGGAACACCCCGAAGACAATAAAGTCAGCCGACTTTTAGATTTAATTTTTTTGACATGTATTTTATATTTTATAATCCTTTAAACTTAAGACAAAGTATATGATTAGGCCCCCTATGTGCCAATAAATGTATAATATCATCGTATCTAACTAGTTATTATAAGTCAAATTGTAAATATTATTTTGTTCAATAAATATATATATATATATTAAGTGGTTTCCTTTTTGACCAAAAACACCAAAAAATAGCGTTTTCGGGCACGTCTGTCGGTGGTTTTGGGCCCACTAAACTTATTGTCATGTACATATTCACACTCAGGGAGTTGAAGACTTTCGGATGCCAACAATTTCAGGTGGTTTCGCAAAAGTCTAAAAACGCCAAAACGCGTTTTCGAGGACATCTGTCTGGGTTTTGTACTTCTGATGCACTTTTTCTAGGTACAGGGACACTAAGTGCTGGCAGACAAACGTATTCTTGTCACCTTCACCAGGACTACTTGTAGCATTAATTTTTTTTTGGTTTCCTTTCACGCACAAAGTCTGCTGCTCTACTAGTTAGTAAAACTTATAACAATTGAGGTACGAACTGTAGTTTGCCTGCAGTGAAAAATTTTATATTCTTTTTTTAATTTTAATAAATATTCAAAATTTCATCTTACCAACCTTTTCGTACTCTCTTTCATTCTGATGAAGAATACAAAACTGTATAAACAAGTTCAAAGGACCAAACCATTTGGTTAATATACCCCAATATCCGACACCCCGTATTATAAAATTCAAAAAGGACCAAACACTGTGCGTCCGGTAGGTGCCTATTCACTTTGTAGAGGAGGTAACATAACAAAAGATGAAAGGTCGAATTACAAACATCCTCGGCAAACACGTACCGAAATATCGTGTAACTGCTGTATAACAGGTGTATCCAACATCAGAAACAGAAGCTGAATTCTCCAAGACAAAACAAAAGTACTTATATACAACACCATCACCTATACTTCTTCGTCCGCCGCCACCATAGTCCGTTTCGGTATCCGCATGCAGTATATCCTTGCAGTCATGTAGGTACTGTACCTTACCTATAACTGGTGTCCAATATACTTTACCTAGGAGTTGATATACTATGTACCTACCAGTCGCGTATAGTGATACAGAACCCCATGCAAAATCAATATTTAAATTTATGTTAGGGGCAAAATCTTGCAAAGAACAATCTCATGCATAAATGTATGATGATTGTTTTCAATTGTTCCGGTGTCGATTTGCATATCAAAATGTTCGAGAAAACTCAATTTCTGTCCGAGAGTCCTTACGGCAGAAGGATTTATAGAAAAGAGGTGGTGGCAGGTGACATGCAAGGTGTTTCTGTGTCTCGGGAGTGCTTATATACAATTTAAATTATGTTTCTCTTGACGTCCGTCCGTCCGTCGCGTAGACTTGGCTATACCAGACCGCAAATTAAGTTGACTTGGCTGGGACTTGTCCTTGTGTCCATAGAGTAGATGTATAGTATACCTATAGAGTCGACTTATAGCTGGAATACTTTTCTCAACACTCTTTAGTAAATGGGTTTTAAAACGTGTTTTTTTATTTAAACATGGTTTTATAATTGGATTGATACAATTTTTAATTAAAAAAAAATCATTAGGCCTGTTGTGTAATAGGTCGATAGTTAAACGCTATTTTCTAGTTTATGAAAAAAATTACATATCGTAATCCTTTCGACACATTGCGGAAAAATAATGTTGAGGTTCTGTCATTCTATCCCTAAGAGAAGTTTCCCTAAAATTGTGTGCCTAAGGTATTCTTAATAAATCAAATAATACCTACTGTATATCACACAGTATGTATGTATGTATGTAGCTTAGATACATATTTCTATTAGTATACGGGGCGTTTAGTATTCGTTATATGGGACTCTGGGAAATAAATCCGAGGTCAGATTTGACTTTTACAATCAAAAGAGTATTATTGGTACACGAGTCGAAAACCAAATTTTGCACAACTATACCTAGTGTCATTTAGCGGCTATTTTATTTTTAACGGTCGCACAAACTTGTAAGAAAATATATTTTTTGTTTGCCATGGTTAGAGAAACTTGTTGTTTTGGAACCACTTGCAGCGTGTCCGGAATCCTATTTTTTTAACTGCACTTGTTTTTTATTGCTATCAAAGGGTACGGTAGTGCCCAGTCAAGTTCGGGCACTACACCTTATTTACAGGCGATTTTCGACACCCTCTTACTTAAGTACCAAGCAAGTCAGAAACTTAAAATTCGCAGCATTTGCTAAGCTCACCAGGTTTACGGCAAATCACCAAGTTTTAATTCTTTAGTTTTAGTAGTTCCTGAGATATAAGACTGCAAAAATCGCAAATACCGGACTTTGGAGAATCATAAAATTGTACAGCAGTAGGCTTTGTGGTTAGGGCTGCCAGATTAAATTTGGTTAATATCGAGACGCCAGGGCCCAAAAATAGGGACGAATCGGGACATTACAAAAAATCTATTCATACAAATCTAAAATGCAATGGTGCAAAATTTTAGTCGATTTAGTACGATGTTAAATCATTTTTAATAAGTAAATATAAAACGAGTTTAGCATCGTACTATCTCATAACATACAAAACACTTTACTTAAATTAAAATCTTTTTTTGTTTATTTAGTATCGTACTGAATCCATATGACAACTCTTAACATTTCTAAATATCAAAATGAGGTATGTTTCTGAATTTCTTACACGAGTGGCACTTTTTGGACGTGTTCTACAAGTTACAATTATTTAAAAGTTAGAAAATTCTACTTATTTGTTTTAAGTTTAGAAAAATAATAGTACTATCATGCCATGCTTAACCCTTAATATTAAACTGTTTAAAATGTTGGCCAATACTTTTTGACTAACTTATAAGTACATACCGAATTGCAAAATTTTGACGGGATCAAAAAAGCCAATAACGAGATATTTGGGAATATGTCAAAATAAGTAAGAAACCGGTAATTTGGTCAAAAATACAAAACTTTATTTCAGTTCTTCGACTTTTTTGGGTTTATCAAAACCATTACAGCCGTTTTTTTTTTAGAAAACTTGATACAACCGACATTTTTGTATGACCGTTGTATTCAGATAAGCTAAAACAAAAATTGAAACTCATTCCTAGGGAATTTGGTACATTAAATGTTTCACACCAGATTTGAAGCATATCCACCGATTCGCTTATGCTCTAGTTCGACATAAATCGGGATCTACAGACAATCAAACCGACGGACGTCTTTTGTCGAAAATCAGTATTTGGACTTCTACATTATCGTATCTAATGTAAGTTTTGATTTAAACCTCGAATTTTGTTTTTGACACGGAACCAATAATTGCCCTATATTATAGGAAGACAAAATCGGGACATTTTGTAAAACGGGATAAATAACGGGACAGGGTTCAAATATCGGGACTGTCCTGGCAAAATCGGGACGTCTGGCAGCCCTACTTGTGGTGGATGCAAAGGAAAAATTCGAATATTTAAAATTTGTAGCATTTGACGCTTTTCAAAGTGGCATTTGGCCATATTTCTTTGTGACTTTTGGGCATATGGTTTACTGCTCGATTACCTACTTATGTGGGTCAAAACTCAATAAATAAATTATGGACCTTTTACCCACCCTGATAACCCAAATGGAAATTTTATGTAAATAATTTTTTAAAATGTGTACGTTTACAATTATTATTACTTTACATACCTACACAAAATTTCAAAAATAAAATTAGTTTTTTTTTAATGTTTTTAAAATTCTTTTTTTTTTTAATGGCCATATGACACTTTGTAAAAGCGACAAATGGCCAAATGTTAAAATATGAACATTTGACGCTTTCACAATGTGTCACATGGCCATACTGTAAAAACATGGCCATATGACACATGGCCAAATGTCACGGCACCATACAAAGGAGATATTGGAAAATTTTAAATTATCCATTCAGGGGCGTGACACCCGCCCATTTTCTCAGAATTGATATCAATTATGTGGACAACTTCTGATGGTCATTGAAAGTTATGCAAAGTTATATAGAAAAAAAAAAAACATAAAACAGGAAGTGAGTTATGCCACTGTTCTGCTCGTTTTGATTTCTCCTGGACATAGCACACCTTTTTGAGCGGGAGCAATCTCATATTCTCATTGTTGATAATATTTGTGATCAAATCCCATACAAATCTAAGATACTATAATGTTACATCCACATATGCTTCAATTTGATCCTATAAATTTGTCTGGACTAAGGATCTTTTATAAATCGAATACAGGAAAGTATAATAGCTTTGCCATACAATGAAGATGATCATTACTTCTTTCTCATTTATGTATCTGGTGTTGTATAAAAGGATTACACTTCTCCTACGCGCCATCGAGTAAGGTTTTTGGAGATGTATCTCAGCTCAATCCACCTTTTTACCAGTTGAGTAGGGCTGGCCACGAGACTTCACTCGGTGAGACTTTTGTAAATCTCGTCTGGGTCTGGTCAAAATCCAAAAATTTCAGTCATGTCTCGTTCTCGTGGAGAAGAAAATAAATATTTAAACGAAATTTAATTTTTCAATTTATTAGCATTTTTAAAAAAAACTTTTTTTCTGCTGAGACCGAGGAGACTGTCGGTAAAGTTCGGTCCATATAAATAGATACAGTCTCGTCTCAGTCTCGTCTTGGATGCTTAAAAACCAGTCTCGTCTCTTCTCGGTGTCGTCATGCAAGACCAAGACCGAGACTTTTCTCGTCTCGTAGCCAGATCTACAGTTGAGCTTTTACTATTCCATCGTTTTTTGCCAAGAACTTCTAGGTAGGTCCACGTGCCTGCTTTATGCATACTGCGTGCGATAGTTATACTTATAGTGCGTGTCCACATTTGCCTTTTAATGCTAGGTGAATACAGTGAGACAGGTAGATTTAATGTGCGTTAAAAAGAGATGTGTATATTCCACCCAAAATCCACCGAAGTGCCACTTTCAAACAATATTCTCGGATTCAACATGAAAGATATTTTATTGAGTGAGCGAAATATCGATGGATTTCAATGGTGGGAGATAGGGAAGGGTAGATTGATTTGACAGGATTTTGTCCTCATCGTATGTACACGACGAACATAATTACCACCAGTATTTAAAATCCAATGTGGACAGGCACATACTGCATCCCTTGACCCGCAATGCACTCCGTACCTTTTTGAAGCGTTTGTCCAATCCACTGGTCACTTACGTCTTCATACGATAGAGATAATGGGTCACTGAGCTTTTCTCACATTAAGTTCACCATTATAGATATCATTGGGCCAGAAAACCATTGAGATGTTTCACAGACCTATTCAATAACGTTTGCAACTTTTTTGTGACATTTAGTTTGGGTTTGTCTTTCCAAGTGTTTCACCTATAAAGGAGCACAGAGCGTAACAGTCGTAACATTGGTCTTTAAGCTTATGGATGTTTCTCCATATTTTGTAAAGCATTCCGAACGCAGTCTTTGCTTTCCCTAATTGACTGATTATATCCAATTCGGTTCCACCAGCAGTAGACAATACTCCTAAGTTATTGATAATGAAAATTCTCTACCATCTCTACTGGTTGTTCAGAAATATATACTCTGATCCTTTTTATTTTTTCCGTATTGATCTTTAGGCAGACGATATCAGCCTACCCTTGCTGTCATTCGATGGAGATCCATGATTTTTTGAGAGAGTAAGCATATTATGTCGTCTGTGTAGTCAAAATGTTTTAGGTTTGGTTGCAATTCCACTGAATTCTTCCATTTCCAGTCGAGAAATCTGCGTGCAGTAAATCACTAAACACCAACAGGAACTGTATTGGTGACAGTATACAGACTTGCCTAAGGCCACTTTGGATTTCAGACTCCTCTGACAACCTTCCTTCATGCAGAACATGACATTTGGATCCATCATATATAGCTTTTGATAATAGCAATCAATATGGGATGCCCCCCTGGGAAAAGCAAGTCAGATAAATTCTCTATTGACCCTCTATTAACGAATGCAGTTTCGAAGTTGATGAACAGCAAGTGAACTAGGCATCCATATTCAACGCACTATTCCAAAGTGTGGATGTGGTTCACATAGGAAGAACCAATGCAGCAACCTCCCTGTTCGGCGTCGAATGTGTGTTCGAGGGGGTCTTTTAGTTTTATTCGTTCCAGCCTCCAGGAAGATCCTGCTATAAATTTGGCTACTGCAGGCAGTACCTAAATTCCCCTTGTTTTCGCGCTGTGCAATATCTCGTTTCTTTGGGAGCTTGACATTAATTTTTTATTTACACTCTTCAGGGAAACTGGCTTTTTCCTAAGGTCTCTCAATAAGTGGGTGCAGGAGCTCGCTCGATGTTGTTGGTGCTGCTTGTAAGAGGGCTGCATGGATTACCATCAACTTCAGCCACTTTGTCGTTCTTCTGTGATCATTGCGGTAGAGATATGTTCTCTACTGTGAGGTATAGGTATACTGCGTATTTGGGATTTTACTAAAGATAGGTCATAAGACGTTGGTTTCACTTCACTGTCAAAAAAGTGGTTTAAAAACACTTCCGCCATTTGAGCTGTTCCTCATCTGAAACTAGCAAAGATCTGTCTGTCTTTTACCAGGTGTTTTTTAGAGCTGTGGTAGCCTGTGAGCTGTTTGGAGCTCTGTATGTTACACCTACTAGCGGTTTCTCCTGCTTCCATAGCCAAATAATTGATATAGCTTTTCACGTAACACGCTATGGTGAAGTGTTTACATCTTCATGCAATAGGTAAACTCAGCTCGTTTCTCCTTGCTGCTGGAGTAGCTACGAATTGAGCTTTGAGATGTTTTACAACTATTCTTTCAGCACCAGATATGAACACTTTTTTTCACATCACACCAATGGTTTTCCATGGAGGTGGGTTCCGTGCTACTAATATCTCTCAATTCTTGTGAAAGGTGGTCAACTTGCTACTGACGGACTGCGGGTCCTTTAGTCTATCAGTATTTAACTAAGGAATTTGGGTGTTTTCTACGGATCTCCCAACTGCAGCTGTACGTAATGTTCCAGTAGCAACCATCAGATAGTGGTCCCAGGCCATTCTCATTTATGCATCCCTGCTGTTACGGATGTCCTGAAGACTGCTTCTTAAACACGAAGTGATCAATTTGTTAAGAAGTTGCTTGACTGTCCGTCGACACCTTCACCATTTTATCATTCTTTATCTAGAGCATAGTGTCGGTTTTGATATAAGTTCAGAATGGTAGTCTGTTAGCCTTTAGCCTTTTAACGTTAATGATATGCAAATATTTTCCCGGGGATCACCAGACGGAGGTAAAATAAACACTTCATCGAGATTAGTTGTTGCAACACTGGCGCACTGGTTCTGGGAACCAATAGTTGCCTGATACCTGATAAGGTCACCCTCAGATAACCATCTTTGATGTTGGTGATATTTCAACTAACAATTTAACTCATACAATCATCTCATATGAGATTGTTATAGGGTTTATTTATTGCACTAATAAGAGGATGTAGAAAAAAATATATAGGAACAAAAAAAAATTATATTTTACGGCGAAGAAATAAATTGAGTAGATATTAAGTTTAGAGTTTGTTCCGCTCAAAAATATGAAATCCATTTTTCAAAGAAATGTAACGAGAATACTTTTCCAACATTTATCAATTTATTTTCTATTTTTGTTTATTGTAGGAATGAGTCTGAAAATGATCCTGTCTGAAACCTTTTCGTTACAGAATTCTGTTTACCTATAGGCTATAGGGTAGAAAATTCTAGTTAGCATTGAATTTTATTCACATTTCATAAATCGTTAATTTCTTATAAAAGTGAGCTGCCCACTTGCTCGTAAACAAACACCTTTATCGCATTGAATAAGATAAAAACACGTTCTCTACCGAGTAGGTAAGGCAGTCATGTACACAGATACCATAGATACCGACCAGACAGCATCGAAATTAGATTTTAGATGTTCATGTATCCTGCTCAGGTGAGGTGATACCAGATATAGATGTGTAATGTGTAAAGGTATTCTGAGCTTCATTTGAATAAGCTTCTCTCGAAACAACAAGACACTTACATTTCCAAAAATCTACTCATGTAGGTAGGTAGGTACTCGAACAAACACCAACACGCTTTGCTTAACAATATCAAGGTGCATGTAAAATAACTTCACACAATTACTTTCCAGAATCCCAATTAGTTCCGCATTTCGATTGTGTAAACAAAATATCTTAAAAACAACGTATCTGAAAGATAAACTGTAGGAAAGTTTTGGTAACGGGGCGATATATGCAAGGTAAACCCAAAGTTTAAGCAACATGAACCCTCAAATACACAATAAAGTTACTCTTCAAAAAACCCAGACCCCAGCCGGTTCCATATAGCATTCGCTCTCCTCTCTATACCCTACGCAAAAATGTACCAAGCTGATGCCGAAACCAAAAAGCAAAACAAAAGGTTGGTTATCTGAAACAAAACAAGAGTCCATGGTCTCATGAACCATGTCAGTGTACTTACGCAAGAGAAAAGAGATCGTAGCTTTTCAAAGTGTTCCTACTCCAAATACAACAAGAACTGACCCGACATAATCCAATTAAATGGCATTACACAAAATGTAACTAATACCTCGTTAAAATAATCAAGGAAGGACTTTTTGTCTGGCTAAAAAGAGTCCTCATATAATGTTTACCTAAACCTTCGGCTGACTTGGCTTGCCTTGGCATTAGTTTGGGTTGGGCTGGCGTCCTTCATTCAATGGCCCAGTAACCCCCTATCCACACTACTGTATACTGAGCCTGCAAAACTCCCAACGAAGGTTTATTTTCCCGGTTGTATACAAAGTTTTATTTTGTATAAAAAGAAGAGCTCGGTGGAAAGGTTGCCACCATCAGTTTTCCCACAACAAACTATGCCTTCCCTTTTTCTGCCTTACTCTTATACGATACCATAAGGAAATTTTGCCTGCATATCGATGTTACATGAGTGAATGCTTAGAGAAGGTTGAGTTGACTCTAGCAACATAGTGTATCTTGTTTCAATTATAAATGTACACGTTCTCGGATTAAGCAGCTGGACAAACTTTGAATTGTTGTGCGAGTAATTCATTCCATTTTCCCAATAAATATAGAACGAGTGTCCTGATAGTTGCACGGTGACGTTGAAACAATACTTCTACCAGAGTGTGACACAAAGTCAGCGGCTGGGCGCAACGTGGCGGCAGCGGCAGCGGTGGCGTCGTCGTCTATCATGGTGCGCTTAATACGACAGAAAGCGTCAACATCAAGAAATGCTTCAGATACACATCATGACTGTGATTTATGTGACCATTGTTTTGCTCAAAGTGGTTTTGTGAAAGAACAGCACTGTGGTGGTGGCGGACAATTGAAAAGACTTTTGGGAGAGTTATACCTCTCTTGATGCTATTTGTATTAAACGTTTAGTCTCACAATAGAAATGAAAGTCAGCATTAAAATTATTATTCAGAAATTGGAAATTCGTGGATTGGTTTTTGAACATAGATCGCCCAATATCTGACAAATACTATCTAATCTGTACAAACATAAACATCAAACTTGTGACTAACAACTCGCAACCATTTATGTGTGCGAGTGCGCGTGTCGATAGGAATGGAAGGGACCTACAATTGTATGCTGAATCCGAACGGCTAACAAGGGTTACCCTTGCAGGATTTTTCAATTCCTTGCAAGAGGCAGTAGCCCTGAAAAAAACTTTTTAGTTTTAAGGTGGACGAGTCTGGGAAGTGAACCCAAACCTCCAGTGTGATAGTCCAACGCACTAACCATTACACTACGGGTTACTAGCTAGCAGATCCATATCCATCCACTCTGCAAAACCCAGCCCAACCACCTCAGTCCTTAATATTTACTTTTGTGACTAGGTCAGCGACGCTTACACTGAACAGTTCATTCTTATATCTTCTCGTCCATTCCCCGTCTATGCATACGGGACTGAAGATCACCCGAAGAATTTTTGTTTCAAATATGTCTAAAGCGTATTCATCCGCTGCTTACAGGGAATTTGATTTTAAATTTTTTTCATAGGCCAAAGCAGCGAGGATATACAAGAGTTATCCTTCGTTTGCTCCCAGTGCTGATATTGTTGTCTGAGTTGATAGCGGAGCCTAGCTAGAAAAAGTGCTTTGCTATTTCAAAGTTATAACTGTCTATGGTGAAGATCAGAATAAATATCATAGAATCTTCTTGCTGTGATTTTTGTAAGAGTCGGTAATCATCAATTTATTTCATTTTTTCATATAATTTTGTATGCTTTCACAATAAGATACATAATCTTTTAAGATAGTGATACGCTTATAAGAGTGGAGTAATTATCAGAATAAATAATGTAAAATAAAACACACTGGGGCATATTCATAGTCATTTTAGAGCTGGGTCTAAATTAAACATAGGTTTAGTTGAATTTTCGGACGTTGACTCTATTTTGTTTAAGTTTATCATTTTAAAATATTTGAAGCTATTTGTGTAGTACACCAAGTTAATTATCTTATAAAATTATAAAACCAACAATTTTTAATTAAAATCGGTCGGTATTTATTGAGCCAAAATTGTCTTAAACTGTAGTTAAGTTAAACCTGGGTCTTTCTGCGACTATAAATATGCCCCAATAAATTTAACAAATCAGAGATATGAACAAGTAATCAAGATAAAAGAAGTGAAGTAAAAAATTATATTTACATATGTATGTTTATCCTGAAAAGGAAGAAAGAGAAGGGAGGATAAGAGAAGGAGGGAAACAAGTGAAGAAAAGGGGGAAAAGTAAATGAAAATATGAGAAAAGAAAATGGAAAAAATAGTTAGGTATTTATAAGACAAAATAGATTGTCAACATATAGACGACAAATAGGCTTTCGATTCTTTGAGGAATCTTTTTTTACGTCTAATTCTCTAATGTGAAGTGGGAGGGAGTTCCAGATTCGAATGGCAAATACAAAAAATTTACGTTCCGACGTCAAGCAAAAGAATCATCGATCAAAATTTCTGTCTAAGAAGGATGTGACAAACCAACTGAAGAGTCCAAGAGTTGAAAACACTTGTACTTTTTAATTGAATTATATTAATCGCTCCACTTAACAGAAGTAATTTTAATACATATTTAAATTTCTTCATCTTTATTCTTATGGAAGATCTGCCCAAGACGTCGCTGTTGAGTGTCAGTTCTTTACGAAAGACTTGGTGTTACCCTCATTCACCTCTAAACCCATCTTCGCTACTTTATATTAAATGCTTGCAAAAGCTCCAGTGACATCGCGCTTTGTTCTACAAATTTTGTCAATATCGTCGGCGTACGCAAGTTATTTGACGGACTTTTGAAAAACTGTGCCTCTAGTGCTGATGTGAGAGCCTTGCACTATTATTTCAAGTATGATGTTTGTTCAGATCATAAATAATCTTCCAATGGAAATCGAAAAAAAACGCTTGTGTGTTATGGTTACAATTAACCTTAATGTGAGCGTGTACCTACTTCAGCACACACCCTTAACTTTTCTATGTTTTTCTTAAATATTCATGGGTCAACTTTTTTTTATTTTCAAGTTGGTACACCGGTTTTTTAACGTGTGTCCTCTCATCGCTTTTCTTTTGCTTTTTCATTCTTTTTTGGCCATCGGCAAACTCAGTTGTCTTTCTTATTCTTAAAGCTAAAACTCGTTAAATACTTACCTAATAAAACTTAAAGCTAATTGTAAATTAATTACCTTATAAAACTTAAAAATCTAGTTGAAAAATACCTACTTATATATCTTATAAAAAATATAATCTCATTGGATTAAAAATTAAACTCATTAAAAGATCATCAAACAAAAATCATCGTGTCGCCTTCCTTGTGACCACGGAATTCTACAACTTTATGCATGGTCCTTCGAGCCGGATGTTCACATGGTGAGACTAATCCATCCATCATCAAGCCATCATCCAACAGAACAGCGCCTTTCAATCATTTTTGAAAAGGCAAAGCCATTAGCCAGTGATTTCAGGAAGGAATTTCTAAAAAAGAAAAAAAAATCATCGTGGAAGTGTCTCGCCAACATCGGAACGTGTTAAGTGTGAAAACAGTTTTGTTGGTCACACAATTTAAGCACCTGCTATCTTCATCTTTATCTTTTTATGGTCATCCTTGTGTGCATCTGTACGCAAAAAGAATCGTCGTTTTAAATCGACCGCCGCGGAAGCCCCAAATTATCGTCGGCATTCCATCGTGGTGTGCTATACATCTCTTGCGCCACCGCAGAAGTGCCTAAAAAATCATCTTTACTTCCTTGTGATGTGATACGTCTTCTGCGCCACTGTAAAAGCACCAAATTATCATTGGCACTCCGTCGTGGTGTGTTTTTGATTCCCAGCAACGTGCTCTTCAGCACCAAAATCATCATCAGCTGTACCTCGTGGTGTGCTTTTGCTATAAGCACCAAGTTTTTCATCTCTTCATCTTCACCGTGTGCTGCTGTCATTCCGCACCAACTTTATCATCATCTATATCTCATTGTCGTCGTGTGCCTTTGTCATAGAAGCACGAAATCATCATCTTTAATCCATAGTGGTGTGCTATTGCCATTTTAGCACCAAATTCATCATCATCTTTAAGCCGTCGTTTTGTGCTTTTGCTATTGAAGCACAAATTATCATCTTTAACTTATTTGTATGTGCAATCGTCATAAAAATCATCATCATCCGTACTGCATCGTGGTGCAATTGCCATTTTAAGCACCAAACTCAGCGTTGTGTTCCACTATCCTTAGCGCACAAATTATCATCTTAAGTCATCATCATCTGATCAGCATCATATTAACGATCATCATCATCTTAACGATCATCATCATCTTAACGCTTGAACATCATAATCGAAATCATCATCATCATCACCAAAGAAGCCATCTTTTAATTTATCAACATTATCAATATCATCATAATAATCATCGTAATTATACATTTATGTAAAAGGTACGTTCTATAAATTCATTTTTGGCGCGTTATATACAATATTATATATTTTGTCTTTCAAATATATAAATTAAATTACATATTTTAATACATACCAAAGTTATTATTTATACGTGGGAGTTTTTTTTGTATTTCAATTTTTCAAAAAAAAAAAAAGTTTCAATCCAGTGGTAGTCAAACGCATTTATTCTTGGCGATATAATGACTCTATTACAAGATTTAATTTTCGCTTCCGACCAATTAGCCGAGTTTCATGCGACTTTTAAGGACAAACCAAGTGCTTTTCTTGTTGTTAGATTTGTGGCTTGATGTTAAATTTACATATACGCAATGTATGAAATCAAGAGATGAAGAAATACAAGAGTCTTTAGGCGAAGTTAAGGCTAAGTATCAAAGATCTTCATCCACATATTTCCAATGTGCAAGCTCGATATCAATTCCTCCTAAATCTAATGAAATAGAATTAAATATTTCAAAAACTGAAAGTAACTCGCACAATATTAAAGTTCCTGCATGCGATACTCAGGAATTCCATGGCAACTATTTAGAGTGGCCATCCTTTCGGGATATGTTCACAGCGGTGTACATTAATGATTCCAAATTAAGTGACGTGCAAAAATTATTTCATTTACGTGCAAAAACAAAGGCTCAAGCATTCGATATTGTAAACAAAATAAAATTATAATTTTAATCTCGCGTTGAACGCATTAAAAGATTAATATGAAAACAAAAGGATTTCGGTGAATAACCAAATCCAAATTTTATTGAATCAACCGCAAATTTCTATAGAATCTAGTAAAGAAATAAAGTCACTACAAAGCAATATTAATGATGCTTTAATTGCGCTTAAATCTTATGATATCAATATTGCTTCTTGGAATGCAATCATCATCTATCTTTGTGCCTCTCGGCTTCCAGATACAACTCTCAATCTTTGGGAAAGCTCATTGAAAACAACCACTGATATTCCATCATGGGAAGAGATGAATACGTTTTTATCAAATCGCTACCGGATCCTCGAAAGTGTTTCTGAAATAAAACAGAGCACTATAAAAACTAACAAATCGCAATCACAAACTACCAATCCCACTTCAACCAATTTTCAACCCAAAGTCAAACCAGTTTGGAACTTTCATTTGAAAGTTACTCCAGCTTGTCAAGTTTGTAGTGAACAACATCCACTACGACTCTGTCCTGTGTTTCTAAAAATGTCGGTCGATGACAGACACAAAACCGTTCGCAAACATAAATTTTGTTTTAATTGTCTTGCAATGACTCACAATGCAAATCAATGTCAGAGCACAAGCACGTGTTTTCGGTGCAAAAGCAGACACCATACATTGTTGCATTTTGAACGAAAATCCCCTATCGTTAATAATAGTTCTATCAATCAAAATGCTTCAGTTCCTTCATCGAATTCTGCTTCATCATCTTCACCTCAGGTTGTTTCATCCACTTCATCTTCAACTTTAGTGAAAAATCTCGACCATCATAACATACAGTCCACTCCAACTACCAATCATAATGTCATGTTCACGAAAAGTTTTCGTCAAGTTTTACTAGCAACTGCTCTAGTTAAGATTCGTCATCATGGGACCGATTTTAATCTTCGAGCTTTGATTGATCAAGGATCAGAAGTATCTTTTATATCTGAACATTTTCAAAAACTTATTGGTCTACCAATTCAATCAACCCAAGCCCGGATATGTGGTATGGGCGCAACCAACACTGCTTCCTCCTCAAAACTTTGCTCTTTTACTCTTTGTTCAAACAATGCTTAAGATTTTGGGATTCATGCTCAAGCCTTGGTTCTTAAAAAGCTGACATGCAATTAACCTGCGGTTTCTATGAGCCTTGGTCAAACTGAATTTAATTTCGACTTTCCTTTAGCAGATCCTCTTTTTTATCAAAGTTCAACAATCGACATGCTCATCGGAGCTCACCTGTGTCCGCACATTATTTTAGAAGGTTTGAAAACCAATGTTTTAAGTACTATTCTTGCGCAAAATACAGTTTTTGGATGGGTACTTCTAGGGCCTTATGAAAATTTTCCTGTAGTATCAACTTTTACTACTTTTGTGACACAAAGTGACGGTTTGTCAGTCGATCAAAAACTTGAAAGGTTTTGGAAGCTTGAGGAATTACCTCAATCTCCTACGCTAACTCCATCCGAACAATTTTGTGAAGATTTGTATCGCGACTTTTGGATATCCAGTAACGGGTCAATATGTCGTTAAGCTTCCTTTCAAGAATTCTCCCGCCGAGTACCAACTGGGGCACTCCCGTTTTAATGCGATGAAACAATATCTTCGAAACGAAAAATCAATAATGGCTAAACCCGCTCTCAAAGAAGAACATGAAAAGGTTTTGTCGGAATACTTAACGTAAGAACATATGACGCCTATTCCCCCTTACGAATTGTATAATGAAAATAATGTTTAATCGTATTATTTACCACATCATGCCGTTTTGAAACCTCAAAGTACCACTACCAAATTACGGGTAGTATTCAACGCGCCAAGTAGTTCTTCCAATGGTGCAAGTCTAAACGACCTTCTACATTCGGGTCCTATTCTCCAAAACGACATTACTTTTCTTATAATGGGTGATTTTTTAAGAGGTTTAGAACTTAAAAAAAAAAAAAAATACAAAAAATTCGAAAAAATGAATGAAATATTTATTTGAATCGATAGTTTGAACCTTGCAATTTAATGTTTAAAGATAATTTCATGCAAATGTTGACCGCGGCTGCGTCTCAGGTAGCCCATCCGCTGAGTCCAATTTTGGCATACTCTTTCACACATATCGGCCGGTATCTCACGAATGAATGCATAGATGTTGGCTTCCAGTGCGTCAATCGAAGCGGGCTTGTCCCTATAGACATTAGCCTTGACATACCCCCACAAAAAATAGTCTAATGGTGTCAAATCGCACGATCTAGGCGGCCAATTGACCGGCCCGAAACGTGAAATTAACTGTTCACCAAACTCGCCTCGCAATTGCGCCATTGTTTCGCGTGCTGTGTGGCATGTGGCATGTGGCACCATCTTGTTGAAACCACATATCATGCAAGTCAAGAACTTCCATTTCGGGCAAAAAAAAGTTTGTTATCATCGCTCGGTTGCGTTCACCATTGACAGTAACGCTGCGATTCGCATCATCTTTGAAGAAATATGGCCCAATAATGCCGCCGACCCATAAACCGCACCAAACAGTGGCTTTTTCGGGATGCATTGGTAGCTGTTGCAATGCTTCTGGCTGATCTTCACTCCAAATGCGGCAATTTTGCTTATTTACGTACCCATTCAACCAAAAATGAGCCTCATCGCTGAACACAATTTTTCGATAAAAAAGCAGATCCTCGGCCAGCTTTCCAAGAGCCCATTCACCAAAAATTCGGCGTTGTGGTAGGTCGGCTGGCTTTAGTTCTTGCACCAGCTGTATCTTAAAAGGCTTTACGCCCAAATCCTTCCGCAAAATTTTCCACGTAGTGCTGTAACAAAGGCCTAACTGCTGGGAACGGCGCCGAATCGACATTTCGCGGTCTTCTGTCACACTAGCTGATACGGCCGCAATATTTTCTTCACTGCGCACAGTACGTAAACGTGTTGGTGGTTTAATGTCCAACAAAGTAAATTTGGTGCAAAATTTGGTCACAATCTTCCGAATAGACTGCTCAGAAGGTCGAGAATGCCGACCATAAAATGGAAGCAGCGCGCGATGAACATTTCGAACCGAGCACGAATTTTGATAGTAAAATTCAATAATTTGCAAGCGTTGTTCATTTGTAAGACGATCCATGGTTAAATTGCAAACCAAACTGAAGCTGTTTGACAGTGACACAAGGTACTAAACACACGTCAGCTGTCAAAACCAGTGTTGCCAAAACAAACCAGCTAAAAAATCACCCGTTACTTAACTGGCGAATTTATAGATACGTTTTAAATGGTGACATCGAAAAAATGTACCGTCAAATACATATTCATCCAGATCATGCTCAATATCAACGTATTTTATTTCGTACAAGTCCTGATCAAAGAATCATTGACTATAAACTCAATACAGTCACTTTTGGAATAAATTGTGCTCCTTATTTGGCTATACGCACTGGCTTCAGATGTTCAAGAAATCTATCCGCTCGCTTCACAAATCTTGAAGAAAGAATTCTATGTAGATGACGTTCTTTCTGGCGCTCATGATGTTATTTCAGCGCGCCGAAGCCAAATCGAACTTATCACAGCACTTCAATCCGCTGGATTCAATTTAAGAAAATGGACTGCTAATCATTCCGAGCTTTTAAACCATATTCCAAGCGATCATCTCCTGAATAAAGATTTTTTGAAGGTTGAATACGACAGTTCCACCAAAACTCTTGGTATTCAGTGGAACGCGACTTCCAACACTTTTTCTTTTTCTATAAATCCTGAAAGTTTTTCAATGACTTCTACCACTAAACGATCGGTTTTATCAACAATAACAATCAATAACATTAAAAATTTTGATGCAACAAATCTGGAAGGATAAAACCGGGTGGGATGAAAATCTTTCAAGTCTTTCTGAGCAAAGTTGGAAATCAGTTCTACGCGAATTTTCTGATATTCAAAAAATTTCTATTCCTCGTTGGATTGAATTCTCTCCTTGGAAAACTTTTCAACTACAAGGGTTCTCAGATGCCTCGGAAAAGGCTTATGCGTTGCTGTTTATGTTCGAGTGCAGCACAATTCCCCAAAATCATCGTCACATTTATTATGCGCAAAATCGAAAGTTGCGCCTGTGAACACTGTTTCACTTCCTCGATTAGAACTCCAAGGTGCAGTTCTTCTATCGCGAATGATCCGATCGCTCCTCATTCCCATTAAATTATGGACAGACTCAACCATCGTTTTAGCTTGGTTAAACAAGCCACCAAGTTCTTGGAAAACCTACGTTGCTAACAGGACTTCAGAAATCTTCCAAATGTTCCTGATTTAATTTGGAATCATGTTTCTTCTCCTAATAATCCTGCCAATTTGGCTACCCGCGGGGTTTCTCCAAGCGAACTACAATCCAACGATTTATGGTGGAATGGTCTATTATGGTTAAAGGAACCAAAAGAAAATTGGCCTTCCTCTGAATATTCT
Source organism: Melangyna quadrimaculata (assembly GCA_949320155.1). Taxonomy (NCBI): domain Eukaryota; kingdom Metazoa; phylum Arthropoda; class Insecta; order Diptera; family Syrphidae; genus Melangyna; species Melangyna quadrimaculata. The sequence continues at coordinate 435,173,635 of OX439483.1, forward strand.
CACCCGCCAGATGATTCCATCCCTGAACGTAAAACAATCCAAGCTAATGTTGCGTTTGTATCAAACAATTTCGAAAGTGAAATTTTGAGCCGATTTTCTTCGTGGGGTAAGGCTGTTAGAGTAGTGAGTTATATCCTTAGTTTCTGTAATTCAGCTCGAAAATTATCGATTAGAGTTAAATACGGTTCGAAAACTCTTCTTCACGAAGAAATTAAATCAACCAAATCTAAAATTATCCAACTAACCCAACAACAACATTTTTTCGAAGAATACCAAACTTTGCTTCAAGACAGAAAATTAAAGTCGAAAAGTAAACTTTTAACACTAAATCCCTTTTTGGACTCTAGCCAAATTTTGCGGTCTCATGGTAGACTTGCATCCTCAACTTTGCCGTACAACGAAAGATTTCCTATTCTTCTCCCTTATGAATTCTATCTTTCCACACTTTTAATAGCTTACATACATAAGCTATCTTTACATGGTGAAATTCAACTATTGGTCCGAATAGTACGCTCTGAGTACTGGATACCCAAACTTAAAACCCTGATCAAAAAATATATTCGAACTTGCAAATAATGGGTTCGTTGCCTGTCAAACGAACCACTTTAAGCTTGCCCTTCACCAATATCGGTATAGATTTTGCTGGTCCGTTTGTAATAAGAAATTACTACGGAAGAAAATGTCGATTAGAAAAAGGCTATGCATGCCTTTTTGTATGTTTTGCAACCAAAGCGATACATTTAGAAACTGTTAGTGATTTATCTACAGCTCCCTTTCTCGCATCTTTCAATCGCTTCGTTGCTCGTAGGGGACTTCCTGCCAAAATCTATACGGATAAAGGCACCAATTTTGTCGGTGCTTCAAAATTACTGATGTCAGATTTTCAAAAAGCTCTTAACAGTTATCCTGGTAGCTCATCACTTAATTTTTCCCAAATTGTTTGGAATTTCATTCCTCCTGGCTCCCCCACATGGGTGGTTTATGGGAGGCAGGAGTGAAGAGTTTTAAAATTCATTTTAAGAAAGTTGCTGGAAATTCAAAGTATACTTTTGAGGAATTCTCAACACTTTTGGCTCGAATTGAGTCTTCCCTTAATTCTCGGCCTTTATTTCCAATTTCTGAAAATCCCGATGATTTTCTCCCGCTAACGCCAGGACAGTTTTTAAGAGGTGGCTCTTTGTTAAGTCCTCCAGAACCTTCTGAATCTCATAAAGACATTGGTTTAGTGCGTAGATGGGACACGCTTAAAATCATACATCATCAGTTCAGTATGCGCTGGAAAGAAGAGTATTTAAAAGAACTCAATAAACGTTATAAATGGAAATATCCCCAACGAGCTATGGAAGTCGGGGATCTTGCTGTTCTCAGAGATGAACAACTTCCTCCGAATGAGTGGCGACTTAGTAGGGTTTTAAGGGTCCATCGTGGTCCCGACAATAAAGTCCGCGTTGTCGATGTCAAAACTCAGAAAGGAGTGGTTACTCGTTCTGTCGTCAAATTGTGCATCCTGCCTCTGGATTGAAATAATCTAACTTGTAAATCTTGCCTTATTATCTTACGTATAATTTGTTGCCTTTTCTAAATCATACATTTATTGATAAGGATATTTCATATCAAAACGCATCTAATTTGAACTTATATTACTTATTTTGTTTGCTATATTTGTTTTGAATTTGAATTTAATCTTACATAAAATTATAACTTCTCCAATTTTTGAATAATTTTAAATTATAAATATCTTTTGTTTTGCATGCGAGGATGCAAGGCGGCCGGAATATTCAGATCATAAATAATCTTCCAATGGAAATCGAAAATAACACTAGTGTGTTATGGTTACAATTAACCTTAATGTGAACGTGTACCTACTTCAGCACACACCCTCAAAGTAGTCGCATGACAGCGTATCGCCTTGCATAAAATGCTTTTTTTTAAACTAAATGTGTAGGTGAATTCTTTGCCGACCTTGATGGAGCGGTGTGCGTTTTCTATCGTCATCCTGCGCAAACAAACGAGTTTGCCAGGTATGGTTGTGAGTGTTGATTTGAAGTTCCTGGGTTTTTCCCAAGACTAGCCGCAGTATTAAAATGTTGTCTATGGTGGACTTTTCTGGTTTAAAGTCACACTGACATGGTTTTTGACCACTGACATAGTTTTTGACTTTAACAGGCTTTAACATAACACGGCATAGAAAATCTTGTGGGCGATGTTAAGGAGACTAATTCCTCTGTAGTTGGTGCCATTAAGAGCCTCTTCTTACTTGAGAATGCGCCAAAACACAATGCTGAGGTTCCATTCATTGAACATGCTTTCCGCCGATTATATTTAAACAGATGAGCTGGTTGCTGGTACATACTCCTTAGGTCATCACCTGCTGTTTTAAATAACTAGGCAGCAAACAGCAAGGCCGTTGGCTCCAGTAGCTTTGTTTGACTGAAGCTTTGATATGGCTATCTTGACTTCGTCGTGGGTAGACGAAATTGTTGACCTGCATCATCTAGATTGAATGGTACAATCTATCTGACGCGGAATTAGGTTCGTCATCCCAGTTATACAGTTAAGAGAAATTATCCTTCCATATTCTCAGCATTGACTGTGAATCTACCGCCACGATGTTCCCCTGCTCGTCCTTGGAGCTTCAGTTCGGATATTTAGCCCTGGGATCTTCTATTTACTTTTTGCTATAACTTCCAAAACCTCATTCCTGTTATGACACCCCTCAATCTCCTCCCGTGCTTCGCATGCCCCTTTTTTTCTTTCTGCGAAGCTGGTGTTCCTCTCTCCACTTCTACTCGTAGAGCTCGCGAGCAGCTCTTTTCCTTCTGTGCAGCGAGGCTTTATTATAGCTGCTGCTTTGCTGCATGTGCTTGCCAGCACGCGTGGTATGTTTATAAATACATAGTTAGAAAATCAACCGCTTAAGTCTGCTATAAAATCCAAGTGAAGTGGTTATTTTCATTTACAAAAATTGCTTATTTTCTAAGCATGAAAAACATCTTACCAATGTTAGTCTTTATTAAAACCTCGAAACGTGTGACACGAAAACAATACTTACATACCTTAAGAGTAGTGACGTAGTTATGATGTTCTAAAAATACATTTTATATCAATCTGAACACACTTTAATGTTTTATAGAAATTAAGTACAGAACCTAAGCAAAAGTGTCTGAGCAAGCCCTCGGTTAAATGCTGGAACCCTCATGCGCCAGCCTCTCCTTCAATTGTTAGTTACACTATTTCATAGTCTCCATACATCAAGCTTAGTTGATTATTTTATTTGTTCATTCAGTCAAGGAAAAAAGCCCTCCACACAAAAATATCTCCTATAGAAGAAGTATCAAGTGGTTCACATTATTGAGTTCCCACAGTCGTCGATAGACACACCCGCCTTTAAATTTTATAATTTGGAACTTGCTTTAATTGCAAAGTTTAGAAAAGACTTTCAAAACTTTTACTGGACCCAATTCTATAGAATGAGTATACGACACAGCCTTTGCCTTTGTCATTCCCTCTCCCATACCATCACACTCAACTCTTTCAAAAAGTGTTTCCTTTTAATTGAGCAATTTTGTTAATTTGGATGACGGAGAGTTTCAAATATCAATATTGAACTTTTCTCTTAGAGCACTTCTTACATACACTACACACAGGCACACGCACACCCATCCATATACATATATATTACTTACACACGTTTGAAGGAAATTGTAAATTATTCTTGACTCTTTTGCTGATTGAGTCGAAGTCCTTTGGTTTGTGTCACTAACTGAACTTTAATTTTGTGACTTTCCTTTCGGCAGAACACTCTTATGTGTACCCCTGATGTGCACTTCAAAAATATTTTCGGGCTACACTTTTGGAGTGGAGTTTGAAAACAGTCGAGGAGTAGCATATATAAGAATGAGTTAACTATATACATAATATGTTTTCTAGCTTTCCTACTATTGCAGATAAATCAAAAAAAAAACTTTATCTCCCATAGACAACACCACGCTCCAATTGGACCGAATTGCTGTTTTTGTAAGTTGAATGTTTAAGAAAGTTATAGCAGCAGCTGTGGAAGTGTGGAAAGTACGCTGCGGTTGGTGCGCTGTATATTTTGTGGATTGATGATATAAAATGCGCTTTTGTTGTCGCACAATATGGGTTCTGGGAAGTTTTTTCAACTACGAGTATATAAGAAACTCAGCCCATTACATTCCATCATGACTTGGAAGTAACGTTATGGTACTTGAAAAGTTGAAAAATAATTATTGCTTAGAGAGGAGTTTAGAACTGTGCTGATGATGGTCGGTACTAGAAACTAAAGTGTGCTTAGTTCTGAGTTTATTTGTTCCTTAATAATAGAAGGTGATTGACAAAGAAGTAAGACTACGTAAATACCAGCTTTAAGAACATTTAAGGCAATTTTTCAATCATCTTGTAAGCTATCAGATAAATAAATTAAAGTTCGCACAGTTTTTTCCTTTATCTGGAGAAAGTAATATTTAAGGTTTAACTGACTATTCTAAATTTGTATCTTAGAAGAAAAAAATCTTTTTGACAGTTTATTGATATTTGCTTACCACTGCACGAATAAAAAGAATTTAGTAAGCAGAAAAGGGAAAACATTTCGATCAGTTGTGAGACCTAAAATTCTTGGACATATGAAATCATACCTTTAGACTAAGGAAAAAATCTATGTACTCAGCATATAAATGTAGTGACTCTACAATTCTGCACAGGTTTTAAACCAACAAAGTGATTTTGGACAGGACGTCCTTCGCGTCAGTTTGTGAATCTGTGCGTATGTACGCAGTGGCGATTCCTCTAAGTTAGCAGGTTTTTTGCCGCTAAACCAAGAATTTAAATGAATACATTTTATGATATACTTTTAATTTCTAAAACGCAACAAACGGCGCATAAATAACAAAATTAGCATGTACTTACTTACTTAGATCCTTGATTCCTCCGAGGGGCACAGGGCGTCAACTACCGCTACACATCATCTAGTTCTGTTTTTGGAAATGTACATAAGCTCTCCCCAACTTTTACCGAGATTTTGTGATTCCTTGTCGACTGTTCTGCTCCAAGATTTTCTCTGGCCGCCGGTCTTCTGCCATCTTAGGTTAGGTTAGGTTGTAAGGGGTGATGATTCGGCAAGCCGAAACACCTCACTCGGTGCGCTCCCCCCAGGATTTGCGAAAAGGAAGGAAAAAAAAGAATAAGTGGAAGATTAGGTAAGGGGGGCCTCCCTGAACCATCCCGAAATCGGAATGAATTTTAGGGTGTTCTTTAGTGGCAGAGACGAGATGTCGCCCAGTTTGTCGAAAAGTATTCTCCGATGGCTATTTTTCTAGCTAGGCTATGTCATTCACAAAGGAAATGAAATGAACCCTCCTCCACCTCTTCATCCTGACACCCTCTACAGACGTCGGATGCGATAATGCCCATTCTGTTTAGGTGGGTTCCTATTGAGTCGTAACCAGTTAGGATTCCAACCAATAGGGATAGTTGAGGCCTGCTTTTCGCGAGTAAGTATTCAGTTTTTTTCCTTGAAATATCCGGCCAAAGATTTCTCAAAACCCGACACGTGTCAATCTGTGACCCCCTATCATTGGCAGCTTCGAGGAAGCTCTGCCATCTTGGACGAGAGGATCCCACTCCACTGCATGTCTTGCAGTAGAGTCTTAGCCAGGGCGTTGGCTGCGACCAATCCACTGCCACTTACTTTTTCGAATAACGATGTCAACAGGAGGTTGGAGATGGTGTTCGGCCAAAAAAATCCGAAGGATGTTTCGAAGACATCTATTTTCAAAAAATTGTAGCTTCATTGTGACAGAGGCGGTCACTTTTCCATGTACTACACCCATATAGTAGTACTGACTCTACGTTTGAGCGGAACAGTCGCAGTGTGGTCTTTGTACTGTAGACATTGCTCTTTTAAACTTAAGACAGCGTTCGGAAAGCAGCTTTAGCTTTGCCGATTCGGCAGTTAACATCTTCATCCGTACCACCGCCGGCCATCTTTGGAGACAACACTTCCGAGGTACAGGACGTTGTCCACCGCTTCAACCTGCTGTCCCGCAACGACAACTTGAGAAGAAGTTTCAGAAATGTTTATGATTTTCTTTTTTCCGGTGTTAATCCTTAAACCGACTTTATGTGCCTCACATTCCAGATCACCATATGATGATCAGCCATATAATGTTGTGTGAAAACAAACAAATATCGTCAGCGTAATCAAGATGTTGCAGGAACGAGAACATCGTCCACGCACTTGCTCGGCTAGAGCTGCATGAAAGACATCCCTTATAACAAACAGAAATATCAGTGCAGATAGCAAACATCCTTGACAAACTCCGCTATGGACTTCGAAGTCCTCTGATATCTTTGCGTTGTGTAAGACTTGACACGATGCACCCCCGTAGGTAGCCTTCATAATGGCGATTATCTTCGCGAGTACTCCTCTCCTGCGTAAAGCTAACAAATGAAATCTTGATCCAAACGATCGACAGCCTTTTCGAAGTCGATGAAGAGCCAATAAAGAGGCGAGGGGAAGTCCACGCATTGTTCTATTATGATCAACAAGGTGTTGATGTGATCAATGCAGGATGAGCCTGCACGAAATCCCGCTTGCTCTTTGTCCAGAGTAGAATCCAGATGATCTTTGATTCGTGTCAAAATTATTTTTGCCACTACCTTTGCCAACGCGGGGAGGACACAGATCTTTCTCCAGTTTCCGCAATCCATAAGATTTCCTTTTTTTGGTAGTTTGACGATCATCCCTTTTTTCTATTCAACGGGGAAACTTTCGTTCTCCCATGCCTGTGTTACTAAGGGATGTAACAACTTCGCTGATGTTTGTGGATCTGCTTGGTAGAGCTCAGGGAATGCCGTCCAAACCTACCGCTTTGTTGTGCTTGAGGGATTTGATCACTGATGTTATCTCGGCTAAACTGGGAGGGTAGGTGCGAATACGGGAACCTGTTTCTGTTAGGTAAGGGGCTGGAACACCTCCGCTATCGTCCAGGTGGTTGAGCACGCTAGCAAAATGTTCAATCCACCTCCTGAGCTGATCCACATCTGTAACTAGCAGGGTGCCGTCAACATCCTTGCCGAGGTGTTGTTTTCAAGAGTTGTTGTTTCCAACCAATTCCTTGGTTATCTTGTAGACGGTACCACTGTCGCGTTCTGCGAGAGCATTTATGCGCCTCGTCTGACATTACGCTGCACATCTTTTCTTTTCCTACGGTACTGAGCCTCGATGTTAAATCTCTCACCTACTGTGGCTCCATGTATCTGCAGAAAGCCATGTGCTTTGGCTTCCCTGCGTTATATCCACAGTCTCAATTGCAGCAGTTGCAAAAACATTTTTCACATTGCTCCAGTGTTGGCCTGCATTTTCTGGCGCAGCAATGGTGATTACTTCTGCTTCTGCGACGAGGAGGTCCTTATATCCTTGGCGCACTGTTGGATCCCGTAATTTGTCGGTATTGTACCTTGGTGTAGGCAGGAAGTTTTGCCGATTTCCATGTACTGTAGCAATTCGAAGTCGAAGGTAGGCAAGCAAGCATAAGATGGTGATCGCGAGCTAACCCTACATCAGCACCGCGTCTGTTTCGGACGTCGAGAAGACAATTCTTAAAGCGCTTCGCCAAGTGATCAATTAAGTTCACTGTACATTGGCGATCTGTGGATAACCATATAATCCTGCGCGAGATCCTATGCTCGAACAGGGTGCCTCCAATCAGTAGCTGATTTGCGATGCAGAAGTCAAAAACCCCCTCTCCATTCTTGTTACATTCCCCGATGCCATGATTACCCAGAACGTGCTTCAGCGCTGTTTTGATAGTGATTTTGTTTTTTTAGCTATTTTTGTTCAAATTAACAAGCATAAAGGAGTGGTAAGGTAAAAACTGGAAAAAGCTAAACTTTTCTATGCTTTATCCCTGAAACCTGAAAGTATAAATTTTACAAGCTAAATTTGTATGAAGAAAATAAAGAAAATTATTTTTTGTATATTAGTCTAGGAAAGATAGAAAATTTAATATGGGCAAGGGGGGACAAATTAATTCATAAAATTTTATTGCTGGAATAGACGCAGAATTTTATCCTCAACAACATATCCAAAGTCTCCCAAAATCTCCGCATTAGATTTTTGTATAGACGCATTTAAAGAGGTTGAGAGGTCGAGGAGGCGGGAGTTTATTAAGCTGAACAAATTTGTTATAATACAATCTTATCATATGACACATGTTTTTAGGGTGACTTTTAACGCTGATTCTAAAGACACCAAAAATGAAAAGATACATGTATCCTGTAGAAAGTTAAAGTACTTTTTATGGAATGATTACTTTTTTTTAAGTACAACTAGTTAAATATTACCCAAAACCATTTTAAAATAATGGGATACTAATGAAATTCGGTATAAATGTTTCATTTGGCATGTTTACCAAGAATTAAGGGAGTCCCTAAAAATATCCGCGGTTAAAGGGTGTGTTTTTGACGGAGAGATGCAAGTGAGTGATTATTACCATAACATCCATGAACAAATTCTGGCACTTATGAAATTTGGTAATAGTATTCAATTTATATTGGCATCCAAGGATCAAAAGAGTCCATATAAATCTCTAAGGTCCAAGGGTATTTTTTGGGGGTGTAATTTTTAACCTGGTTAACGAAAAAAACAGTCATTTTTGCTTCAAAATTAATCTAACTATTATTCGTTTTTCTTTTATTAGATTTGGCGTTAAAAAATGCCTTAAAATCATATATCATATGACAAATGTACCATCTCGATTATACGAAAAAACAATTTTTCGTTAGACGTAACATTTTGCTCCGAATAGGACAGGTCAAAAATAAACTTTCTAAAAAAACTCTTTGGATCAAGTTATTTTAATGGACTCTTTTGATACTTGGAAACCATATTTAATATTTTTAGCAAATTTCATCAGTGTCAAAACTTATTCACAGATGTTATGGTAATAATGATGCACTAACATCTCTAACGTTTTGCAAAATGGCGACTGAAGCACAACATTTACAGCCGCGCCACTGTCTTAATCAATCGTCGTAGGGAAAAAGTGTGTATCTTTTTTGTAAAGAATTTGGTGATCTACAAACTGTACTAAAACTACTTTTCGATAGCATTTATAATTAAAAAATTATTTGCTTAAAACTGATTTTTTCGTCATTTCTTCGTGTGCTTCTGTCGGATCGACGCGACGGGGACTTTTCGCCATTGCTTCGTTATGGCCAGTGGAAGGTTCCTACCTTGTTTAAGCGTTATCGGAATTTTGTTTAGGTTTTGAGATTTGTATGTCTATTTTGACTGGGGTATAAATACATCCAACATAAAGGTACCTACATAATGCTAAACGTAATAACCCAGTAGAAAATTGGTGAGTGGAAGCTACAACCCATGACTTTTGGCATGAAAACAGCGGTGAATTTAACATGGGGCTGTCAAAGGCCGGTCACCTAGTGATTTTGTAGGTGAATATTTACCAGTGAAATCACGAAGTAGGGGTAACTAGTTTATTCATAAGCAATTATATGTGATGAAAAATAGCATGAACTTTAAGCTGTGAAATCACTCGATAGCTTAGAGTTGCTTAATCACCGAGTGAAAAATGACATGAATGCTCACCCATTAATTCACTTTGTAAATGTAACTCGTTGATTCATATATGAGTTAAATATGCTGAAAAATACCATGAACGTTCAATTATGAAATGACTAGGTAAGCAAGAGTTGCTTATTCAGAGGGTGAAAAATACCATGAATCAAAAATGTCATTCACAAATGAATTATATTGGATGAAAAATATAATGGAAAGAAACTGGGTTATACATCACTGCATGATTTATAATGAATAATATGTGAAAGTTTATTATATAATAAAATCATAACCATCAGTAATGTATGTATGTATATATCTTCTCCCTTTGAACAAAATAAAAAAAACTGCTCTCGTGTAACAAGTTATATGTATGTAGATAACTTAATAAAACATTTATTATGAACAAAAAATGAAAAACGATACTTCAGGAAAAACATGTCTAATAAAATACATTAAGATAATTTAAACAAAGAAAACAAAAATAATATAAAAAAAAAATAAATAAACGCATAGATGTTTACATTAAGATATGTAATAAAAAAAATTTCAAAATGCTGAAGTCTGCATGAATAGGTCCTCGATTTCCTTTTCTTTTGTTGATACTGTCGCTACTTCTTTCTTTTGTTGGCATATCTTTTTATAATGCAGGTTTTTAATCCTTTTCAGGCCTTGCTGGACAGCTTTTTTGTAAAGCTGAACTGATGGCATATAAACTTATTTGTTTACTTTTTTCACTCAATACGTATTTAATTACACTTGCTTTCACTTAAGACAATGAACTTGAAATGACAACAAATTTCTAGAACAAAAGGGTTATTATTTAATGATCGCTAAAAAAACGGGAATTTCTGGTTTATATGTTTTTTCTCTCTTTCTCTAAAAAAAAAAAACGCCAACTCTTGTCATAAGTATGACTCTGTACATTCCCATCCACCCCTGAAATCCTTGCATTTCTCGGGGTAGGTACAAAAAAGAAAATGAACTTGAAATGACACACAATTTCTAGAACAAAAGGCTATTTAATGATCGCGAAAAAAAACTGGAAATTCTGGTTTAATTTTTTTTCTCTTTCTCTAAAAAAAACCAACGAACTCTTGTCATAAGCATGGGCATGACTCTGTACATTACCATCCACCCCTGAAATGTTCGCATTTCTCGGGTTAGGTACAAAATAGGCAATGGGTATGTTTTTTTTTATTTAAGAAAAAAAAAACCACAACAATGCATAGAACCCAATTTCGATTATCACTCAGGAACTAATTATCATATTAACGTACCTACTTCGAATAGGTAGAGAAAAGGCAGTAATTATTTGTTTTATTAATTATTATTATTTTATTAGGAAATATTATGTTAAGAAGAATATTTCTCTATTTGGTTCAAAAACTCGTGTATATTTTTTCCCATCTTTGAAATCGTCATGGCAAGTAGAGAAAAGGCTTTTTGTTTGTATTTTTTCTTTCTCGGCAAGAAGACAGAACAACCAAAGCAGAGAACCAAACATCATTTACGAAGTCATGATCCTATGCATTACTCTTCATCAGTGGAATCACCGTTTATGATTTTGTAACTGAAATTTTAGTGAGTTGTAAGCATTCAATTCATTTGAATTTAGTTAACTGATGAAAAAATGCATAACCTTTTTTTTATGAAATCATTACATACCGTTCCGCGATGGAAACAGTCGGTGAATCCATTCATGAATTCACCAAAAAATTTCATCGACGTCGAGATTTCCTACTGGGAAAGTTGTTCTGTCGATTTGTGTGTGTGTGTTTCAAATACTTTAATAAGTTAATGAGGGTCTCCAGCGGGAAATATCGTCCCCAATGAATTTTATAGCTGAATTCTTCAATCAATTCACTAGCCAAATAATAAAAGGAAACGTCATGCAATGATTTAGCCAGTGAAGAGTCATGCGAGGTTTCCTCAGTTCATAGATTTGAACCCACTTTTCGCTTTGTGTGTAGAAAATAACAAGACAACAGCAATCAATTCACTAAAAAAAAGGAAACGACATGTAATGATTTAGTAAGTGAAGAGTCATGCAATGTTTCCTCAGTTCATAGATTTGAACCCACTTTCTGCTTTGTGTGAAAACAACCCTTTCTTTCGTTGAATTAAAAATTGCTTTTGATATGGAAAATTATAAGATGAAAAAACTGTTGAAAAGTCATGTAGAAGTTCATCAGTTCATCAGTTCATCGTCTATGTCCACTCATATGCTTTGTAAAGTGTGCACCGCCACTGTGTGTTTTGATAGAAGTTAATTTTTTTTTGTGTTCTCTGTGTTGACATTGTCTGCTGACAGTAAATATTATAAGAGGACTTTTGAATTTCGAGGAAATCTCAGGTTGTCTCAAAGTATTTCAGGTTGTTGGTTAATCACCACTTCGCATATGAAGTGGTGATTAACCAACAACCCCTGACCTAGTGATTTCACTTTAGTTAAATTTAAAGTTTTAATTCTATATTTTATTTTAATTAACCAATCACAAATTCACAACACATACACAACAGAATAATGAATTCACTATTTATTTAATTTTCTTCACATTTTTCATATTGAATTAACTATAATTGCTGAATAAACAACTACCACTAATCTTGTGATTTGATAATTGAATTTTCATTACCATTTTCATCGAAAACATTGAACTGATGAATAAACCACATACATTTATGTAGTGAATTCACAGACTATGCAACCATCATGTTTTTCATCATCTGGGTCGGTGAATAAATAACTTTCAACGAAGTAGTGATTTCGTTAGCGAATTTTCATCGGATTCAGCATGTGCTTCCCGCCTAGGACATGACCATGTTAATTTCATCAAAGGAATCAGCTGAAAAGTGGACGGTGCAGCTGCCATTCCTCAAGGAAAAAGCTGATCTTTCCTCAATGAATTTTTCAATTTGTCCCGCTGGGTCAAGTCATATATAATTTATTAAAAAAATAACCCTTGAGATGAATAAAATGTACGTATTGTCTTCTTTCGACCTATTTAACTATTTCACTACAGAGGAAACATTTTAAATAAAAACAGCCACTAATTAAACCACTATATTGAATGGGAATGCTACTAAAATGGATACTTTTATTTTGTTTTGCTCCATTCACAATCGTGTCTGAGTGGCAAAGTAGCCAATGTTTTCTTGTCATGCAACCTAGACGTGAGTGGCAGTTAGTGGTGTTACCACTGTTCAATTAATGGATTAGAACAAGTTTTTATCATGTTTTGTCAAAGTAGTTAAATTACTTATTTCTAGGGCTGTCCACGAGACGAGAAAAGTCTCGGTCTCACATGACGAGACTGAGACGAGAAGAAACGAGACTGTTTTTAAAGCATCCGAGACGAGACCAAGATGAGCCTGTATATTTGGACCAAAATTTAACGAGAGTCTCGGCAAAAGAAAACGGCATTTTAAAAATGTTAATAAATTGAAAGTCCAATTTCATTTATATAGAAGGTGTTTACATTCGACAGACTTATCCGACTTTTTTTTACTTTACAAAAGAAAACGTCAACAAAAATACACAACTTTTTAAAAATATTAAAATTTTCGTTGATTTTTTTTTTATGTTTTCATTTAAAATCAAAAAAATTAGCAGGAGTCAGTCGAGTGGGAACACCGTCATATGGGGGACAAATTATGTTTTGACATATCGCCAATATTTCGTTTCAAAAGTCAACTTACCGAGACGAGAGCCGGATGAGACAGCGAATTTAAATTTTCTCGTGAAAAAGGCGAGACTGAGACTGAGACGAGACTTAATTATACGAGAAACGAGACTGATACGAGACCGAGGCGAGACTGAAAATTTTCGATTTTAACGAGGCCGAGACGAGACCAATAAAAGTCTCACAGAGTCTGGTCTTGTGGCAAGCTCTACTTATTTCATCTTCAATGTTAACTCCAGAAACGAAAGTTTTTGGTGTTCCAAAAGCTTGTTTCTGCTTTAAATAACGACGCGTTGTCATGAAACCTATTTAAAATCGTTCTTGAAGCAATTGTACGCAACGCACACGTCAAAACCAGCGGTACAATTTATCAAAACTCCGTTCAATTGCTTGCGTATCGTACTGTAGGTACTATGGATGGAGTTTGCAAATAAAACACGCCTATAGTGGGCAGAACAAAGTGAGCTGTGGCAGGCACATCTGCGAGCATTGAATCGGAGGCGGCTAAAATCGGATTGGCGGTTAATGAGGAAAAGACGAATAATATGCTGTTATCGAGAAAGGAATCTCAATATCGTGGACTCGGGCAAAACATCACGATGGACAGATATAACTTCGAAATTGTATTCCTGGGCTCCACTATTACCTCGCAAAATAACATCAGTGCAGATATCAAACGAAGAATTACTCTTGCCAACCGCTGTTTCTTCGGTCTAAGAAGGCATTTAAGTAGTAAGGCCTCTCTCAGAGAACCAAGAAGACTTTATACAAGACCCTAATCATCCCGGTCCTGCTCTATGCGGCAGAAGCATGGACTAGTGTCCGAATGAAAATCTGCTAGGGTGCTTTAAGAGGAAGATTCTTCGTATGATTTTCGGTCCGGTGTGTATCCAAGGGGTGTGGATGAGAAGATTCAACGACGAGCTACGGTATATACAGCGACGTTGACCTGGTCAAGAAGCTGAAAATACTGCGGCTAAGATGGTTGGGGCACGTGGAGCGTATGGACAGCAACGCACCTGCTCGACGAGTCTTCGAATCCAACCCCGATGGTGTACGCAGCCGAGGAAGAACCCATAAAAGGTGGCGCGCCAAGTGGAAAACGACATCAACCAATTCGGTGTGCGCCAGAGCTGGCTGGAGGGGCTTGTTAATTGAGACCGAAGCCTGGGCTGTGAGCGCCAACTAAAGTAAGGAATCCTGAAGCAGTAGAGGAAGAGGCATACCTTTGAATGTTTAGCAACTTCGGCTTTGATGTTCTTCACTTGTGATTTGAAGTTATTCAGTTAAAAGTGTGCGCCAGAGCTGGCTGGAGGGGCTTGTTAATTGAGACCGAAGCCTGGGCTGTGAGCGCCAACTAAAGTAAGGAATCCTGAAGCAGTAGAGAAAGAGGCACACCTTTGAATGTTTAGCAACTTCGGCTTTGATGTTCTTCGCTTTTGATTTGAAGTTATTCAGTTAAAAGTAGAATTAAAAAAAAAAAAATGTTGTTTGTGACGGAGGTAAAATAATAAATTAAATTCGTAGGCTGTTGAATGCTTTCTCGCCATCTAGAAAGTATCCAACGGTGACACAATGGTTGTTAAGCCCTATAATGATGTCATTCTTCAGAAACTTCAGGAGCAATTGCAGCGTCGATTGTTATTCCCTAAAGGTAAACTGCATGTCGGCTACGATGGCGTTTCGCAGCATCGCGGCATCTTTAACCTCCAAAATAATACTTCTTAAAGTATTTTACTTATATTGTTCAGAATCGAAATGGGCACCAAACTGCTGGATTTAAGTTTTATGCTTAAAATGAGGGAGTTATTCTATAAAAACACAGTTTCCATAACGTTAAAAAATGGCGCCCAACGAAGCCTTACTCTACTGGCATACAAAAATCTTTCTTTGATTTTAATTATTTTACATCATTCATTTCTTTTGTAACGGCAACTCTTATTGAACTTTTTGAAAAGGAAATGAGAAATTTGAAGCTCCTCTAGTTTTAAATGCCGTATAGGTATAGTGCACAAAATGCATAGCTGTACTTATGTGAATAATCCTGTCTCGCTATGAATGTTTGTATATTCACTATCAGTAAACACTGAGTTTCATTTAATGATTTTCTTATTACTAATTGGTACGGTTGATTACGCCGGCCAAGCCGCGCCGGCCGCTGCCATGCCACCGGCCTTAGCTTCGTTATTTACAAATTGCATTTCGTGCGGTGCCACTAGTGCGGTATAGTTTCGTGAAACTAAATGTTTACAAGCAATTAGTTTGGCATGTCGGTTGGCCAATTGGCCAGGACAGGAATACAATGAAACCGGTACCGTGAACTACTGTTCATGCTTTTTATGGCAGATAGCAGTCGTCGTCGTCGCTCAGTTAGAGAAATTAACTTTCTTGCATGTCCATCTAATTTGTGTCGCGCAGCGTGCAGCATAGTTACCCACATACATACCTCTACCTTTAGATCAAAAGCACTTTGGGAGGCAATCGTAATGGAAATTGTTTAGTGACATGCAGCCAGACATCATTTGATAAAATTGTTTGCTTAATATTTTGTTTTCCATTTAGATATTTTTATATAAAAAGCATCCATTGCAATTGCAATGCTGATTAAAACAAAGAGAATCGGTTTTACCACCCCAACTCTGGAACATCAGACATTCATTTTGAGGAGAGCTTCGGTTAAATAATCAAAAGGAAGGTCCTTTATGTGTTAAACTGATGTTTATTGAAATGGAATAAAAAAAAAATATTAATAAAACTCTTACTAACGACCAAAATTCAAAACACTCGATATGTACATATATGTAAGAACAAATTTAAAAAAAAAACAAAGAAATAGCTATTTCAAACTACTGACAGTTGAGAGTTAAGTAGTTTTGATTCAGGGACCCTTGTTCAAATTTAAGCTGTTACCAATGCTTCAAGGTTAAATTTCAATTTTCAAGGAATTAAATACATTTCGAAGGCAGAAATTATCAGAAATTGGTTGTAAGAACTTTCACCTGAATCAAAAGTGACAAAATGAATGTGGGAAGATCTATACCCACCTTTACATAGTTCATAATGCCATCGTTTCAATATTTAAAACATCTACCACATTACATCAATCCCAGACGAAAATAGACATGACATCAACGTGCAGATGACTACAGAAATTGTTGCTACAACATTTTCCACCTAATCAAGCATTTGAAAAAGGTTCGCTGTCTCCCCCATCACATCTAAAATACCTACATTCATTCTGCTTTCAAAAGTTTACACGCAATCACCTTATTTAAGAAGATTCCTTTACTAAGATACTTCACCAATGTTGTTATATTTCGCCCACATCAAACTTAATCCATTGATGGATAATTTATTTTGTAAATATTTTATATTATACATATATTTATACATCGAAGTAAATTGAAGATTTGTCACCCAAAAATATAAATAGGTAGGAACATACCTACCTAACAATTTCAAGGCATTAGTGGAAGATAAGGGAAATAAAGCATTTCGGCTCATCTGTGGCATCTTTATAAAATACTAGCCGAAACACCCGGCGTTGCCCGGGTCCCTTTTGTTAAAAGATAGTTTGTTAGCAAATCTTGTAATAAAAATTTCCCGTGGAAAATAGTTTTCCTTGAAAATGTTTCTCATATCGTGAATATTTTTGAAATAAATTCGATGAATTGACCGCCCAATTCCCCAGGAAAACTTATTCCCAACAACAATAAATTTTCAAGATCATTCATGTTCTCAATTTTCAAAAGATAGAAATATTGTGCAAGTGTTAATTATTATTAATATAAGAGCTTAACTATAAATTCACGTACTTCTAAATATCTATGCTAAAGACATCTACTTGTAAGAAAATATTTGAAAAATTTGTATGGTTTGCTATCTCGCTCCCAACTATCAACTGTCAAAGCAAAAGGTGTGATTCGGATTTTTGACATTTCGCCACCATCATTGTTAACTGTTAAGTGCGATTTTTTTAATTTCCACTGGACTTAGAGTGCAAAATCCACCTCCTAAATCGATTGGCGCTCTCAGATCTTGACATTTCGACACCTGCCAAATTGAAAAGTGAAATTTCTTATTTTCTGTTGGTGCTACAGTGCTGGCCGAGACATTAGGTAAAAACACCCTCCTTAATAGATTGGTGCCCTTAGATTTTGACATTTCGACACACGACCTGCAACGCACAGATGAGAGGAGCTGTAATACGTCAGTTTTTGCTGTTATTTAACATTGCTGTTATCATTTTTGTTATCATTGTGAATGATTCACTCTACGGAGCGAATGTTTCTCACTGATTTGGGAGATTGTGAAAGTATTCGCCGTGTTGATTTCAACATAACTAAATTTTTACCGACCATGTAAATCAAACATGATTGGTTAAGGTCTTACCTTCCACCACAATCCAAACAACAACCAGCACATTTTAACTAATTTAAGAATTATATCATGCCATTCATTAGCCTTTCATCACTACTTATTATATTTTCCAACATTCTAACATTTATTTACACATTCAACAAAAACCAGGCAAAAAACTCTTACGCACCTGAAATGTCAAATCTCAAAGCTAAGCTTTGTACGATGCTCATGTCTTGTTCAAAAAGATATATTTTTCGCCATGTCGCTGCATGGACATAGATTTTTTGGACTCCATTGGATTTTTTCTGGACATGTTCATAACCCTGCCATCTGTTTAATCGTATCAGTCTTTAATGGCCAAATGACAATCACGCGTTAGGTGGCTCTGACTTTGACAGGCCTTTTACCGACTTTACAATATCATGTGTGATTAAGCGCGACCCTAAAATTTGCAAATCAGAATGTCGCGTCAGGCTTCGGGCTTTGACAAGATAGGAATTTGATAGAATAAAAGATCTGTTTCTTCAAAATAATTTCTCATAATTTCCTTACGGAAAATGGAGAAGCAAGTATCTCAGTTTTTATTTTATTATTTGGTGTGTAAAAATTTTAATGTTTGTCGATGAATGCATTATAAGAAAAAAGTGAGTGACTGAGACGGGCGAAATTGCTTTACCGAGCATTTAGTTCAGAACTGTAATTTATATTAGGACGACTCATCTCATCTATTTAAAAAAAAAGAACATTTGCAGGGAAATATTATGGGTTTATACAAATTTTAATCTTGTAGGTATAGAAGGCATTATCATGCAATAATGTAACCATGAGCGAGTGCGAGTAGATGACAGAGTAGTAACGTACCTAAAAACTAGAGGGCATCTCATTAAGTTAAGAGATTTTTCATCGAAATAATATTTAGTTTTAATATTTATACCTACACAATACACGTAAAGTAGAAACAATACATATTAATTAAGGATGAATTTATTCACTATTGATCAACTTGCTGAAAGCTACAAAGTTGACCAACTTAAAAGTTGACTTCAAATCCGTAGTTGAACTGAAAGTTAAAAAATGCTTTTATTCACTATTTCAAATCTGAACTCCAGAGTTGAAATTCAAAAGTTGACCCACCTGTACTTTCTAAAATATCCTTGACATATTTGTGACACATGAGTGACATGACGCGCAAGACGTCATTTTCAACTTTTGTTTTGTATTAGAATAATTTAGCATTTTGAATAATTTTTCCGAATAATTGCAATGGATTTTTCATTCCATGTGAAGCGCGGAATCAAAAGAATACCAAGCAAATTTGAAAGCTTTTATTTTTAAAGCAAATATATATATCTAACAATAAGAGGTGAGTTTTCACACACTATAATTTGTTCCTAATATTTCGTTTTACTAAAATGAAACTATGCATTTGCAAGACGACTTTAAAGTCATGCCTTTTTTTTAAATTAAATGAGTGCGAACGAGAACAAAATGTGAACTCACCTTCGCAATGTTCTCACAAATTTTGATAAGTCATGGCTCAAAAGTCTTCGTGCAAAAGCAGACGCTGAAAATGTAGGAAAGTACTTATCATACATATCATACATATCATACTTATCATAAACAGAACTTACTTTTTTCCCTGTCTATCATCGTATAGTGCATACCTAATAAACTATTATATCAAAATATCATAAAAATAAAAATAATCTGGTATCAGATGTACGCAAACAAGAGTGAATTCACTCTCTGGAACCTAAATGCATACTTAATCGAACACGTCCAAGGAAGGTACTGACGAAACAGCTGTGAAGAATCAAACATTTTTTTTCTTTTTTGGTAATGTAAAGAATTCTGTTTTGATTCAATCAATACAACTATTAATATGTACAATGTGCTGAAATAATCAAAATGAAAATACGTAATTATGTATGCAATTTAGTTTGCAGAATCTCCATACGAAGTAGGTACTGTATGTTGAACCACAATTAAAAAAACTCATATTAACTAGTTAGATAATGCTGCTGTTGTTGCATTTATTAATCGAGTCACTCAAATAAATAAAATATTTAGTTTTTTATTGATACAAATTATTGAAAGAGTTTTTTGAAATAAGAAATGTTAAATTGAATAAAAACTTTCGCACCCAAATAAAATCCAACCACAACAAAAATAAAATGAGAATTGTGAACTGTCAAAGCGAAGCCAGAATAGGAAATAGATCTATTTGGGCGTTGGAGCTCGCGCTTACGATATTTACGATCTGAAGCGACGCTACGCCTGAGGTAACATTTCGGATTGTTTCATACAAATTCATTGTTCCTATTCAATATGTCAAAGTCGGAGCGACCTAACGCGTGATTGTGATTTGGCTATTAAAATTGTATGGTTGTCTATTAATATTTTCTATGAGACAATCACCTCTCCAAAGACATCTAAAATTTGAAATTCGGATAAGCACTTTCCGATTTACAGCTAATTTTATGCAGATAAATTGAAAATTTTAAAATTTTTTCTTGATTTTATCTGTAAAAAATATTTCTAATGTAAAATTTTAATATTTGAAATTATTTTGTGAAGCTTGTGAGCAACGCACAGTTATGTTTTGTATATCAAAATTTTTATTAGATATTCAAGATTTATAATAAACAATTTGATCGATTTATACAAAATTTTTCTTTCAATTATGTTTAGAAATCCATATTAAAGCTTACGGTTATCGTAGAAATATTTTTATATACCAAAATGATTGTTGATTGGTATAAATTATTATAAAATTCAAATTTCGATAATAGGTTGTATACACAGTTATAATATTCACTATTTAATTAAAATAATGCTACTTTATCTTTTAAACCGTATAAGTCTTTAAAATTATATAGCTGTCTATTAATATTTTATATGTATTTTAATAGTGAGACAATGACCTTTTCATAGACATCTAAATTTTGAAATTCGGATAAGTACTTTCCGATTTATACCCAATTTTATGCAGATAAATTGACAATTTTAAAATTTTTTCTGGATTTTAGCTGTAAAAAATATTTCTAATGTAAAATAATTTTAATATTTGAAATTATTTTGTGAAGCTTGTGAGCAATGCGCAGTTATGTTTTATGTATCAAAATTTTTATCAGATTTTCAGGATTTATAATTTTTAAATTTGAAAATATTTTATGGCTGTGGTGAAATTATAAAAATAAAAAAATTATTATTTTTTGGTAAATAAATCAATAAAACTAATTTTAGAGTGGCTTTTGTTGAAATAATTACCAAACATTTATTAGCAATATTTTAGAAGAGGAATAGAGCAATTGGTGTGTTAGTTTTTTTTTCAAAATTTATCAATATTTTATTAACTTTAGCATTTAAACTACCAAAAATTGAATTGATTTTTCACTAAATCACATTTTTAGTATGATTTTTTTTTGGATTTTGTAAAAATTTTAACACAGAAATTTATATTATCAATTTCTACCTCAAATTTATGTATCATTTATAAGAAGAAGGTAAACAATAACAATAGAAAAATTGTTTTTGTTTTTTTGTTAAGTGCACTTTTTAATATGAATATTAATTTGGAAGGTTTTTGCGACCTATCATTTATTGTGAACTGTTAAGTATTACTCAAGTTTAAAACCTCTTAATTTGGTTAAATGGAGCTATTTTGTGATTTATTTTATGAAATTGCGGCTACTATTTTCCCGTTAGATTTACAAATACAAAATTATCATATGTTTGTAGAAGAAGGTTACACCTATAAATGTGCATCCTATGTTTTTCTTAAATATATAAAGGAGAATGCCCAAAAATGTATGGGTGAAAAACCCAGAGTCGATTAATAAAAGTCATACATGGTTTGAAAGGACATTAATTGTATATAACAAATATGGAATCATTTCAGTGTTTCTTCATGTAAAAAAAGTAAAAAGTGACACATCTTCATATTGTGGTTGATTCGTGTTATTAAATAGGTGCACCACAAGTCACTAAAATCAGCAGCCACAAGATGATACTGTCTTCATTCATAAAATGGCGGTTATCACCCATACCGTTACTCAACAGGTTCGAAAAAAAAGTAGTTAGCTACCTAAGCATGCCGGACAACAACTTGAGGAAATAGTATGTGCGTAAGAATTAAGAACAACTTATAAATCATTCGCATACTGTTAAACTTATGAATAATAATTAAGACCTGCCCTTTCCTTACTATGTACATATATTTAAATCGCCGAAATGAAAACGAAAACAGGAAAACTAAGAATTTTTCAACGGCAGTGGTAAAATTCCGAAATGTTTTCATAATTTATTCCGGTATTTGTTAATTGATTTCTTGGATAAGAGTACTTTTGAGACTTGTAATGTACCAATTCATAACAGTTAACACATTTTCGCAATAAAAGAATGCAACATTCAAGGCACATGTATTTCCTCCTATAGCTTCCGATACTATTGCTACCTCAAATTCCAAAAAAAAAATTAGCGTCCGCCATGCTTGTAACCATTTTTTTTTTTCGAAACCTTGTATTTTTAAGCATTGCCTTATGAAAATCAGATATTTTGAAAAATAGTTTTCAAAGCCTTGTCTTAATAGAAACTTTGTCTTACGAAACTTTTGCGGACTACCATGTATCGAGTGGATATGTAGGTATGATTTATAATCAATACCTGTGGCAGTACAGAACTGCCCTCGCCAATGTTGTATACATACAAAAAACACCTTGCTATTAAACATAAATAAATTGTCATAGCCAGCCCCGGGGATAACTTTTAAAGAAAATAAGTTTATATTTGACGTCTACAGTCAATAACCTTTCAAACCATATATGTTGTTTTCTTATCGACTCTGGGTTTTTTTTGGGCACTCTCCTTTTTCATTAACTTATGAATTTAGAGTAAAAAAAAATAAGTTGATTTTTCATTAAAACAAATTTTTAGTACACATTTTTTTAATATTTTGCCATAATTTTTACACTCATATTTAAGTTATAAATTTCTATCTAAATTTCATGTATCATTTATTATGAACTTTTAAGGTTTGCTCAATTTTGAAACCTCTAAAGTTGTCTAAATGTAGCTTTTTTTGTGATTTATTTATTAAATTACCCCTACTTTTTTCCCGTTAGATTTAGAAATGCAATATTATTCATATATTTATAGAAGAAGGTGACACCTATAAACTTGCATCATTAGTTTTTTGAAATTAAAATAAATTTCATCAAGTTTTGAATTTAATATATGTTATATAAATTTGACGGGTCGTTTACACACCCTTTTAGTATGAAATTTTTAACCACCCCCCCCCCCTCAATAATTTTTATGCACAAATTTAGCCATATCTCATTGCTAAATTCTGAGATCAAAACTTTAATAATCGCCTGAGTAGAAATGAAGTTATGATTTTGTATATTAAAAGAACTTCAATTAGAAATTCAATTGAGATAACGGTGCTCTCCACTGGTAGACGATTGTTGACAATGAACAAAGCGGAGCATTTCTATGGATTTAGTTCGATTTTTTATGAATATAAAAAAATCTATTGTGACGCTAATATAGGAGGTAGATTAAAAAGTGAGGTATCAAATTAACGGCTATTCTATTGAGATTAAATTAAATGATGATCAAAAGGGTAGTTATGTGCATTCAAGAGGACACAAGCGTCCACAGGTTCTTCTCAAAACCCACCTTTGTCTACCAACTCCTCCTCACACCTCCTAGTGGTGAACATCGGGTGTCTGGTACCTCAGCTGGAGACCGGGTTTGAATCCCCGTGGAAAGCTGTTGGGGACAGCCAACGAGAGAGGGGAGCAGGAGTGTTCCCACTAAGGCACTTCTCCTTTCATCGAGGCGGCAGCGGACGAATTCTCCAGATGGAATCAACGGTGGTGTCTACAGTTCCAGTAAGGTTGAACTACTTAGTGAACACCTTATATGGGCTACTACGACATATTTATAGCTCAGGCCTATAAGGATTGGTTAATCCGGCTCCCTATCCTTGGAGTTATACTAAGGGTCTGGCCCTCCGGGTCGGGGGTTCTGCGTCGGGGTAACTTCCCTACCACGTAAAAAAAGGTTGTTCCGAAACAACAACAAGCCTCGGATATGGATGATTTTAAATTTGACGACCCCAGCAATCGAAACAAGGACAATGAATTTCGGATCTGCACGTGGAACGTCCTGTCCTTATACAGAACACGTGCAGCCGAACAATTAGTGGAGAACCTGGACAGGCTAAAGGCTGACGTAACAGCTATCCAGGAAGTGCGATGGGATGGAAAGGGCATATGGAGACTGAAATCGTGTGACATGTACTACGGCGGGTGCTTGAAGGAACAGGGTCAGCGGCTCTTTGGTTATGGTTTTGTGATAAGGTGAAGACTTAGGCAGGAAGTCTTGGGCTTCCGAAGTGTAAGCGAGCGCCTGGCCACAATCCGCATCAAAGGCAAATTTAAGAAAATTACGCTGATCTGTGTTCACGCCTCAGGACTCAACCAAAGTAGCATTCTACGATTTCCTGGAGACAACGTATGATATGTGCCCGAAGTACGACGTGAAGACCATTCTTGGTGACTTCAACGCAAGATTCGGAAAGGAGGGCATCTTTGGTTCGATAGTCAGAGGACACAGCCTACACGACGAAACTTCCGGCAACCGGCACAGGCCGGCAGACTTTGCGGCGGGGCGAAATGTCATCATCTCAAGCACCTACACACCTCAATATACACAAGGGGACTTGGCGGTTGCGTGATCAACTAACCGTCAACTTCCAGTATCTTGGACGTCCGAACGTTCCGAGGGGCCAACATTGACTCGGATCACTACCTGGTGGTAGCAAGACTACGTGTGCGGATATCCATGATGCGACAACGCAGAGCAGATGCTGTGAAAAGATTCGATGTGGAGAAGCTTAAATCGCAAGAGACCGCCAGAACTTTTGCAGACCACGTTACACTCAATCTCTCAGGAGGTCCGCCATCAGCATCAAATGCAGAGGACCAGTGGCAACACTGTCAACAAGCCATCAGAAGTGCCGGCTCTGATGTGCTGGGTTTCACTAGGCGAATACAACGAAACCTCTGGTTCGATGAAGACTGCCGGCTAGCGCATGCAGCTAAGGACGAGACCTACCAGGCAATGCTGCAGACTCGAACAAGAGCTGCTGAAAGAGTATCCCGGGAGCTCTACCGGCTGAAACGAAAAGAGGAACGCCGACTTCTCAGGAGGGTAGTAGCGGTAGGGGAGACGTTCGAAAATGTTATCAGAGGGTGAAGCGATCCACCCAAGGATACAAGGCTAGAACGGAAGCCTGCCGAGATGAGAGTGGGAATATGGTAGTAGACACACAGTCAGTGCTGAGGATCTGGAAAGAACACTTCTCTAGACTGCTTAATGGCGATGACAGCAAATATGCCGCTAATAGGCAGAATGCTCCATTCAACTTGGACGATTATGGCCAAGAATTCCGTCCACCCGACCCAACCGAAGCGTGGCTGGAGATATCCAAACTTAAGTCGCAGAAGGCTGCTGGTGCGGATGGCTTACAAGCCGAACTATTTAAATCAGCGGGAGATAAATTGGCTAGGAGCATATACCAGCTCATCTGCACAATTTGGTCGGATGAAATTATGCCCGATGAATGGAACCTCTGTATAGTGTGCCCCATCCATGAAAAGGGAGATGTTCTGAAATGTACCAACTACAGAGGAATTAGTCTCCTAAACGACGCTTATAAAATCTTGTCGGCTATCCTGTGTGACCGCTTAAAACCTTTTGCCAACGATCTTATCGGCCCCTATCAGTGCGGTCTTAGGCCAGGCAAGGCAACCGTCGATCAAAATGTTCACACTCCCACAGATTTCAGAAAATCCCGGGAATTCCAGATCGATACACACCACATTTTTGTCGATTATAAAGTCGCGTATGATAGCGTGAAAAGGGATGAATTATACAAAGCCGTGTCGAGTCTCGGCATCCCTGCCAAACTCGTCCGCCTGTGCAGGATGACGATTGTAATCTCGCTGCTCCGTCAAAATTGCTAAGAACACCACCGATTCCTCAGGTGTTGAGAAAGGATTGAGGCAAAGGCGACGCGTTATTCTTGAAGCCATTGTACGCAACGCACATGTCAACACCAGCGGTACAATCTATCAAAAGTCCGTTCAATTGCTTGTGTATTCGGATGACATAGACATTGTCGGCAAACGAAGCGAGCTGTGGCAGGGGCATTGGCGAGCATTGAATCGGAGGCGGCTAGAATGGGATTGGTGGTTAAAGAGGAAAAGACGAAGTATATGTTGTCATCGAGAGAGGAATCTCAACATCGTCGAATCGGGCAAAATATAACAATGGACAGATATAACTTCGAAGATGTCAAGGACTTTGTCTACCTGGGCTCCACTATTACATCGCAGACTGACATCAGTGCAGAGATCAAGCGAAGAATTACTCTTGCCAACCGCTGTTTCTTCGGTCTAAGAAGGCATTTAAGTAGTAAAGCCCTCTCTCAGAGAACCAATTTTTTTTTACAAGACCCTAATCATCCCTGTCCTGCTGTATGGATAAGAAGCATGGACACTGAAAGTTTTGGATAAAAATCTGCTAGGGTGCTTTGAGAGGAAGATTCTTCGCGTGATTTTCAGTCCGGTGTGTATCGAAGGAGTGTGGATGAGATGATTCAACGACGAACTATACGGGCTATACAGCGACGTTGACCTGTTCAAAAAGATGAAAATACAGCGCATGAGATGGCTGGGGCACGTGGAGCGTATGGACAGCAACGCACCTGCCCGACGAGTCTTCGAATCCAACCCCGATGGGGTACGCAGCAGAGGAAGAACAAGTAACAGGTGGCGCAAACAAGTAGATGACGACATCAAAGCACTCGGTGTGCGCAACTGGAAGCGGCTAGCTAGGGACAGAGCTAGCTAGAGGGGCTTTTTAGTTGAGGCCAAAGCCCACACACCCACATGTTATTAAGTAATATGTGTGAACAATATTATATTGTCAATATCTCAGCTCAACGGTACAATAGGAATATAAGATATTAATAAAAAAACAAAAAAAATAATTTCAGATAGGCAACATTTTTTTATTATTGTTAAAGATTTCTAAACAAATTTAAATTTATTTTTTTTCAGAAACTATCTATCGGATAGCTGGGGGATAGACATTGTTGATGCCATAAAAAAAATTTTGTATTTTGATTGTTTTGTTGTTAGTTTGGACACCCATACAACCAAACTGACAAGAAAACAAAAAAAGACTTTTATATATTAGATAAACTTTTAAATTTAAAAAGAAAAATGTTGTGAGGGAGGAAATTCTCACAAAAGGTGAAATTTTTTGGTTTACGGAGGATGCAGGGTTGCCAAATTACTTTTGATTCCTCTCAGCTAGAAAGCAGTATTTTTATAGGAAAACACGGACATGAGAATTCATTACGTGATTGAGGAAGACGTGTTTTATTTTTCATCGCTAGAGACCATAATAAAAAGTTTAAGTACGAGCTTTCGACTAAGAACCCTATCACTGCAAGGGGTATACATGGTACAGAATAGGGCTGGCCACGAGATGAGACTCTGCGAGACTTTTGTAAGTCTCGTTTCGGTCTCGTTAAAAACGAAAATTTTCTTCTTGTGGTGGTCTCGTATAATTCAGACTCGTCTCGGTCTCGTCTCCGAAAAATACGATTTCCTGACAACCTGTTGATTATTGGAACGAAATATTTTCGATTATAGTTTGAATACGTTCAAAAGACAATAAATATTTAACTGAAATTGAATTTTGAATTTATTAGACTCTCTGTAAATGTCGATCCAAATATACAGTCTCGTCTCGATCTCGTATCGGTTGCTTAAAAGCCAGTCTCGTCTCGTCTCGTCTCAGTCTCATCATGCTAGTCCAAGATCGAGACCGAGACTTTTCTCGTCTCGTGGCCACCCCTAGTACAAAACAAGGATTTAAATTTTCCACCTTTAACCACTTGCAGGTTTCCCGCCTTTTTAATTTGAAATTTCATTATGGGTATTCATGCAACGATGTAAAACACTAGATAAGTTTACCATTTGGAGTTTACCACTTGGTAAATGAACTGTTAAATTGTGTATGGGAATTCCCCAACGAATTTGCATGGGAAAATGATTTGGTAAAATTATCCAAACGTCATTGTGACTTTTATAAATTAGGCGTGTTCAGAAATATGATAAATATATCTCAGAGAACGAAAAATAAACTCTGACCGCGTTCTGTAACTATTGAACCACATTTAGTTGGCTAATAAGGTAGAATTATAAAGGTTATCCCCAACCAATGCGAACCATTTCGTTGACGACGACACATCTACATCAACAACGTGCTTTTATTGTTGTTTTCTTCTTCGTTGAACGAATGATTGGCATTGGTTTGGGTGATCCTTACTAGTCGGAAGCTGTCAAAAGCAGATGTAATAAACAAATGAAAAGTAGCTTTCTGAAGAATGAAAATCAGAATTGAGTCATAATTCACTGTATCTCTTTTTTCTTTCCTGCCTCAACAAACGCCAGTTTCACTTCAATGAGGTGCACTCAGGGACGCTCTTCACTAGCGAAAGCAATAGTTGACGCAAATCAAGAAACCGACATTTTGGACGTACGACTTTTGCAGTTTCATCGTGAATCTTGCATTATTTATCGTTCCGAGACATTCGGCTCCGATTTCGCGTTGGTTCGGGAGAGGTTTTTTATTGAAAAATAACTTGCAATCTAAACACGTCTAATGTGTCACACACCAAATCTGTCAAATAAACGAACAGCTGATTTAAATTACACAGCATTTAACCAAATGAATAAAAAGGTCGTTCATGCAAACTTTTGTGTAAACTAATCATTTTACAAAATTTGTAAGCTTCCGATGTTGCATGAACACCCTTATTGTTTTTTTTTTCGCACCGTAATAAACCGTAATAATAAAAATATTAGCTTCAGCAATTAGGTAAGATATTTTTTTTTTTGTTCTTCATAATTATGAAATAGCTATTTTGATTGTGAATTGAATTAGAGGAATGACATTTTTAATGAAATTTTTTTTTTAATTTTTTTTAATAGTATAACTTAACAATTTGGCTTTACCTAATTCCATAAATAAGCAAACTATTATATACTGTCTTGAATATGCCCTTTTATGCAATCAACGACATCTTTTATTCTTCTATAACAGATTAAATTAGTTCTGAGCTGCGCGCCATCTTTTAACAAAAGATTAACTAATGGTATCCACTACCCAAACCACTCTAATCATTATCCAATACCTAAACCACTCTCATCGTTATCCAATGCCTAAACCACTTTCATCGTTATCGAATAACTAAACCACTCCCAGCGTTATGCAATGCCTAAGCCACTAGAACTTTTATAATTATAATTGGTCGAAAGCTTTTGAGATACTTGTGGAGACTTGTTGAAGAGAAGCACACTCCAGCACATTCCAGAACCCTAGAAGATTCCACAGCAGTAGTCCGAAAACGACAGTTTAATTTTCGTCGGTGTGAAAATAGTGAATAAAGAGTTGACTACTTGTGCTTGTTTATAGTAAAAGTATTAGAAGTAAAGTGTTTGAAGTGAAATAAAGGTGTTTTATTTGTGTAAAATAATTGTTGTTCAGTTTGAATAAAAGAAATGTTTTATTTGCGAACCCTTGGCAAAATATTGCAATACATACAGAGCTTTGTAGACCTCTCACTGTCTTGTTAGATATGTCTGTCCTGTTTTTTTCTATTAAATAAAAAATAGTAATTGCGAAAAATAAGCTCAAATTTAATTCAAGAAAGCGGCAACGCTGCAAGAAGTTCATGGTCGAAAATTCGGATTTAAGCTTCCTAAATAATCCAAACAAATTCAAAGGAAAAATTTGTTTCCTATATTTAAAAAAAAACCTAAGTAAATATTTTAGAAAAGGAAGAGATTTAAAGTTAAATAGAATAAAATAAAATAAAATAAAATAAAATAAAATAAAATAAAATAAAATAAAATAAAAATAAAATAAAATAAATAAGAATAAAATACACAATTGAGTTCCATGTACTTACTCTTATGTCCAAGTGGCTCTGGCTCAGAATTGCTTAACAATTGTGTTATGGTAAATCATGAGCATTAGGGTGGATCGTTTTTGGCATTTTTAGCCGAATCACTGTATGCAACTCGGGACGGGAAGCCATCCAAAATTGGTAGTTTGTGACAAAAAATTAATACAGCTACCGATAATTATGAATAAGGGCTGGGCATCGTTGGCGTAAAATAATAATGGATTCTTATAGAAGGACCAAACAGTTAGATTCTATCTCCCCTTCCGTATGTGTGAGGTTGGTCACTTTACAAAAAAAAAAAACAATTAAAAATGAAAATAAATTGTTTAAACAATTATTAAAAAAGAACGGAAAAACTGATATTTATTTATTTATTTATTTATAAAAATTAACAATGAATATAAATCTATTATTAACATAATTTTTAAGAACGCTAGCATTATAGTACTTTCGGCTCTTACATAAATTGGATAAAGAAATGTACATACAAAATGAGTAATAATAATATATATTTTACTGCATAAGTAGTTACGTTGTATATTGGAATATTATGTAAGTAATTTTTTGCAACTATATTTTTGTTTTGTGTTTTTGTAGAAATTTGTCTATTAAGTCAACATGGTTTTTATTTGGTTCTTGAAGAAGCTGTTGAATGTGGTATTGGTGTTGGTTTGATTGAAGAAGATTTTCAGAAAGAAATCAAGAGCCCAATAAATGAGATATCGTGATGACATTGTTGCATTTTGGACATACTGGAGGTGTTTCCTTTTTTAAAAGGTGTTGGTGCGTTAGTTGAGTGTGCCCAATGCGCAGACGAATAAAGTTGATTATCTTGAATTTAGACACATTGTTAGGATAAACTGGCTTGCTTCTGATGGTATTAATTGTTTGGTAATGGTGTGTATAATTGGACCATTCCTGTTGTCGAGAATAATTTATTTTTTCGATTACTAATCTCTTGCAGCATTGTGGGCTGAGTTTGCAGCTTGGTCCGCGAGTTCGTTACCCACAATATCAACATGACCAGGCGTACACATTAGTTTGATTTTTGAGGGTGTTAACTAGTATGTCAAGGATCTTACCAATAATTCAAGATTCATGTCTTTGTCCGGTGTTTAAAATCGCTTTAAGAACGGATAGACTATCGGAACAGATACTATTTCATTTGCCTCGGGTATGTGAGAATGTATTTACTGCTTCGTAGATCGCTTGATCTTCAGCTGTGAATACTGAAGCTAGGTTTGGAAGGATAACTTGAACAATAATCGATCCATCATGCGATGTAACTGCAAAAGATGTACTATCAGCAGTTTTTGAACCATCGGTATAAACAAATGTCCATCCTTTGGAGGTAAGGTGGCAGAATGTTTCATGAAACAACTTCTTATAAACTGATTTGCTGGTGTTATCTTTGCGATATTCATGTAGTTGTAGTACAATGGAGGATGTATTCAGGTTCCAAGGTGGTGATGATGGCGTGTATTTTGTGAATCGTTTAAAAGGTATTTCAAAACTGTTAGCCATAAGTAAGATGTTGTGTATAGCTAAAGGAGTCTTTCTTTGCCATTTATGTTTCATAGCTACGGCGACATCCTTGTCGATTATCGAACCAGTTTGAAAAGATAACTTGACAGTAAGTTTGAGTGCCACTTCGGAAAATCTATCTACAATTGTAGGTAGGCCGGCTTCGGCGAGGATATTTCTAATAGGGCTTGAGGGTAAAGCTCCTATGCTTCTCCTTGTCAGTAGCGGATCCAGGGGAGTGGCTATAGGGGCTAAAGCCCCCCCCACAGCCGAATCATAAAATAATTTGAAATATAGATAGCAATACATTACAACGTGTAGAATTTTATATTCTGTCTAAAATATTGTTAAGATATGAAATTTGATGGAAAAAATAACGTGGTTGCCGCTGAACTATTTGCATACATGTTATGTAATTTTTTTTCTAAGCCCTAAGATTGGGGCTAAAGCCTGAAGCGAATTGGACTAAAACTAAGTTGGGGGCTATGAATATGGATATTTTTAATGCAACGACAATCTTTCCCTAAAAATTAAACCCAGAAAATTGGAACAAAAAAAACAGCTTTGGCGCAATAAGGTCTGAGAATATTGGACAAAAAACCAAGCCAGGGTTAAGCAACTTACTTCTTAAAAACTAACCTTATTCCAGAGAGTTTTTGGGGCTCAAGTCTAGGGACTGTCAAAGTCCGAAGTTGGGGCTAAGGCTTGAAGAGATAAGTAAAAAGAGATAAAAATGGTCGGGGCTTTACATTATCGTGTCAAATGCCCCAACTGTATATACTAAAAAACAAAGCTTATTTACCGAAAGAAACGCATTTGACGCTTAAACCATTGGAGAACAACGGGACGTCAAGTTTAGTATATGTTTAATACAACAGGAATTGTTTCTTACGGCCTTGGCTGGGCCGTTCTGAAATGGGAAATGTTCGGGGCTACGTTTTCAAAATTTGAAAGGTCCAAGGCAATTGTACATACAAAACATAGAAATTCTCTAGTCAAGGAGCCAAATTTCAAAAGCGTGAGTTTTCTCTGTGCGCGCTCAGAAAATCATGCAAAAGCAAATGAATATTTGCAATCCCTCTAGACTCTAGAGTGACGTGCAAATTTGTCAACATATTTTTTTAGCATGAATACCTATGAAGCGTATACAGCGCATACACGAAAACTCATTAACGGGTTATTTCTTAGAGCAGCTTTGCCTTATGTCGTAAAGTGTCAGTTTGAACAAAATAGTTTCTCTTTGATTTGGATAATTCAGGAAAAATGAGATCTTAGAGGACTAATACCGTGCCAAAGCACATATATGAGCTTTTGCCAGTACGAACACTTAAATATAATTTTTTCTGAACTAGCCAATTAAAAACAGTTTTCAAATCTTGTATAACTACATGATGTAGGTACCTAATCAATTTTTAAATAATATAAATAAACGAATTTGTACGCGTGGTTAAGCATATATGGCTAAAAATTATTGTGCGTCTTTGAATTTGCTTCTACAGCAATTATGAATAATTGTTTTGAAAACATTTTGAAGCGCAACAGGAGCAGATATAAAGGCACACAAAAAATGGATATCATTAAAGGAAACGGAAACAAAATACTTGAGCCTCAAAGGTTAGACCGCACTCGCCGGGACTGCACTGCATCGGAACTACACTTCACACGAATTCGTATGAGTTTGTATGAAGTTCAGTTGCCGCTTAGTGCGATATAGCTCCTTAAATTTCATAAAAAATAATGTTTTGCTGCGTTGTCGTGAAGTTTAGTTCGACTACAGTTGAGTACGGTCTTGCATTAAACCTAAACTGACCTCTATTATTTGTTATAAATTATAAAATTTATCTTGGTTCAAGCTAATTTTATTATTTAAGGTCTCAAGATGAATATCCAAACTGCAAGCCCCGCCCCCACAGCCAAATCCTAGATCCGCTACTGCTCCTTGCGGCTTGATGATAAGTGGGTTTGATTATATTTTTTGTAGATTTAGGGCAAGAACCATAAATAGGTAGAGCATAATCAATCGTACTTAGTATTAAAGTTTTAGTCATATAACAAAGTGTGTTGATATGTACATTGCTTTTTTTTGAAGATAAATACTTAATAATATTAAGCCTTGATGCCAGCGATTTTTTTAGAGATGAACAGTACGATTTCCAATTATATCTATTGTTAAAATTAAGTCCTAGGATTTTTAAATTGATGACATTTTCAATAACAATATTATTAAGAGATAAATTTAAGTTTTGACAATTTTTTTTACGGCAACTATGAAGTGTTTTACATTTGTCTAAAGATAGTTTTGAACCAGACATGATGGACCATTCTGTTATCTCCTTAAGTAAATTGGAAAAAATATTTTTCATTTGATTAAGATCATTGTGTTAACATAAAATGTATGCGTCATCAGCTTACACACAGTGATATAAATCTTTGTATTTAGAAATTAATATGCTAAGTTCATCAAAAGCGATGGAAAAAAGCATTACAGAGGGGGCGATCCTTGCGGAATTCTATTGTCAAGGGATACGGTTTTTGAAAAAGTATTGCCAATTTTGACACAAAATTTTCTATTGGAGAGGAAAGATTATATGTATTTTAACATTTTGGGACCAAGTCCCCATTCGCTTATTTTTTTAGCACAAGGTGAATACCTATGCGATTGAAAGCTTTTTCGAAATCGAGAACTAGGATAGAAACATGGTTTTGTGCAGATAACGCGTTCGATAGCACA
The DNA here is from genome assembly GCA_949320155.1 of Melangyna quadrimaculata. NCBI lineage: Eukaryota > Metazoa > Arthropoda > Insecta > Diptera > Syrphidae > Melangyna > Melangyna quadrimaculata. The sequence goes on from OX439483.1 coordinate 435,207,594, forward strand.
TAGTGTAAGTGGAGGAGAGCGTCTATACAACCTCTTTTAGGTTTGAACTCTATTTGTTTTAAGCAAATCAGCTTTTTTGATTCAGTAAAGGATACGGTTGGCTATTATTTTTTCTAAAATTTTCGATAAGCATGGTTGCAGGGAAATTGGGCGGTATCCATCAACTTTATCAATTTCTTTTTTTGGTTTAGGAATTGGTACAACATTATGCTGTTTTCCAACTTTGAGGTATGATACCTTTATCTTATATATTATTATACAGTTTGATAAGTCTAACTTTCGGTGCATTTGGTAGGTTTTTGATTATTGGATAGGAAATCTTATCCCGACCAGAAAACCTTGATAAGCAACTCTCGAGTTCTAGTAATGAAAGATCTTTCTCAATATGTTTTGCAGACATGTTTGTTGGGGATTTTGGGACCAAAGCCAATGATTCCCTTTTCTTTTGTACGATTCGTTTTTCGGATCCAGAAATCTATTCCTTCATTCTGTTCATAAATCAAGTTATTTCTGTTAATAGATTTCGAAAAAAAGATTTTCAAACTTAAACTTAAAAAAAATAAAAAAAAAAATTTAATTGATTTTTTGTTTCAAAAATGTGGAATTTTGTAAGAAATTTGCTTAAATTCCTAAATGGACAAGTACTTCTATTATTTCTATTTTCTTAGAAAATCTAAAATCACAATAATTACCAATTGTATTAAATTATTCTGTTTATAAAATTGTCCCTCCTGTCTATACTGAACAAGATAGACCCCTCTTCTCATGGCAAAAAATACTTGAATTTGGACCTTCTATAAGAATCCTTTATTTCAATGGCTTTCCGGTTTTGTTTTTCCCAACGGCTACCAAAAATAAATGGGGAGAATGAATTCAGAAAACACTATGAGTAAAATGTAGTGGGCAAACAATAGTACACCCTAATCGCCACTAAAGTAAAATATTCCTCATAAATTACTCCATTAGGATATGTTGTACAATTTCATCTTTTATTTTAATATTGATCTTTACAAAGTGAATTTCAATAAATACTAGCGTATAAGTTGGATTGATAAAAGAATGATGGAGAAAAGAAACAAATCGTAGGGGAGGGGGCCGAGGGGTATATAGGTATAATTATTATTTTGTATAAAAAAAAAAAACTTAAGGTCAAAGAAAATTTAAAAAAAACAACGACCACACTTGCAAATTTTACTATATTGTTTTTTCTTCGAAGCCATATTTATATAATTTCTTAAGTACATATATAGTTTTGTAGGTAATAGTTTTTGAATAACAAATTTTCAAACCTCATATAAAAACTTAGGAAAGGATTGATGGGTTAGAACACAGAATTGCATTTTGATACAGTTAATTGATTTTTTCAAATATTGAGTACCGAAATTTCTTAACTTAGTATTTTGAAAACGACTTGATCAAGTTTTTTTTTTAAATGGTAGATATTCAGTTATTTTCCAATAGAACCACTTTTCTTATTTTTGATATTCTCACTATAGGATAAACTAATTTTACTAATTTTTTTTTTTTTCAAAAGCTCATTTAATGCATTAATATTATAACATATAATATTTTATACTAAATTTCAAAAAGAAGTAGTTTTGAATAAAACAAAAATTATAATTTTTTAATTAATTCGATTTTTCAAAAACGAGTTACTGAGATTTTTTATAATTGGAAATTTATCTGTTTCTTCAAAATGTTACTATTTACCGCTTCAACGATTTGTAATTTTTTTTTTCCACCAATTCATAATTTTTAAAGGAATAACATTTTAAGTTTTTGTTAAGTTCAAACTTCTATTGCTAAGGAATTTCAGCAATTAATTTGCAATTTAAAACATCCCAGTATTAAGGTTTTAGTATGGTACAACTAAACATTTTTGTAATATTTAAACTTACTTACTTACTTTACTTTCGATTGCGTTTACAGCCCAGGATGGGCTTCGGCCTAACTAAAAAGCCCCTCAAGCCAGCGCTCTCCCTAGCTAGCCGCTTTCAGTTGCGCACACCGAGTTGGTTGAGGTCGTTCTCCACTTCTGCGCGCCACCTGTTATGGGTTCTTCCTCTGCTGCGTATACACCATCGGGGTTGGATTCGAAGACTCGTCGGACATGTGCGTTGCTTTCCATAAGCTCCACGTGCCCCAGCCATCTCAGCCGCTATATTTTCAGCTTCTTTACCAGGTCAACGTTGCTGTATAGCGCGTAAAGCTCGTCGTTGAATTCGATACACACCGGACCGAAAATCACATAAAAAATCTAACTCTCAAAGCAGATTTCATCCGATTGTTCAGTGGCCTGTCCATGTACCGCTTGTGTTGACTGGTGCGTTGCGTACAATTGTGTCAAGAACGATGTTAAAAAGGTTGCATGATAACGCGTCGCCTTGCATCAATCCTTTCTCAACATCAAAAAAATCGGTGGTGTTCTTACCGATTTTGACGGAGCAGCGAGATTTGTCCATCGTCATTCTGCATAAGCAGGGATGCCGAGATATGACATGTCTCTGTATATAATTCTCCCTTATCATGCTATCATACGCGACTTCAAAATCCATAAGGTGGTGTGTATCGATCTGGAATTCCTGTTTTTATTTTTTAAATCTGTTGGAGTGTGAACATTTGATCGACGATTAACTTGCCTCGCCTAAAACCACACTGATAGGGGCCGATCAGTTCGGTGAAAAAAGGTTTTAAGCGGTCACACAGGAAAGCCGACAAGATTTTCTAAGCGACGCGACGTTTAGTAGATGGTGCATTTCAGAGCATCTCCCTTTTTATGGATGGGGCACACTATACCTAGGTTCCATTCATCGGGCATACTTTCCTCCGACCAAATTTTGCAGATAAGTTGGTGTATATACTCCTAACGAATTCATGTCCCGCTGATTTGAATAGCTCGGCTGGTAGGCCATCCGCACCAGCAGCCTTGTTCGACTTAAGTTTGGATAACGCCAGCCGCACTTAGGCTTGGTCGGGTGAACGGAACTGTTGGCCATCATCGTCCAAGTTTAGGGCTGGCCACAAGACGAGACTCTGCGACACTTATGTAAGTCTCGTCTCGGTCTCGTTAAAATCGAAAATTTTGAGTCTCGTCTCGGTCTCGTGTTGGTCACGTATAATTAAGTCTCGTCTCCGAAAAAAAAAGATTTACGGACAATCTGTTGATTATTGGAACGAAATATTTTCGCTTATAGTTTGAATAGGTGCAGAAGAAAATAAATATTTAACTGAATTGGATTTTTTTTAATTTATTAGAATTTCTGTAAATTTCGGTATAAATATACAGTCTCGTCTCAGTCTCGTCTCGGTTGCTTTAAAGTCAGTCTCGTCTCGGTCTCGTCATGCGAGACCCACATCGAGACCGAGACTTTTCTCGTGTCGTGGCCAGCCCTATCCAAGTTGAATGGAGTGTTCTGTCTACTTGCGGAATCTTGGCTGTCTTCAACGTTAAGCAGTCTATAGAAATGTTCTTTTCAGATCCTCAGCACTGACTGTGTATCTACTACCATATTTCTACTCCCATCTCACCAGGCTTCCGTCCTAGCTTTGTTTCCTTGTGTGTATCATTTTACCCTATGATAACATTTTTGAACATCTCCACTGCCTCTACAACCCTCAATAGACTGGACCACCCGCTTCTAGTGCTCTCTCTTTTTCCTCCTGAGAATTCGACGTTCCTATTTTCTTTTTAGCCCGTAGAGCTCCCGGGCTACTCTCAGCACCTCTTGTCAGAGTCTGCAGTATTGCCTGGTAGGCCTCATCCTTAGCCGCATGCGCTAGCCGGCACTCTTCATCGAACCAGGGGTTTCGTGTTGGTCGCCTAGTTAAACTCAGCACATCAGAGAGGCGGCACTTCTAATGGCTTGTTGACAGTGTTTCCACTGGTCCCCTGGACCTGGGGCTGGTGTTGGACTTCCTGAGAGATTAAGAGTTACATGGTCCGCAAAAGTCCTAGCGGTCTCTTGCGATTTAAGCTTCTCGACATTGTTCATTTCACAGCATCTGCCCTGTGTTGTGGCGTCATCTGTATCCGCATACGTAGTCAAGCTACCACCAGGTACTGATCCGAGTCAATGTTGGCCGCTCGGAACGTTCGGACGTCCAAGAACTGGAAGCATGTCTCGTGTCTATCGCAACGTGGTCGATTTGGTTGACGGTTAGTTGATCACGCGTTGTGTATATTTAGGTGTGGGAAATAGGTGCTTGAGATGATGACACTTCGCCCGCTGCAAAGTCTGGCAGCCTGTATCCATTGCCAGAAGTTTCGTCGTGAAGGCTGTGTCCTCCGACTATCGAACCAAAGATGCCCTCCTTTCTGAATAGTAGATGTCACACGATTTCAGTCTCCGTATGCCCTCTCCATCCAATCGGCCTTCCTGGATGGATGTTACGTCAGCCTTTAGCTTGTCCAGGATCTCCACTAATTGTTCGGCTGCACGTGTTCTGTATAAGGACGGGACGTTCCACGTGCAGATCCGAAATTCATTGTCCTTGTTTCGTTTGCTGGGGTCGTCAACTTTAAAATCATCCATATCCGCGGCTTGTTGTTACTTCGGAACAAAGTTTTCGTGGTAGGGAAGTTACCCCGACGCACAACCCACGACCCGGAGGGCCAGACCCTTAGTATAACTCCAAGGGTAGGGAGCCGGATAAAGTTATAAGGTGTTCACTAAGTAGTTCAACCTAACTGGAATTTTAGACGCCACCGACGCACGAGAATTCGTCCGCTGCCACCTCGATGAAAGGAGAAGTACCTTAGTGGGAACACTCCCCCCCCCTCTCTCGTTGGCTATCCCCTTCAGCTTTCCAAATTATTATTTTAACTTGTGTCAAACAGTTTTTCGTTTAAAAATATAAAAATACTACAAGAGCAAGATCCAGTCTTGGATGTTATTCATTATGAAAAAATTATTTCTTTTTTTAAAACACTCAACATTGTCTTAAGAAAAAAATACATTAAAGATAACTAGAAAAATGAAGTTAAAAAAAAAGCATTTTTCAATAAAAATTTCATAAAAACAGTTAAAAAAAACTTATAAAGTTCATATATATTGATTTTGTACATTATGTCTATTGTCTATACCTTCCGTTTCTGTTTTCAACGCCGAAAATCTGTTGCTTACTTTGATATTTCGAAGGTAGGTATAACGACAGAAGCTTAACTATGTCTTGTACTAACCTTTTTGCGTTCCGCTATAGCTTCTTCCGGATTCTGACATTAAAACCACCACAAACATGCAACCATATCCGGTATAAAAATCAGTTGTGCAAAAAAAACGAAGAATCTTCTTAAAACCAAAAGTTCAAGGTGGTTGCATCATTATCATCAGCATGCAACTCTCGTACAAATAACTGCAATTATTTACAATTACAGTGAAGCTTTACTCGGCTGCCTTTCCGTTCTCGTTTTGTTCTCGAATTTTTTCCCTATCCCCTACCTATACAAAAATCAAGGATGTTATATGATCGTACGTCGTTTAGTTCAAGGGTTATTTAAGGATTGTCAGTAACGTGTTTCAAGGACATTGGATTTGCCATAATATCAATGGTAAAAAGGTGGCTTGAATAATATTCATATGCTTAGCAATTATTCTCACAAAAAAAGGTTGTTGATATATTTTTCCGCTTTTTCCGGTATTTCGTTTTCTTCAAGCTATTCCCGAAAAAAAACGCTATTATAACATCGCTGTTTAGTTTTTTTCTGATTGTTTTTCATTTGGCCCGAACCCAATCAATGTTTGTAGAAAATCCACTACTTCCTCTTTCCTTGATGCCATCGCAATAAATAAGCAGCAAAACATTGTAATTTCATGTTTTGACCTCTTGCACTGCACAAAAGTCTTTGTTTTTTTTTCGTGCTGCTGTTGCTTGCTAAACAATTCAAGTCTCGCCCTTCCGTTGCATTATAGTGCACGTAATCGGCCCCCAGGTCCCAAATAGAAAATTAGCATAATTCTACAGCTGTCTTAAGTTTGTTAGAAAGAGGGGGGGGCTGATGGCAAGTCGGGGGATGAAGAATATATAACTACCTACCTATAGTTTTTTTTTTGTAGCCCAGGTGCAACGTTCATGGTAGGAAGTTACTTCAGCTCAAATTATATTGTTTTAGAGTTAGGATAGTGTTAATGTATACATATAAGTTTATATGTATAATTGTATATAAACCATTTTGACCAATCTCACACTTTCTTATGGACTCTGTGGCTGTGGGTTTTATTTTATTTTTTGCTGGGAGAGAGGCTTTTTCCATTTTTGAATTTATCGCCAAATCACGTGCTTAGTGTTTAAGTCAACAAGAGTTAGTTTGTCCGTCTTTATCCGCACACATATAATAAACCTTCTGGAAGAAATATCAAGATTAAAGAACGAACGAGGCCACCGGATACGCTTTGGTAGTCTGATGTATTGGCCGCACTCTACCGTACGGTATTACTCCGTATAATATCATGTCAGTTTTGTATCTATACTTTATTACTTAATTGCAGCTCACAAGGATATAGTAGTATCTACCAGCAGGATTCAGCTTAAGGAGAGTCTATCCTTTGGCTGCATGCAATATGTGAGCCTTGGCACGGGTGTTCGAATAATTTGTACAAAAAAAAAAAAAAGGAAGCGATTCAATTTAATACAACATTTTATAAAGTTGTTTTTTCTTTGAAAAACTGTACTCTTGCAAGACTATCTTTTTGTTCCTTGAAAGAATAAAGTAAAAATTTATTTCGATGGATTTTTGTTTTTTTGCTTTGGAATATTCACGGGACATCATGCTGATCTTCTTTTTAGAAGCATGCCATTTTCTCCGAGTCTAGCTTCATTATAGTAGCTGTGAATATAAAAACAAAATATCAAGCTTCCGATTTTATAAGCGAGTCAATAAAGCCGAAAAAAGTTAAAACTTATTAATTTTTAGTATAGCCGATGTTGGTGTTTGTTTTTTGCTAAATGCTTGTTTTCATAGCGTTAGCCCTTGAAATTCGTTTCACGGTCACCATTTTTGGAGTTTTCAAGAAAAAAATATTAGCCGCTTGCATTCTGCGAAATTGTTTAGAAAGATTGCATAAAGACAAAGAGGCTTTCTCTTCGAGGCAATGAATGAAATCTTCTTTTTTTTACCATTTTACCGATTATTATGCAGCATCGAGTCTGGAGTGTCGATTAAACGTAAATAAATGATTAAACTTCAAATAAAGAGCATCTTTAAAAGAGAGCGTTCATTTTAAATTTTTGCGTACATCCACGAACTGTGACAATTTTTTTAATTATGTAATGTTTTTTAAGTTTTTTTTTTGTCTAGTTCTTCTTTAAAAATATGTTGTGTTTTTAGAAAAATACTAATAGAAACAACTTAATTCAAATAAAAAGTACAAGTGACCTCAACTCCAGAAATTATTGTGTTTCGCCCAGGGTATAACAGTGGGCTCTTCAGTCAGTCTGTTATACCCTACTAAGACACACATTTTGGTCGTTGTTTACCGACTCTTATTTCTGGAGTTGAGGTCACTTATACTTTTTTATTGAATTATATTCGTTCACTCCACTTAAGACCGAAGTTACTTTAATAGTTTAATATTTAAATTTCTTCGTCTTCTTATTAATGCTTATTAACGGTACCCGTCATAGAACCGAATATTTGGCTTTGTAATTTCTCGTTAACGGCTTTATCGAATTCAATCGAAATTTTTATTAAGAGCTCCTTTAAAATTCAAACAATTTTCTATGCACATATATTACAAAAAAAAATACTAAAAGTTGGCATACTACATTTTATTTTTGAAAAGGTGCAAACAAGTTTTTAAGAAAACCGCTATAACTGTTGAGTGCAAAAGTGGCAAAAGCATGAAATAGTTATATCTCCAGCCAAACAATTGATGGTAGCGCCTTTAAGTTGTTGTTGTTGTTCAAAAATTGAATGATATTTTTTTTTTCATACATTCATATTTATCAAACAAATCAGATGTCATACTTTATTTTTAGCTCTAACTTTTATAGCCATTAAAATAACAAATTTATAGTAATTTTTTAACTTTCCTTAAACGATATCATAATATTATGGAACGAATACATATGTACAATTGAACATCATCCATTTCTAGCTACGTTAAAGTTAATAGCTACGAGAGTAAGTATCTTCGATCCAGTCGTGCCGTTTTTTCCTACCCGTTCAGGCAAGGGGGATCAATTTTCCAAGAAAATTGACTTAAAACTAACAAATTTTTTTTTTTAAAAACAACACAAATCTTCCCTTTCTTCTATTCCTTCTTACTAATGCCTTCCATTGCATTTAAAAAGACCCGAAAATCCCTTCTCTTATTAAAGTTTTTAAACAAAGTTGGTTTAGCGAACAATTTTTGAAAAATTAATTCCTTCTCTTCGTGACCTTTTTGTAAAAAAATGTTTGAATTCTAAGTAGGCTTTAGGTCGTCTGATTATAATTTTTAAATCAAAAAAGACCTTAATCCTACTTAGAATTTAAACATAAGAAATATAACTAATTTCTTCACAATTTTGCGTGTTTAGGTATTATTTTGGTTAGTGCGTTGGACTGTCACGCTGATGGAGGTCTGGGTTCACTTTCCATCCTCGTCCACCTAAAAACTAAAAAGTTTTTTTCAGGGTATACCTACTCCCTCTTGCGAGGAATTGACAAATCCTCCAAGAGTATCACTTGTCATAAATACGTGCTTCTCGTCTAGCCGTTCGGATTAAACATACAAAATTGTAGGTCCCTTCCATTCCTGTCGACACGGGCAAACAGGAATGGTTGCGAGTTGTTAGTCACTAGGCCCTGGGCCTTCATGAGGCGTTGCACCACCTAATTTATTTTAGGTATTATTTTTGTTTTCAACATTCAATACTTTTTTAAATTCATAGTCAAACAATGAAATCCGCGGATAGTTCTAAGACTTTGAATTTTCAAAGTATATTAAAAAATAAAAAAACGAACTTCCTATATTAAAACCAAGAAGAGACGAAGCTGATGATAATCAACCGATTGCTGAAATGATTATTAATTGTTCTTAGTTGTATGAGAAAGTTGTTTTATTTTGTTTTTAATATCTTCAAATGTAAAAGTCCCTTACGGTTTTCACTGTTTGACTGAAAATTTACTAGAATTTTGAAAACAAAAATAGAACTTATGTAAATACGAACATTAATTAAAAAAATTTCTTTTAATTTTTTTTTGTTTCTTTTTCAAAATTTTGGGTTTAAAAATTATTTTTTTTTAATTTAAAAATAAAAAAAAGGAGTGATTTATGGCTTTACAAAAAGGTAAAATAGGGCATTTTAAGTGTTGCCGTTGTTATTTTAATAATTTGTTTTCCGTTCTAACTAATTTTTTTTAAATTCCCCCTCTCACCTTAATGGAGGGGGGGGGAAAATAAACCTTTTCCCCATACGATTTCTTGCTGTCTTAACCAAACCTAAACGCTCTAGCTTTCTCTCGCTAACCAGCTACCACAGAACTTTTCTTACATCTTGGTGTCTCGGAAACGTTCGAAATTATTTGAATAATATTTTCCTGGTTTAAAGTTATGACATGAGCAAGTAAAGATTAACATATGTAGTGGTCTTAGTAAAATTCCACCACTGTCATTCCAACTTTTTTAATTCTCTTTTTTTTTTTTTTGGAATTCGATAAGATTTTCGGAAACGGCTGCATCGATTCGGATGAAGTTTTCAGGCTTTGTCATTATATATGCAAAAATATTTAGAATGTGATTTTAGATAAAACCATCTTTAGCCACGCCACGGTCTACAGTAAAATTCTTCTGTGTCAGAAATGCCATTGCCCGCTACCCCAGATAATTGTTTGCCAAATGTCTGAGCTAATTAGGGCTGGCCACGAGACGAGACTCTGCGAGACTTTTGTAAGTCTTGTCCCGGTCTCGTTAAAATCGAAAATTTTCAGTCTCGTCTCGGTCTCGTGTCGGTCTCGTATAATTAATTCACGTCTCGGTCTCGTCTCCGAAAATACGAATTTCGGCCAGCTTGTTGATTATTGGAACGAAATATTTTCAATTATAGTTCGAAGAAGAAGAAAATAAATATTTAACTAAAATTGGATTTTTTAATTTATTAGAATCTTTGTAGGTACATTTCGATCCAAATATAGAGTCTGGTCTCGGTCTCGTCTCGGTTGCTTAAAAGCAAGTCTCGTCTCGTCTCATTTCAGTCTCGTCATGCGAGACCGAGATCGAGACCGAGACTTTTCTAGTCTCGTGGCCAGCCCTAGAGCTAATAACACCACATTTAAGCACCCCCAGAAAATTGAAATTTTTTTAAACCAGAACAAAACATTGTCTACAGGTTTTCTCTAATTTTATAGATACAAATTAACTATCTAAGAATATTTCTACTATAGGATCTGCATTTTTGCCAAAGTTGACCAGGTAAGTGTTGGGTCAAGTTAGCATGTAACCCTGTTTCTCGGAATCGAAAGGGAGCAATAAAATATTGTGTAAATAATTTTCAATTAATTAGAAACAGTACTATAAGTATCTTATTCACATTAATTATCAGAAGTTCGAAGTAAAAATCTTAATTGATTCGCCTTATACCATACATATACTAACTTTCATGTTTATAGGGCAATTTAAACTCGTTTATTAATAGTTAGGGTAGGGCGTTAAGGCCATATTTTAGGTCAAACCTTGCACTTCATTCTGGCGGGATGAGCTTTGGTACACTTGTTGCCACAACAAGTTTAACTAGCCTTTTAATTACCATTAAAACATTTTTGTCCTTCCTCTTTTGTTGTGGCTCCAAAATACTCTAAGAGTTCAGTAGATACCTGGTTTTCATCATTCATTGAGTGTGAGACGGATGAACCATACGGGAAAGTAACATGATGAATCCGACCCATGTTCAACGACATGTGTGATACCTAGTTCACACCAACGTAAATTTAGTATGGGTTAATGCCCAACCTAAAGTGTCTTGAACACGAAAGAAAAGTCACTTTGCGACGTGTTTCCCTATCCCCTTAAGTCTGCACGAAGGTCTACGGGCTTAGAATAATTAAAACTTTCGCGTTAGTCAAAGGATCCTCTCTCATCAGTTTTGTTGAAACACTTTCCCATCAGGCAAAGTGTTGTCCTCCAAGTTTTAGCTTGGGCCGGTTTGGGCTGGGGACTTTGCGTGTAAATCGATAATTTTTCGTTTTATCTTTTTATACCAATAGGAATTGACGGGAGGGTGACTGAACTCGTCCATTGAGCCACTTTTGGAAAGAGATCGCATGCGTTGCTCGATTCAACTCCAGCGCGCATCTCACCTAATGGACAAGGTGATGCAGTTAGACTGTGACCGAATAACACACGCACGGACGACGTGAGTGAGTGAGTGACGGATGGACGAGACTGGTTGCCCATGACGGGCACTTTTTGAAAAGCCATTGAATAGTGTGGATGTAAAGAAGAAAAACGAAAAATTGAAAAGAAAATTGAAATTTGTTTTTGATGAAAGAAAATCATTTATAGTTTTGAGAAGAATAAATCCCAGACGGGAAAATTGCTAGTTTCGTGGTACGAAATCTTGAGGAGGAAGACAGGTTGACAAGAGACACGAACCCAAGTTCAGCATAGGAGGAGAGAGGATCCTTTTTGAAACAGGAAATAAAAGCTAAGTATTTGGTAGTTTGGTTGTGGCCAAAGCTTAGTAAGTTTTCTTGTCGAAATATTGTTCGTTTCGTTTGTGGCCATAAAGTTGGCGAAAAGTGTTACCCCGTTAGGCCTTCGTTTCGTCGTTGTTTCTCCCGAAATTGCGGGACTGGCGACCGTGTTTAATTCCGTTTTACTTTTGGGAATTTTCCCAAGGTGACTTTTCTTTGTGTACTTTGTGGCACACCATTGTTTGAATTTGCAATTTGCGTTAATTTTCAATTCAACTTCATTTTTTTTTACCTTTGGAAAATTGGCCCTCTGATGATTTCCAAAGTCAATTGTAAATTATCTTGTTGATGAAAAAATTCTGGGTTTTCACCTATATTTATAAAGGTTTCCCAGATTAATAAAACATTTTAAAAACCCAATCAGGTAAAATAAACCTTCCTTTTATTTCAAAAGTGGAATTTTTGTCAGTTCAGGTTTTGTAAAGTTTGACCTTTTTTTTAAGAAAAACTTCCTGGCGCCCATTTTTTTGTGAAGTGAACCACTGTACTTCAATTTACATTTAATTAATTAAATTATTTTGAGTTTTAATAGCATTTTGATTAATCGAGTCGATTAATCGAATTCAACCTTAGTTGAACCCACCCCACCTCTGAGCTACCGGTTGGCAGCACTTAACCTGCTGTTCGTTGCAAATTAGCGAACGTACCCACAGCTGACATTTGTTATCGTCATTCTTTCTATTTCTCGCGACGCACACCGGTTTTCGTGCATTATTTTACTATTAAATAATTTCGTTTTGTGAAAAAGTAAATCGTTTATTTACTTATTGTGTTGAGTTTGCGGATTGTTATTCCGCCATCCTAAATATAAATTTCGCGAGTTAATTTTGCAACACACTCGTATCACACTTAATATCTCGTTGGATTAAGAATACTTGAAAGCATAGGAATATGTTAATTTTTTGTCCCCTCCATCACCCTTTTAGGGGGTGGGGGGGTGTTGGTGGTTGTCAAATTACTCTCGGCGGATAATGGTTTTTATTTGTCAGAATATAATGGTTATTAAATGAATATTCATAAAATTTTAAGATGAGAGTCGACGTAGAATTTCATAATTTGCAGCATACTCGAAGGTAATTTTTATCCATGTATCATTTTTTGTATAATCGCTTTCAAAATCGGGGGAGGGGAAGGTGGAAGTTTATCAAACCACTTTATATTCGTCTTGGTATAATCTACGCATATGGCACATGACCTTAGGGTAATTTTGAATGCCCAATCTTATGCATTCAAAATAATTTCAATATAATTTCCCTAGAAAAAGTTATAATCTTTTTATAAAATGACGACTAAATTTTCAGTGAAACGAGCATAACATTACCAAATTTCAATGGTATGGTGATGAAACTTGGCACACATGTCTCAATTATTGTAAGAAATAAGAATCAAAAGAGTCCATACACATATCTGGGCTAAAGGGTGCCCTAGAAAAAGTTATAATCTTTTTATAAAATGACGACTAAATTTTCAGTGAAACGAGCATAACATTACCAAATTTCAATGGTATGGTGATGAAACTTGGCACACATGTCTCAATTGTTGTAAGAAATAAGAATCAAAAGGGTCCATACACATATCTGGGCTAAAGGCTGTTTTTTTGAGGGAAACAGAAAGATGTAAAACTATGCCCTGTAAACACCCTCCAGAACTAGTACCCTGATGAAAGTTGGTAGGAATGTTTTGTTTTTTATTCTTTCCAAGAATATTTTTACCCCGATTACATTAAAATAAATTGTTGGATTTATAACCCATATTTTCCTTCCGCCTAAAAAAAACACCCCTGGAATCAATGTTTTTCCATGGATCCTTTTGAGTCTTGGTTTTAACAAGAAGTAAAACATTTCTACCAACTTTCATCAACATAAAAGTTTTGGGAGGGGTTTACTGGTAATAGTAATTCACTTTTCCCATTAACTTAAAAAAACACCCTTTAGCCCAGATATTTGTATGGACTCTTTTGATTCTTATTTCTTATAACAATTGAGACATATGTGCCAAGTTTCATCACCAGACCGTTGAAATTTGGTAATGTTATGCTCGTTTCACTGAAAATTTAGTGTCATTTTATAAAAAGATTATAACTTTTTCTAGGAAAATTTTATTGAAATTATTTTGATTGCATAAGATTGGGCATTACAAATTACCCTAAGGTCATGTGCCATATGCTTAGATTATACCAAGACGAATATATAGTGGTTTGATATACTTCCACCTTCCCCTTCCCCAATTTTGAAAGCGATTATACAAAAAACTAATACAAAGATATAAATGGAATTCGGATATGCTGTAGAGCATTAAATTCTACTCATCTTAAATTTTTTTGATTATTAATTTTATTACCATTATTTTCTGACAAATAAAAACCATTATCCGCCGAGGGTATTTTGGTCCCCCCGCGTATAAGGGTGGGGAAGGGGTCAAAAAATGAACATATTCCTATGGCTTCAAGTATTCTTAATCCAACGAGATATTCCACGATATCAATCGATGTCTGGTTCCCGATTTATAGGCTAATTTATGTGAAATTTCGTGTTAAAACATGGTCAGAAGGCAACCCTTATATCTCCGGTCTGCCAGTGTTGCCACCGTGGCAACACTTCCTAAAAGTAAATTTAGGGTGTGGACTATTAGTGTACCAAAGCTCTTCCCGTCAGAATGAAGTGCAAGGTTGTCTCCCTTAACGCTCTAACTATATGGAGAATGTTACAGATATGTTTTATGTATTGTATCTATATGATAAAGGTAAAACGTATAGATATATGCATATGTAATGTATGTAGCTACCATTATTTGCACCCAATCTACCATAAATAAGGCGATATATTTTCACACTTTATCCCCAAACATACACTTTTCCTTAGCCTCGATAACCATAAGCTAATAACAAACAAATAATATTAAGTGTGGCATCCAATGAGCTAACATCGTAAATTTTATGAAATTAGTACCGCCCCACATGCGATAGTGTAGGTATACATTATGTTCCAAGGTAAACTTATAAGACTTTTTTATGACATGAGTTAAGCAAACTGATTGTGAGAAGAAAAAGAACAAATGGGGTGCTACCAAGACCGTGACTTTGCTTTCTTTCCCACAGTAATAAATTTTCTTTTTATTCCCATTTTAATAAAACAAGTACATAAAGAAAATAACAAAAACAAAAATAAATATATTAACGTATACGGTCGCAAGTATCTTACCTTCCCGTAAGGAACAGAGAGCAGTATATCGAAAAACAAGATAGGCACACCAGGAGGAAAGTTAGCGTTTTTTTTTAACGTAATTTAAAGACTTCCCTATTAAACTATTCCTACACTATAACGGCTACACGCGAATTTTGAGCACTCTTGCAATATTACCTGACAGCAGAAGACATTTTGTGTAATAAACAAAAACGTCACTCCCACCTCAACATCATTGAGTTGCCTGCAGCTCTATCCTCCCAAGTTCCAATCCAAAGGCACTACACCCCATTTCTCTGGCGGCACCGTTGACGACAGGTAAACTATTTCTGCAGACCGCCTAAGCAATCGACTCAAACAGCTAACAATTCGCGAGAGCTGATTTCCCGATATCGTGCCAAGCCATCACACAATCATTGTTAACCAAGTTTCGTGTACCTATGTAGAAAAGGAGTCCTGTGAGGACACGGTGTGTATCTGTATACAGATATAGGCGGTTCGTGACGTTTGTTGAACTTTTAACGTGATATCCTAGGTAGGTATATTCCCTTAGCGCCTAGAGCCTTTCCAATGCAAACTACTAGGTCACACCATCTATTTTTGGCTTATGGCGTGTACTATTTCTGTGAAGTTCTCTCAATTAGCAATGCAGCAGTAATGTTCTTCTTTGTCATGATCGATTTTAAATACGTAATTATTCAGTATTAAATTTGAATAGCTGTTTTTATTACAAATAAAATAAACAATAATAAATAGGATGATGACTGCGTGGTTCGGTTAGACCTTTAAAAATTTTTTTCTTTTTTATTACCATTTCTCATGCCAATTATTGCTTTAAATAAAACAAAAATTCACATTAATCGTCATGCAATGAAAACATAAATAATAAATTTAAAAAAAGGAGAAATTGGTAATTAACACTGCGTTATTGTAGAAGTTTGCAGTGTAATTAAAATGTGTAACCCTTTTTTAATGTAGGTATAATTAAACAAGAATTGAACTTGACACAATCGAGTACATAAAATATTTAATTTTAATTCTCATTTTAAAATTACTTGTTTAAAGTAGTATATTTATATTTATGTACAAATTCTTAAGGTTACTTAGTATTGTGTATGCTTCAAGTAGGTACATTCTGATGAAGGACAACTGTCCTTCGCACTATATTGTATACTAGGGTGGAGCGTCGTTGATTTACTAGTCAAGTTTTCATTTCAAAATTGAGTAATTAGGTAATAAAAGAAAACTTGCCAAGTAAACCAACTCAATTTAAGTCAGTAATCATTGAATAACAGATTTCTCTGATAATTTTGAGGTTCTTCCTTATTACTGTACTTAAAATATTTGATATTTGACATTAATAAACTTAGAACTTGGCGTACTTTTAGATCTCATAACTTTTTACGGCTGACTTGTTACGCAAGGGTTTTTGTATATGGAAGAACTTGGCTACTTTTTAACATTTATGTTTTTGTTATGATTTCAATACTTTTTGCAAAGGTTCTTTTTTTCAGGAAAATTGGGTGGAATAAACGCCCAATGAAAACCTCATAAGCAACGTAAGTTTTTAATGTATGCCAAGTCAAGTCCTACACCTCTTCCAACTTGCACCATTAAAATGATAATAATTGATAAGAAGTGGGTGGATGAAACGCCCCTGCGTGAAACATTTCATGATTTTTCTTTGTATACACCTGAAAACGAACCGCTTTGCCAAATTTCATAATCCTGCACTAACCCGGAAGTGCTCTCAATATATTTAATACTTATTCTGTGAATATGGGTGGTTGCCACGCCCACTGAATATCAAATCTCAAATTTTTAATTTGCCCTTTGCGTGCATGTCAAGTCCTATCGCTTTACCAAATTTCATCATTCTACGAAAATCAGAAGTTCTCTAAATAGTTGTTATCAATTCCGAGAAAATGGGCGGGTGCAACGCCCCTAAATGGGTAATTTAAAATGTTCTAATGTCTCCTTTGTATTGACCACATGATCTACCAGTCTACCAAATTTTATATGATTCCTGCGAAAATGGGCAGATGCCACGCGCTCTGAATTTAAGATCTCAAATTTTTAAATTTTGCATTTGCTTGCACTCTAGTCTTACCGTTCTACCAAATGTCATCATTCTACGACAATCAGAAGTGCTCTTCATAATTGCCATCAATTCTATTCAAATGGGCGGGTGCCACGCCCATTTTTTAAAATTTTAAATTTATTCATTCTACGACAATCAGGAGTGCTCCAAATAGTTCTCTAGTCAATCAGTCGTTCAGTCAGTCAGTCAGTCAGTTACGGTTTTTGCGATTTCTGCAGTCTTATAACTCGGGAACCACTTATGCTAAAGAATTGAAATTTGGTGAGTTGCCTTAACCTGTTGAGCTTAGCAAATAATGCTGCGAGTTTGAAGTTTCTGACTTGATTGGTACTGAAGATAGAGGGGGGGTCGAAAATCACCTGAGTTTGATCCTGTAAAAAGGGTGTAGTGACAGAACTTGGTTGGGCAATACCGTGCCCTTTGATATTTTTTCACAAGTACCTATGAAATTATTTCAAAATAATTTATTAATGAAACAATTAACACAATAATTATGATATTATTCACATTATTTAGATACAAAAATAAAAAAAAACTTACTATATACCTACTAAAAACTGGATTTTTTACCAACTACTGCACTTGAATTTTCGGTCACCATCTTCACGCAGCGCTCAACTGCTTGAAATGACAAGTCAATTGTAGATTTTTTTTGTAGAACGTCTTCCAAATCCTTATCACTTTATTTTTTTCGATAATGATTCGGTTTAGTAATAATTATACATATGTAATTAAGTCAAGATAATCTTTGCGATTGAAATTTAATTTCGGTATAGTTTGAGGACTCTTTAATTGAAGACCCACGCCCTAGATATTTTTCTGGCTGAGATGATTCTTCTGAAGCCCAGTTCTATGTTATGTTGTCTTTTCTTTAACCATTTAGCATTGCCATCAAAATATTTTCTGGTTGTGGAAAATAAGAATTATTTTCTTACATTTGAAGTGAAGCATCCTTACAAATCTACTTACTCGAACTATCTTTTTTAACTTTAAACCAAACTGGACCATAAACTTTAAAAATGTATTCAGCAAGTATTTTCAAGTTAATATTTGGATTAGATGTAGCTACATAAAGCCTCAAAATCCTATTGTCAGTTGTCAAACATCTAGTGTGCCATTTTTCCCTGGTTTCTATTGGAGGCGGAGGGATCTATAGAACAGGATCCTTTACTTATGGCTTCACACATTTGAAACAAACATTTTTGATCCGTGCTAAGAGTATCCTGGATTTCTTTTGTCAAAGCAGGTAGGTTCCCTGGGATTTGTTAGAATTCCTGCTCCTTCACTTAAATCACTCTGCTGTATCGTTGGCCTGTTTTTTCACAAACCAATGTCATATCCTTTTTTCTATCGAAATAAACACTTTCAAAGTTCGATAAGGAAATTCTTTCGTTTGGAGAGCTTCTCGTTGTCTTTTCCTAGCACGATGAGTTGACCAACCCAATATCCTGTAATACTGCAATCGCGACTGCTGCAGCTATTCAATCCGAGATGCCGTATTGATCACAATCTCTTGCCAAATTTAGAAGATATAACCAAATCTTTCATTTATTCTAATAACTGGAAAAGGAATTGATTGAGATCTTTATCTTTCCGTTGCTTTAATTGATGTCGAAGCAAGTGAAGAGTTACCCAAGGTGTGAAGCTAGGCCCCCTCCTCTGACCAGCTTGTGCAAAAAGGATGCGAAGCTAGGGCTGCCAGATTTAATTTGGTTAATATCAAGACGCCCGCCAGGGCCCTAAATGCGGGACAAATCGGGACATTGAAAAATATCTATTCATACAAATCTTAAATGCAATGGCTCAAAATTTTAGTCGATGTAGTACGATATTAAATCATTTTGAATAAATAGATTTAAAACGAGCTTAGCATTGTACTATCTCATAACATACCTAACACTTAACTTAAATTAAAATTATTTTGTTTATTTAATATCGTACTGAATCCATATGACACCTCTTAAAGTTTCTAAATGTCAAAATGAGTTATGCTTGAGCATTTTTTGCGCCAGCCGCACTTTATTTGGGCATGTTCTACAAAATATTTAAAGTTTAGAGAATTTTACTAAACTGTTTTAAAATTAAAAAAATGTTAAGTAGTATCATGGTTAACCCTTAATATTACTTACTTACTTAGGTCCTCGGACCTATTACGTCCGTGATGTTTCCCTTACGGGACATAGGGCCTCCACAACACCTACGCGCCATCGTGTACGATTTCTTGAAATATATTTCAGCTCTCTCCAATTTTTCCCCAGTCGTGCCGATTCCTGTTCGACCGTTCTTCGCCATGTACTTCTAGGCCGGCCCACTTGTCTTCCCTCCTGTATGAGCGGGTTCCACTGCATTGCTTGAGATGCAATGCACCGATCGCCTTTTCGAAGCGTATGGCCAATCCACTGCCACTTTCTTCTTCGTATAATGGAGTCTATGGGCTCCTGACCCGTTCTCGCATGAAGTTCGGCATTGGAGATACGGTTGGGCCAGAAAATCCTCAAGATGTTTCGTAGACATCTATTAACGAAGGTTTGCAGCTTTCTAGTGACAATTTCAGTGACTTTCCAAGTGCTGCAGCCGTAAAGCAGAACGGATTCAACATTGGAGCGGAACAGTCGTAGCTTGGTCTTTAAGCTAAAAGAGTTGTTTCTCCATATTTTGGACAGCATTCCGAACGCAGCCTTTGCTTTTCTGATTCGGCTGTTTACGTCCAGTTCAGTTCCGCCACCCGTAGAGACAATACTCCCAAGATATTGGAAATCCTCTACCATCTCTACCGGTTGTCCAGAAATATTTACTTGGATTGATGAGGAAGTTCCAAGGCTGATCCTTTTAGTTTTTGCCGAGTTGATCTTAAGCCCTACGATTTCTGCTTCTCTCTCCACCCTTGTTGTCATTTGATGGAGATCCATGATCCTATGAGAGAGTAAGCATACGTCGTCCGCGTAGTCCAGATGTTTGAGGTGAGATTGCAGAGTCCACTGAATTCCTCCATTTCCATTTGACAAAGCTGCGTGCAGTACGTCACTTACCACCAACAGGAACAGTATTGGTGACAGTATACAGCCTTGCCTAACTCCACTTTGGATTTCAAACTCCTCTGACAGCCTACCTTTGTGCAAAACGTGACACCTGGATCCATCATATGTAGCCTTGATAATAGCAATCAATTTATCTGGGATGCCCCTCCTGTGCAAAGCAAGCCAAATAAATTCTCTATTGACACTGTCGAACGCCTTTTCAAAATCGATGAACAGCAGGTGAAGTGGTGATCGATATTCAACGCACTGTTCGATGATGATCCGCAAGGTGTTGATGTGATCCACACAGGAAGATCCAGTGCGGAAACCTGCTTGTTCGGCGTCGAGTGTGTCTTCGAGGTGGTCTTTAATTCGGTCCAATATTATCCTTGCTATTATCTTGGCTACTGCAGGCAGAACGCATATTCCTCTCCAGTTTTCGCACTGTGTGAGATCTCCTTTCTTTGGGAGCTTGACAATCATTCCTTTTTTCCACTCTTCAGGAAAGCTCTCTGTTTCCCAAGCTCTCTTAATAAGTGGGTGCAGTAGCTCGCTCGATGTCGTTGGGGCTGCTCCTAAGAGCTCTGCAGGAATACCGTCAAGTCCAACCGCTTTGTTGTTCTTCAGTGCTTTGATGGCGGTGATAATTTCTTCTTTACTGGGGGGTACGGTGCGTATTCGGGAAATTGTTACTTCGGGTAGCTCAGTGGGAATAGGGTTCACTTCACTTGCGATAACGCGGTTTAAAACCTACCGAATTGCAAAATTATGAGATATTCGGGAACATCTCAAAAAAGAAGGAAATCGGTATAATTTGCACAAAAAAACTAAGCATTTATTTAAGTAGTAGTCCGTAGCGTAATGGTTAGTGCGTTCAACTGTCACGCTGGAGGCCTGGGATCGCTTCCCAGCCTCGTCCACCTTAAAACTAAAAAGTTTTTTTTTTCAGGGCTACTGCCTCTTGCGAGGAATTGACAAATCCTCCAAGAGTATAACTTGTCACGAATAAGAGCTTCTCGTCTAGCCGTTTGGATTCGGCATAAAATTGTAGGTCCCTTCCATTCCTGTCGAAAGGCGCACACAGGAATGGTTGCGAGTTGTTAGTCACTAGGCCGTGGTTCTTCATGAGCCGTTGTGCCACCCGATTTATTTTTTTTATTTTTTTTTTTTATTAAAGTTCTTCGATTTGTTTTTGGCTAAAACGTATGAAATGTTATAAAAACTGTTCTAGGTATAACATGTTTTATCAAAACTAGCCGTTTTTTTTAGAAAACTTGTTAAAACCGAAATTTTTGTATGACCGACCGTTCTATCCATATAAGCTAAAACAAAAAAATTGAATCTCACTCCTAGGGAATTTCAAATTCTCGATATAAATCGGGACCCAAACAAACCGACGGACGTCTTTTGTCGAAAATTAGTTTTTGGACTTCTACATTATATGAATGTTAGTTTCGATTAAAACCTCGAATTTTGTTTTTGACACAAAACCAATAATTACTCTACATAGCAAGTAAAAAAAGAATGTCGGGACATTTTGTAAATCGGGACAGATATCGGGACAGATATCGGGACATGGTTCAAATATCGGGACTGTCCCGCCAAAATCTGCACGTCTGGCAGCCCTATGCGAATCTCTCTCATCATGTACACTGATTACTCCCTTAAATACGCTATATCGATGTCTCTGCTGGTAGTTTACGCAAAGTTGATAATCCATATCAACAGACTCTAAGGTCTAAGTCATCAGAGCTTGTGTGTTTAAGAAGACCCATTAGATGTAGTCGCAGGGCAGCCAACTGCAGTAGCCTGATTCTGAAACTTCTGGAGGAACCTACGATAGCAGCCAATAAAATGTCAAGTATACCAAGGCATATTCTCTTCAACGAGTTGTTGAGGTTCTATACCTACACCACATACGATGCGTGCTAAAAAAAGCCAAATGGCCCTACCACTGACTCCACCTATTGATGAGACGCAGAAAAGGACTAAGTCACAAGGCGAAGATACTTATGTACAAGCCAGCTCCTGCCTGTAATCGGCTATTGCTTCCCAGTATGGTTTTCCATCTCAAAAACGGCCCCGAAGGAATTTCAATTTTTCGAAAGAAAGTTACTTAAGGATTTGTTACGGGCTATATTTCGACCTGCAGCGATCGAGATATCACAGCAGCGATCGTCTTTAAACAAAGGCGAAAATCATCCCCCTGGAAATACCAACATCACACACGAACCAAAAACGGTTATCATATTGATGATTTTGTTCATCAAATTGATGAAAAAGTTGATATTTTTCAACCAACGACCGTGACTTTTCATCAGTATGAAAATTTCCGATCATCAATTTTTAAATTGAAAAACCGCTATCATCATAAAATTGACAACCACGATCGTCATATTGATTTTCAAGGATTATAGTAATGAAAATCATGATCATCGTATCGACAATTGCGGTTGTCACATTGATAACAGCGATCGTCATATTGATCACAGCTTTTCCGATTTTCAATACAATGATTGCTGTTGTCAATAAGATGATCGTGGTTGTCAATATGATACCCACGTGTTTGCTTTTTTTTATATGCACAATTTTTCCAAACAAATTACGCAATAACAGGAAATTAAATAAATGCTTAAAAGAAAAACTTTACAGAAATGAGAACTCTGTTAGTGATAAGAAATCTGAAAATAAAAAAAAAGATATAAACGCAAATATGAAAATGAGATCGAACATTTAGGAAAAAAAAACAAATAATAAAAATGGAATCTGAAACGAATAGAAAATATATGAAAATAAATTTGATTAAAAAAAGATATACATAGATTATTATAAAATCAAAAAAAAATAAAAATAAAATGTAAAAGAAAGGCACGGTCTTACCCGACACGTTAACTTCAATTGTAAAAGAACACTGAAATCTAAAAACAAGCCAAATGATGCGCTTTACTCGAAATTTAGAATAAAAACAGGAGAGCATTCCATTTTACCGTTTTATTTGTGCTAACGTTTTTTTCTGGCTTTTCATATTGACGACCGTGATTGCCTTAACGACAACTGCAAAGAAGTGATCATCATATACAATATGAGTTTCACAACGGAATTTTGTTGTCATAAGATTCATAGATTTTCTTTGTTCACTCGATTTATCAGTGTTTTCATATAGAAAATCACGATGGTCAATATGACAACTGAAGGCAAGCGATCATCATATTGACAATTGATATCATCATATATTGACAATCCCGGTCATCGTTTTGTTAATCGCAAATTCACAACTGAACATTTTCATATTAACAATCGTGATCATCAAATGCGAGAAACAAAATGTCAAATTGGCAATTTTGTTCATCAATATGACCATTTCCAGTTAACAACCATCGATTGTCAATATGACAACCGATATTTTTTTCTGTGTGGTAGGTGAATAATGTTTATATGTATGTAGGTATCTAATGCATTTCATAACTAGATTAAATCTTAAAATTACAAAGCGACTTGAACTACAAGAAGACTATGTAACCAGTGTTCCCATAACGGCATTATTAATGCTAGATCTAGCATTATAGAGAAGAGAAAATCATTATGAAATTTTAAAATTATGCTAAATGCTTTTCTGGCATTCTTGTTTTTATTTTTTGCATTCTTCAATGCCAAAAATGATTTAGAATCATTGATTTGATGATATCATGTTTAAAAAAAAAAAATTAAAAAAAAAATAGAAAGCTTTCTGATTTAACCTTAATAACGTCAAATCACGAAGATTCACAAAATGCATGACTTTTTCTAACAGAAATAAATTAATTAAAGCATCTGTTGCTGTGCAATCTAGAAAGTCAATTATTTGGGTCTATTCAGCTAGGTTTTTTGTTCTGTTATTCTGCTTTTCTGTTATCAATTTCAACACAAAAGTTTGATCTGTCAAAAAATCTTTTATGAATTATAATATGGTATATATGTTAAGGAATCTGCTATGAGATGTCAAAAGTTCGAAATTCACAGAACACAAATGCGTTTTGGATCCAGCTACTAATTTTTAAAGATGCAGCTGATTCGTCATAAAATTGAAAAAAGAATTATTGAACAGCATTTTTCTAATCCAAATATGCAAGGGGCTAAAGATAGGAGATAAATGCTACTTTTCTTATAAGGTTTCAAGAAGTCTTATAGAAGAAGTTGGAGCCTGGACGAAGTATGAATAACCTAAGGGTGAAGAAGTTTATTTGTATGAAGAACTTTGGGCTAACTCATTATTTAATTAAAATCATAAAATAGATAAGATATTATAAAAATAAGAATGTGATAAGTCTGACTGATTTAAAATTAAAAAAAAAACGAAAACAAAACAAAATTAATTCAAAAATAACAAAACTTAAAGCTTTATATGTAAAAAGGTAATAGGAACTTTTACAGCAAACTATTTTTAAGTAAGAACATGTTTTAGTAGTTAATACTTATAGTTAATACTAAAACATATTCTTACTTAAAAATAGCTTGCTGTAAAAGTTCATATTACCTTTTTACATATAAAGCTTTAAGTTTTGTTATTTTTGAATTAATTTTGTTTTGTTTTCGTTTTTTGTTATATAAGGAGGTATTATCTATTTAGGTATGTTAGACCCTGTTTAGATTGGGAAGATTAAGTACGGACTGGTGAGTATCATCGTGTTTACATTACAAACTGTGAGGCGCCTCAAAATACATTGAAAAAACCACAACATTAACAACTTCCACATTGAAAGAACAACAAAGCAGACTCATGAGTCCGGTGTTTATATTTTCTACATGCCTCACGAAACCTCTTACCCCGCACTTCTCTTTCCTACAAACTGTCGTGAGTCCGTACACAAACTTCCCAATCTAAACAGGGTCTTTGGTATTTATGAGGAAACAAATATTTATTTTGCATTTTTATAAAATGTTGTCGATATGGACGTTTTTATATGGATTTTGAAATCTAGCATTTTGTTTTTGGAGCTCCCATACGATCTGGCATTATAAAATTTGAAATCTAGCATTATGAAATTTGAGATTATGGCAACACTGTATGTAACCATAACCTTATTACCCATAGCCAGTGGTGCTAAAATGCACGATTTTGGATAAGGCCATCAGGTATTAAAATTATTCATTAAAAAAAATACACTCTCCCACTGATTTTATACATTGAGCTCAAATCCATTGTTTTATTTTTGTAAATCAATATTATTTTTGTTTGTCTCGCAGGCTGCATCAGATTTTATTCCTTTCAGGAATTCGTTTTAATTTCAACAAAACTCTATTAAAAATGTCGTAAACATTTATCCTATGGCTTATTTATACCTTAAAATTTTAAAAAGTAGAAAGTTAATTTCATTTATAAGCTACATAGATAGCTTACTATTATACTAAACTAGAGAGATACCTATACTACCTACCTAGACTGGTTTATTAAAATTTGTCTCATTCCATAATTTATATAGATATTAAATTCTATGGACTTCAACAACCGGTAACGGGGATAGACATTAAAGGTTTCACGAGCGAGCGCAGTTAAAACGTTTATAATCGCTTCCCCCCAGATGATTCTTATCCTTTGTAAAAAGATAAACCTTTTATACTCAACTCTCAGAATTTCGCAGTCTCAGTCTGCCGGGCAGCAACACCACAAGCAGCAGTTTTGTCTAAGTATTTAAAAATTAAAAGCTCTGCTTCTGCAACCGCGACTAAGGACAACGACACCGTGACGGGAGGTCTCCATTGCTCCATTCGCCGCAAGGGAGACCTTTGGACAAAAACAAAAAAAAAAAAACAACAAAAAACGTCAGCTTCAGACTTCAACTAGAGTAGTACGGTGCGAGCGTAGAGTGGGAATTTCGTTACAGGTATCTTCTCACACCTAACTCCCTTCATCCGCCCCTTTAGTAGAAAAGCAAACAGAATGTAATCGATTCACTTGCCGCGTGCCACGGTAATGAAGTCATTATTATCAGGAAATAAAGTGGAAACAAATTCACACGAAGGACGAATAGAAGGATAAATCGAAAGAAGATAAAAATTTCTATGAACTTTTTATAGGTAGGTACAATTGAGTTGAAGTTTTTTTTCTTCTTTTTATTTGATTTGTTAAAAGGTATTAAGATGCATCAACGAGTTAAAGGCTATAAGGCGAAGGCCATGAGGAATGTACTGTACTGTACATGTACCTAAATAGTTAGGTACTGCATTATTAATTTAGTGTATGTTCTTTGTCTCGAGTTTCGTTGTGTTAATACTTTAAGTAATTTTCATTCTAATATTCTTTGGGTATTAAGGCTTTTGCTGGAAAAAATATCGGAGACAAACTTTGACTTTAGTAATCAAAAGCGTATTAGTTTACCAGTCGAAAGTCATATTTATTTTTACAATATTGCACCCCTGGAATTTATATAAAAATGAAAGAAAAAAAACTTAAGGTAGGTGCACCAAATAAGGCGCCAACACCAATAAGGCCCCAGTGCATACAAAAACCCATAACCAACAAGACGGGAATTTTTGCTCGTAAAACCCTTGCAGTCCCATACAAACGTAACAAAAAAAGCCAGCTGCTTTATTCGTTATGAATCTGGCAGCCGAAACGACTTTGTGAAGTGCACCTCACGCAGAATTTTAGAAAAAAATGGTTTAACAAGCTTTTAGCTTTTATACTTTTTCGGCAAATTTAATAAAGGAATAATTACGATTGTTAATTTTCGTCAAGAGTATTTTAGGGCATGATTCTTGGGTACATTCTAAGAAAAATATAATTTTACAGTAAGTGCATATCGCCAATTTTGATATCATTTCTCGGGGATTTAAGAAAAGTCTTACTTTGGTGTACCCGGACCCTTGTTCCCGGTAGTTGCGTTGTTAGTGCTAATGATAGAAACCTCGTTTAGGGCTTTCTTTTTAGAAGAAAAACCAGCCAGCGTCTAAATAAATTTGATATCTTTTCTCAGTCTTAAGGTAGGTACCTATTCAGTTTTTAGACTGTTCCATTTTTCCTTCCCATGCTAATTTTTTGACTTTGGGGTCAATTTTCTCCAGAAAATGCGAAATAAACATAACGTTTTACTATTTTTTTGTCAATGAACGTAACAATAATAAAAATAAAAATCAATAACAAAGGAGAATGGGCAAAGTGGTCTACCCACTCAACAGTAATGTGTTGTATGTCGTTGAAAAGGTAATTTTACCGACTTCATTTCATTGTATGACCATTAAGCTCTAAACTATGGGGTTCGTGAGATATTCGGAATCAAAGCACCGAAAAAGACAATAATGCATTTCTTCAATGGTAGTGTGTCCTCATACCTACATTAATCTGTGATACATCGTTGAAAAGATAATTTTGTGTACTTTATTCTTGTATATAGCCATGAAGACGTAGATCATAGGGTGCAAGAGATATGTGGGCATACAAATCGGCAAATATAACAACAATGCAATTCTTCATTTGGTACTGGTCTACCGACTCAACAGTAATGAGTCATACGTCGTTGTAAAGGTTATGGCATTTGCTTCATTTCATTATATGGCAGTTAAGCTCTAAACCATGGGTTTCGTAAGATATTCGGCTCTTAAGCACAAAAAACAGCAATAATGCAATTCTGCATTGGTAACTTATCAACCAAGTCAACAACTATGAGTCATGTGTCGTTGAAAAGGCTGTTGCGTGTACTTCTCTTTATTATATGACCGTTAAAGTGTAAATAATGGGATTCGAGAGATATGTGCCAAAAACGCTGAAAAGTGCAGTAATGCAATTCCGCACTGGTAGCTGGTCTTTCAACTCAACAGAAATCTCTCTTATATCTTTGAAAACGCTATTGCATGTACTTCATTTTGCAATATGCCGTTTAGCTGTAGACCGTGGGGTTCAAGAGGTATTTGGCCATCAAAATAGGCAAATATAACAAAAATGCACATCTTCATTGGGTACTGGTCTACCAACTCAACAGTGATGAGTCATACGTCGTTGAAAAGCTTATGGCATCTGCTTCATTTCATTATATAGCAGTTAAGCTCTAAACCACGGGGTTCGTAAGATATTCGGCTCTTAAGCACAAAAAACAGCAATAATACAATTTAAATCTTCAGAGGATAACATTTGTACATATGGGAGCAAACATGGCCGAATTCGAAGATTTACCTCGGATGCAAGAAGAAGATCTTATACCCATTGCATTGGGCACATACCATATAAAATTAGCCAGGTCATACTTTGCTGAGCATCTAAATGAAGATGGAATCTAAACAATAGATGTTTATAGAGACAACAACCTTCAAGATCTAAACGAATACATAGTAGAAGCGGAACCTGGTTATATGTTCCTATTGAGGGGACGAATACAATCGCGTCATAGTAGAGCCAAGAAATACTACACATATATACTTATAAATAGAGGTAGGGAAGGACGAGAGGCTTTTAAACACTTTTATTGTTCATGCTTGACGGGGCGCCGAACTGTCGGTACATGTGCACATGTTGTATCAATATGGTATATGTGCATAGCCCGGCGTCAAAATGGGCTTACACCACCTGCGGACCGCCTTAGTAATGTCATACTGGACGAAAGTATGATATAAATGTAAAAAAAAAATCAAATAAAATATTATAAGTGTGTTTTTTTTATTTATGTTTATATTTTGTATCCAAATACCTCTTAAACCCACGGTCTACAGCTTAACGGTATATTGCAAAATGAAGTACATGCAATAGCGTTTTCAAAGATATAAGAGAGATTTCTGTTGAGTTGAAAGACCAGCTACCAGTGCGGAATTGCATTACTGCACTTTTCAGCGTTTTTGGCACATATCTCTCGAATCCCATTATTTACACTTTAACGGTCATATAATAAAGAGAAGTACACGCAACAGCCTTTTCAACGACACATGACTCATAGTTGTTGACTTGGTTGATAAGTTACCAATGCAGAATTGCATTATTGCTGTTTTTTGTGCTTAAGAGCCGAATATCTTACGAAACCCATGGTTTAGAGCTTAACTGCCATATAATGAAATGCCAAATGCCATAACCTTTACAACGACGTATGACTCATTACTGTTGAGTCGGTAGACCAGTACCAAATGAAGAATTGCATTGTTGTTATATTTGCCGATTTGTATGCCCACATATCTCTTGCACCCTATGATCTACGTCTTCATGGCTATATACAAGAATAAAGTACACAAAATTATCTTTTCAACGATCTATCACAGATTAATGTAGGTATGAGGACACACTACCAATGAAGAAATGCATTATTGTCTTTTTCGGTGCTTTGATTCCGAATATCTCACGAACCCCATACTTTAGAGCTTAATGGTCATACAATGAAATGAAGTGAGTAAAATTACCTTTTCAACGACATACAACACATTGCTGTTGAGTGGATAGACCAGCTCCCATACATTTTTGCCCATTATCCTTTGGCGAAAAACTCATAGATTTAATGATGATTGGGAAAACCATCTAATATTTTTATAAAAAGGTTTTTTTGTTATTAAAGATGTTGTATTAAAATTTCTTAATATTATTAATCTATTTTAAATTAATTTATTTGTTTTGTTTAATTTTTTTTTTTAGTCAAGAAGGCTGTTATTTTTTTAATTCAAAATTAATTTGTTTATGTAATTTACCCGGGGTTTAGACAAGCGAGTAGAACTAGTAGCATTTGTATCATAGTGTTAGTTTTATGGATGTATGTGTGACTAGTAGCTCTCTGCGCGTTTTGTCTACTAGTATGATTTTTTAAAAATATTTCATACAGAAAAATATACAAATTATGGAAACTATGGAAACAAAACAAATAAATGAAAAAAATACACTACACTAGTAGGATAACTGGCAGGCTACTCGCAGGCAAAAATATTATACTATTTGGGCTACTAGTTGGCTCTCTCGTGTTCTGATACACTAACACACATAAACGCTACTAGTTCTGCTCGCTTGTCTAAACCCCGGGTAAGCCCCGGGTTACGTAAACAACGTAGGTTGTTTTTTTTTTTTGTTTTTGCTAATTAAATTTGAAACCCTTTTTGTAAATAATTTTGTTGTCAAAAGTTGAACATGAGTGATATATTTGACAAAAAACAATTTACCTTAATTGCAAGATGGCGGCCACGGCTAAATACAAGGCGGTCGAAATCCACACCATCTAATTCTCTATGGCCTCCTCTAAGGGTTAAAACAAAAGATTCCCCCTATCTATTATTTTTTTTTTTTTTTATTCGCAGCATATAAAAATGTATTAAAAAAGAAATTTCATTTTCATTACTCGATTTTGTTGGTAAGAACGTGGGTATGCACTGCACTGGTTCTAATAATACTGCATACTATGCAGTACCTATTATTAGAACTGTTCTTAGATAACATGTACCAACAAATTCAATCAGAATCAATAGAGCCGTTTTCGAAAAAACTTGATAAAACCGCAATCATTATATGGCAGCTACCCGTTCTAGATGAGCTTAAAACAAAATTCGATTTTCTCTTTAGGGAATTACATAAAAATGCTGCTTTGAATCAAATCCGCCCATTCGTTTAGGTTCTAAATCAACCTAGATCAGGACACACAGAGACAGACAAACTTTGATGTGCCAATTAAAAACTCCAAGCCCAATGTTCTCAAAACTACCCTAAACAATTTTGGAAATATTTTACTAATTGAACATAACAGATAAAACATTTCTTAGTGTTCATATTGTAATGAGCAATATGTGAGAAAAACAAAATGGAGATGGTTTACCTCCAAACGATAAAATGATAAGCTCAGAGGATTTCGTTCCCCAAATGCAGCCAACTTCTCATACATAGCCAGTATGCATAATACATAATATATGTACTGTACGTACATTCTTACAACTTTAGTGGAACACGAAAACAAAACACGTAATTTCATTTTAACCTTTGGAAATATTTAAAGCAACGAAACTATTCCGCGATTGAAATAACGTTACCTTTAAAATATAAATAATCTAAAAGCTACCTTGAATTTTCTAGCATATTATTTCAACGATATTTTTTCTTACTTCAAAAAAGGAAAAAAAAACTGTTTAACCGTCCCGGTCACCGCGCCGCTGCATCAAGTCAATTCACCATGAATTTGTTCAAAAATGTAAAAAAAAAAAATAAAAAAAAAAATTAAACCCAAAGTTCCTCGCTTTCTATGAATATATTTGCTTTTCATTATTCCTGGAATACCTTGCCGATTGAAAATGTTAAAACTTTTTCAGTATATACAAACATGCCCCATTTCCCAACATGCGATTTCTCTTGCCCAAAAAAAAAAAAAAACAGGAAAAAGGTGAGCCGAAGGATTTACTTTCTTAAAAAAAAAAAAATAAAAAAAACAAGGACGACAGGTGCTTGAAATAGCAAACGGAATTCACTCTTGATTGGAGAAGGGAACGTAGGTAAAGCACATTTGGGAACTTAAACAGCCTTTTGTGTTTTGGTTGAAATCGTAAGAAAATTTCCAAAATTGAAAAGTTTTTACACCCTGTGTTCCCAGAAAAATTCAAACAATAATAATGTGTTTTTTTTTTTCAAAGCAAAAAAGTAAAATAACAAATACAACGTACAAAAACACAATAATATATTGAACACTACTAGCTTGAACTAACAGGTATAGAAAAAAAATAATATGATTAAGTATGGTTGAAAAACTTTTCAACCTTTTATTAGCTTAAGTTCATACCACCAATTTAAAAATTATTTTTTTTTTACATTCAGACAGTCTAGCAAAATATGGGCGTTTGATCCAGGTGAAATCAATATTGGTGTTGATTTAAATCGCCCTCATAAGTTCACTTTCACAGTAGCTACGAGAGTATAAGACGAGCACGCGACGCAAGTATTTCGATTTTTTTTGTAAAAATATGAAATAATAAGAAAATAAACAAAATATTTCGTGGGCGTAATAGTGGGCGTACTTTCAATGAAACAAGATAAAAAAGAGGATTCATCACAAAAAGTTATGAAAAACTGGATAAAATTAAAGTTAATAATTATATTTGTTTCCCAAAGTCTAAAAGGTAATTTGGCATATTCCCTAAGCCCATACGCTTCATCGAATTTTCCCCTTTTATTTCAACCAGGGCAAAATTTCAAAAGAAAAAAACGTTTTCACCTTGAATCTTTCATTTCTTACATCTCTGACTGACTACTCTTTGTAAGTATTTAGTGCCAAAAAAGAAAGAGGTCGGGAAAGTTTCCTTAAATTAATAAATTTGAATATTTTGTTTATTAATCCAAATAAAAATCAGAGCATGTCGCATACCGGTTACGGTCACACATCCACACGGCTACGAGCAAGGCCGTAGCCAGGGGGGTATCACAGGGGTCTGACCCCCCCTGACATTTTTCAAAATGTGTTTCTTGCTCCTACTTTCCTCTTGACAAAATATAGACCCATCTTAAGTGATTGTCATCAATTTTGATGCTAAACTGTTTTCCACAGCAAAATCTATAAAAGGGTAGATACTTCTTGGCAACTCGAGAGCAACTAAGTTCGGGAAACTAATTAATTGGTGGTTTTCGAGACATCCAAACAAAATGGAAAAAACGATCTTTTGTTAATTTGTGGTTCATATCAATATATATTTTTTTTTTTAAGTAAACTATAAGTTTCCTCTACAAATTTCAATTTAATATTGCAAAATATGACCTTTTCTTTTCGAGAAAAAAAACTAGTTTGTTAGTTGTTTTAGCTTGATAACCCTTCTCAATTTCTTTTGAATTCATTGTTCTGTTTTGGAACAGGCATAACACACCGAATCAAAAACAGGTTTGTTTGCAGTTTTAATTAGTTGTGACTCTACTAGCGTCACATTAAGAGCTTCTCATGCCATTACGAGTTTCTTGGTTAACTTCAAATTTAACAAAAAACGGTTATTTTCATGTTAATACTGGAATATCTAAAATCAGTACATTAATAGCTTTCGGGAAAATAAACACTAGTACAAACTTTTGATTTTGTAAGCATGTGTAATTAATGAGTCATTTATCTTGCTTAAAAACAATGGAGCAAAATTTTAAACAGGGTTAGGTATGATAATACGTACTTAACATTTTTCTTATTCTTTAACAGTTAACTAAAATTTAATAAATTTTAAATACTTTTTAACTAGTATATTAAACTAAACCAATTTCCTTCATAAACTTCAGCGTCCAAACACACGTCCAAAAAAGTGACTGCTCGTACAAAAAAAAAACCACAAACATCCATGATTTTGACATTTATAAACGTCAAAGTAGTGTCATGGATTTAGTAAGATACTAAAAATATTAAATAGCCTTTTGATGATTTAAACTCTAGTAAAATGTTAGGAGATAGTTTAAAATTAGCAAAATGCAATTTTTATCCTAGCATCATACTAATAATGATTTAACATCGTATACTAAATCGACTTAAATTTTGCGCCAGTGTTATTAAAGAAGCCTTAATTGCTGTTAAATTTAAGAATCAAGATTAAAAATTAAAATACAATTTTTTTTTGAAAATCAGAAAAATTTTTTTGATAAATATCAATTTATTTAACGAAAAGATCAAAAATCGGTTCAGCGGTTTTCATAAAAATTATTTTTGTATATATAAAATTGTGCGACCATTTTTAGTATTTAATGAAATAAAAATTTCACAAAATTCAATATACATATTTTTAAAAATCCAAAAATAATTTTTTTTTTTCGAAAATTTGTATACGCAAAATTGTTTAAATTCTGGAAGGCCTTTTTGTATAAAAATTTTCGGTGAAGCCGTTAACGAGAAATTTGCAAACCAAAAAATCTGTTCTATGACAGGTACCTACCGTTATTGAAAAGTTTTTTTTACCAAAATATTTAGCTTCTTAAAAAGCAATTGAAATTTTTCTTATCAAATTCGTTATAGCCGTTTTTGAGATAAATAACTTTTCATTTTTTGGTTGTATGGCAGGTACCGTTATTTCTTGAGCCAAAACAAAACTTCAATTTTACCTCTAGAGAATCCTCTAAAAACCTTTAGTCCAAAATTACAAGGTACAGACAGACGGACAGGCAGAATTGCGAGACCAACTTTTTTAAAGTTCTCTATCATCGTATAATGTTATAGCCTTTTCACACCAAAACCAAAACCGGGTTTTCGGCAATTGGTTTACGAAAACTTGAAATGCGTTCACACCGAAAATTTACAAGTTTTCATTTGACATTTCATTTTTTTTACTTGAACACAATGGTTTCGAAGAAGGGCCGCGCCGCTTTGAAAATTGTCAGTGCCACAGAAAAGGGAAAAATCAAATGTTTTATGTGCAATTAAAAGACAATTTATTAATATTAGAATTTAATAATGGAAATACAATCAATCCTGATTCGTTATAATTAATTTATTTCTTAACCTATCAATTTCACGTAGTAGTTAGGATGCGCGACACTTCGTCGCGCTCTCTTGTGTTCCAGCAGCAGCAACCCGTCAGCTATTTATATGACATTTATTTGAGCGCTAAATGTTTCACAAGGTGTGTTTGTTTAGTTCATACTGCAAATCCAACATGTTTTGGACAGGTTTTATTTAAAACTTGTGTTTTATCAAAACTTGTGGTTTAGCAAAAATGTATGGGAAAACTTGGGTTTTCGATCTAGGTTTTCAGCCAAAACCGATATTTTCGCGAAAACCGGGTTTTGGGTTTGGTGTGAAAAGGCTATTAGGGAAAATTATTGTATGGATTTCGATTTTAATTTACGTACCTATACTAAACTTGCCCTATAGTACCGATATCACAAGTAAAATACTAAGTCCTGTTTTTAAACATGAATTTTAGAGTAAAACTTAAATGGCCGATTTCATGAAGGACTTTTAAATAATTAAAAGGTCATTTAGTCTTAAAATGGGGATTTTTGGTTTCACCAAATGCTTTTAAATATAACAGGCATTTAAACACCCTTATAAACTAAACGCTCATTTTTGTCTCATTAAACTCTAAAAGTCTCTTGAAAGTCATCAGATCCTGTGAACCTATACCTACATACATATTTGTTTTTTTTTTTTTTTGCAGATTGGAACTAAAAATTATGAATTGAATAGGTAATAAATTGTCATCATGTCAGGTCATATGTTCTGAGGATGAATAGCTTAATGAGATTGAACGCCAAAAAGTATTCTTCGTCCACAGGATTTATTTTTTACTTAATGGTAGCTAGGTACCCATGCAGAAATTGTTTGTGTGGCGATGTTAAGAAAGAAAACAAATTTTAAAGTGTTTTAAATTGATTTATATTTCAGTGAATGATCATGCACATTCATAGTGTTAAGCCTAGTACGCTGCTGATGCGAAACGAAAAATCCCATACAAAAATGACATGACGAAATCATAAACGAAAAATTTCGTTGTGCTTTTCGTTCTGTAGTACGCTGTTCGACCAGCGAAATTGATCATTATACCAGATTGTGTTGACAAGTCTCCACTCTTTTTTCGCAATGAATTAATTGCCCGGACCATTAATTGTATGCGGAAAAATGACATTTGGGTTTGTTCGTGTTTTTATTTGTTGTTTCTTTCATTACAGCACTGTTTTTGTTTGATTTTTTCGTTAAATTTCGTTTTATTAATTTGCAATTTATTTAAACTCTCCATGAATATTTTTTGTTGTGTTTTCGTTAGCATTTCGTTGTCTTTTTGGAGACCGCAGGAAAATTTCGTTTCGCATCAGCAGCGTACTAGGCTTTAACGATAAAATCATAACTACGATAACAATTAGCTATGAAATTTTTTGATTTAAAACAAAAACTTGTAAAAAAAAGTTAATAATACAAAATAAATGACTATTTCTTTGATTTTTTTTTCTCGCAAAAAAAAAAATATAATTATTCTTAAAAATTTTCAATACAATATTTTTCAACTAAATTAAAAGTACTAAATTGCAAAATAATAAAAAATCAACCAACCAATTTAATGTAAAATACAAAAAAAAAACAAAACTTTATTTTCATTCTTCGAATTTTATATCGAAAATCTTGTATGAAGAAGTGTTATTGAGACTGCAGTTTTTGAAAAAAAAAACTTGATAAAACCGAAATAGTTGTTTAGCGTTCTAGATGAGCTAAAACAAAAAATTGAGTTTTTTTTCACTCGGGAATCCCATGAAAATGCTTCACACAAAATTTGAAGCAAATCAAATTAACCGTTTAGGTGTTAGCTGACCATTGACCATTAGATGACCATTGGTCATGCGGCTACGTTACACGTCACAAGAACTCAAAATCACGTAACCTCATATTTACGCGGGTATGCAATATCAAATCACGAAATGGTTTGGTAAACTTTGAAAAATATGAAATTAAAATGTGTTGTCCCAATGTTTTCTTTTCTTTTCAAAAATGTGTTAAAAAATGTTTAAAAAAAAGCTCATGCCAAATCGGAGATAAATACACCCTCTCTTCATGAATGTGTGTCTTGTACATATACATATACGCCCTATCTTATGTTCATATGTATGCATACAAAACACCACCAAGAGCATATTTAAAAAAATATTGATGTTTGTTAAGCGAATTTAATTTGTATGAAAAATTTTGATCCAATTTTTGTGCAGAAATTTTTTTTGAGCCACAAAGCAACCAATTGTTTATACACTACATACCTACTATCATAAAAAAAAAAAATTCGTTCGATTTGACCCACCCTCCCTTAATAGGTGATATACAAATCTTCTATCTTCAGATGTTTCACATCTATCATATCAAGTGTCTATGTACTTTACTTACACTACCGCGTGCCCATGTTTTTGTAATTGGGTGTAATTTTCCAATTGATGAATTTGAACACAACGCCAATTTCTTATCAAAACTAACCAACGCATTTCGGGTCTTTTTGAGTGCATGATAATTTTGAGTTAAATCAAGATTTGAAAATTCGGTCCAATACGAAGAATCGAATTTGGTTGAATTGGAATGAGAACGTCAGAAATAAGAAAAATCGTTGATTTTGGGTTGAGTATAGCAAGAAAAGAAAGGTAAATATTTTACGGACTATTGAGCAATGAACACTCTACTAAACAAAAATCACGCCACGTCATCGTCAGTGATTCAACCCTACACCAAATTAATTTTTACAACATGGAAAGCGTTTTTCTTCAAAATTTCATACCATCTCTCAAGTAAGTAAGCTATTAAAAATGAGCGGGTGTGGTACCTATACCTGATTTCTTCAAAAGTTAAAATTTAAGAAAGGAAAAACAGTCATTTGGCAACACCTCGTCACTCGTTGCCAGATTATGCAAGTTTGTTTTTAAGGGATATTTATCCTTACAAAGTAACATTGCAGACACTACACTGAGGGAAAAAATGCGATCTAAAATTAAATACGACCATTAAAAAGTACAGGTGACCTCAACTCCAGAAATAATCGTGTTTCGCTCAAGGTATAACAGTGGGCTCTTCAGTCAGTCTGTAATACCCTACTAAGACACACATTTTGGTCGATGTTTACCGACTCTTATAAAAATAACAGCAAAAAGATACTGTGAATTTTATTATTCTAGGGGAATTCGTTTAAATTCGTGCACCCAGAAAATAAATACCCTTGGTCAGGTTTTTTTATAATAAGAAGATGAAGAAATTTAAATATTAAAATATTGAAATTACTTCTGTTTTAAGTGGAGTGAATGAATAAAATTCAATTAAAAAGTACAAATGACCTCAACTCCAGAAATAATTGTGTTTCGCCCAAAACAGAAGTAATTTCAATATTTTAATATTTAAATTTCTTCATCTTCTTATTATAAAAAACCTGACCACGGGTATTTATTTTCTGGGTGCACGAATTTAAACAAATTCCCCTAGAATAATATAATTCACAGTATCTTTTTGCTGTGATTTTTATAAAAGTCGGTAAACATCGACCAAAATGTGTGTTTTAGTAGGGTATAACAGACTGACTGAAGAGCCTACTGTTATACCTTGGGCGAAACACAATTATTTCTGGAGTTGAGGTCATTTGTACTTTTTAATTGAATTTTCTTCATTCACTCCACTTAAAACGGTATAACAGACTGACTGAAGAGCCCACTGTTATACCTTGAGCGAAACACAATTATTTCTGGAGTTGAGGTCATTTGTACTTTTTAATTGAATTTTCTTCATTCACTCCACTTAAAACGGAAGTAATTTCAATATTTTAATATTTAAATTTCTTCATCTTCTTATTATTAACAACGACCTTATTTGATCTAAAGTATTTTAAATGAAGTGGAGCATTTTCATTTTTACGTTGAAATAATCTTAATATGAATATGCGACGTAATTTTAAGAGATTCAACCTAGTTTCAAAGTAAAACGTGTTTATTTATACATTGAAAACATTTATTGTACATTTACATTCCGCTCAACGTTGTTTTAAAGTTATCATTTTTACATTGAGATACAAATTTAAAGTTCACTCAACCTTGTTTCAAAGTGAAACGTATTCATTTTTACATTGAAATCCACATTTTACATTGCGATCCACTTTTATGGCATTTAAAGTGCCATCAACGTAGTTTCAAAGTGTTGCATAGTCAATTAAACCTCAATTTGTTTGTATTTGTAAGCTTAATATAAAGAATTTCGAGAGCGCGTTGTTGTTTTTCGAAGTAGCTCCCTTACATTTGTGAACAAATTGAACGCGCACTCAAAATTCACTTTCTTATAATCGAAAAACAATATTTAATTACTTTGCCTACATATATGTAATTATTAATATGAAATACTCATAGCATTTAAAAGTCGTCACAAATAAATTAGTCACCACAAAAATAAAATACGTCGAGCATGAATGTACATTTGTCTTTGTCTTACTTAAATTTAAACAAAGAAGAAAGAAAGTGGGTAGCCATTATGAATCAATGCCTATCCAAGCTTAGTTCAATCTTCGTTGATTCGAAGTAGATAAATGTTGTTTTAAAAGATATATGAATTTGATTTACCTATGATTCCACTTTTTTTCAACATATAAATGTAGTAAAATCTAGTTCTTTTTAAAGTATGGAATCACTTTGAAACAAAATCGCTCCATTTTGATTTAAGATTTTTTGGCGTTGGCGCCAAATCGTTCAGAAAAATATTAGAATCAAAGTTTTTTGCTTTGATTTTACGTTGTTTTTTTCTCTTCAATTTAAAATCTCTTCATGCACCTACAAAACTACGACCAGGGGCATGTACCACAAAACAACAATCTAACTTTCTAACATGTAATTTTTTAACATGTGAAATTAACAAGAAAATTAATTTCTGTACCACAAACATTTCGGCATTAATATTTAACAAGTTGTATTCTCTTTAACAATTGTTTAATATGCTGAAGAAAATATACTAGAGAGCTGTACCACAAACCAAGAAGTATAGTTAAACAAGCTAATTTTAACAATAAACTGTATTTTCTGTACCACAAACACATAAGTTAACAATCCTCTTAACAATAAAAACTACAACCTGTCTGTAACAACCGGGAAATTCGATAAATTCCATGTTCTGTACCACAAAACGACAACTGTTAGAAATAACTGTTAGATTGTTGAAAAATTTTAACTTACGCATTTAAAATAGTTAGCTGGTAACAAGTGATCTTTTTACTGAATATTTAACACGAAAATGGAGTTTTATTTTTTTGAGTTTATATTAAATTGCATAATCGACGGTTAAACTATTTGTAATATTAATAAAAAAAAAATCAGAAAATTCAGAGCCATCTTTTGGTATTTTCAGCTAAACTATATTGCTCTGAACATTTTTCAGGAATGACAAAATTCAAAAACTCGTATTATAAATCCCATACAAAACTTAGCAGTAAACTAAGAAAAACAGTTGAAAAATAATTTTCATCTCAAATATTTCAAGAACAAAAAATGATTCCGAACCCAGTCTATTTTTTTTACAAATAATGACGTAGTCAACAACTGGTATTTAAAAAAAAAAAAATTCAACATACTGGACAAAATACTATTAAAAATTCTTATAAAATGTTTTTTAAGTCAAATATTTTGAAAAAAAAAAACTATGATATCGATTTCTAATTCATACCAAAAATGTATACCTAAACCATCTAAATATTTTGTAATTTTGAGATTTTTAAAACCACCCTTTAAAAAGCTAACAATCAAAATGTTGCAAGAAAAAACTTTCCAAAAATGTTTTAATTCGAAAAATTAAAAAATATAGATAATGTCACATTTTGCCCTGTATCTATACCTACCTAGGTATGTTCGTACTGAACACATCACTAATTTCATAATAAACCAAATTTTATTACAATATAAAATATATAGACTCATAATAATAACTGTTTAAAGAGGTTTTTTTTATTGATTTCTGAAAAATTTGTTATTAAGTTTAACCGTCGCGTCTTGTGTAACTCAAAAAGGTCATTTAGTCAATTTAAACTTTTACGTGAAGGTATACAAAGTATTAGAAGGAGAGAAAATGCTTATTTGTTGTTTGTATTACTTAACTACTTCTTTCAAACATTTTAAGGAAAAAGAGAGATGAAGGGTTTCTCTAGCTGCATATTTTTTAAAGTTTTCTCACGCAATAATGAATTTACGATAATATTTTTTTAAGTCGTAGCTAATTCCTATTTATTTCATTAATTCTTGCCAATTCTTATTGTATTAAACAAATCATACAATACAGACGCGGGGGTTCAACGGGTTCAAAAATCTCAGAATAATAATGCCAGTATAAGACTAAACAAATTTGTTTCCCTTATTACCTAATATTTTTTTCTGTTAAAAATTTTAAACATAATCACAAAGTTATTGAAAAAATGATTGATTCGTTCATTAAAAACTAACGATTATGGCACACTTCGTAAACTGATATAACAAGTGTTGATGTTCTTAACTATCATAGCAAAAAGTTTTCTGGTACAGAATTAACTTTGCTTGTTAACTTTCCTTGTTAAACAATTACTTGTAAGAAAGTTTGGTTTTGTTTCGTGATGTAGACCACTGCTGAGTTGGTTGCGTGTTTTTAAAAATTGTCGTTTTGTGGTATAGAACGTAAAAATGCATGAAAATTCCACTTAATTATCATTGTTAAGAGAATTGTTAACTTATGTTTTTGTGGTACAGAAAATATTGTTAATTGTTAAAATTTGCTTGTTTAACTATTCTTGTTGTTTTGTGGTACAGGCCCCAAGTATACATAATAAGCAAAGTTCTGAAGCTACAAAAAACCTTTCTTAATATTATTATTAATATAAATCACATCACCTTCATAATGCGAAGGGTTATTTTCAATGATATCTAATTGAATTCACATAATCTAAGACATTCATCTTTACCGCAGACATTTTTTTGTTAACCATCATAATTCATCAAAAAATCGTTAATTTTATTGTTGTCAGTGGATAAAGAATTTATTTTATATTTTATATTTTTTTTTTTTTTATATTTTTTTCCACGACACAAAAAATACATTGGCAATATTTTTCTCATCTGAAATAATTCAAAAATCCAAACCCTATTCTTAACTCTGACTGTGAGTCTTTTAGAATTCATTCCCCTCTATAGCCAAAATGCCCACACGAAGGCAATCATAAGTGATTAATGATGGAAATAATAATGATGACAATGCTAAAACTCCTTAATCACAGTTTAAGGGCTATTCAAGTTTTACAAACCCGAAATTCATTCGACAAACATCAGGATAAGAAAAAAACCCGACAAAAAAAAAACGTGAAAACGAGAAGTATTATTCGGAAATCATTATGGCTCCAACAAACCCACCCCCCCCCCCGCAACATCTCTAAGAAAAACGAAGACACCCAAAAGTTTGAGAACTCAGCCAGCATTCGAACATCCATGCGATAGTCATCGTTCTCTTTATTTTTTGTTCACAGTGATGGGTAGGTGTAGGTATAGTAGGTACTGGTACGTATCTAGTAAAAGGTGATCTGGGTTTCCAAAGCAGACCTGTCAATTGAATTTTCTGCCAGTAAATTAATCTTTGATGAGATGTCAGGACATACATATAAAGCCAGCCAAAGTGGGTAAATGAAAGTTAACCCACAAAGTAGTAGAAAACAAGCATTTTCGTGGTCTGGAAACATACTCGTATACTTGCATATGTATGTACATAAGTCTATACATATTTTTAAGGAAAAATAAAAAAAGAAATAATGAAGCTTTAGAATTTTGTTTATTCAATATTAATACTGTACGCGATTACATAGTTGTGTTGTTGTTGCTACATACATAAGTGATAAGTGATAACGAAGCTAGCAAAGGGCTCGGTCATAAAATTCTGTAACCCAGAATTCTGTATTTTTCAAAAATTCGGGAAAATTAACCAAGTTTAGTTGTTCAAATTTTGGAATTTTGAAAGGTGGGATCAGGGCTCAGGAAGGCAACAAAAGTGACATATTTTTGTTTTTATGTGAACGCTTTCAATTACTTATATCTTTGAATGCAATTTTGGAGGCTATTAGGCATAATAAGATTCGACTTGGAAAAACTTTTGGATTTTCGGTTTTTGAAAAAGGGGGGCCAATACATTTTTTAAAGTTGCAAGAACTTGAAGATGTTTTTTTAAATATCGTTTTAGACTGATATAGTGTATTCTAAAACACAAAATGTTTTCAACACATGTATTTATTGAAAAATATTTGGAATCAAAGGTTATTAGAAAAAGAAAAAATTTGGGGAGCCGAATTTTGCATTTAAAAAAAAAAAAAAGTTTTGAAGGTCATATGTTTAAAACTACATTCTTTTCAACATTAATTTCTTGGAACGACTGTTAGAACACTTTTTGAAACTTGAAAAAAAATCAACAATTTAGATTTCGAAAAAAGGGGGGCTAGAATTTTTTCGAATTTTGCCCATAACTTTTGAAATTGTGAACATAGAGGTCGAAAAACTTGGATTAATATTCAGAATTACTATAAGAATCTGGAATAACTTTTAAAATTTCGATTTTCGAAAAATGGGGGGCTAGGTCAAAAACGGTTCTTTAGGTCTAAAACCCCCATTTTTAAATATTTTTCAAAAAAAAAAAAAAACTTGGAACAATCCGGAACAACTTTCTAAACTTCACACACTCCGTTTTTTACCGAAATGATAATGAAAATAAAATTTAGATTTTTTTTTAAATGCATTTTTTATACTTTTTTTGAGGTATATTCCCACATATGTATTTCGGCATTGTCTTAATTAATTTTATGGGCATTTTGCAATTTGGTACTTCTAAACAAATATTTCATTTAAAATGTTTGTGAATAATTTTTTTTTTATGAAAAAATAAAATCCAAGAAAAAATATTTTTTTTTATTTTTAAGGTTTTTTCCAATTTTGTTTGTGTTTAATCAAAACATTTAATAACTGCTATTTTTACATGTTTTTATAATATTTTCGTTAACTATATAAAATTATTATTTCAACCTTTTAGCATATCTAAGCACCGTCAATGTCTAGCTACTGCTACATACTAGTTCTTTAACTACGAGAGCAAGTTTGGGGAGAGTAAGATAACTACGGGCGCCGCAAAATAATAACGGATTTTTGTAGAGGAGTTTAATACAAGCACTTTTTATTATGGGAGGAGGGTCTATCTCACCCCGTTAAGGAGGTAGGGTCATTTTAGAAAAAAATACTTAAAATGGAAAACAAAATATTAAAAAACAACGGCAACTCATTTGAAAGCCATAGATATGTTCTTTAATCTTAAATTTAAATTAAATTATTCATGTCACCATTTTTTGAAAAATTTGCATGCAAACTCAAAATTTTGATAAGAAAAATGAACAAAAAAATGTTGAGACCAGTTTTTTT
This sequence comes from Melangyna quadrimaculata, assembly GCA_949320155.1. Classification (NCBI taxonomy): domain Eukaryota; kingdom Metazoa; phylum Arthropoda; class Insecta; order Diptera; family Syrphidae; genus Melangyna; species Melangyna quadrimaculata. Next base: position 435,251,341 of record OX439483.1, read on the forward strand.
TTAAATGTGAAATGAAGTGCTAAATTTGGTTTTTGTGGTCGATGTTTATGTCAATTCTGAATCGAACAAAAATACATTTCAAATGGTTTTATGTCTTCTAGTTATTGAAAAAATTGAAAATTACTTTAGCTACTTTCTTATAATTTGTTGGTATTAACGGTGATCTCAGTTTAAGAATTAATGTGGGGGAGTACGATAACTACGGTGCAGCAAAATAAGAACGGATTTTAATAGAGGGGCTTACCTAATTCAATAATTTTTTATTACGGGTCATGGGTCTATCTCACTCCGTTTAGGCGGGAGGGCAATTTTCTACATAATGACTTTAAATTAAAAAAAAACTAAAAACAACGGCAATACTAACAATGCTAAAATTATAGGTTTTCTGAAGCCAGAAACTTGTTATTTTATTATTTGTTTCAACCAAGTTATTTGTGTTAATAGTTTTAAAAAAAATGACTTTAAAACTCAAAACTTAGCGGGACAGGGGCCCAGAAAGGGAGTTAAAATCCTTGAACCCGCGAAACGGTCCACCAAAGGTACTGTTTATTACAAATGAACTGAAAGCACTCCAACTGACAATATAGGCGCCTGCCCGAGCATAGCCTAAGCGGAGCGACGGAGTGGAGTGAGCGGGACAGAGGACCGAAACAGGGAGTTAAAATCCTTGAACCCGCGAAGCGGGCCACCCATAATACTATTGTTAAAGAAAACTATTGACAATAAATTCCATTGAAATTTGGTTTTGAAAAATCGCCCCAAATTGAGGAAAGAACCCCCAAATTTTACAAAAACTATTTACATTCAAATACTTTGCCGACATACTACATTGCTTATACGCCGCGCCGGAATGCTAGGTGAAAGGTGCTATACTCTTTTTATGTAAGCAAGCAAAAAATGAAAATCTCATAAAAAAGTACTTTTTGTAATTTTCAATTTTCCCAAAAACTTGAAGACATAAATCCGTTCGGGTTTTTGTGTTTGGTTTAAAATTAATACAAGCATTGAGCACTAGAAGCCAATAATAATAATAATTTTAACTAAATGCCTGTAAGGCAGCGTCCACATTATGCCGATCAGCATTTTTTATTTGTATTGTCGATCAACATGCTCAACATTTTAACCTGTCCACACATTGCTAGTTAGTGTGCACGTGTTGAAGTGTATACTGTCATGTCATGTGTAAAGTTTCATTACTGTTTTGAAAATTCTGACATTGAAATTGAATGGAAATTGAGTGGGTTATAAACAGGGAAAGGATTTAGCTAACTTTGCCTATTTTTTTTTGCGTGATCGTAAGAAAGTATCGACTTTATACAAACACGATTCATGTCCTCCTGATTCAAAATTTATTTTGCCATTTTTTGCCTTTTTTACCCGTTAGTGTCTTTTTTGTCAATTTTGACTTGCTTGTTTTTTTTGTATCAAAGTTAAACGAAAAAATCTTCCAAAAAATTCTACAAATGCAAACTGCATGTAGTTTTTCCATTTCCAGTTAAGATTATTTCACTTTAAAACATGATCCTAACACAATCTAAAGCGCACAGAAAACAAAATTGCTTGCCCTCAACATACAAAAAAAAGAACAGGTAGTGTAAACTGTAGATAGAGTTACTATGATCTTTTCGCAATAAAATTTCTTGTCCTTTTTTTGTTTTTTTTTACTCATAAAAACTAGATCTTTGCATTTCTCTATGAATGATCGTGCATTTCCTTGCACTGCAAATATCAATGAAACTTTGGAAAAATCGAAAGGGCCAATAATTGCAAATGAAGTGCTGAAAAAGTTCACTACTGTTTTTAATGTAAATTGTTCACTTAAAACTGTTGAGCAAATGCTGTAATCAATGGCGACGTCAACTTTACACCTTCCGAAAACGTTCAAGTGAATGATGTAGAGACTAGAGTTTAAAATGCGCTCCACTCGTTTTTCTCAAGCAGAAAGGTCCTTTAGCTCATTTAAGACGCTTCTAAAAGACAATCGTAGAAGGCTGTTACCTGAGAACTTCAAAAAGCTGTTGGTACATCAATGCTATTATAATAAGACGTTAAATTATGTTTATATTGTCTTTATTTAATAAATGCCTTTTTTTGCCTTTTTTAATTTTTTTATGCCAGCAAAATTTTTTTACTTGGTTATAAATAATTATTCTTTTTTTAATTAAATTCCTTATAAATTAGCTTTTCTTTGTAAAATTAAACAAAATAAAATAAGGCTGAACTTTCCTTTCAGGGCGCGCGAGTTTTCACACGCGGATAATTTTAGTCGATAGATTTATGACTAAAAATAAAAAAATATCATAGTTTTAAAGTGAGGAAACTTTTACTTATATTTTTAATTAATTTTATAAAGTTTTCATTTTTCATACAAAATGAATGTAATTTACTGCGTTTGTTTGATATGACAGTTCTTTAACATACACATGCTATGGTTAGTGTTGTGATATGTTGGTTTTGTACGGGATTTTTTTGGGACTTTTTAGGGATTACTAAACTAAAGTTTCAAAAATTAAATTTTAACAATTTTTTGAACAACTTTGATAACATACCGACTGACAACATAGGCGCCTGCCAGACGACAGAGCATACCCTAAGTGGAGCGACGGAGTCTCGTGAGCGGGACAGAGGACCCGTAAAGGGAGTTAAAATCCTTGAACCCGCGAAGCGGGCCACCCATAAAGTACTTCTAATCGAAAAAAACATCGTAATTAGCAAAAAATATCCCAACAAAAAATCCCAAACAAAATCCACACATCACACAACACTTACCATAGCGAAGTTGTTGAGTAGTAGAACTGTCAAATTAATTGTATATCTAGTTTTTGTATTTATCGGCCGCAGATTTCATGCATATTGAATGCAATTTTCTAACTTTACATGTTTATTAAAAATTGAAATCAAAACTTGCTGATATTAAAATTATTAAATTAAATTAGTTAATTTACCAAAAAAAGTATTCGCGTGTGAAAATTTGTGCTATATTAATGGAAACTTGAGTACTAGTGTGAAAAAAAAAATGCCAAAATCGAAAAATTAAAATATTTTTTCTCACTTGGTACAAAATCAACGACGTCGTCGTCCAAGGAGGTTTTGGGTTCGCCCAAGTATTGTTGGAGGAAGAAAAAAGTACAACACAAATAAATTCATAAATGATTTACTTTTGTAAAAAAAGTAATGTTTTATCATCTGACCAGTTCATCACTACAAACAAATTAATCACAAACAAAATAGTAGGTAGTAGGTATTTATAATTAAATAAAAAGATCAAAACACAGACGCAAGGCACAACAACCGCAATAAAAGTGACATCTGTGTTGATGAACACGTCCAGGCTTAGAAATTATGGTTCAGTCGGCTCAACGTTGTTGATTTCTATCCATTTGCGTTCAGGTCAACAAAAGTTCATCAACACTGTTGATTTACACGTCCGCAATTACTCAACCTTGTTTATCAGCACTGTTGATATACACAAATCAACATAGTGTGGACGCTGCTTAAGACCTAAGGCACTAGTTAGAAGGAATAGAAGGAAAGGAAAGATTTTGATGTCACAGTGGATTGAGAATTAGATGTTAATTATCTCATACAGTTCCACGGGTGGCATCCAGTTGAAACTGGGGAATAAAGAAAAGAATGCAACCTATACTGGGGCTCGAACCCACACGTCCAGGTTAGCAGTCAAACACCAAATCCACTGTGCCATTGCCACCCGCAATTTAGCACAATTTTGAAGAAAAAAAAAATGGTCTAAACATTTTTTTTTTCCAATTTTTTTATCAAACTTTTGAGTTCGCATGCAAATTTTTCGAAAACTGTTGGCATGAATAATTCAATTTAACTTTGAGATTAAAGAACAGATTTCTGGCTTTCATCTTGTGGCGCCGTAGTTATCATACTCGGTCCTTAACTTTTTTTTAAACATTTCCAATAGTTTTTCAAACAAATTCACAAAAAAAACGATTAACAAATAAATTAGTTGAAAAGAATAATGTCTGTTGGGTGGACTAATTTTAAATAAAATTGAATTCCATTAAACTCCAGAAATATTTAAGGAATAAAACATTTTTCATACAATAAGACAATCAAAAGGATGTTTTAATTTGAAATTGTTTTAAGATATTTAAGGTTTTTATTACTTTACATTGAAGGAAAATTTTACTAAACTTATATCAATTAATAAAGGTTTTCTTTAACCTACAAGTTCTCTCAGTCGTTATATGATAATGCCTTTAATATACCAATGGTTATGCTCCCAAGACCGATGGTGAACTGCCCAAGCGTTTAATGGGTCTGAAATGGAAGTATTTATTGGTATTGTCGGGGTATTTCAATTTATTATCATTTGCCATGTCTACACAAAATAATAATTACCACACATTATTCTCTTAAATGCCCGGCCTTGTTAACTGAAGTTTTTTGCCTTCAAATTATGAAAAAAGTGAACAACACAGGGACAACAAAAAAAATATTCCAGCCAATTTAACAAAAAAAAACTAAAAACAAATTCTAAGAGAATACAAAAACATTCTCGTATTCACCTTGACCCAGCACTTAAAAAAAAATAAATACAAGGACTTGCTGAACTTCTTTCTATACCTCTTCTCTTATCAGCATCTAACATAAGCTTTGAGCTAGGAGTGGCTGTGTTTCGTCGGCGTCGCGTCGGCAGTCGAAGTCGGGTTAAATTTAATCTGACGAACTCTCGTTAAAATTTACAACTCTTCGTCAAAATCATAAATAAAGATAACATTAGCATAATTAGTTCATTTCGTTAGCAAGAATAATTGTTTATTTTTTGTACAGCTATACGTATGTATATAGTTTTCCTTTATATAATTCCTTCATGTTTGGCATAGATTTGCTTTACTCCGATAGTGTCGTCTCAGAAATGTGAAAAGTTCGTGCAAAATGCTCATAACAAAAAAATTTCCTATGACTTCAACTTTGATAAGCAAAAGAGTATACAAAAATAACAAACCAAATTATTTCTTCGAGAACAACAAATTATCAGGTCCTTGAATTTGTGTCGTTAACCGAGCCCCAATTCCACAAACCATTTTTCTTTTTACTAATGAACAGCACACCATTACTGGAAACTAGATAGGTATCCAAATAATGCAAATATAAGAGAAACTATAGTTTATCAAAATGTCTTCTCTCCATTTTTGATGTGTAATGTAATGTGTAAAGTGTAACATCTTAGTTATTTACATTTTTGTAAGGAGCATTTGTTGGAGGATTAGTGAAATGAACAGAAATGCTTAATTTCATTTCTTTTTAGTCAACAAGTTCAAGAGGCAAAAAATCTTACATTAATTTGTAAAATTAGCTTATAATAATAATAATATTAACGACATTCCTGTAAGACATCAAGTCTTTTAAATGCAATGCACGGCGCTAATTAGAAGGAATAGAAGGAAAGGAAAAATGTTTGTTGGGGCAGTGGATTGAGAATTAGATGTTAATTATCTCATTAAATTCCATGGATGGCATCCAGTTGAAACTGGGGAATATAGAAGAGAATGCTACATAGACTGGGGCTCGAACCAACACGTCCAGGTTAGAAGTCAAACACTATATCCACTGTGCCATTGCCACCCACAGCTTAGGAGTCTTTAACTTAACATACATGAAAGGACATGTGCTATATAAGAAGGAAAGCGTTAAATGTTTAAAGTTGCCCCAAACAATGTAAAATTGGCATTTGGTTTTTGATTTGTATCGATTCAATTATAGGGCTGCCCACTAGAAGAGGCTCGGTGAGACTTTTGTAAGTCTCGTCTCGGTCTTAGTGACACAACACGGGAGACTTAAGTGCAACTTATTCAGTTAAATTTACACTGCGAAAATTGAAATTTTGTACCCAAGATTTCGCACTTAAGTGCCACTCCTATGACTGTGAAACTGGCACTTAGTTTCGTCTCTGAAAAATATGATTTCAGGGAAACTTGTGACTTAAGGTAGAAACAACACTATTAAAAAACAATGGTTACACCCACAATATTTTACTATAGCTTATCTTGAACCCAGAAACCCGTTCTTGAATTTTCTTTTTAAATAAATTTATTTTAATCGATAGTTTTTGAGAAATTAATTTCCAAACTCAACATTCTGAAAAAGAATTTTCTTCTATTTATTTATAGTAGAAACAGGATCCTTGGAGCAAATTTCTTTTTCAATATTTTCAGCTTGGAAATTAATTTCTCAAAAACTATCGATTGAAATAACTTTATTTAAAAAATAAATTCAAGAATGGGTTTCTGGGTTTAAGATAAGCTGTAGGAGAATATTGTGGGTGTTACCATTGTTGTTCAATAGTGTTGTTTCTACATTAAGTCATTTTGTTTATATAATTGCCCCTCCCATCTTAACGGGGGTATATAGACCTCCCTTCCGGTATGACTGTCCTATTATTTTGGTTCAACCTACACGCTCCAGTGCTGACGCATTTATGTCAACCATTCTTTGTAGGCCGCCTCCACAGGCCATGAATGGCAGGATTATGAACATGTTTAGAAAAAATCCAATGGAGTCAACGAAATCCATGTCCATGCAGTGACATGTTGAAATAACGTTTTGAACAACACATGGAGGGCTGTTCATGTGTGTGTTAGTTTTTCTCTGGTTTTTGTTGAATGTGTAAGTGAATTTTGTTGGAAAAGATAGAAGTAGTTGTGAAAGGCTAATGATGGTGAATTTACATGTATCTTCGTCTGACTTCTGCAAAAATAAGGGGATGCAAAATTAAACCTTACATTTGTTGGATAGGGAGAGAACACTAAAATGCAGAAGATCTTCATACATGCAGATTATAGGAAGTGCCATAATGAATATATGAAGACGAACAGGTTCATCTTCTTGATGGTTCTCTTTCACACGCTCGGATTTTTGGCATACATCTGTCCCGCTCTACTTTTCTTCATATTTGCAGACGAAGATACATGTAAATCCAGCATGAACGACATGACATAATTTGCCTAGTTGACTGTTTGTTGAATGGATTGTGGGTGTGATGTGTGACATCTGTATGGCCTGTGGAGTCGGCGTGTTGTTTTCCATTATATTGCTTGATAATACAACTTGTTATATTTTTTTTGTATCGCTTAATTTTAAAATGCTGCATTTTGTAAATCATTCGGTCTACAGAGATGGTTCTGTGCTCACAATGGATCAAAGTAGGTTAATTTGAAATCGAAGAACTAATGTTTTTATTTAAAATTACTTCTTTAGGACTAAAATCTTCAGTAGCGCGCTCGCCTCGCCGCTCGAGGTCGAAAGCTTATATTATTAACTAAGCCAATATCCTGAATAACCCAGCAAAAAATCGGAAATACCATATTTTCCGGTGCCTTCCATACAAACGGAAAGGTTACTGGACTATTAAAAAAAATTTCTTTTTTTTATTGCCCCTGACCTCAACAATTTTAAAAATTAGCAAAAACACATGTATTGGAGCCCATGCCCAAAGAACACAGTACGTAAATCCAAGAGATGACTTGAAACAAAACAAGAAAATCATGGTCCTCTCTAATGTGCTACAAAAAATTGGTGCACCATGTGAAAAATCAGAAAAAAATTTATAACATTTTTGAAAAGAGGAGCTACAAATTGATTAAAATGTTATCGTGTTTGTCGGCCTACCAACTATAAATCAAAAATATCAACACTTAATTTATGTTTAATGAAAAAACAACAGGGTTGAAAAAAAAATCACCTCCCCTCGAAGAAAGGCGGGCGCCTCACCTTAAGAAACTCTGGGCATCCTACAAAACGAAAAATTTCCAGTGCCAAGATTCTCATCTTACTTCATCAACATCGTTCAGGAGTTGCAGTGTTACTCATGTGGGACCCATACTTGAGATGCGGTACACGAGTCAGTGGAACTGCTCATCAAACTGGGGCAGCCGGTTAGCCGATTATAGCAACAGATCGGCCAAATGAGGAACATTTATATAAATTACAACTACCTGGACATTGATCAATTCCAAAGAAAGATCGAGTAGAATATAGCGGTGCTGGATGCTAGCAGAAATCTCTCGAACAACGAAATTGAAGAAGCTATCAAAGCAATGGAGTTCATCATAAATGATGACGCCGTAAACGACCAAAAGAGGCCGAAGACTTCATGTTGAAGAGCGAACTACAGTGTACGCAAATTATGTTGTGGAACACTCTTCAGGCTTCACCTTCAGTACATCAAACCTGCACCGAATGGATGAAAGACAAACTGCCAGAAAATATTAGTACCACACAATAAGGGTACGTCAGGGCGACTCAGGAGTTAGGACAAAGCGCAAGCATTTGCTGAATTTATTGAAGATAATTTTGTGCCACGACCACCCAACGACCCTGTTTTCTAGAGGAAGTCGATTTAAAAGTTCAGCAGCTACAGTAGACAGACACTGAAATAACCATTTCAACGATGATACCTCTGCCAATGATCCCGAGTCGATTGGAATCTTCACGCTTATAAACATACTTTTCAGTTTTCTTAATTCATTATCATTTTTCGTCCAGATTGAGAACAACCAGTCAACAACTAAAAATATCAGAGCAAGTGATGCCCAAGGATCAAAGGTAGTATTTTTACAATACCTTCACATCAGATCAAACTCAAATCAGCTATTCTATTCTATGAATCTACCCTGCATGAATGATTCGATAACATTCGCCAAATCCATGCATATGTGCAACAGTTACTGAGGCAATAAGAGTAGAGGTGAGGCGCCTGTGGGATTTCTACACAAGATGGGGTGTCAAAGTCAACGCAGCCAAATCGGAGTTGGCATGCTTCAGAAGACCCGCACGGGACATCGAAATAAACCCTCAGTAAATAGCTGCCACAGCATTAAACACAATGTGCCCGACAGATCGCAAATGACGACGAAACCATCGATGAAATATCTGGATAAAAACTTCGAAAAGAAGTTACGTCTCAACCTACACTTAACAGCTACTTTGAAAGATGTAAATTTCGCTCTCCACCACAATTTAAAGCCTAGTACGCTGCTGATGTGAAACGCAAAATCCCATACAAAAATAACATGATGAAATCATAAACGAAAAATTTCGTTGTGCTTTTCGTTTTGCGGTACGCTGGCGCTGTTTGACCAGCGAATAATATGGAGCTAGACGATCTCTTGAGATATCAGACCTTTTATGCGTTTGAAAAAGCCGAGCTTAGTATACTAAAGTTGTACTCTAAGCCAAGGAAATTATCAATTCCCAGGTTTATCCACATAAATTCATCAGTTAAAATCCACTTTCAAACGAATTATGGTATCATAAGTCTGTACCTGGCTTTTTGAGTTAATTGCCTCCATTGCTTTTATGTGCATTCAAGAGGACAAAAGCGTCCACAGTTTTTCTCAAAACCCACCTCTGTCTACTAACTCCTTCTCTCACCTCTTAGTGGTGATCATCGGGTGTCTAGTACCTCAGCTAGAGATGGGGTTTTAATCATCTCAAGCACCTGTTTTCCACACCTCAATATAATCAAGGGGACTTGGCGGTCGCGTGATCAATGAACCGTCAGCCAAATCGAACACGTGTCGATAGACGCGTGACATGCTTTCAGTATCTTGGACGTCCAAACGTTCCGAGGGGCCAACAGTGACTTGGATCACTACCTGGTGGTAGCTAGACTACGTATAAGGATATCCATGACGCCATAACGCAGGGCAGATGCTGTGAAAAGGTGCGATGTCGAGAAGCTTAAATCGCAAGATACCGCCAAAACTTTTGCGGACCAGGTAACTCTTAATCTCTCAGAGGACCAGTGGGAATACTGTCAACAAGCCATCAGAAGTACCGCCTCTAAAGTGCTGAGTTTCACTAGGCCAAATCAAGGAAATCCCTGGGTCGATGAAGAGTGCTGGCGGGCGCATACAGCTAAGGAAAAGGCCTACCAGGCAATACTTCGGACTCGAACAAGAGCTGCTGAGAGAGTAGCCCGGGAGCTCTACAGGCTGAAACAAAAAAAGGAACGCCGACTTCTCAGGAGGAAAAAGAGAGGACAAGAAGCGGTTGGTCAAGTCTATTGAGGGTTGACGCGGAAGGATAGATGTTCGAAAATTTAATCAGAGGGCGAAACGAACCGTCCAAGGATACAGAGTTAGAACGGAAGTCTAGCTAGATGAGAGTGGGAATATGGTAGTAGACACACAGTCAGTGCTGATTATCTGGAAAGAAAACTTCTCTAGAGATAGAGTAGGCAGAACGCTCCATCATCAGATGAAAGTATGCCCGATGAATGGAACCTCGGTATGCTGTGTCCCATCCATAAAAAGGGAGATGCTCTGAAATGCACCAACTACAGATGAATAAGTCTCCTAAACCGCTTAAAACCTTTTGTCAACGATCTGATCGGCCACTATCAGTGTGGTTTTAGGCCAATATCGTCGACTCAGGCAAATTTTCACGATGGACAGATATAATTTCGAAATTGGGATCCACATCCACTATTGCCTCGCAAAATGTCGTCAGTGCAGAGTTCAAACGAATAATTATTACTCTTGCCAAGCGTTGTTCCTTCGGTCTAAGAAGGCATTTGACTAGTAAGGCCCTCTCTCAGAGAACCAAGGAGACTTTATACAAGACCCTTATCATCCCGGTCGTGCTCAATGGGGCAGAAGCATATGGACACTGAAAAAATCGGATAAAAATCTGATAGGGTGTGTATCGAAGGAGTGTGGAGGAGAAGATTCAAAGACGTGCTATACAGCATCATAAAGCTGAAAATACAGTGGCACGTGGAGCGTATGGACAGCAACGCCCACCTGCCCGACGAGTCTTCGAATCCAACCCCGATGACGTACGCAGCAGAGAAAAAACCCTTAACAGGTGGCACGTACAATTGGAGAATGACATCAACCAACTCGGTGCGCGCAACTGGAAGCGGCCAGTTAGGGACAGAGCTGGCTGAAGGGACTTGTTAGTTAAGGCCGAAGCCCATCCTGGGCTGTGAGAGCCATCTTAATTAAAAGTAAAGTAAGTAAGCCTACATTGCTTTTGCAATTTTTAAGTTAAAACATATTGGAATTTGGCATTATTTTTATATTGACTTAAAAAATCACCCATTTTCATTACGTCTTTTTGAAAGCATTATTACATAGGTAGGTATTAACAATGTGTTCTAGAGTCTTATCTCTCGAAATTGTTTACACTGATGATACATCAAATTGGTTTACAAAGGCTTCAAACAGCTAATAAATATCTACGAATTCCAGCTGGAAAAAAGTTCTTAACGAGGGAAGTTTTGGTTGTTTTTTGTATTTTTTTTTTTGTCTAAATTCTATTGGTGTTCTACAAACAAAATACCAATCCCTTTTACTCGAAAGAATTTTCTGCAGACGCATACACATTGATTCAAACAATAGAAATGCGGCAATCAGATATCATTCAACTATCCTAACAACAGCCCGCGGGATAAGGACACAAACGATGACTGATAGCATAGAACATACATACATATATATAGGAATTGGAATTTTCTCCTTCACACATTACGTTGTCATCGCGTCGGGTGTGAGTGCCTTCGTTTTTGTCGAAATGATGAGGATGACACGAGTTTGGAATCTCTGCTATGTTTGAACTTCCCTGACTCAACTTTGCTGATGGGTCTGGGTGGTAGGATTGGGGGAGTTCGACGGTATTTGCAATTGTCACACTATATTTCTGAAAGGGAAGGGACCCATATGTTTGGGATTCGTAGTCGTCGTCGTTGGAAAAGCGTGTTTGCTAAATCAACAAATTTTATGGATTTCAGAGAATCGTTTATTCCTTGTCGAGTACCTCTCGTCACTTCCGTTTAGGCAATGTCATGTGTTTGTCTATGCGCGGATGGGTGGTGGTATTGTATCCTTTTTCGAATAGTTTCGTTCGTCCTTGGGTTGGTGTGTAAAGAAGACAATGATGACGGAGGCGCCACCATTTCCGCGTCGATGCCGGATAGCGGATAGGTGTGCGGGTGGAACAAAAACAAAAAACAAAATGCCAAACGTATGGGGTTTTATGTAATTGAAATGATGATTTATACGATTATTACCACCTTGAACAATAGAAAAAAGTTTACGACCGAACAGAGGATGAAGAGATATCTATTCTATTTCGTATGTACTTTTATGAGCATGTCGTAAAAATACGTTTTCTTTTTTATATATTTTTTTTTTTTGTTTTCTTCAAATTAGCTATTATTGACAGTTGATAGCGTTTAGTAAGTTTTATTCAACTTATATTTACACTTCTTGTGTTGTTTGCTTTTGAAATTATGTTTGTCTGTTTTCAATGAAGAAAACGAAATAGTTTACGACAGCAAGCAGGCGAATCGTAAACAATTTTGACACTTCCGGGCTCCACATAAGTTTTTTTTTTTTTTTTAATAAAAAAGGAATATTTTTGCAACGTGAGCTTAGAATACTCTTCGTATTTTGTCTCTATTTTTTTCTTCCTATCTTTTTATGGACATGTAATAAAACTGAGGTAGCTTTTTATATAGGAATTGAATACGTAACTGAAAAAAAAAATTCTTGATGGTAAAAATTCGGAGGAAAATATACCTTTTGTATTTTAACATTAACTGGGGCACGTGCCCTGGGAAGCAGCTTTCGGGGGCGCTAAATTAAAATTCATTGTGAGAATTCTTCAATAGACCAATAAAATAAAAATAATAATTACAGTGCTGCCAAAAACATTACGGATTTTTCCTCACTATAATGTTTTTCTTAATATCAAGTAGAAAACTAATAACTTTCCATAGGTTTTCCATAATTTGTAAAGGGTATGAGACAATTTAATAATAACCTTAAAAATATAATGCTACGGTGACAAGAACAATAAAAACAAAAATATTTTATAAAGTTATTCAATAACATGCCTGTGCAAAACTAACCGGATTGCAGGGAGATTGCTAGTCTCGATGTTAAAGTAGCGGTTTTTTCGAGTCTTGACTCACGCTGTAGATTAAACAGACTTTACAAGTTGAGAGCTGTGTTAGTTGAAATTATATAGTGCAGAAAATGGCTAAAACACGTTATAGCAACGCAATTCGATAAAAGGTAATAGAAAAGTTCCAAGCCGGTACAAAACAAAATTTAATATCTGAAATATTGCAAATTCCAATGTCAACGGTTTGTGACATCATTACAAAATTTAGAAGCGGGAAATCAGTAGAAGTAGATCATTTTGGTGGACGCCCTCGCAAAACAACTGTTGAAACTGATAGGCGCATAAAGAATTTTGTGCTTAAAGACCATTTTGCAACTTCAAAGATAATTTGTGATGAACTAAATCTACCTATAGGGCCAAGTACGGTAAAGAAGCGTTTAAGAGATTTCGGCCTTTTTGCATTTCGACCAGCGAAGAAACCTCTTCTTACTGCTAAACATCGTAGAAAAAGGTAAGCCATGAAAGGTGTTTGGAAAAGACTTTAAATTCCTAATCAAAATATTTAACTCAGGGTTGAATTTGCATAAAATCATCTAAACTGGTCTTTAAGCAAATGGAGGAACGTGCTTTTCAGTGATGAAAGCAAATTCAACTTGTTTTACTCCGATGGTGCAAGGACAGTAAAGCGCTCAAAAGGTACGCGATTAAAGCCTGCAAATGTACTCCCTACAGTTAAGCACGGTGGAGCCTCGGTGATGGTTTGGGGCTGTTTTTCAGGCGCAGACTGCGGTCCAGTACACCAAATCACAGGAATTATGGACCGTTTTCAATATAAGGACATTTTAGAGTCAGTAATGCTTCCATATGCAGAGGAAGAAATGCCTTTGCGTTGGGTTTTTCAGCAGGATAATGACCCCAAAAATTCTTCAAAGCTGCTAAAAGAGTGGTTTGCGACTGAAAATGTTCGTGTTTTAGAATGACCGTCTCAATCACCCAATATAAACCCAATTGAAAAATTGTGGGCCATTTTAAAATGCGGGCTGGGAAAGAAAGCACACGTCAACAACTTTTCTTTTTGCAGCCTTGAAAAATGAATGGGAGAATATTCCTGCTTCTGTTTTCGAAAATTTAATTCAGCCAATGCCTCGTCGATGTCAAGCTGAGATAAAAAATAGGGGTTAATGGACTAAATATTAAATACAAAATAATAATTAATTGTACAAGATAAAATCCGGTTAGTTTGTCACATTAAAATTCTGAATCAACTTTAATTTTTGACTATTATTTTTTGTTTTAATGGATAATTTACCATGTTTTTTGTTTAAATGATACAATTGTTTAATAAAAATGGCGAAAAATTACAAATATTTGATTTGTTCATTTTTATCTCACAAACCAACACTCAATGCAGTTGACCAAAAAAATCCGGAATGTTTTTGACACCACTGTACATTAGGCTGTCCCGTCGATGTATGGGAATTTTTTTTTTTTGAGCTACACTATCACAAGAGGTATCAAAATTTGCGTTATTTTATACATATAAAGAAAACGGTAAACAAAACTGAAATTACATGTCATCTTGAGGGTGCTACCGAGCTTTGAAGATTTGTAAATTTAACGGTTTTACAGACTTTAACCGTATGAATAAAACTATACAAAAATCAAGTTTTAAAGGTATTTTATTATAAATATTATTGAAACAAAGCATATGAAAGCAAAATAAGCAAGGAAAAAATTTTAATTAATGACATAAACTTAGAATTTAAACTTATTTTTGTGTCCAAAATTTGGCATTTCTGCTCGAGATTGCAACCTGTTTCTAATAAAGCCATCTCTAGAAGTAGGGTCAGTTACACTTTGGGAGGCCTCTGTTACCAGTTTAACACATGTTTCCACAGATTGGGTGTGACAGGGAAAGTCATCAATTTCCAAGATCATATTATTTGCTTTGATGTGAAGGTCTTCATAAGAAAAATATCGAAGAACCGGGGGTGATGTAACCTGACAACATTCGTGCCACAAAATAATTTCGGTATAATCCTAGCAGAGAAGTTAATTTTTGGTGGTTTATATATCCTGCATTTGGTGATACTTTCAGCTTCTCTAGCTTTTTATATTCTTCGCAATGCCAGCTCCCGAATGTGGTCTCTTTCATCAAACAACATATTAATAAGCCAGTTTTCTGGGTGTGCAAAAAAAGCATTTCGTTCTTTAACAGAATCCACAACAGATCTCAAATTTTCGGGTAAATATCGAGAGTACATAATTAGTTGGAAAATATGTTTGCCTCCATGCTTAAAAGACGTCTTTTGCTTGATTTGGAACCAAACTGGAGCGTATACTTTGACGACGTAGTTGGCAAGCAATAGCAAATTCTCTGATGGATTAAGAGTACTAACATAAAGTCTGAGTATACGATTAGCAGAAGTAAGCCATCTCGAGTGAGCCATTTTTCCAGGTTGACGGTTTGCCAGCTCAGGAGTACAGAAACCAGTTGATACAGCTTGACATATCTGATAAAGATATTTTTGAACCGTCCTTAGTTCATCAACCACATTTTTCGACAAGTCAGGCAATTTACCAGCCACCGCACAAAAGCACACCGTGGTCTTACTTTCGCAACCAGCTAGTTGTTTCCCAATAGATCCGGAATATTCTCTAGGACCTGAAGTGCAACCATCTAATGTTAAGAATAAATGACGAAGAGGTAACTCATTGGCATGAAGCATACAAATACTCTCCAAAAACTCCTCTAAATATTGAATCACGCCCCCCTTCCAACCAGTGTTAGTTGCAGTTCCGTCACATCCAATGCAGATCACGTCATCTAAATTCCAACCTTGATGTTCTAATAAGGTTGTGATCGATGTAAAAATTCCTTTTGCGGTGCCACGACCTGGTGTTGTGTGTCCCAAATAAATTGATCCAGATTCTGCCAAAATTGAGATGTGCTCTTCAAAAACTTCTTTGCGATGATAGCGCGCCCCTGTTTTCTCATTTATCAGGGTCTTGTCTTTTCGTCCATCAAAGTAAATGCTTTTTATAGCAATACCTCCAATATCTTTTGAAGCTTCTGTACGGGATTTAGATACAGCTCTGTGGATCTTGTTTTTGTCAATAACTAGAGTTAAATCTTTGGTAGAAACCAAGCCAACATCAGCCAAAACAGCAGAAGCAACAGCAGCGGCAGATCGCGTTGATAAACCGTATCGATCACAGACCTTAGCAACTGTTGGCAACCTCAATGTATTCCGATTAGCTCTTGAAGTCGATGGTGCCTCTCTCGAAGGCATGTTTGTTGGGGATGCCTCTGTTATCGGATACGTTTCTGGTGAAGATTCGAGCAGCGAATCTTCTTCGCAGTTTCCTGAGACAGAATCGGTTTCTTGGGTAGAACACTTTTTTGCTTCCCTCTTTGACTCTTCAATTTGCCTCTGCTGTCGTTTCTTCAAGATAACTGTTTCCTTCTTGTCAACCCCGCTTATAAACATTTTCCTCTCATTTCTTTGATCCAACAAAAAATTTCTCTCATGGATGGGAACTTTCTTAGGTTTTAAACACGAACAAGTTTCAAATGAAGTGCATTTACAAGCAGCAACGTCGAAAAGCTTCTCGGATGACTCTAAAAAACACTTCAGTTTGTTTTTGAAACTATCATTTTGCTTGCTTTTGGGGTATTGCTTCAAAATACTGTACTTTTCGAAATAGGATTTCAGTAATTGAATAACTCGTTCCTTAGTTACAATTGGAATCGAAGCTTTCGTCCAAATATTGTTGATCTCTTCAGAAACAATCGCATATATATCTGAATGGGATGGATCCTTTCCGTTACTCTTAAGTTTAAGGTCGTTCCTGACAAACAAAATACATATATGTAATGACATCACTTATAGTTGGTAGCTGCCGACCGTCAAGTTTTTTGTATGATCCCAATATAGCACAAGTAGTCCCACTACATCTCGAAATCATTATTTAAAAAATCACAAAAATCGCTTTTAAAACTTTTCCAACACCCTTAACACAACCCGTAGAGGATCTCGAATAATCTGGAGACTTCAAAGTGTGGCTTTTATATAAGATCAGGTCTAAAAATTATGGAGTTCGACAACCAATTTAGTCATAAACAAGTGGTGAATGAAAAACCTCTACGTTTCCTCAATAAAACGCATAATGTGGTTTTTCCCACATTTGTCCACAAAACGCCCACTTTTCAAACCCTTGAGGTTTAAATCTGACTTTATAACCGGATTAAAAAATAAATAAATCGGGTGGCACAACGGCTCATGAAGAACCAGGGCCTAGTGACTTACAACTCGCAACCATTCCTGTGTGCGCCTTTTGACAGGAATGGAAGGGACCTACAATTTTATGCCGAATCCGAACGGCTAGACGAGAAGCACTTATTCGTGACAAGTGATACTCTTAGAGGATTTGTCAATTCCTCGCAAGAGGCAGTAGCCCTGAAAAAAAACTTTTTTAGTTTTTAGGTGGACGAGGCTGGGAAGCGATCCCAGACCTCCAGCGTGACAGTCGAACGCACTAATCATTACGCTACGGGCTACTAACCGGATTGAGTTGTGTATTTTTCAGGTAGAAAAAACACGTAAAAAACCCAATATTATTCATAAAAATGTATCCCTATCTGGCATCAATGAATGAAGTCAGTTGGGTAGGTTAGGTAGGCCTCAAATTTTTGCCCTGCTGTATTAATTTGCAATACAAATTTTTCTTGAAAATCGGATACGTATAGAAAATTTACTTCAAATTACGTCGAATTTATTAAGCAGTGGTTTTAAGCTCAAGGAGAAAAAATAATCACAACGGCGATATGCGCAAAAAAATTATTTAATATGGGACACCATATTAGGGGTATTTTCTTGAAACCTTATAGATTTGAAACCGCTGGAAACGTGTTGCTGCATGCAAACCGAAACGTCACATATTTTTTACACCTCATAAGATCAAAAAGTCAATATTTTATAGCAAATACTAGTTCAGGAGCGGATATTAGGGATAGCAAAATATCACCATAAAAATAACAATTTTTCAAAATTTTGAGGGTCGGTAGCACCCTCAAGATATATTTTAATTTTATTTTTTAAATTATTTTTGTAATCTAAGTCCAATTACGCAAGTTTTGAGAGGTCTTGCGTTCGGGAAATCCAAAAAAAAAATTCTCGGGACACCCTACTGTACATACATACATACATACATGTTCAAGAGCTGGAAAATTTTGAAAAAATTGTAATTAAATCTTAATACGATTAAACCTTGTGGGAAGATGATGTGAATTCTTCGGATTTAGTTTGCTTTGCAAAATAAATGTATCTAAATAACATGAAGATAAGATACTACAGGGCAAATTCGTAACAGAAAATGAACTCGAAATATTATGGTAGGTGTACCAGTGTGATCCCAGAAGTACCCGACCTGATGTAAAGGAATAGATGGCGATTGTTTTTAAGAAATAAATATGTATACCATGTTAGAAACTAGCCCTTTAAGAAAGCTTAGGTTTGAAGTTTGATAACAGTGGGTTGAACATTGATCCCAGAAAGACCATGAAAAAAGTGTTGTTCATTGCATTTTATCCGATAATATTAAAACCTGAAAAAGCAATGCGCAAGATGGCTTGATAGCTATTTTGGTGAGTTTTACGCTTTTTCCTATAAAGAGTGTATCGAAGATATTGCACATTGGTGAGTACAATTTATTAGTTTTAACTTTCTTAAAATTGGCGATGAGTGTCGGCAGCTAAGCAGCAGGCATACAAAGCGTCGCGTTGCTACACAGAAATACCAGAGCTGGTTGAGAGCTCTAAAAGCAAAATAGGATAGAGGAACACCGGCTTCCATCGTAGAAGTTCGCCATCAAGGAGATTGAGCATGTCGCAATAAGAATGAAGATGTAATGAAGTCTTACTAAAATGTAAAAAAGAAGATCTGCAAGGCCGAGCAAGGGAACATCGTGGTTGATTCCCAGTCGATGCTGACGAACTGGAAGGATCACCTCTGAAAACTGTAAAACAGTGACGGAAAATTCAATTCTACTATTCCACAGATAGATTTCACCATCCAGTCTATTTAAAGAAGCAGACAATGACTTGGTTAAGAGCATGCACCAACTTATCTGTACAAAATGTTCTGAGAAAAGCATATCCAATAAATGAAACCTCAGCATTGTTTTTTGGCCGATTCCCAAGAAAGGAAATCTTCTAAACTGCGCCAACTACAGATGAATCAGTCTCTTTAACATACCCTACAAGATCTTCTCTGCCGCGTTATGTGAACTCCTGAAACCTGAAGCCATTGCTGTCATTGTGGCTTCAGGCCAGGAAAATCCACCATCGACCTAATTTTCACACAACGGTAGATCTTGGAAAAAACCCAGAAACTTTGTATTTGACACTCACCACCTCTTCATTGATTTCAAGGCCGCGTATGATAGTTGTCTACAGAGACGAGCTATATAGAGCGCAATCTCTACAGTTTAAGCATCCCTAGCTAAGTCGTCCGTTTGTGTTTTTTTTTTAATATTTAGCGCGTGCAAAAGGGGTTGTGACTACCCTTAAGATTATACACACAGCACGAGCGATTAGGTAGATTGGAGGGGATTTAAAAGGAGATACCGATGCACTTTGGTTTTGAACGTCTGTAGATCACAATGGGAGGGGAAAATTGATCTGGTTAGCATTCCACATTCGAGTAGTGCGACTAAAGAAAGAATCTCTGTACTAAACAGTACGTCCGAAATTGGGCTCAAGGGTAAACTGATGGGCATTCCTAGAAGTGCGAGTATTACGGTTGAATTGTTTAAGGGGAGGAATGCAACTGGCTATTTCACAAGAGCATTGTTTATGGAAATAATGGTAAAATAACGAAAGACATGAAACATTTCGACGGTGATCAAGAGATGAGAATGTTTCCGTTATAGTTCTTTCACCTATCATTTTAAGAGCTCTCTTTTCAATCCTTACCAATAAACTCAAGTATGTTATTGGAGCACCTGCCCAAATGTGGGAGTTATACTCAAGTTTTGGACATAGAAAGGCTTTGTAGATCACAGCCAGATCAGATAGGGAGAACAATTTCTTGCATCGACGGAGAAAACCTTAACAATGCAGCATTTTTGGCGATGTCGAATATGTGGTTGTTCCATAAAAGGTGGTCTGTGACACACATACCGAGGACTGAAAGCTTTTCGGTTTCCTCCATGCAAGTGCCACTCATGGATAGTAGCATGGGGGATGGGTTTCGTTTTAACGACAGTAGACAGCATTGAGTTTTTGAAGCATTAAATTCTACACGATATTTGATTCCCTATTGGACAATGCTGTCGAGATCAGAATTTAATGAGCTTATCATACGCTGCCGTTCAAGTTCCACATCTGAAGGACATGGATGTGAATTTAATGGATTAGAAGTTTCAGGTAAAAGATCGTTTATGAATATAAGGAAGAGAGTCGGAGACAGAACGCGAGCCCTGGGGCACACCAGCATGTCATTCGATATCTTTAACATATTACTTGAAGGAATAGTGCAAAACTTTCACGTCAACACTAGACGCACGAACTCTTTAAAAAATCCGTCCAATTATATGCGTACGCCAACGGTATTGATAAAATTGCAAGAATAAAGAGTGATGTCATTGGAGCTTTTGAAAGCTTTGAGAAGGATGTGGCGAAGGTGGGTTTAGCTCTAAATGAGGGCTAAACTAAGTTGTCATCAAGAAAGGATGCTCAACACTGACGTTACCACATAGAGATAAGTTAACGACTTTGTTTACCTGGGCTCCGCTATCAACTCAGACAACAATACCAGCGCTTAGATCAAACGAAGAATATCTCTTGCCAATCACTGCTTCTTTGGGCTAAGAAAACAATTAAGAAGGAAAGCCCTTTCTCGAGTAACTATAGTGTCCCCGTACAGGACACTCCCCATCCCAGTCATATACTGTATGGTGCAGAAACATTAACCCTGTTAGCCGATTTAGGTATATTGGAGAGAAAAATTCTTGGTGTGGTCTTCGGTTCCGTATATGCATTGACGGCGATGAATGGAGGAGAATATCCAACAACGAACTATACGGACTGTGCATCGACCTCGACCTAGTCACAAAAGTAGAAAGTCAACGACCGAGGTAACTGTGTTATGTAGACCGCATGGAAACCAATCAATCATTGAGTCTATGCCCAAGGGAATGCGCAGCAAAGGAAAACCTTCAAGCTGGTGGCGCATCCAAGTGAAATAGGAGACGTCTAGCTAGGGACAGGGCTGGCTGGAGAAGGCCTGTTGTTTAAGGACCTGGTCCACAGCGGACTTAAGTGCCACCTTAAGAAAGTAAGTTACAAAAGTTGGAATGTTTTCGTTGATAGGCCGGGGGCTTCTGAAACCAGCCAATTCTGCTTGTCTGTCTGTACCTGCAATCTAAACCACTGCACTATGGCCTAGAATGCAATCTTAGCGCAAAATAATGAATATGGGTCTGTACGATTTTTCTGTTTTTCCAAAGGTGTCCTGAATTCAAATCTGACCTCAGACTTCATGTTTAAGTCTACCAAATATGAAGTAAAATGATACAAAAACAACATTACATGTATTTTGTATAGAAAAATTAAACATTCAGTCGAAGCGGTTCAGTATTAACTTAAACCCCCGAAACTTTAAGAATATTTTTTCTTATATATTTTGAAACTGTTAAGCCCATATGCGTACCGAAATTTGAATATTTTCAAAATATGATACATTCTTATTCGCATGGAGTTTTTAATAAGAGTTTTCACAATTTATTTATTTTCTTTCATTGAGGTTTTGTTTTATGCCTATGTATACTTTTTTTAAATTTTATCATGCAGGAATTCAATTTCATCAATATTCACATGAATGAAAGACGTGGGTGGTAAGATATATTTATTGTATTGAATTTTTTTTTTAATATAGGTACTGTACCTGTTGCATTTTTTATTTGATTGATTGTTTTTCTTTTGGCTATTTTCTGTTAATTTTTGTTGCTTTTACAGAGCAAAAAAGTTTTAAATAAATAAAACATAAATGTTGTATAAGCCTTACACTGAGAAGCCTGCATAATATTAAAATTCACCTTTGTTTGAATACCTATAGCAACAACATTTTTTTTTCTTCATGGGATTGATTTCATACATGAATACAGATTTTTTTTTTAAGAAAGAAGTAGAACAAAATTCTTAAAATGTTATAATATTTTACTTTTATATTGAATTTAAGTCTATTTTATATATTTATGTACAGTGGCGAACGTTGAATCGCCTTTACTCAAAATGCAAAAAGTTGGCGTCTGTATCGGATATAGGGAGCAGCGAATCGGTTTTATAATTTAATTTTTTTTTTAATTAGATATAATTTATTTACAAGTTAACTAATTACTATCTATAAATGTTTGATGTACAATTTATGTGTTTGAAAAAAAAGTTGATTTAAATTTTTTAGAAAAATTTACATTTTGATTAAACAAATTTATTATTGAAATCATTTAATAAATAAAACATTTTGTTTAAACGAGAAAAACGTTCATAATTGGTCCGATACTTAGAAATATGTATACATTCGGACAAATTCCTTAAGTTTCTTTGAGGAATATTAAAGTGGACACGGGAAAGAAGGTGCAAAGAGTCTATTTTCCCGTTTATTAATTTTACAATAAAGGCAAAACACAAATAAGAACGTCTGCTCTCAAGACTAGGCATGTCAATAAGTGTCAGTCTATTATGGTAAGGTGGGAGATCGTAAGGATTTACCCAACCTAAGCCTCTGAGCGCAAACCTAAGGAATCTTTTGTCCACCTGTTCTGTTCTAGCTTTATCACAGTCGTAGTGGGGTGATCAAACTTGGCAAGCATATTCAAGAATGGGACGAACAAATGTTATAAAAAGCTGCTTTGTAACAAAAGGATCGGAAAATTGTTTCGCCTCCCTTTTTATCCAACCAAGAATTGAATTGGCTTTATTAGTTATTGAATTAATGTGTGAAATAAATTCAAGTTTTTGATCACACAAGACACCAAGGACAGACATATCGCTTACGCGTGATAAAAGGACACCATTTAACATATAATTAAAAGAATTAACTGACAGCTTTCTTGTAAAACTAACAGTTTTACATTTATCAATGTTAAGGTTTAAACAGTTACGGTCACACCAGTCAAAAATCGAATTAATATCACACTGTAACTCTTCACAGTCACGATTATTTGAAATCGTTTTGAAAATTGTAACATCGTCTGCATAAATAAGGCAGTTTGAAAATTTCAACACAGACGGTAAATCATTTATAAATAAGATGAAAAGAACTGGGCCTAAATGGCTCCCGTGTGGTATTCCAGAATTAACAGTAAACTTATTTGATTCGAAGCCGTTGAAAATTACAGAGTAAGATCTATCCAGTAAATACGATTGAAGTCACATAACAAAATGTTCGCTAAATCCTAACTTCTTTAATTTTAATAACAAAACTTTATGTGAGAGTCTATCGTACGCCTTGCTAAAGTCGTTCGACAATCTATTTGCCTTTTGTTTTTAAATGAGTCAAAACAACTTTCCACCAACTCCATTAGAAAAGTTACTGTACAGCAGCCCCTTGTAAGGCCATGTTGATTCAGGTCCTGGTATACAACTATCGTCAAGATTAGATATAAACTTTTCAATTTCGTCAGAATTAGTATTAAGGTTTATATCAGTCAAGTAAGTAAAAGGTTTAAAAAGACCAAAGTTTTTAGCCTTTTCGTCAAATGTATCACAGTTAGAAATATCACAGTTTCAAATATCACAATTGTGTGTATCACAGTTGAAATGTCATTTGACTTGAGTACAGACGGGTAAGGACAAGACTTTCTTTTACTATTTATAAAGTTCCAAAACTGCTTTGGAATCATTTTGAGATCTCTTTGCACCTTCTGAATATAATTCAAATACTTTAAACTTGAGGTTCTATTAAAATCATCTCTTGCTTCATAGTAATTATTGAAATTTGTTTCACCTGCTGAATTTTTGTATGTGGGCCATAATTAGTTTCCTCGATTCTTAAGGCTATGTACTTCACTATCGCACCAATTTGGAACTGAAGATCTTGATTTTACAGGAGCAAGAGGTACAGAATTAAGAAAACAATTAAACAAAATATTATTAAAAGCAAAGACCATACAGTTTATATTTAAACAATTAATCACAGATTAATCACAGATTTCATTTTTAAAATTATTTGAGTTCAGAGGAAGAGTAAAAGTCAGCACTGGATGATGATTGTCTTCATTTACTAGAGGCTCAATTGATTTTTCAACTGTAATACCATCGTTAAAGGAAGTAAAT
This sequence comes from Melangyna quadrimaculata, assembly GCA_949320155.1. Lineage (NCBI taxonomy): Eukaryota > Metazoa > Arthropoda > Insecta > Diptera > Syrphidae > Melangyna > Melangyna quadrimaculata. Next base: position 435,275,564 of record OX439483.1, read on the forward strand.
ACTAGATCAAGCTACTTTCCATTGGTATTTAAAACGCCGTTAAATTGATGAAGTCCAAGAGAAGTTAAATCATTAATTATTTTTGAATCGTCGGATTTAAGATTTCCAGTTGGCAACATTAAATTTGTATCAAGACAGCGATACCATGTAACGTGAGTAAGATTGAAGTCGCCTTAGCAAATAAGTTCGTCCCGATAATCGATTACTTCGTTTACGAAGCTTAAATATTCAAAAGCCTTAGCGTAGACATCAAACGGACTTCCAGGAACAATATACAGCGTGACGATATATAAATTTCTATCTTTTAATGCAGATAAACTCCTTGTCAAGTGCTACAGGAACATTCACCAGCGTGGCTATGAAGAAGGACTTTACAGCAATCAAAATTCCACCTCCAACAGTTTCAATGTTGGGATTATAGTATCTGTCACGTACGTCTAAAAACATTAAAAGTGTTGTCAAAAATTTCAAGTTTGTTAATACCAGCATGAAGCCAGGTCTCAGTTAGATAAATAATGTCATAAGAGCAGATAGATTATGATGGGCTTATCCTTGCACTTTGAAGGTAGGCATGAAACCTGGATGGTGGCCGTCAATTATGTTGCAACAAACAAAGTCATTTGGAAACATGTGCTGTACTTGCGAATGTTTTCTAGAAAATATTTTGAGTCTGAAGACATGTTGTTCGAGGCGAACTTGAAGAAATTACAATACAAATAAGCAATACAAATACAAATAACCAATAAATTATTTTTAATCATTTATCCACTCCTGGGTCGTTTATCTACATTTTTAAGGAAGTTGATATGCTAAGTTGACGTAAAGTTAGCAGGTAACCCCGTATCTCGAAATCCAACAGCGCAATCATTTTTGTTTCGTTATAAATTGAGAAAAACAAGATTTTCCTTTTATGGCTTAACAAAATTGCATGTACTTATACATAGTAACTGTATTCGTAGTCATGGTCGTAAATAGTTAAAAAGAAAACGTTCAAGTATTTTATTCAAAAACATAAGGTACAAAGCATGAAGAAAATCCGTTTAGCGTGCACAGCTAGACAGGCAAGGGAAATGCATCCAGAAGTGCGAGTCTAACTGTTTTCGTCTTTCATTTCATCGTAACAGCAAGTTTGATCAAAATTTCGAATTCAATTTTTTTTGAAGAATCCATAAGTTACCATGTATGTATTATATTATCAAGACTGGATGAGTGAAAGCTAATTCACTTGAAGAACCCTCACGGAAATCTACTACATTCAGCAAGAACTCTCTATTGTCACCAAAGTGTGTATAATAACTTAACACGTTTATTGTCATGTGAAAACATTCACGAGGCCGTGTACCACCACGCACCGCCCACCACATGCATGGGTCAAGCTAAAGGAAATTTTTTTAAGTGACTTGCTGATCCAACTATTTTGTTCGCTTAACTTACTTACTTATGGTTGCGCTACAGCCCGCCGTGGAACAGGTGCTCAACAAACAAGCCTTCTCCAGCCAGCTCTGTCCCTAGCTAGCAGCTGCTTCCAGTTTCGCACGCCCCGCCAAGTTGGTTGAGGTCCTCTTCAACTTGTCTGCGCCACCGGTTTCACGGTATTCCTTTACTGCACCGTCCCTCGGGGATGGATTAAAAGACTTTTCCATCCGCTCTACATGACCCAGCCACTGTAGTCCTTGCCTTCTTACATTTTCGAAAAGATTGATGTCGCTGTACAGCCCGTACAGTTCATTGTTGTAGCTTCTTCTCCTTCTCATTCCCCGTCTATGCATACGGGAACGGGACCAAATATCACCCGAAGAATTTTTTTTTGTTATCCTTCATTTGTTCTCAGCGCTGGTATCATTGTCTGAAGTGATAGTGGAGCCGAGGTAATTAAAGTCATTAACTACCTCAAAGTTATATCTATCTATGGTGACGTTCTGTACAAGAACGTTGAGCGTCATTTCTTGATGACAGCATATACTTTGGTTTGCCATCATTCACCACTAACCCCATTTTTGCCGCTTTATTATCTATGCTTGCAAATTTCAGAGAGGTCTTTGCCGACCTTGATGGGGCAGCGTGCCTTCTCCATGTCATCCTGCACAACCAGACGAGTTTGCCATTGATACCAAAACTAGACATTGATCTATATAGCTCATCTCTATAAATGCTATCATACGCGGTCTTAAAACCGATGAAAGGGGGATGAGTGTCGATTTGAATATCCTGGTTTTTTTCCAAGATCTGCCGTAGTGTGCATATTTGGTCGACGGTGAACTTTCCTGGCCTGAAGCCAAACTGATATGGACCTATCAGGTTTGTTGACGAAAGGCTTCAGGCGTTCACATACCATGGCAGAGAAAATCTTGTAGACGATGTTAAGGAGACTGATTCCTCTGTAGTTGGCGCAGATTAGAGGGTCTCCCTTTTTGTAGATCAGGCAAACAATACTGAGATTCCATTCATCGGGCATAGTTTACTCCGATCATTTTTTAAAGATGAGCTGGTGCATACTCCAACCAAGTCATTTCCTGCTGCTTTGAATAGCTCGGCTCTGCCCAGCACGTCAGAGGCGGCATCTCTGATTACTTCCTGGCAATGTTACCACTTGTTCTCAAAACTTGATGCTGGCGGCATAGGACATCTTAAAAGGTTATTCAATACTCGATCGAAGAAGGAACTAGCAATATCTTGTGATTGTACCCGTTGACGTCAAACTTCCTCAGAGCACTTCTTCGGTTTAGCTGTGTTCGAGATAACCGAAGCCGTACCTTGGCTTCAAGAAGGAATGGTCCGAGTGAAAGTGGGCTCCTCGGAACGTTCTAACATCCCTTATACTGAAGGAGCACCTTACGTCTATCACAATATGATCAATATGGCTGACGATTGATTTATCAAAAGATTTCCAGGCCCCCTTGTGGATATTGAGATGAGGGAACTGCGTACTAGCTACCACCACCCTTCGTCCCGCAGAGAAGTCCATCAGCCTGATTCCGTTGTCGGAGGTGGTGTCGTGCAGGCTGTGCTTTCCGAAAATGTCACCAAAAACGGCCTCTCTTCCTAGCTGCACGTTAAAATCGCCTAGGACAATAATTTTAATGTCATAGCTAGGGCACTGCTATGAAGAAGAGAAGACGTACCTTCTCCAAGAGCTCTTAGAACTCGTCTTTGGTGTCTTCATCTTTCTTTTATGTTGGCGAATTTATCCTTGATGCTCATTGTCACAAGGCTCTCGTTCAAATAACTCAAACTCAAGATATTTTGCCATAGTCTGCTTCCAACAACGAATCCACATCCAAATACACGTTGCTTTTGTTCGTTGTAGCAGTCACCGTAGAAAATATCGCAGTTTTTCATCTTCCCTATGGCTGGTCCATCCCATCGCAGTCCTTGTATGGCGGTGATATTCTGCTTTGCAGCAGTCTAGAGCTAAGGCTGGCCACGAGACGAGAAAAGTCTCGGTCTCGATCTCGTTCTCGCATGACCAGACCAAGACGAGACGAGACGAGATTGCCTTTTAAGCAACCGAGACGAGACCGAGACGAGACTGTATATTTGGACCGAAATTTGCAGAGAGTCTAATAAATTAAAAAATCCAATTTCAGTTTAGTATTTGTTTTTTTCTGCACATATTCAAACTATAATCGAAAATATTTCGTTCCAATAATCAACAGGTTGTCCGGAAATCGTATTTTTCGGAGACGAGATCGAGACTTAATTATACGAGACCGACACGAGACCGAGGCGAGACTGAAAATTTTCGTGGACAGCCCTATCTAGGGCTTCCACTAGTTGTTCGACATTACGTGGCCTATATAGGGACAATACGTTTAACGTTACACGTACAAATTTATTGTCCTTATTTTGTTTGTTTGATTCGTCATCAGTAAATCTGTCCGTATCCGAGGCTTGTTGTTGCTTCACAACTAAATAATCTTGACATGGCCGAAAAGTAAGCCCGATCCCTAACCTGGAGGACCAAATCCTTAGCATAACTCCAAGGACGGGAAGCCGAATTGACCGCTTCTTATGGGCTTAAGCTCTGAATATGTCGAAATAGCCGTATAAGGTGTTCACTAAATAGTTCAGCCTGACTGGAACTGTAGACGCCACCGTTCATTCCATCTGGGGAATTCATCCGCTGGAGCCTGGATGAAGGGAGATGTGCCTTAGTGGTATTCACTTCCCCATCTATCTTTGGCTGTCCCAAACAACTTTGGACAGGGATTAAAACCCCAACCCCAGTTGAGGTACTAAACAACCAATGTTTACCACCAGGAAGTGAGAGTAGGAGTTGGTAGACAGAGGTGTGTTTTGAGATAGACCTATGGACGCTTAGTATTTACTTAAAAATTTTGTCTGTCCTATCGCTAAAACAGCATTGTTTTTTGGGCAAACGTCGGAAATTTTTACCATTTTCTTTTACTTTTTATTGTTTAACGGCCCTATCAAACCCCTCAACGATATCTTAAACTTTTTTAACTCAGTTATAAAGTGTGCTTATCGACAACAAATAAAACCCTTTTCAAATTCTTTTTGTATTTACTGAGACTTCTTATCAATCGTTAAATAATTCTTGATCTGTCAAAGACATCTTAATTTTTTTTATCTGCGAATTCATTTTTCAACTCTCCAATCATTTCTAACCGATGATGATGCGATGTACAATTTCCCAATTGGACAAATCCAATTTACCTTGATCCATCATCACTTCATTCTTTGCTTACAATAATCCTTTTGAAGTGCCGTTCCTTTAATAGTATAAGTAAATTTATTACTTTAGAAGATTAAAATCTTTCTTCCTTTTTTTCGATTTGGGTCTGCTATAGAGACTTAAAAATGATTTCCATTCTTTTTCGCACCTGATTTCATGGCTGACAAAAAAAAATACGAAACGAGAAGAAGAAGTTAAACCTATTTTCTTTAACAACTTCTTCTATTGTCCTTTATCGAAAGTATACCAACTGAGGGATTTAATCTTTCCTTACCTAGGTTTATACTTAAAAATAACAAAACATCCTTTCGATGGAAAACTTTTTTTTTTAATCTTTATTTAGAAAACAGAGAAACAAAAAAAAAAAACAAAAGGTTAGCAGCCAGCAAAGGCCAAATAGAGCAACGACTTATAAATAAACCTTAAGTTTTTCTATACTTTCCAATCCTATCATGTGTCCCTCACTTGTCCATCCTTTCAAAAGAATTAAGACCTTTTCCTGATTGACATGTCATGACGATAATTCCTTTCTCTCTAAAGGTTTCAGATGATGGTGGTAGTGGTATAGCAGTTGCGACAGCGAAGTTCTATCACAAAAAAATGCTACTAAGGCGAAAAACTACAATCCGAAATCGATTTAAAAGCATTTTTCGAAAGACGTCCAGTTTCCCACAAAATCCAGTAAAATGACATTTATTTCTGTGGGATGGTAGGCATCAGAGAGGCACACCCGCACTCTACGTGGCCTTTGTATCTCCAAAAGTCCTATGATTTTTTTATGTCAAAAAAGAGGAATTGGTTGAATAAAAGTTACAAGTTTTTTTTTGTTTTGTTCAAAGATAACAGGGTAGAAGGTGTTGATTGCTTTCCACAGGATAGTTTGTTTGGCCGTGTAATATAAGCGGTTGACATGGTCAGAAATTGTAGTTTGTATTGTTAGTCTTGGACATTGCCTGCTTCTAGGAGTTTCGTGTTTTTAGAATTCTATGATGGTTTTTCATGAACATAAGATTTGTGTTGATATCCAGTAATAGTCTCGGAGACTAAGCAACCATTCTTGAGGATCAAAACATCGAAAGCGGTCATTTATTTTATTTGAAATGAGTTAATATTTCGACCGTCAGTTCACACACTAAAAAGTATATATGTAGGTGTGTCTTCAGCAGCTGCATAAGGCACAAACACGTAAATAAATGATGACGAAAACATTGATTTCAAGAAAGCTGAGGTTCTGCTTACATGATATTTAACAAGTTGTCATGTTGTAGTATACAGACAAACAAAAAATACAAAAATCACTGACCTTTAAGTGGATGAGCTTAGCGCCCACTTTTCATATTAATATTTCAAAAATTGATTTCAGAAAAGATGAAGATTGTGCGATGTGCGATGGGATGGAGAGGGCATACGGAGACTGCAAACGTGTGACATCTCCTAGGGCGGGTGCTTCAAGGAGCAGGGTCAGCGGAGTTTTGGTTGCGGTTTTATTATAAGGGTAAGCCTTTGGCAAGAAGTCTTAGACTTCCGAAGTGTAAGCGAGCGCCTGTGTTCACGGCCCCCGTGAAGCGAGAGATGACTCAAACAAAGAAGCATTCTACGATCTTCTGGAGACAACGTATGATATGTGAGTGATAGAAGCCATCTGAAGTGCCGACTCTGATGAGCTGGGTTTCACTAGGCGACCACAACGAAACCCTGGTTCGATGAAGAGTGCCGGCTGGCGCATGCAGCTAGGGATGAGGCCTACGAGGCAATGCTGCATACTCGAACAAGAGCTGCTGAGAGAGTAGCCCGGGAGCTCTAAGGGCTGAAAAGGAACGCCGCCTTCTTAGGATGAAAAAGAGAGAGCACGAGAAGTAGGCAGTCGAGTCTATTGAGGGTTGTAGTGGCAGGGGAGATGTTCGAAAAATGTATCAGAGGTGGAAACGATCCACCCATAGGATACAAAGCTTGAACGGAAGCCTGCCGAGATGAGAGTGGGAATATGGTAGTAGATTCAGAGTCAGTGCTGAGAAGAAAGAATACTTCCCTAGACTGCTAAACGGCGAATACAGCCAAGATTCAGCTAGTAGGCAGAACACTCCACTCAACTTCGACGATGATGGCCATAGTTCCCTCTACCCGACCTAACCGAAGTGCGGCTGGCGATATCCAAACTTAAGACGTGAAAGGCTGCTGGTGCGGATGGCTTACCAGCCGAACTATTTAAACCAGCGGGAGATTAATTGGTTAGGAGCATAGACCAACTTATCTGCAAAATTTGGTCGAATGAAAGTCTGCCCGATGAATGGAACCTCGGTATAGTGTGCTCCATTCATAAAAAGGGGATGCTTTGAAATGCACCAACTAGAGGATTTAGTCTCCTAAACGTCGCTTATAAAATTTTGTTGGCTATCGTGTGTGACCGCTTAAAACCTTGTGTCAACGATCTGATCGGCCCGTATCAGTTTAGTTTTAGGCCAGGGAAGTCAACCGTCGATCAAATGTTCACACTTCGACAGATTTGAGAAGAAACCCGGGAATTCCAGATCGATACACACCACCTCTTTATCGATTTTAAAGTCACGAGCCATGTCATATCTCGGCATCCCTGCCAAACTCGTCCGATTGTGCAGGATGACGATGGAGAAATCCCGCTGCTCCGTCAAAATTGGTAGGAATACCACCGATTTCTTTGATGTTGAGAAACGATTGAGGCAAGGCGACGCGTTATTCAACCTTTTTAACGTCGTTCTTAAAGCAATTGTACGCAACGCACACGTCAACACAAGCGGTACAATTTATCAAAAGTCCGTTCAATTGCATGCATATACAGATGACATAGACACTGTCGGCAGAACAACGAAGCGAGCTGTGGCAGGCGCAATTGCGAGCATTGAATCGGAGGCGGCTAAAATGGGATTGGCGGTTGTCATGGACTTTGTCTATCTGGGCTCCACTAATACCTCGCAAAATTACATCAGTGCAGAGATGAAACGAAGAATTACTCTTGCCAACCGCTGTTTCTTCGGTCTAGGAAGGCATTTAAGTAGTAAGGCTATCTCTCAGAGAACCAAGGAGACTTTATACAAGATCCTAATCATCCCGGTCCTGCTCTATGGGGCAGAAGCATGTACACTGAAAATATTGGATGAAAATCTGCTAGGGTGCTTTGAAAGGAAGATTCTTCGTGTGATTTTCGGTCTGGTGTGTATCGAAGGAGTGTGGAGGAGAAGATTCAAAGACATGCTATACGGGCTATACAGCAACGTTGACCTGAGATGACTGGGGCACGCGGAGCGTATAGACAGCAACGCACCTGCCCGACGAGTCTTCGAATCCAACCCCGATGGTGTACGCAGCAGAGGAAGAACCCATAACAGGTGTCGCGCATCAGTGGAGAACGACATCAACCAACTCGGTGTGCGCAACTGGAAGCGGCTAGCTAGGTACAGAGCTGGCTGAAGCCTGGAGGGGCTTGTTAGTTGTCTAGTTGAGGCCGAAGCCCATCCTGAGCTGTGAGCGCCATCTTAAGTAAGTAATGTTTTTCGGGCGAAACACATCAGCATTAAGCATATTTATTGAACAATATTATTTAGAATTAGACTTATTACTAGTTAGAAACGATGATATTATATATTTATCGGTACATAGGGGACCAAATCTTATACTTTGTCTTAATTTCAAAGGATTATAAAATATAATAATATATATAATATTGTCCTCGGGGTGTTTGGTCCCGGTTGTCAAGTTGTGGTTTTTGGTGGGGGATGGGTCGGCATTTAGTCGCGGTGATATTCTGAACCTGTGTCATCATGCTCGTTGTCCGTAGATTGTCAACGAGGATTTCCATCGCACTGAGGTATCTCGATTCGGTGTCGCTGCTCAGTGGCCAGATCATCAGATGATTCGGGTGACTGTTGGTGTCCTACAAGCTTCTTTGCTTGGTACCTGTCCAGGGGGATGATGTTTGCTTCTATATAAAGACGCTCGTTGCTGTGATGTCTCATTCGCTGCCGGTCGAAATGTAGTCCGATACAAATCCTTAACTTTCTTTCGAATATTTGAAGTTCCTTCATGGCTACCTCTACTAGGTCTCCTGAAGCCCACAAGCTTCGGTTTGGGGTGTTTACCCGGATGCCCTATTTCTTGTAGAAGGCTGACGTGGTGCTCAACTTTGGGAACGAAACACATATTATAGTTAAATACGGGTCGCTAAGATTTTCCTTCACGAACGAAATTGTTCTTTTGCAAAGGTTTTTGTTATTCCGACTTCAAAATTGGGCCATCATTTCAGGTTGTCGAAATTTGTGTTCCTATATTTTATGTTATTTAAAAACGCAATGTAATTTTGCTCAGAGCTTTTTAAAAACATTCCTGCAAGAACTCGCCCTTTTCTCCAAAATTCAGTTAAAATCCTTCCAACTGTTTTACTCTTCGAGAACCTTGAAGCATTCAATTTGCGTGTCTGTATAGCCATCAGTTAAGCCACACGACGACGGACGTCTTCTATGAGTTTTTATTTATTGTCTAGCAACCTCTTGCCAAACTTTTTAACTTTTTTTAATCAATTTATGTCTGAAGCGGTTGCTGTTATGCGTTACTCAGCTGCTTATATTAATTTTACGTGGACGAAAAATAATTCCTTCAACGCCTAGCCTTCTTTTTCATTTTCTCTAAAAAAAATGTCCCTTATTATTTTGTAAAAAAGACAAAAAGTTTAACCATTTTCGAAGTGTTTATAATACCCAAACTCAATAACCTAAATTACCTATAACAGACACTAAAGTCGGTACTTCACTTTGTCCCTGGTAAAACACATCTCCTCAGCAAACTAAAACCCTTTTACTACTTGCAAAACATATGCTTAAAATAAATATTGAATCAACTTGTCTATAAATCCTTAAGGCTCTTATTTTTATCCCCTCATATAATTTTTAAGTAAATAACCTGTTATATATGTATAAGCATTATCATAATGCCTCATTCCTACTACACTTCTAATATAATAAAAATAGAATCTATAAAAAAAATTAATAGAAAATAAAACTAAAATGAAAAGCCATTAGCTTCGTTTTACTTTGATGGTAATCCCTAAAGTTCACAGCCTTGGATCTCTCCTATCTCTCCTATTGGCATATTATACATTTTCAAAAATATATTATTATCCTTTTTTTGCCTTATACCTATTCCGCAAAAGGATATCAATTTTTATTCCCATCGCACAAGGAGATGTATACATAACATCCACGATGATGGGACTTTAAGGAGGCTGTAGAGAAAATAGTTATGGGGAAAGTGGTTAATATTAACGGAAAAACACCCATCATCCGTCCTTGGTCTAAGATTCAGGGTCGCATATCTCAATACACTCCCACAGGAGATAGCAAAACAAAAAAACAACTGAACGCTTCGAATATCTTTTTTATATTTTTGTTGTGGCTTACCTGTTTGTATCTTTTGCTTATGCATAGACTGACTGTTTTTTTAAGATAATAATAAATGCTCGTTTATAGATATGGAAATTCTTCAAAACCACAAAAGGATAATTCGGTACAAAAATACAGCAAAAAAAGAAACTTCTTCAACCATCGGCCTTTGAATGGGCTACATGCAAGGCTTTTGTCAGGCACTCAGTACTTTCACTTTGTTATACGAATGGTTGCCCCCACATGAGATGAGAATGTATCCTTTCTTCGGTTACTTTCTCCACAATTTATTCAAATTTAATAAAGACACGGGAATTTGGCCATAGTATGGATAAAACTCACTGACCCATTTCATTTGTCTTCATATTTTGTAGATACAATATATGCAGATGACTTGACTATGGTTACCATGTAGAATTATTTTCTGTTCAAAATGTGTATTCACTTAGAACTTAAAAGGAAAAATATCCAATTGATTGAGATTCCTTATTTTCCTAACGCTCACACGGTGCCCGTCCATTTTAAGGGTAATTAAAACCACTTTAGTGCGCGCTATATTTAAAAACAAAAGAGGTCTGTTCTCGAATATGACCATCAAGTTATTTTAACATTACAAAATGTTCATGTTATTTTAACAAGATCATTCATTGATGATGTTCAAAGCGTAGTTTAGTTATGTGCATTGAAAAGGACACAAGTGTCCACAGGTTTTTCTCAAAACCCGCTTCTGTCTACCAATTCTATACTCGCACATTTGCTGAACATCGGGTGTCTATTACCTCAGCTGGAGATGGGGTTTATCCTTATGGAAAGTTGTTCCAGATAGGCTGAACTATTTGGTAAACACCTCTTACGGCCTACTTCGACATATTCAGAGATTAGGCCTATAAGAAGCGGTTAATCCGGCGCCCCGCCCTTGGAGTTATGCTACAGGATCTGGTCCTCAAAGTTGGGGGTCGTGCTTTCGGGGTGATTTCCCGGCCACGTAAATATTATTAAGTTGCGAACCAACAACAAGCCTCGGATACGGACGGATTTACGGATGACGAACCAAGCAAACGAAATAAGGACAACGAATTTCGGATATGTACGTGGAATGTATTGTCCTATATAAGCTACGTGCAGCCGAATAACTAGTAGAGCCCTAGACTGGTGCGAAGCAGAGATCACCGCCATCGAAGCCAAGAAGTGCGATGGGATGGGATCGGGCATACGGAAGATGAAAAACTGCGATTTTTACTGCGGCGACTGCTACCACGAACAAAAGCATTGTTTATTTGGATGTGGATTCGTCGTTAGAAGCAGACTAAGGCAAAAAGTCTTAAGTTTCATCTATTTGAACGAGCGCCTCGTGAAAATTCGCATCAAGGCTGAATTCGCACACTCATATGCATGCACGCCCCGCATGAGAAGAAAGATGAAGACATCTAAGACGAGTTCTACGAGATCCTGAAGAAGACGTACGAGCAGTGCTCTAGCTATGACATTAAAATTGTCCAAGGGGATTTTAACGCGCAGCGAGGGAAAGAGGAAGTTTTTGATGACATAAAGTCAGAAATCGCAGCCTGTACGACACCACCTCCTTCAACGGAATCAGGCTGATCAACTTCTCTGCTGGACGAAATAATATGGTTGCTAGTACGCATCTCCCTCACTTTTATTATCAAAATGGGACCTAAAATTCTTTTGATCAATCAATCTTCAACCAGATCAATCATATTTCGATGGACGCAAAGCACTCCCCCAGTATCAGGGAAGTCCGAACGTTCCGAGGGGCCAACGTTGGCTCGGACTATTACCTTGTTGTAGTAAAGGTATGACTTCGGATATCTCGAGCACAGCCAAACCAATGAAATGTTGTGATGAAGTTTCATGTCGACGGCTACAATCACAACATATTGCTAGGTCCTTCGTCGATCGATTATTGAATAACCTTTAAAGATGAACTTTGTCACCCACATCAAGTTTTGCGAACCAAGTGGTAATATTTCCAGGAAGTCATCAGGGATGCTGAATCTAACGTGCTAGGTTTAACTCGACCTCCACAACAAAACCCATGGTTTGACGACGATTGCTGGCAAGCATATGCAGCAAAGCAGTAAGCATAAAAAGCCGATGCGCAGAAGGACCAGAGCTACTCACGAGATCTACGAGCAGATGAAGAGATAGGAACACACCGGCTTCTCAGAAAGAAAAAGAAGGAGCATTGGAAGTGCGAGATCTAGGAGGTCGATGGATAACATGAAGCTCGGAAATTTTACCAAAAGGTAAAAAGAAGCTTCCCTGGCTAGAAGGCTTGAATCGAAGATTGAAAGACGAGTAAGGGAACATCGTATTGGAATCACATTCGATGCTGAGAATATAGAAAGATCAAAGCTGTAGACTGTATAACGGCGATAAGGAATCTAATTCCGCCGTCGCGTCAGGCAGATCGCACCATTCAACTCAAAATAGCCCCTTCCTGACCTCAACGAAGTGAGATACCTCGAGCAACGATACCTGGATGTGAAAGCGCTCCTGGACGAAGACGAAGGAATTATTTATATCAATGACGACGAGGCAATTAAATTCTACGAGGACACAGTGTCAAAATTCCACCGTGGCTAGGAGCCACCCCTACCCCACATCCTGCACTTTTTCTTATCAAGCTCGGCAAAGACCTTGGCAGTAAGACCGACGGCCCTGTCATGCGACGTCTTAAATATAAAACTTAAAGGAATAACGCAAAACTCTCACGTCAACACAATCTTTGCAAAAGTCTATACAGTTATTTGCGTACACCGACGATATTGACATAATTGGAAAAACAAAGCGTGATGTCACTGCACCTCCGCTCAGGCCGTTCAAAAATGTCGAAAAACTTGTTCTGGAAGATTCTCGGTTAGAGAAAAAAACAATTTGCAGATTTGGTTGGCGTATCGGCGCAAAATGGCTTCCGGGAATGCTTTAAGTGAAGTGCTCACGTGAGTTTTCGAATGTCTATATTGCGAGCAGGGCTGAAATTATTAAATTATTAAATTATGGGCCCTATTCTTACTGGAGACGAAACTTGGGTTCATCATTGTGAACCTGGGTCACAATGGTGGCAGTGTTCAAAAAATGCGCAACATCCCTAAGAAATTCAAGGTATCACAAACGGCTGAAAAAATCATGGCTTCAATTTTTTGGGATTCGAAGGGGATTTATGTACCTAATCGACTATAACGAAAAAGGTGTCAATTTTTACTGCTGGATACTACACAAACATACTGCTTATATTTTTTTTTTGGCATAAACGAGATAAGAATGCGAAAATGTAACGGTAGCCAATTTTCAGAATAGAGGTAAAAATGATGGATGGTGACGTGAAATTAGGCCCAACGAAATAGAGCCAAATGACAAAAATTTGGCCTTATTTCGCTTTTAATATGGAAATAACGCCAAATTTTAGTTTTGGCTTTATTTCGCTTTAGAGAACGAAATAAGGCCGATTTGGCTTTATTTCGTTATCATGTTTTTTTTTCAGAAAACTGCAAAATAAATCGTCGTTATGTTATTTTCATTCGGTGCAGTGCATAAACGCTTACGGAACTAGCCCCACGGTTGTTATTTCCCAAAAAAGAAATTATTTCCAAATGAAATTTGGCCTTATTTCGTTTTGGAAATAGAAATAAAGCCAATATGGCCTTATTTCCATTTTCAAATCGAAATTAGGCCGAATTTTAGATTTGGTCTTATTTCGTTGGGCCTTATTTCACGTCACTCCCTAATACAGAAGCCATGGGTAAATAGTGGCAATATCTGCGGACTCAGGTCTAAAGGTAACATCCTGTACTTAAAAAAAGGTCCTACAGAAGGTAACTATCGAACTTGTATAGTGGCGAAAAAAACATAAATCTTTTTCTCTTATGTCCTTACTGTAGCACAGATATGACGACGGTGAAGTGTGAAAGAAAAGGGGCCCCGCCCCTTATCCTAGCCTTCTTTTACATGTGATGAACTGGGCCCTCCGCCGTCAGAAGCCTTTGATGACCTAGTAACAGCGGCAGGTAAGGACGGTAATAACGGCTGCGACGCAAATACTCATCATCTGCAATGGGGCAGCACGGATACAAACCAAAGAGGTGAGCCACTTTAATATATATTATTAAGAGAAATATGTTGATCCTAAATCGTAGTAATGAACCAACTTTCATTACCAGAAACAGAAGGAAAGTGCTAGATGTGACACTTACCACTAATTCAGATTCCATTGCAATTAGTAAGTGGAAAGTCACAAGTAATGTAACGTTCTCACACCATAGAATGATATCATTCTAAAAAGAGCACACAACAGACAATCCTAAGCCCTATAGAAACCCCAGAAAAACCAACTTGGAAGCCTACAACATAGCATTGGCCTCACTTTTGGGTCGACATAGTAGTCAACCAATCTTGAACAGCTCAGAAATTGGAAACAGAGTTAATCAACTTACGCTAGGCAGCTCGTATGGTGGTCAAACGAGCTGTCCGTTCTGCGGAAAAACTCTAGGAGGCTTTTCAATAGAGCTAAACATAGTAACAAGTAACAACCCTGCTGACTGGGATATTTTCTGGATCAGTAAAAATGAATATAAAAACAGAACTACTAACGGAAAAAGAGCAGCCTGGGGAAAATTTTGCACGGACATTGAGTTCACAAATGAAGCTGCTAGGCTCAGAAAAGTCTTGTCAAAGGTCCATAATCCTCCAGGCTTCCTAAAAAGGCCGGATAAAACCTGGACAGACTCATGCTCTGAGACTTGAGAGTCACTTATGAGCACCCACTCCACTTCCTATGCTGTGTCACCGACACATCTGACATAAATGAAAACTCTAATATTGGTTAGCTTATCGTAGATAGCAGAAAGGTAGCTTGGGCCATTGACTCCTTCTCAGCAAACAAGTCTGCAGGGCCCAATGGAATAATTCCAATTATGCTCCAAAGGTCTTAAGACATAATTGTTCCAATTCTAGTGGAAATTTATAGGGATTGTTTAAACATCACCTACATTCCCTCTAGTTGGAGAGAAGTCAATGTCATTTTCAATCCGAATGCTGGCAAGCTCACCCACACTGAACCGAAAGACTTCAGACCTATAAGCATATCTTCCTTTCTTCTTAAGGTCTTAGAAAGATTAATAGAAACCCACATTCGGCTAAAACTAAGTGATGAAGTTCTCTCACCGGCCCAACATGCATATATGAAGGGCAAATCTGTTGAGACAGCTCTTCATGAGGTGGTCGGCAGTCGGCACGATTGAGAAATCAATCCATTTAAAAGAATTTACTCTGGGAGCTTTCCTTGACATAGAAGGGGCCTTCTACAATTCGACAATTCATCGCACCAACCATGACGATACGGACTACTAACAGATTTAAAGAAGCCATCAAAGAAAACAGGAGAGTAAAATGAAAAAAAAAAAATGGTCTGCTTTTGCACGATACGAACCAGCCATTGTCTCAAAACTTTTCTCGTCTCGTGGCCAGCCCTAGATATATAAAAAAAAACTTTTTTACCGATGTGAAAAATGTAATAGGTTTTAAAGGAGAATATGAAAAAGGAAAATAAAACCATGTTTAATTTCACCACCCTTCTGTACCATTTCACAAATTTTGTTACCTCCCCGTATATCAACATGATGATCTATTCAATCTTAAACGATTTTAAATTATTTTAACATGAAAACAATGTTTAGTTCTGATATAGCAAAATATTAATTTTTAAATAAATACAATCCCAAAATTAGATATACAAATTTATGGCAAAAATATCTAATCACAATTATTCCAAAATTTATCTGAAAATAATCTACAAATAAACTACATCGACATAATATTTGAGATTCCTACAATTTTTTTTTTACAAATTTTGTGACATTTTCAGTTTCTACATCAAAACCTTTATTTCTAGATTTTGCCTGACTATATGGTCACCATTTCGAAGGATGTGTTCCAAGATCAAGGATATACGAGTATTTATGGTAAAATACTATTTGTGAGAATTATAGAACGACCCTCTGGCCGTTTTTTTTACCATTTTTTATTTCTTAAACTTCAAAATTCATACACATGACTGCAACCAAAATAGGGTATATGAACTAGGTACAAGGATAACTTTGAGCACAGTTGATGGGTATAAGGGTGGATGTTATAGGGTATCCCTTAACCCCCATATCTAAAGTAATATAGATTCAAACGTTATAATAAAAATATTGTTGGGTTGTCGCTTGGCCTATTACCAACCATTCCGTATAATAATGGTTGAGTAAATCCTTTGAGGTTGTAGATGGAATTGGGTAGTGGGGTCGGGGTGGTGATCCAATAGGCGCTCCTTGAGTCGAGTATCGGTTTCTTTATTGAAAAGGTGGTTGAAAGAAAAAAGTAAAAAAAAGAAAAAAAAAAATTATAAATCCTCTAAGGTCTATGGGATTGGAGATTAATAACAATTTTTTCATCATGACTGAACTAGTCCTTTTTTTAACAAGGAGATGGTGGTGCAAGTGCGGGGAGTTGGAATAAGAAAAAATATTGTTCTGCCGTACATAAAATGCCCTGAGGGCGAACATTACGACAACAATCGACGTGGGAAGAGAGTTACTAGCTGGGTAAAATGATGGTTGGCCTCGGCTCTCGGGTTTCTTTGTTGTTTGATATGTGATAACCTTCGTGCAAGTCATGGAGTTTATTCGAGTGTATTGAGTGGGTTTACAATTGGACAATTGGTTTGACATTTTTTTTTATTTTTGTAATTTCTACTTCTTGTCGCATGTCCAAATAGGTATATACATTTGTAAAGAAGAATATATACGAGTGTGTTATGTATGTATATTATGAGAGCTATCAAAGCCAGTGTAACCCTTTTTAACAGGCTTCAGGAGGAAAAACAATTTTGTTCAAAAGGTTTTGAGGTAAATATGTGTAGAGACATTTTGTGTTTACCTTTTGAATTCACACAACTACTTCGGTGCAGTCAAGCTTAGGATTTATTGGTTATTGGATTATTGGTTTATTGGTCCCACTACCTGATATTTTTTTTTTTCAAGCAAACTTGCCTTTTTGTTAAGATTGGTGGATCTTATTATAAAAAATAAACTAAAAGAATTATAATTGTTATTATTGCACTATTCCCTCAATTTCATTGAATTTTTGAACAACAACAACAACTCAAAGGCGCTACCAGCAATTGTTTGGCTGGAGATATAGCTATTCCGTGCTTTGCAACGTTTGCACTCATCAGTCTCCTTTCTGTGGTGCTGAGCTTTAATCCAATTTAATTTGAAAAACTTGTTCTGCACACCATGTAGTAGCCCGTAGCGTAATGGTTAGTGCGTTCGACTGTCACGCTGGAAAACTAAAAAGTTTTTTTTCAGAGCTACTGCCTCTTGCGAGGAATTGACAAATCCTCCAAGAGTATCACTTGTCACGAATAAGTGCTTCTCGTCTAGCCGTTCGGATTCGGCATAAAATTGTAGGTCCCTTCCATTCCTGTCGAAAGGCGCACACAGGAATGGTTGCGAGTTGTTAGTCACAAGGCCCTGGTTCTTCATGAGCCGTTGTGCCACCCGATTTATTATTATTTTTTTTTTTTTATTATGCACACCATAGGATTCGAACCCACGCATATCAGATTTGCTCAGTCTTAGCAGTCGTGTGCACTACGCACTCCACCGCTTTAGACCACTGACGTCACAGGTCGAGATGTGTTATTTGTTTATCAAATGCATTTGGAGCATCAGCATTTTTATAAGCGCGCTTATGTCTGATCGGCCCCTATCAGTGCGGTCTTAGGCCAGGCAAGTCCACCGTCGATCAAATGTTCACATTCCGACAGATTTTAGAAAAAACCTTGAGCCATGTCATATCTTGGCATCCCTGCCAAACTCGTCCGCTTGTGCAGGATGACGATAGAGAACTCTGGCTGCTCCATCAAAATCGGTAAGAACACCACCGATTCCTTTGATGTTGAGAAAGGATTGAGACAAGGCGACGCGTTATCATGCAACCTATTTAACATCGTTCTTGAAACAATTGTACGCAACGCACACGTCAACACCAGCGGTACAATTTATCAAAAGTCCGTTCATTTGCTTTCGTATGCAGATGACATAGACATTGTCGGCAGAACGAAGCGAGCTATGGCAGGCGCATTTGCGAGCATTGAATCGCAGGCAGATAAAATGGGATTGGCGGTTAATGAGGACAAGACGAAGTATATGCTGTCATCGAGAAAGGAATCTCAGCATCGTCGACTCGGGCAAAATATCACGATGGACAGATATAACTTCGAGGACTTTGTCTACCTGGGCTCCACTATTACCTCGCAAAATAACATCAGTGCAGAGATCAAATGAAGAATTACTCTTGCCAACAACTGTTTCTTCGGGCTAAGAAGGCATTTAAGCAGTAGGGCCCTTTCAGAGAACTAAGGAGACATTATACAATATCCTTATCATCCAAGTCCTGCTCTATGGGGCAGAAGCATGGACATTGAAAAAATCGGATGAAAGTCTGCTAGGGTGTTTTGAGAGGAAGATTCTTCGTGTGATTTTCGGTCCGGTGTGTATCGAAGGAGTGTGGAGGAGATGATTCAACGATGAGCTATACGGGCTATACAGCGACGCGGCGCTGGTCGTCGACCTGGTCAAAAAGCTGAAAATGAGATGGCTGGGGCATAGGGAACATATGGACAGCAACGCACCTATCCGACGAGTCTTTGACTCCAACCCCCATAGTGCACGCAGCAGTGGAAAAACCCATAACAGGTGGCACACACAAGTGGAGAACGACATCAACCAACTCGGTGTCCGCAACTGAAAGCGGCTAGCTAGGGACAGAGATGGATGGAAGGGCTTGTAAGTGAGGCCCAAGCCAAGCAAAGAGTAAAATGGGAGATAAGTAATTATCTGATGCTTAAGTCTTTTGTTCATCAAGGGTGAGAGTTGTTCCGTCTCTGTTTTTAATAGTTCTTAACTCAATTTTTTTTCGCTAGCTTTTACAGGTGAATTTACCTATTTAGCTTTCTAAACCATGACTTCCACTTAGGTACTGAGTATTAATGTCAGTGACAAAAGAAAACAAATTAATGTATTCGTTATCACTATAAAGTGCTCGCTTATACACCAGAACCCCAAGAATTCTTGCCTACTATCCTTGATGGACTCGCCTCCTTAGTAAATGTCACACGATTTCAGTACATTAAAATCATCCATATCCAAGGATTGCAGTTGTTTCGAAACCGGAATGTTTTTACACCTTACTGTGTTCTAGTTCTAGGAAAAATTTCTCCCTCGGATTTTGTCTTTTTCACATGAATAAAAAGCACGTTCAACTAAATTTTTTCCAGAAAAATGTGACCAATGTTCCTCCGAGAAATAGATGTAACATTTACTTTTTCAGAAATTGTTAATGATTGGTAAACATAACACCTGGGAAAAAATCCGGGAGAAATTTTGATCCGGATAAGGCTGAATGTGAACCAAAGCTCTGACTGCAATTTATACAATGATAATTTATATAGATACACGCTCGTGGCATTTTACCGGATTTCCGTCCACAGCTCTGATGAGTGTCTCACCGCTATAATAAATACTACAATATTAGGCGTGTTTTGAAATATTAAGAAATATTTCATATTAGGCCAAACAAATTTTACAATCAATAGCAACAACAACAAGTTAACATAACATTGAATCTTCAGTAACTCTAATGTGAACATTAACTTTCCAATGATTTCGAAGGAAATGTTCGTTGAGTATGGTGGTTTAGAGTAGATTTTGAAAACAAAATTTTTATACGAAGATTTTAAACTGTACAACAAATTATTTCATGAAAAAATAACAAAATACATTTTCGATTATGTAGATATAATATGTTTATTCAAAATAATTCTCCCCAATTGCTTAGAAATTATATGACAACATTCTTGAAGCATAAAAAAAGCATTGGTTGATAACAATTTTTAATCAACTTAATGAACACATCCCTTTGGTCTATAAGCATTGAAATATTGCTTTTTTTGAACAGCTTGAAGAAAATATTATTTCTTTGTGGGAAATAGCCAGTTCTGTATTAATTTATACAAAACACCATTATAATAGATTTATTTACTTAAATTGATTGTATTTAATCCTTTTCTGAGCTGGCGTCCTTTTTGTTTGAGAAAAAAAACACGTCTTAATGACTTTTTATGTAAACACAACAGCAAGTTGTGCCAACATTCAAAATCAAAATTTCCTAACTGACTGGAAAGTCAGGGTTGTTTTCTTGAATCAGTTCCTTATACTCACATTAGGGAGCTCAACAAAACACACCTATTATAAACATTTAAAAATGGTATATTTTTATTTTCACTTAACTAAAATTCTGCAGAACCGCCCTTGTTGTTTCGACAATAGACTGGGCATTTCAAAAATGATATCCCTTCAACAGCCATTGTTGTATTGAATACCGCTGTAAATACCAAAAAACAAACCAAATTTAATATGGAAACATCCTACCACGTGATGTTGCCATTGCCAGATTTGTCACAGACTTGCCGAATTAGTCCGTGATTTGTTATGTATTCCGTGCTTCTACCATATCCGTCCGTTATTTTCCTGGTTTTTTCTTGACTCCGGCAAAAACCGTTCTATCAAGAATATTTTGAAAGGTATCTCATACCCGCGCAGAAAAAAATCTAGTTTTCAACAAAACAATAGAAATTTTACACAGATTCTGGCAAGGGGCTAGCAAGGGTTATCAAGGGCTAAAACAAAGACCTTAGCGATTATGAACATGTTTGCCTTGTAAGGAGAAAAAATTGGTTTATGTGGGAATTTATCCCACTATCTTCTGCTTGTCAGTCCATTGCGCTACCTCGCTATACAAAAAATCGGTGTCGAAAAGAAATAGAATTCATACTCTAACGTACTCTACACCACTCCATATTGCATAACTCATACATACCTATATATAATATATAGATGTCTCACACCCATAGAAAAAAGTGTGATATGAAAAACGAAGACAAATGCAAGAGAGAAAAAAGAGTGGTATGATACTGAAAGTGGTGTACAAGATACGTTCCTGATGGGATACCGAAACATATCCAACAAGTTTTTACTATAGTGGGCCTCACGAGTATGAAAAGTTTCCCTCATTTAAATTGTTGGTATTGAAATCCAGCAAGGGCTTGCGAAGTATATGACAAGTTTTCCTCGTCTATATTTTCCTTACTGAATACTTACTAGGGCCTTGTCTAAACTAGACAGAAGCTTGGCATTTTTCCAGACGGGTAGCTCAAAAATTTCGAATGTTGTCCTTTCTTGGAAATCTTTTGCTTTTATCTACAAAATGAGATTTATTTTTGGAGTCTGGGGAGGTACTTCCTTAATTTTAGCCTGAATAAGATGACGAATGTATGATATTTCTTAATTCATTTGTATAATGAGCGCTAAAAAATATATTTTCGATATTTGAAAAAAAAAATCACATGTTTTCAATATCCTATATAGAAAATTACAATAACCAAATTTAATCGACCTAAAGAATCATCGTCGTTTTTCCTCAAAATAAAAATGTAAAGAAAACACCAACATACCATTATAAAAATTAACATTTTATATTTTGATTATATGATTTATTTCGTATTTCGGTGTACAGTAATAAAATCATGACACAAATTTGAATCCTTTATCAACTGTTCACAAGCATTGGGATCTCAATGCAGAGATTAACTCTGCTTTAATTAACTATCCGCATTCCGAATGCGTAAAAAAAGAATTAACAAATGTGTTGAAAATTTACTCTGATCAACTCCTCTTACTTTATCCAACCCACTGCTACACCAACTCAATCAAACTTTTATTTTAAAATTACAGTCTTAAGTCCAAATCAATATCAGTTGTTCATTTGTCTGTTAAAAAAAAAAAATAAAAAAAAAACATTCCATGCCATAGTCTATCCACTACACGCCTCTTAGTCTTACATACTCCTGAAAGCTTTTTAAAATATTCTCGTGATAGATCCTTTTGCGAATGTACCTCGCATGTATGTAATATTCAGTAGGTACTTTAGTAGAGGAAGATAGTCCTTACGAAACTTTTAACTCTGAGTAGAGTTGTAGTAGGTTGGTATGACTTGGGGGCATTAAAATTTCTGTGAACCTGAGCCTCGCATCATTATCTTAGCCAACCCATCTCAACATTCTCATTTTACTCTATCGCATCGCATTAGTGTCCTTTCATGTTAATGGTGCATCGTCAGAATTTATTACCATGACGAAATTATTTTCGGAATTTTTTAATTTACTGAATGGGTTACATTTACATTTAACGTGATCCAATTCATTGGGTGAATCCATTTCATGGCTCTTCTCACAATACACTACATATCTCCATATACCACTACTACCACTGCCGTTGTTCTATATTACAATGCCAAATGTTACCATCACTGCTGCTACCACTTTGAAGGACAAACGAATTAAAGTCAATGGCAACAGCGTGGGTTTGATGATTTGGCTCATATTTAATTTGAAAGATTTCATCCACATATAGTCAGCCATATGCAATCAAAAATGAGCGCACCGATTCCAAATACATTTTCTTTACACCCCGACTCCACAGGCCATGAATGATGTCCATAATCCAATCTACAATCCAATCCACAATCTGTTTTGTATGGATGTCACTGCTTGGACATGGATTTTTGCGACTCCATTGAATTTTTTTTAGACATGTTCCATAGTCCGGCCATCGTTCATGGCCTGTGGAGGCGGCATGTTACAAATGTAATATTGGGGAGGCCGACGTTCTAGTCTGAGAGCTGGCAACATATTTTTCGACCTCATCGGTACATGGATGAAACTTTGGTCACAGAAAGGTTGAGGGCCGTCAAGCGCAAAAATTTCACTTTTACACTCCGGGTCAGAGGCTTAGGTCTTATATTTTTGAAACATTAAAAATAAGGGCCTAATTGATGGAACCGGAGTGGCAGACTGTTGTTTTTGTATTAAGTGGCTCTTAATCTCTCAGTAGTCAAATTTTTATAATTGTGGCGCAACTACATCCGTTGCTAGTTCTTCGTCTATTCAGAAAACTAGCGACCGATTAACTTACATACCTCACTTCGTAAAAGGTTGAAATTTTGGTCACCGAAAGATTTGTGACCATCAAATACAAAAGCAACAGTCTGCCACTCCGCTTCGATCGATTAGGTCCTTATTTTTAATGTTTAAAAAACCTAAGCCTCTGACCCGGAGTGTAAGAGTAACATTTTTGTGTTTGACTGCCCTAAATCTTTCTTCGACCAAAGTTTCATCCATGTACCAATGAGGTCGAAAATTATGTTGCCAGCTCTCCGGCTATTCCTAATTGTACTATTTTTTCAGCTTCATGATTTTGTGAAATTATTGAAACAAAATACGATAAAACTTTGAAACAAATACCTTACCTTAAGAGAAAAAAAAAAACTAAAAAGGGCTGGTGAAGAATTTAATTTTCTGTTTTATGGCCAAAGGTGTGGTTGAACGCGTTCAATACCAAAGACACAAATAAAAAGTGGGCGCGCAACTGCATAAAATAGGAGTTTACTGTTCGATGTGTGTGAAATATGAGAATTCTTCCAATACCTAGCGCTGTATAACATACCTTACTTGTGAATTTGATAATTTATTTTTAGAAGGCGTGTGAATTATTTTTTTTTCTACCAACAACACGGTGTGGTTGTGAAATAAAAATAAATTTGATGGAGTAACCGACAGAACTCGTCAAGAACAAGGCCCAAAGAGACTTACAACTCTCAACCATTCATGTATTTATTATCCATGATTTGATTCGCCAGACATTCAGAAGACCTACAATTTTCTGCCTAGTGTGAACAGCTACGATAAGAGGAACTTTTTCATGACAAGATAGGTATACACTTTGAGGATTTGTGACTTCCTCGCAACATGAATTATACTCTTCTGAAAACACATTCTGCTTATTAGTGAAATGGGCTGTGAATCGTTTGCCAGATCCCGGTTGTTGGCGCGGCGTTTAGGTTAAAGTAATACATAGTGAACAAATTTGACTAAAATCTTGCGTCTTATAGAAAGGTAAGAACACATCGCTCTAACTGATCAGACCGGCTGTTGTATCAGAACCGAAACACATTTGAATTAAATGTCGAAACAAAATTACATATAAATTTTAAAACAAACTCATTTTCATCGCAAGGCTTTTGGGAATCTCAAGATTTCTGAACAAGAGGAAGAGGGAGGTTATAAAAGCTTTATATAAAGGGTTTTCCAATAGGTACGGGTTGATTTTGACAGCTCGTGGCGGCCATATTGTTTTTTTTACTTTCTGTAAAAACATCGTCTTTTAATCAGTTACTAAAGACAAATCAGTAGTAGACCGTAGCACAATGGTTAGTGCATTCGACTGTCACGCTGGAGGTCTGGGTTCGCTTCCCAGCCTCGTCCACCTAAAAACTAAAAAGTTTTTTTTGCAGGGCTACTGCCTCTTGCGAGGAATTGACAAATCCTCCAGGAGTATCACTTGTCACAAATAAGTGCTTCTCGTCTAGCCGTTCGGATTCGATATAAAATTGTAGGTCCCTTCCATTCCTGTCGACAGGCGCACACAGGAATCGTTGCGAGTTGTAAGTCACGAGGCCCTGGTTCTTCACGAGCCGTTTGTGCCACCCAATTTATATTTTTTATTTTAAAGACAAATCATAGCGGTAAGTAACAGCGTCGAGCAACATGTGCTAATTGGGTTTGGGAGCACTTAAATATTGATCCCAATTTTTGTCGAAAAATCATCTTTAGCGATGAGGCCCATTTTTGGATAAATGGGTACGTGAATAAGCATAATTGCCGGATTTAAGACGACACCAATCCACGCGAGATTCACGAGGTGCCAATGCATCCATATAAAGTTACTGTTTGGTGTGGATTTTGGGCTGGAGGCGTCAACGGTCCGTTCTTCTTCCAAAATGATGCTGGCCAGGCCATCACCGTCAACGGTCAATAGGTCGATGATCACCAACTTCTTAAAGCCTCAATTGGATGATATGCACACCGAAGACATATGGTTTCAACAGGATGGCGCTACGTACCACACAGCTCAAGACACAATTGATATTCTGCACGAGCAGTTTTATGACATGGTTATCTCGCGCCGAGGAGAGGTGAGTTGGTCAAAAAAAGATCGTGTGATTTGAACCCTTTGGACTTTTTTTTGTGGGGCTTTTTTAAGCCGCAGGTCTATGCGATTAAGCCGCAATATACCGCGGCCCTCAAACACAACATAATCGATGCCATTGGTTAAATTCAGGCTGATTTATGCGCCAAGGTCATCGAAAACTTGACCTTTCGAATACGCGCGACCCAGCGAAGCCGCGGCGGCCATTTGAACGATGTTATATTTCACACATAATGTCATTGATAGGGCTCTTAAATAAAGATAAAACCTTATTGATATATCATATACAACTTGTTTTATTCAATTTTAAAATCGACCCGCCCTTAATGGAAACCCCTTTAGTTGACATGAAATCTCTATTTACTGAGTAGAGTTAACATAATGCTGCTAACATTTTAGTTTATGTGTCAAATGAAACCCACTCTCAGTGAATACTTACTGACTCATAATTTATGTAAAATAAGCTACAGTGCAGTGAGTACTGACTAAAATAAAGAAGCTTTGCGATAATTAGCGAAGCTTAGAACAAATGAAATTAGACCAAACAGCTGTTCCCATTAAATGCAACTATAAACAAACACCCTGACTATCATTAGGATAAACAAGGAAAAGCAACCAATAGGATTGCATTTCGCATCCGAAATCCATTTACACTGCCACGCTTGTTGACTGGTACTGAAGTGATTACCGACCCAACAGTGTGATCGTCCGATCCCGTGCTCCATGAGCTACCTCCAAAAACCAGCAGTCTGCTTGCTTCCAGTCATATGAGTTCGACAAAAAGAAAGGTGCATTTCATCGCGTTGAGGTGGAATCAAAACTTTGATTTTCATTTCGGAAAGTTCGTAAAGGTCGTCAAGTAACCCCTTACCAAAAGGTTGCGTTCTTATTCTGGCCAAAGCTGGACATTTCCCACAACTACGACGGTGAGTATTGTAGGCGATGCCCAACTTCGCCACATGCTCTCCTATTGGCCAGTGTCCAATGCATGTTGCAACGATCCTGACTACGTCGCGCCTGTGGCAGCATATAAGATTAATAGTTCAAGATTTATTAAAGGAAGGTCAAATTTTAAACTATTCCACCTACACTGTTGGATTTGGTGAGAAAAATTGAGATTATATTGCTCTTCATAACTCCGAGAGAAATGCGGACTCTTTCTGCAAGAGAGTTATGAAGGCCTGATCCTTGCCTGGCCAGTTCATCAGCCCTTTCATACCCTTCAATGCCACTATGACCCAGAACGGAACCCAGATAAGAGTGACATGAAAGTTCAATTAATCAGATTTTGGCATTGGCATTGCTGTTACAATGTAGTGGAATTAATGGTTTGTACTGCTGCTTGACTGTCTGAGAGCCATGTTTCAGTTCTGATTTGAAACTCGTTTAAATATCTTGCATGTTTCACTCACTGCCAGTAATTGAGCTTAAAAAACACACGAAAAGTCTGGTAGCCGAAAATAACTAGATATTATATATTGGAAAATGTTCCTAAACCAACACCGCACTCCATATTTGATCCATAAGTAAGGATTTTAACTTTTTACCAAATGTTTTTTACCGAAGACTTTCGTCACGACACGTCATCATCCCACTCTTTTCAGAATGGGAATTTAATTTTAAAATACTGAGGTTTATTGTAGGGCAGCAGTTAGTCTAGGGAAGATAGGAAATTTAATAAGGGCAACCGGGAACAAATTAATTCATGAAATTTTATTACTGGTATGGACGCAGAATTTTATCCTGAATAACATATCCAAAGTCCTTCAAAATTCCCGCATTTAGACGCATTTTATGAGGTGGAGAAGGGAGGGAGGTACATTGTAATAGCAATGCGTACAATCTAATCATATGACAGGTGACACACGTTTTTAGGGTGTTTTTAAACGCTGATTCTAATGAGACCAAAACTGAAAAGATACATTTATCCTGTAGAAAGTTAAAGCCCTTTGTATGGAATGATGACTTTGTTCAAGTACAACAAGTAAAATATTACCAAAAACCATTTTAAAATAATGGAATATAAGTGAAATTTGGTAAAACTCTTTCTTTTGGCATGTTTACCAAGAATCAAAAGAGTCCCTAAGAATATCTGTGGTGAAAGGGTGTTTTCTTGAGGACGAGATGTTAGTGCCTCATTATAACCATAACATCTATGAATAAGTTTTGACACGGATGAAATTTGCTAAAAATATTAAATATGTCATGGTTCCCAAGTATCAAAAGAGTCTATTAAAATAACTTCATCCAAAGAGCCTTTTTAGAGACTATAAACGGAGCAAAATGTTAGGTCTTACGAAAAATTGTATTTTCGTGTAATCGAGATAGTACATAATGACATATGATATATGATTTGAATGTATTTTTTAACGCCGATTCTAATAAAAGAAAACCCAACATGATACAAGCACCCTAAAATAAGTTAGATTAATTTTGAAGCAAAAATTACTGTTTTTTTCCGTTAACAAGGATAAATATTACACCCAAAAAAAAACACCCTTGGACCTAAGATATTTGTATGAACTCTTCTGATCCTTGGGTGCCAATATAAATTTAATATTTTTAACAAATTTCATAAGTGTCAGAATTTGTTCATGAATGTTATCGTAATAATCACTCACTTGCATCTCTCCGTCAAAAAAACACCCTTTAAGCACAGATATTTTTAGGGACTCTTTGATTCTTGGTAAACTTGCCAAATGAAACAGTTATACCAAATTTCATTAAAATCCAACTATATTAACACGGTTTTGGGTAAAATATTACTTGTCGTACTTTAAAAAAAAGAAGTGATAATTCAATCAGCGTTGAAGAACACCTTAAAAACATGTCTCATATGATTAGATCGTGTTATAAAAAAATTTTTCAGCTTGATAAAATCCCACGAAGGAACCAGTTTGGCAAGATCCCAAACTGAACTCTCCTAAGTTTATCGCTTTGTTAGTATCCAGCGAGCACCGATTCCAAACGTACGTTATAACAGGTCGTACCACGGCTGTGTACGTTTTGCAGAAAGCTCAGCAGGTCTTCATAATTCCTTCTTCAATGTTAAGTTTTCAGTTTAATTTATGGTAAACCTCTTTTGTCACATTATTTGGTAAAAAAAAGATTTTGTTACCTAAAACAATTGTGTCTGCAAAACCAAATTCGATTTTCAAAGCTCAGATTTAAAATTCTTATCCAGGGCTGCCACACACATACATTATGTACTTTTATGAAAGCCAAGATTTTTCAGTGATCATATACTATGGGAACTATGACAAAATTTATACTTAATAAGAATTTTCAGTCCGGGGAAAATGAGGAGGTAACGAGTGTTAAAATTGCAGACAAATATTGCATCATTACACATTATCAAAGTAAATTTATATGTGTGCTTTGGGCATAATTCCCCATCGGCCAGACATCTACAGTCACAGTGGGGTTTATTCATCAGCCAGACACCTAAGCATTATCAAAATAAGCGAAAAAGTCACATTATAGTATCAAAAAAAGATTGTTTTGACAGTTGTTATATGTTCTCGGAAAAATCTTGGATTCGATAAAATAACGTAGGTATGTCTGTCAGCCCTTGGTTCTTGCTCTATTATTTTTGGGTGCATATTCAAAATGAAAATTTGTGTTTCGAAAAAATTCATTCATTATTTAGTTTTTAAATGGTAGGGAAATATTAATTTTTTTTTTCAAATTCAAGGCCCATGGTGACGCAGAAGTTACCTATGTTTACTACTTGGGAAGAGAAGTAAAGTTGATTTATTAGTTTGCAGTTACCGCATTCGTAACTTCAGAACTTTGTTCAGATCTGGTGACTCTGGTATTTTGCTAAGTTGTTTATGATGTTAGTCTTATGACTATCCAATGTGTTCTATCTCAAGCGCCAAACGCTCAAAAAATTCAAAAAACGTCTAGTTAAAAACAAATGTTTTCAAAGTAACACTATCCGAATAGGGATGGCCATGAGACTAAAAAAGTCTTGGTCTCGCATGACAAGAACGAGACTGTCTTTTAAGCATCCGAGACGAGATGAGACTGCCTTTTAAGCATTCGAGACGAGACTGAGAAGAGAATGCCTTTTAAGTATCCGAGACGAGACCGAGACCAGACAGTATAGTTGGACCGAAATGTACAGAGAGTCTTATAAATTATCTAATCTAAAAATCCAATTTCACTTAAATATTTTTTTTTTCTGCACATATTCAAACTACATAGCTTGCATGTAGTTGGCCCACCAACTATTGAGTTGAGAAAAACTGTTAATTGCAATCGTTTGTACATCGTTTGTCTACGTTTGTACAAGTTTTAGATTCGTTTGTACACTCACCGTTTTTTTTATATAGCCACTTCAAATGAATTTACGGAGTTTGGCCCACCAACTATAACGCTCGAAAAATTTAAAAATGCAGTTCGATAGAAAATCGTTTGTCTATTTTTGTCTTCTTTTTTTTTTCGTTTGTATACGTCCCAAATTTTTTTGAAAAAAAAAAATTTTTTCAACCAAATTTTATTAAAATTTCAAAACATATGCATTCGTTTGTTTTTTTTTTATAATGATTTTATAACGTATTAATTTTTTTTAATTTGTATTTATTTCTATTTTTAATTAATTATATATTAATTATATGGAGCATGTAGTTGGCCCACCAACTATAACGCTCGAAAAATCTAAAAACGCAGTTCGATAGAAAATCGTTTGTCTATGTTTGTCTTTTTTTTTCGTTTGTATACGCCCCAAATTTTTTTGACAAAAAATTTTTTTTAACCAAATTTTATTAAAATTTTGCAACATATGCATTCGTTTGTCTCTTTTTTATAATGATTTTCCATCGTGTTAATTTTTTTTTAATTTTTATTTATTTCTATTTTTAATTAAATATTACTTTTTTGGGACATGTAGTTGCAACTGCATTCTCTTTTATTTGGGTATCGACAGTTTCAACTTGTATTCGAAATTGCGATAATTAAGACTTAATTCTTTGTTTCTATTCTTTTTAAGGAGTGCCCTGCATTTAGGCTGCATTTAAAAAGACTTAAGTTACACCTTGAACATATTATTTATTCAGTTAAAATAATTAAAAAAAAGCAAACAAAAATAATTCTAATTCTATAGGTACTTGTTCATTAACTTGAACTTTGCCGTCGGCTTAACGCTTTTAATGAGTTTCTTTTCTGTATGAAATGGAAAGTTATTATGGGTACAAATACCTATACATGCCTATTATAGATATTGATAGGTAGTTACCAAATTTTTGAGTAGGTACCTACCTAACTACCTACGAGTTTTGGCTGTTTTTTCAGCGAATGGCTTAGGGGGGTTTACTTAAAATAAATCAAAATTATTTTAACTCGAACATAATCGTGAAATGTGTATTTCCTGTAGTTCCAAAAACCCATTTTTAATAAAAATTCAGCATGCCTGAATAAAAAAAATACCTGCATATGTTGTACTCGTGTCAGAAGCAAATACATTTTTGTCTCAAAAACCTACTTTTACAAAGAAAAAGACCTATACGCCTTTTAAAAAAAATTCCTCAACCGAATATTAAATAGCTACCCAGCTCATTTTAGAAATTGTTTATAGGTACCTAGTTTTAGAAAACTAAACTTCACTCATCGTCATCCTCATCTCATCGCAGATCGCACTAGCCAGAGGCAGTGTTGCCACTTTACTTCAATTGAAGTAGATCTACTGCTTTTTTTTCAATTTATTTTTAAAAATACTTCCTACTTTGCACCATCGCCAATATATTGAAATCCACTTCTTTTTTAAAATCATTGCTTCATCCTACTTCAACCTTAAAAAAAGGTCAAATCTACTTCTTTTTTCTCTCTTCAATATAGTAGGGATTTATGCTGCATTTACACGAATGGCAAAATGCCATTTTATCTGTCAAATAATAGCCATTTTTCTTTGTATCGTGTAAACGCTCTAAATACTGGCAATATTTTTGCCAAAAAAAATAATGGAAGAGAGAATTTGGCATAAAATGCTGCCAATAATATGGCCATGTGTTAATACTTTACTGATGCCATTTTCCAAATTATACCATTCTAGAAAAAGTTTGAACTTGCTCATTCTTTTACGACGTAGTTGCCAGTATTTTGAAATCTGCCATTACTCGAACTCGTGTAAATGCATGTCATACAAAAATTATTTCTGCCATTATTTTACCATTTTTTTTTTGGCAGAAATATTGGCAACTTTGAAATTCGTGTAGATCTGGCATTACATTACAAAAATTAAATTGTAATAGCCCTTCCACACAAGCGCACTGTATATTAATACAGAAACGTCAACGTTCAACCAGAAAAAATCTTGATATTTCCATTCCTGCTTTCGTTACTTCCTTCCCACTACATTTCTACTCCCTACACTCGATCTGTTATAAAGACGTCAGTCGAAACAACCGAAAAAACAAGTCGTGTAATCGGGCACATTCGTTATAATCGTTGCAATTTCAGCGCATTGAAAATATTTATATATTCACTAATGTTTTTAATTTAAAGAAGTGTCAATTTTGAAAAAAAATATTCTGAGTTAATCTTAAAAAAAAGGCAAAAACAATAAAATGAGCATTTAGCATTTTAGCATATTTATCGAACAAAATAATATTTTCTTAGTTCCTTCATGGCCGTCTTCGATATGGAGAAATATAAAATCTACTAAGGCATCTTCAAGACACAGTAAATTTCAATTTATTAGCAAAATCGGTTCTTCTGAGATCACATGTTCTATAAAATGTGTAAAATGCGAAAGTTTGAATTAAAAAAAATTACATTTATTGTAAGTTAAGGTCCTAATACCACCATTTTTCATTTTGGTTTGAGTTACGTTTTTTTTTTTTATATTGTACGCGCGCTCAAGGGGTTTAAATACCTTTTAAATGTTAGATTAAACACAGTGCGAGCGTTAGGAAAAAAGGAAGGATTTAATAGGAGATACCGGCGCACATTGGTTTTGAACCTTTGAATATCGAAATCGAAGGGACAAATAGAGCCGGGTAAAGCATTCCACATTCTTGCAGTGCGACTTAAGAAAGAATCTCTATACTTAACAGTAGTTCTTAAGTTGGGCTCAAGGGTAAACTGATGTGCATTCCTTGAAGTACGAGTATTATAGTTATATATTTTAAGGGGAGAAATTTAACTGGCTATTTCAGTAGAACACTGTTTATAAAAATAACGGTTAAATAACGAAAGACATGAAACATTGCGGCGGTGTTCGAGGGTGGCAAATGCTTCCGTTATATTTCTAAGTTTTTCTTTACTAAAACTTAAATTCTTTTCACTCTTAAATGATAGGTATGAGATGAGGTATAAATTATAAAAATGTTTTATCTATGTTTTATTTCTAGGTCTTGTGCGAATTGGAAATCGTGTTCAATTTTATCTGATGATATTTTTGGCACTAACCAGGTACATTAAACGTGGAATCTTCAAAATTATGTTTCGGTTGGAATTTGTTCGTAATTTAAATCCAATTCCCATAAGGTCATAGTATTAAAGAACACTTAAATACTACCCTCCAAATTTTTAAAACGGCAGCCCTGATTGTGTCATCTTATTGAGGTTTTTTTTTTGCAAAAAGCTGAAGAGAATAAAGCTCGATTCACAATGCGACGAGTAAACGCGACGAGAGCGTGACGTGATTCGCTGTCATTTTTTGGCTAGTTATAAAATCGTTCCCAAATTCACAATGCGACGAGTTTCTTGATGGCTATTTTTTTGATAGCGTTAAATTATATATTATTTTTGTTCTTGTTGTGCAGTGTGCGTTTAAAATAATGACAAAAATCAAACTGAAATTACGCTTATTATTTAAATATTATATTTGTGTTTGTCCATAGCTGGGCTGGTGAAATGATTTTCGGCTAAAAATGCAAAGAAATTAAAACAATACAACATTATAATATTGTCAACACAAAGATATCTATAAATATAATTTCATTGTCAACAAAATTTATATTTATTTTTGTTAGTTTCCACTTATCTGTTGTGTTAAATATAAAACAAAAAAAACATAAAAAACGTCGACGAGAGCAATTTTTTTTTCAATTTTCCCAACTCCGGCGTTACGTGATGACGAGAAACGTTTCATTGTGCATACCCTGGCGTTTTCTCGTATACTTACATACATGGTTTGAAATTGGTTTGACAACTACGACGAGTTCTCGTCAAGCTCACGTTGCGTTTTCACGTCGCATTGTGAATCGAGCTTAATGGTTTTATTGTATTTTATGTAGGTATGTATGTATATTGTATATAAACAATAGCGCAGATCCTACCCCTTGAAAGGATTGCGACCTACTGTCTACTGTCTGTGTCTACTGATACTGACTGTTCTGTTTTGAGTTCTGCTTCAGCCTTCAGCGTTACCACTTTCGGAAAAAAAGTCGAAGGCGATTTAAAGAAAAAAGTTAAGTAGATTGAGAAAAATTGAAGTAGATTTCAAAAAAAGTTTTATTTTACATAAATCCATATTTTTTATTTTTTTTTTTTGTAATAAAATTTAATTAAATTAAACAAAAAATAAAACTATAATCAAAAATTGAAATCCTTTCAGATCTTATATTTACATACATATGCTTTGTTAAATTACTCAGTTGTGTATTTGTATTGTGTTAAAGGCCTTCTACACTAGCCCACTGTGTATTAATACATGTGAAAAAAGTGGGATGTAGAATAGTGTGGAAACAATATATGAAAGCCCAGCCTACACAACCTGACATTTTTTCCCACACGATTTGACATGTGTTAATACATGAATAATTTTAGGAATGCAAGCAAGGATGGAAGAAAAATATGAAAAGTCATGTCTTTCAGACAAATTTGGCAGTCGCTTGGAATTCTTTCCCACTTTCAATTTGACATGTATTATTATACAGTGGGCTTGTGTGGAAGGGCTATTATAAGTTAATTTTTGTAATGTTATACCAGATCTACACGAATTTCAAAGTTGCCAATATTTCTGCCAAAAAAATGGTAAAATAATGGCAGAAATAATTTTTGTATGACATGCATTTACACGAGTTCAAGTAATGGCAGATTTCAAAATACTGGCAACTACGTCGTAAAAGAATGAGCAAGTTCAAACTTTTTCTAGAATGGTATAATTTGGAAAATGGCATCAGTAAAGTATTAACACATGGCCATATTATTGGCAGCATTTTATGCCAAATTCTCTCTTCCATTATTTTTTTTGGCAAAAATATTGCCAGTATTTAGAGCGTTTACACGATACAAAGAAAAATGGCTATTATTTGACAGATAAAATGGCATTTTGCCATTCGTGTAAATGCAGCATAAATCCCTACTATATTGAAGAGAGAAAAAAGAAGTAGATTTGACCTTTTTTTAAGGTTGAAGTAGGATGAAGCAATGATTTTAAAAAAGAAGTGGATTTCAATATATTGGCGATGGTGCAAAGTAGGAAGTATTTTTAAAAATAAATTGAAAAAAAAGCAGTAGATCTACTTCAATTGAAGTAAAGTGGCAACACTGCCTCTGGCTAGTGCGATCTGCGATGAGATGAGGATGACGATGAGTGAAGTTTAGTTTTCTAAAACTAGGTACCTATAAACAATTTCTAAAATGAGCTGGGTAGCTATTTAATATTCGGTTGAGGAATTTTTTTTAAAAGGCGTATAGGTCTTTTTCTTTGTAAAAGTAGGTTTTTGAGACAAAAATGTATTTGCTTCTGACACGAGTACAACATATGCAGGTATTTTTTTTATTCAGGCATGCTGAATTTTTATTAAAAATGGGTTTTTGGAACTACAGGAAATACACATTTCACGATTATGTTCGAGTTAAAATAATTTTGATTTATTTTAAGTAAACCCCCCTAAGCCATTCGCTGAAAAAACAGCCAAAACTCGTAGGTAGTTAGGTAGGTACCTACTCAAAAATTTGGTAACTACCTATCAATATCTATAATAGGCATGTATAGGTATTTGTACCCATAATAACTTTCCATTTCATACAGAAAAGAAACTCATTAAAAGCGTTAAGCCGACGGCAAAGTTCAAGTTAATGAACAAGTACCTATAGAATTAGAATTATTTTTGTTTGCTTTTTTTTAATTATTTTAACTGAATAAATAATATGTTCAAGGTGTAACTTAAGTCTTTTTAAATGCAGCCTAAATGCAGGGCACTCCTTAAAAAGAATAGAAACAAAGAATTAAGTCTTAATTATCGCAATTTCGAATACAAGTTGAAACTGTCGATACCCAAATAAAAGAGAATGCAGTTGCAACTACATGTCCCAAAAAAGTAATATTTAATTAAAAATAGAAATAAATAAAAATTAAAAAAAAATTAACACGATGGAAAATCATTATAAAAAAGAGACAAACGAATGCATATGTTGCAAAATTTTAATAAAATTTGGTTAAAAAAAATTTTTTGTCAAAAAAATTTGGGGCGTATACAAACGAAAAAAAAAGACAAACATAGACAAACGATTTTCTATCGAACTGCATTTTTAAATTTTTCGAGCGTTATAGTTGGTGGGCCAAACTCCGTAAATTCATTTGCAGTGGCTATATAAAAAAAACGGTGAGTGTACAAACGAATCTAAAACTTGTACAAACGTAGACAAATGATGTACAAACGATTGCAATTAACAGTTTTGCTCAGCTCAATAGTTGGTGGGCCAATACATGCAAGCCATAATATGGGGATAAATTATATTTTGTCGTATCGAAAATATTTCGTTCCAAAATCAACAGGTTAACCGGAAATCGTATTTTTCGGATACGAGACCGGGAACAGACTGCAAATTTAAATTTTCCCGCAAAATAGTCAAAACTGAGACCGAGACGAGACATTTTTTGCAATATTTTCTGTGGAAACACATTTGAGTTTGGAAACATTTCACACTTACCTTAATTTGTTGTATTATATCTACTTTATATGTTTTGGAAATTAATATATAAATACATTATGGTATAGGTCGGTACCTACCTTTACCTATCTACTTTAATATCATAAACACATTTTTTGTGATACTTTAAAAAATACTTTCCTACATTATTTAAGCCTCTAGGTATCTAAATTAGAGCATTTAATTTTTCAAATTTGTGCTTTCTATGATAGGTAATCGTAGATCTAAATGCACAGTTTATTCCCACTGTTCTGGACTGAATACCACCATAATGAAAGACTGTGACTTGGAATTTAATTTCCAAACTTAATTCCACCATCGTTCTTAATATATAATCCAAAATCCAAATCATCCTTAACTATACGAAAAGACACCTACAAACTATATGACTGTATAGCCTACTTATGTAACACGAAAAAAAACGAGCCACCCATCAACGCGGTCACACCCTGCCCCTGCCTGCCTGTTTGTTGCCATTGCCTGCCATCCTAAGCAGACCAGGGGTATGAGAGATGTTGTATAAGTTCACAGCTAATCCAAATGCAAAGTCATCCTCCAAAAAACTCTTTCCGAAGTTATTTGCATATTTAATTTATTAAGATCCGATGTAATTACTCAACGTGGCTGGTATAGAATGACGGCAATGAGAACGCAGAAATAGACAAAACTCCTACTTTAACTCCCTCCCTGATGGTTTGGTTCCAAAATGACTCCCATTATAAAGGTCGACGACAACTAAGGAGACGCTGCGAAACTTTTGCCCCGGAAAGATGATGATCCATAAAACATTTTCTTCCTGGCTGTCTCAAAGTATAAGGGTTATTTTATTCGCTACGAATGCCTTGCCTTGATGTTGTTGTTGTTGCTGTTGTACACATCTATTTAGTTTAGGTTTTCAGCATAAAGCTATAATGTGGTGCTGGTTCGTTCGTTTCGCTTTCCTATGTGTATCTATACTTTATATTTTTCAGCTTCATTGCAGTTTGTATTTGAACATGTACATACCTATACCATTGCTGCAAGGGCTGGAACTCTACCCGCATTTCTATATTTTAAGACATAAATTTATACTTATGTAAGGTTAAAATAAATTGATGCGATGCCTTTGGGTAGACGAATAAGATCACGTTTTAAAAATATTTCAACACCCGGAAGAAATACCAACATCATAATTTAATCGGTTGTTTTAGAATTAAGCGGATGAAAAGTCGGAGGCACTTCCACCTAGAATTCCCCTGTGCACTCGTGGTTCCCAAGAAAATCTTCTAAGTTAATAAAATAGTGCTTTAATACTTTTGGTAAGTTACTAGCAATTGAATACATACGCTACCAATCAACTGCACTTTTTTCCAAACAACTTTGACTTAATCTCTTATAGGCTGGCGAATAAACCTTTTAGTAAGGAACTATTGCGTTCAAGGGGTTTTGTTTTAATATTGAATTATGTTCGCGAAGAACCTAAGCTTGCGACCAAAAACAAAGGCAATTCCGAAACGAAATGAAAAATCTAGAACCACTTGGCCCTTGATTGCTCTTGAACAGAACTCCTGGATACAGATAATTTAAAAAAGTTGAAGATTTAGTAAAAAATTGCTATATTTTTTTTAATATCAAACCGGTTTGAGAGAATAAGTGTATATTGGGGTCAATCTCAAAGAGAAAAAAAGTTAAAACAAATTAAAAAAAAAAATAATATACTGAAAAATTAAATAAATTGAGAAATAAAAATAACTTAAGTTATTTTTGTTATAGCCAAGGTACAACTTCGGATATCTCGAACACAGCCAAACCGAAGAAATGCTGTGAGGAAGTTTGACAACGGGCGGCAAGAGATTAATAGGTCCTTCTCCGATCGGGTCTCAAAAGACCTCTTAAGAGGTCCTATGCCACCAGCATCAAGTGTTGAAAACCAGTGGCAACATTGCCAGGAAGCCATCAGAGATGCCGCATCTGACGTGCTGGGTTTCACTCGACCACCACAACGAAACCCAGGGTTTGACTACGATTACCGGCAAGCTCATATGCAGCGAAGGCGTGCGTCGTCGCTGCATAGAAGGACCAGAGCTGCTGGCGAGCTCTACGAGCAAAAAAGGAGAGAGGAACACCGGCTTTTCAGAAAGAAAAAGAGGGACATGAGAAGCGAGAGATCGAGGAGATTGAGGGATGTCATAACAGGAATGAGGTTCGTAAGTTTTACCAAAAGGTAAAAAGGAGCTATCAGGGCTACAGGGCCCGAGCCGAAGCCTCCAAGAACGAGCAAGGGAACATCGTAGTAGATTCGCAGTCGATGTTGAGAATATGGAAAGATCACTTCTGTAGACTGTATAACAGCGATGGCGAATATAATTCCGCAATAAAGCTGCTGGAGTCGACGGGCTCGCTGCCGAGCTATTCAAAGCAGCAGGAGATAACTTGGTAAGGCGTATGCAGCAGCTGATCTGTAAAATATGGTCGGAGGAAAGCGTGCCGAATGAATAGAACCTCAGCATTGTTTGCCCGATCCACAAGAAAGGAGAACTTCTAAGACTGCGCCAACTATAGAGGAATCAGTCTCCTTAATATCGCCTACATGATCTTTTCTGCCGTATTATGAGAACGCCTGAAGCCGTTCGTCAACAACCTGATAGGTCCATATCAGTGGCTGCAGGCCAGGAAAGTCCACCATCGAACAAATATTCACCCAGGAACTTCAAATCGACACTCACCACCTGTTCATCGATTTTAAGGCCGCGTATGACAGTATTTATAGAGAAGAGCTATATAAAGCAATGTCTAGTTTTGGTATCACTGGCAAACTCGTCAGTTTGTGCAGGATGATGATGGAGAACGTACACTGCTCCATCAAGGTTGGCAAAGACCTCACCGACACCTTCAATGTTGAAAAAGGATTTAGGCAAGGCGATGCGCTGCCATGGGACTTCTTCATCATCATAATTGAAAGAATAGTGCAGAACTCTCACTTCAACACTAGGGGCACAATCTTTCAAAAGTCCAACCAACTGCTTGCATACGCCGCCGACGATATTGAGCTTTTGCAAGCATATTGAGAAGGAAGCGGCAAAGATGGGTTTAGCGGTGAATAAGGGCAAAACAAAGTACCTATAAGCTGTCATATAGAAACATATAGAATGGACGCTCAACACCAACGTCTATGACAGAACGTCACCATAGACAGATATAACTTTGAGGTAGTTAAAGACTTTGTCTACCTGGGCTACTCTTGCCAACCGCTGTTTCTTCGGGCTATGAACGCAATTGAATAGTAATGCCCTCTCTCGAATGACTAAAGTGTCCCTGTACAAGACACTCATCATACAGGTCCTGTTGTATAGCGGAATAGCGGATGAATACGAGAAAAATTCTTCGGGTGATCTTCGGTCCCGTATGCATAGACGGGGAATGTAAGAAAAGATACAAAAACGAACTGTACGGACTGTACAGCGACATCGAACTAGTCACAAAAGTAAAAAGGCAAAGACTCAGGTGGCTGGGTCATGTAGAGCGGATGGACACGAATTCTCCGGCCCGAAAAATCTTTGAATCCATCCCCGAAGGACACCGCAGTAGAGGAAGACTGCGAAACCGGTGGCGCAGGCAAGTGGAAGAGGACCTCAACCAACTTGGCGTGCGGAACTGGAAGCAGCTTGTTAGGGACAGAGCTGGCTGGAGAAGGCTTGTTGGCTGAGGCCTTGGTCTACACCGGACTGTAGCGCGAGCATAAGTAAGTAAAGTTGTTTTTGTAAACATATGGAGCATGTGGAGCAGTTATTTATATCAGAACGATAAGTGCTGATGGATTAAGATTTGCGTGAACTTATTGGCAGCAAATACACGTGTCTCACCATTGAAGACAATAACAATACCACGATTAGAATTGGCGGCATCTGAACTATGAGGAAGATTAATAGTAAGTTACGCCAGATGGAATGGGAAGGCAAAGAGTATAATCTATGGACTCGTCTTATTGCACTGATTGCAATTGCACTACCATTCGATTTGAAGACGTTTGTGGCAAATAGAGTATGATCGATACAAACCAATACAGAAGTCAAGACTCAAGGGATGGAAACATGTTGGTACGAAGGAAAATCCAGCCGATCTTTTGAGCAGAGGTATGAAGCCATCGCTGCTGATAGACAACAAATTATGGTAACATGGTCGGAAATGGCTCTCAAAAAACCCCGATCCAGTTGGTCATCTGAAAAGTTTGTGCCAAATGTTTCAGGTAGAGGGAGGGAATGGATGAAGGTGTTTGTGATAACGAGATCTAAACCGTGATCTATCTATACGAAAGGTTTAATAAATAAATTGGGTGGCGCAACGGCTCGTGAAGAACCAGGGCCTTGTTACTAACAATTCGCAACCATTCCTGTGTGCGCATGTTGACATGACATGAATGGAAAGGACCTTTATGGGAATCCGAACGGCTAGACGAGACGCACTTATTCATGACAAGTGATACTTTTGGAGGATTTGTCAATTCCTCGCAAGTGGCAGTAGCCCCGAAAAAAAACTTTTTTAGTTTTTTAGGTGGACGAGCCTGGAAAGTGAACCCAGACCTCCAGCGTGACAGTCCATCGCACTAACCATTATGCTACAGGCTTCTACTTTATTCCTTCTAATGTTACCTTAATATTTTTTTATAACAAATGAATTTTGTCTGTTATTTGTTCCTGTTAATATTAATTAATTTTGTTTTTCAATTTGCATGTTTATTTACTTTAATCAATTTAAAAGAGCCCAGTACTATTTGGTCTTTTTCAGTACTATTTTGTTTCAGCATTCAGTACAATCTAAAAGAGTCGATTTCCATCACTGCGCAGCAGTGTGCACTTGGATGTGCAATAGGTAGGTCATAGTGGAATATACGCGACTTTAACAAGATTACAAAAACAATTTGTATGAAACTCAGTGGTTTTTTTAGTGGGAATTTAGCAAGAAGCACCAGTGAATTGCAAAAAGCTCTCCCCTAAGGCCTGTACTGACTATTTTTGTTGGACAGAATATAGTGAGATTGCCTTGGAAAACAAAAATTATTATTTCGTCTTTATACATAAAAGTAAAAATTTTGATTTAGATAGGCCGAAAGCCATTTTCTTTGTGAAATGCTAGGAGCGGAGCGAGAGGAGCATATCTAGAAATACAATGGCGTCTATTATACCAGACTTATTTGCATAAGAACTTAAAATAGACCCTGTAAGTGTATAATGTTGCGTCAAGACAACACAGAAATCGTATGGGAACTAGGGGTCTATTCTATTCCGTTGGGACAGGAAGGGTCATTTTCTTAACAAAAAGGACTTTAAACACACGTCTAGTTTAGGCAAGGCCCTAGCAAGTTTTCAGTAGGTCCAATGGATTTATTACCAAAAATGTATACGAGGGAAACTTTTCAAACACTCGTGAGGCCCTAACTTAGTTAAAACTTGTTGGAAATGTTTCGGTACCCCATCAGGAATGATGTCTCTGTTACACCAAAAACAAAAATTTTAAAACTCAATTCAGCAATTTCAGTATCATACAACGTTTTTTGCTCATTTCTGTTTGGTTTGCCTGACGGGGCACAAAAGGTTGCTAAGCCTTTCTAGGCCCTTGCCAAAATCTATGTGCACTCAAGCGCCTTGTTGAAAACTAGATTGTTTCTCAATCAATCCCTTTCAAGACTACATACTTTCAGTTTATAGAAAAGTGTAAATATATTGTATTAAATCTATTCTCCTCTATTAATTTTTATATTATTTTAGATCATTGTTTCATTTCCCTTTCAACAAAAATCGTTTATCATTTGAACTCAAAAAATCAATATTTCATTTCGGAAAAAAAAAACAGAAATGATACTTTTAATATCCCGAAAATAACAAACAAAAAAAAAAATAAAAGAAAACTTGAAACGTGAGCAGGAGCACTGAGCAAGCATACAATTTCTTAAATGAATCACAAGAATTATTATACTCACATATTTCACTATTAATCGTAGATAGGTACTCTCAAATAGATAATATTTATTCTAATCGCGTGTCCTTGTCCCGCGAATCTACTGATTGAGCTCATTTCTTTAAATCGTGAAGCGAAAAGAATTTCCTTTTTTCCAAATCGATTCTTTATAAAATATCTTGTAGGTATTTTATCTTCTTCTTTGCTTTTGCTTTGCTCTGCTCTTGCTATATATGTATTATCGCAACTCCTCCATGGAAATTTTTTTTTTGTTTTATTTTTTCTTATCGCCTCTTTGCATTCGGTAAATTATGGGGAAGTCCTCTCTAGGAATCGATAGACTAGATACTACATCCTTTAACAGAACAAACATTTAAATGTCTCAATTTCCTTTAGATTTAATCATTGTTCTTCTTCGTCCCTTCGCTTCGATCGATCTTCTACTATATAACATGGAATGGGTATAGGGTATGGGAAAAGGCTGCATACACTTTTTAATACCCTATTTGTATAGGGTATGTTTGATATTCACCAAAAAATGGAGAATGGAAAATTAAAAGTTAAACTTGCATAAATTCCAAAATTATTTGCAAAATGTATACCAATAAATGTTTGAATTATTCGTTTGCTGAACTCCTAGTTTATCTAATATAATTCCATTTTTCATTAGGGTAAAAGCGGGTGAGATGGCGCACCGGGGGAGATGGCGCATCTTTAATATCTCCTACATTTATTGTCCAAACAAAACTTTAAAATCATTTTTGTATTCATTTTCTCATTTCAAATCGAAGTAGGCAGTGTTCGTCGACTCTGGTGTGATGCAAAAAAATTAAAAAATGTGACAACAACAAAGCGTAGGTTTATTTTCCAAATTTTTTTTTCTACCTTTTTTAATCTCTGTTTTTTTTGTGAGTCAATGGTTTCTTTGATGCCTATGATACATTAAATCATACAACAATGTATTGACTGTGACCTGTCTATGAAAAGTTTGCAAAAATTCTAACTGTTTTTGTAGAGTTTTAAAATTAGTGGGAATGACAAAAAGGGGGAGATGGCGAGGTTTTTTGAGGGTGAGATGGCGCATTATATAGCACACTTGTTCACTTTGGTGCACAGTGGCCGCACACCATCTCACCCGCCCAATATTTTTTTTTTTGTAAATCAAACT
This sequence comes from Melangyna quadrimaculata, assembly GCA_949320155.1. Taxonomy (NCBI): domain Eukaryota; kingdom Metazoa; phylum Arthropoda; class Insecta; order Diptera; family Syrphidae; genus Melangyna; species Melangyna quadrimaculata. The sequence goes on from OX439483.1 coordinate 435,318,824, forward strand.
TTGTTTTGCTCTGTTATAAATTATTTTCGATGCCAACAGTTTATAAGAAGAAACATAATTCTAACCGGGGATCTTATGGTCAGAAGCTTCTTTGAAGGCTGCATTAAATGAAATTAACAAAAACCTGATGTCGATTAAATTTTCTTGTCAAGTTTACAACGTACACCCGACAACTCTTCGCAAAAATAAATTGTGTGGGATGCGCAGATGAATACAATTCCACCAAGAAAAAAGATGATTGGTTGCTGCTTATCATGTGCCACAGATGGGCAAATCATTCATGCACATCATTTAAGCATACTTGCAACGATTGTGGCAAAATAAATACAAAGTAAATCATGCGTCATCTCACCGACCACGGTACACCATCTCACCCACCCCATAGGAGGAGATGGTTTTTCTTAATTTTTTTTTTATTATTTTAATTCAAAATTGAAGTCGGCTATACAAAACTTTGTAAATATAGTATATAATAACGTATTTAACAAAAAAAATGTATTTTAAATAAAACAAAGGAAATGTTGTATGTTTTTGAAGATATTGGACAAATAAAAAAGGTTACCATCTCACCCGCTTTTACTCTATTTTGTATTTATGCAGGGTGATTCACACAAGTAGTGTGAAGGGGGCCTATTCTCCCCCGTACGGAACAATTTTCGAAAAAAATGACTTAAAACAGAAACAAAAAATTATTAAAAAAAAAACAAAGGTAACACTTACATTGCCATTATGTTATACCTTTTTATTTTATTTTATATTATTTTATTTTATTTTATTTCATTTTATTTTATTTTATTTTATTTTATTTTATTTTATTTTATTTTTAAATAAAGTTGTTTTAGTGGAATGTTTTTAATTTCATGTTGCGGTATTTTTCATTTGTTGTGTTATATATTATATATTCTCCTTATGTTTCATTTGGAAGTTGCTGTATGACTTTCTTAATAAGTTGATGTTTGCTATAAAACAATGAAATGTTGATAATTTTTTTTAACTAAGGATAGGCAACCGGTAGATACTAATTTATGAATAAACGATGAGAAAATTAACTAAAATATGACTTCCTTTTATTTCTGCTATAAAGAAGAAATCTTAAATATTTTAGTTCCTGGCGATGGATGCACAAATAATTTTGTTTTTAATGGAAGCAATTAAAAGACCCACGAGCTCTTTCACCCCACTTTCCTAATTTTAACTGGCGGGTGTTAGACAATTTTTGGATGTTTGCTATACAAAATAAATGTTGAATATTTTTGTTCCTGGCGGTATAATACAGGCAACGGGGAGTCAAATAAGGGCAATCTGAAAAAAGTTTTGACGTCTGAAAAGTTTGAATGCAGTTTTGAAGAGACTTGTTTCTTAGCATAAATCTCGATTTGCGGGATATTTGGTCCTGTGGGGCGTCCGCCATCTTGGAAAGAAGAAAAAAATTTTTAATTTTGAGTTTGAAAATTATTTTCTCAAAAACTATTTGCTGAAAAAACTTGATTTAAAAAGTTAATTTAAGAATAGGTTTTTGGCTTTCAAAAAAGCTATAACATGATATTTTGAGTGTTGCCGTTGATTTTTAATAATTTTGTTTATATTTTAAGTCATTTTTTTAGAAAATTGCACCTTCTGCCTAAACGGGGGGAAATAGACCCGTCCTTGCCTTTTGTTACACCTTTAATTTAAGACTTTTCTTATGAAAGTAATAGTTTGAGAGTCATTCGATAACTAAGTCCGTAAGGCCTAATTTTGTACTCGTTTTTCATTAATACCTTTTGAATTATCTACACCAGCAAAATAATTTATGTACCGATTTGTAGGAAATTTAAATTTAAAAAAGTATATAATATTTTTTTCATCAAAAAGCACAGGAAGTGAGAAAAACGCTTCCGGGGGTGCTGGACACTTCTTTGATATTTGCTATAAAAATGAAATGTGGAATTAATTGAATGTGGAAAACGATTTGTTTTATGCTGGATTTAAATGTATCTTCATCTGCAAATATGAAGAAAAGTAGATCGGGACAAATTATGCCAAAACGACCAAGAAGATGAACATGTTCGTCTTCATATCTGCATTATGGCATTTCCTATAATCTTCATGCACGAAGATCTTCTGCATTTTGGTGTTCCCTCTCTATCCAACAAATGTACATTTTAATTTTGTATCCCCTTTTTTTTGCAGAAGTCCGACGAACTTCCACCAATATGCTAAGGGACAGCCTGTGTACAATTACTTTTCACGCAGGGGTCTCTACGACTTTTTTTTTCAATTTAATGATGTTTGCTACAAAAAAGAAATTTTGAATATTTTTTGAACTAAAGCCTAGTACGCTGCTGATGTGAAACGAAAAATCCCATACAAAAATGACATGACGAAATCATAAACGAAAAATTTCGCTCTGCTTTTCGTTTTGTGGTACGCTGTTCGACCAACGAAATTCATGATTATACCAGATCGCTTTGACAAGTCTTCACTCTTCTTTCGCTCAGAATTAATTGACCGGACAGTTAATTGTGTGCGCAAAAATGTCATTTGGGTTTGTTCGTGTTTTTATTTGTTGTTACTTTCATTTCAGCATGGCTGTTGTTTGATTTTTTCATTAAATTTTGTTTTATTTATTTGTAATTTGTGAAACTCTCCATGAGTATTTTTAGGCTGTGTTTTCGAAAGCATTTCGTTGTCTTTTTGGAGACCACATGAAAATTTCGTTTCGCATCAGCAGCGTACTAGGCTTAAGGGAGGAAAAATAGCTTTACTGAATGAACAAAAGATTTCAAAATAGGTGCTTATATAAGACTTCTTTTTGTTGTCTGATGTGTACTAAAAAAAGAAATGTTGAGTATTTGTATTCAACAACCAGGGGAGAAACGAAAACTTTCACCACAATCTACGTAATATCAAAAAACCCAATAATTATTCGCGGTTGGTGGGCATTTATTATGTTTTCCTATAAAAATGAAATGTAAAATATTTTTGGAACTGAGGGTGGACAAACGAATTAAATGGTAAGGAAAAGCAAAGAAAAACTAACGTTTTAAATCCCTTTTTTCAAAATATTAATTTAGACTTCTTTTTTTTGTGAGTTTTGCGATAAGAAATAAATGTTGAATATTTTAGTTCCTTGCGGTGACGAACGAACCCTTTCGTCCCATTTGAATTATTTTCAATATTTGCGGGTGCTGGACAAATTTTCTATTGTTGCTATAAAAAAGAAATGCAAAAAAGAATTAAGGAAAGCGATAGAAAAACGAACTTTCAAAACTCTGTCATCCAAAGTATTAAATAGCAGTAGTGGCTGTAGGGGGGGGGGCTTGGGAGATCCAGTTTAAGTAATTTAATTTGTTTGTCCTCAAATTAGTTTTATAATTTATAACAAATAATAAAGTTTTAGTTTAAGTTTAAGTTTGAAGGTACACGTACACGTACAACAACGTGTTATACTTTTTTGCAAACCCAGAAATCCCTTCTTTTATATTATTTTAAAATAAAGTTGTTATAGTGAATAGTTTTGGAAAAATTAATTTTTAAAGTTAAAATTTTGAAAAAAAAACTGAACACAAAAATTTCAAACTATTTTTTTTTTTTTTCAAAAGTTTTCTTTGTTAGGTACTAGTTTTGTTTTCAAAATTCAATGCTCCATTTGAAACTCCGTCAACCGCTGAAAACACGATGGCTCTAGGAATTTTACTTTTCAATATAAACTTATAACTTCAACTTAAACTTTATAACTTCTAAGTAAAACAAAAAACACGAAGCTGAAAGTCGGATCCTTCTTGGTTGGCTCATAATTTGATTAGTATTTTGAAAAGTAAAATTCCTAGAGCCATCCGGTTTTCAGCGGTTGAATGAGAATCAATTGGAGCATTGAATTTTGGAAACAAAAATAGTACCTAACAAAGAAAACTTTTGAAAAAAATTAGTTTGACATTTTTTTGTTCATTTTTTTTTTTCAAAATTTTAAGTTTGAAAATTAATTTTTTGAAAACTGTTTACTACAACAACTTTATTTAAAAATAGTATAAAAGAAGGGATTTCTGGGTTTGCAAAAAAGTATAACAAGTTTTTGTACGTGTTACCATTGTTTTTTAATCATTTTTTTTTCTGTCAATCTTTTTTGATAATTGCCCCTCCTACCTCCACTGGGTGGTTATTGACTCCCCCTTCTTATACGAGTTTTTGAGTGTTTCGACCCTTACCTACGTGCTCTAACTTTTTGTTAGACCCTTAGGTGTATCACCCTGAAGGTAAATTCTATTGATGTACGGAGGCTTTTTTGTTTAGGAATTTTAAAGGGGTTGGATTCAATAAATTTTGGTTTTATTTTTTCGAAATAAAAATTTGTTTTTTTTTTTTTTTTAAATGAAAGTATTTCTTTCATTTAAATGTAAGTAATAGTTAAAATAATATTTTTGCAAACAAACAAAATTTGAACTTTACGGAGACCTTTTTGGTACAGAGTGTAACTCTGTAAAAGCAAAAACACCAGAAATTTGAACTTTTTGTGAACCGTTTAAAAAAATAATATCTTTAAAACGGTTGTTTTTAAGAAAAAAATAAAAACGTTGTTGGGGTTACATAATGTATAAACTTAGCATTCAGATGTTTTCAAAAAATTGAACCATTTAGAAGTTATACGTGAAAAACGATTATTTTCGACATTTTACGTTTTTTGAAATGTCGATATCTTCTTAACGATGAGTCTTACGAAAAAATTGTAATGACCTTTCTTATGGCAGATAACATAATCTACAAATTTTGTATAAAATACTTTTCAATAGCATTTACCGTTTCAGGGTTATATGCGACCGATATTTTCGACATTCAATCTTGAATAAAATTTAACACATACATGGGATCTTTGGGGACTTTTGACAACTTCATTATAATGGTATTTTTAACGTCCATGCAAATTATCAGCTTGTTGTGAATTTATGCCGGGTCAATTTCTAATTTGACCGGACTTTATGTTGAGTTGAGATGAGACCAGAAAAAAAGTGTATGCGAGGGGGTCTATTTTCCCTCGTTTAGGCGGTTGGGGCAATTTTCTAAAACATTGACTTAAAACAGAAAAAAAAATTATTAAAAAACAACGGTAAAATTTGCATGCCATGTTATACCTTTTTGTAAAGCTATAGAAATACCTGCTTTTATTGTCTTTTTGGCACGAGTGCGATAACTATGTCCGGTGATGGCGCCGCAAAATAAAAACGGATTTTTGTAAAAGGGTTTATCACAAGCATGTTTTACTATCGAAAGAGGGGTTTATCTCCCTTCGTTAATTCATTCTAAAAAATTACTTAAAATTAAAAAAAAAAGATTTATACACAACGGCAATACTTACAATAAAGTATTATACCGTTTTTGAAAGCCAGAAATCTGTTCTTTAATACTAAAGTTAAATTCAATTATTCATGCTAACAGTTTTCGAAAAATTTGCATGTAAATTCAAAATTTTTATAAAAAATTTGTTAAATTTGGGGGTTCTTTCCTTAATTTTGGTCGATTTTTCCAAGCCGAATTTCAACGGAATTTATTGTCAATAGTTTTTTATAACAAAAGTATCTTGGATGGCCCGCTTTTCGGGTTCAAGGATTTTAACTCCCTTTTAGGGTCCTCTGACCCGCTAAATTTGGAGTTTTAAAGTAATTTTTTCAAAAACTATTAACAAAAATAACTTGGTTGAAATTAATAATTTACATTGAACACCTACCGGATTAAGTTGCACTTAAGTTTTAAATAACGTAACTTTTTGGTAATTTTCGCAGTCCGAGTTAGTGACACTTAAGTGCCCAAGTCGGGATACTTAAGTGCAATTTATTCAGGTAAGTGTGCACTGCGAAAATTGGCATTTTATGTCCCATATTTCGTACTTAAGTACTGCTACTGTTAGTGTGAAACTGGGCCTTAGTGTTGCCATTGTTGCTGTAGAAAATTTGCCCTACCGCCTAAACGGAGTGATATACCCCACGACACGTAGTAAAAAATGATTGTTTTAGGTAAGTCCCTCTATAACAATCCGTTATTATTTTGCTGCACAGTAGTTATCGTACTCCCCCATATTAATTCTCAAAGTGAAATCACCGTGTATACCAACAAATTATAAAAAAGTAGTTAAAGTAATTTTCAAAGTTCGCAAAAACTAGAAGATATAAAACTATTCGGTTTTTTTTGTTCGATTCGATTTTGGGTCGATAAGCATCGACCACTAAAAGCCAATTTAACACTTAATTAAACTTTTTTTTTCAAAATTTTATGTATTTAAGTACTATTTTTGAAGACAAAATTCAATGCTCTTATTAATTTTCAGTCATATCTAGGACTTTTAGCTTTCAAGATATTAACAAATAAACGAACCAACTTTCTCATAAAACTAAAAAGATTTTTTTCTGTTTTAAGTGAATTTTTTCTTCCGCCTAAACGGGGAAAAATAGAAGTTTTTATAGACTTATAATCTTAACTTATATATACCTTCAGTTTTCAGCCACGTCAAGGTTTGAAAAAATCTGTCAATAAATTTGCACGTCGCGTGCATCTAGCTGTGTTAACTTGGCCCCAAAAATTGTCCGATTTTTTTACTTTTTTTTACTTTTTTTGACCACCCCTACAGATATTTTTTTTAATTTTTTTTCCTCAGTTTTTCTGGATTTTCAAAGTTTAAAAGATGACAACTGTTGATAACACAATTATAAAAATTTCACAATCTTTAGAATAATTCTAACTCAACAAAAAATATTTTTTTTTCCATTGGAAAAAAGACAACAGATGGAACTTTAAAAGATCATCATTTGGAAAAACACAATTATCGAAGATGAACATCCCTTAAAATAGCTCTAATTTTTGAAAAAAAATTTTGTTTTTAATTTTGAAAATACAAAAAAAAAAAACTGTGGAAAAAAAATGTTATTTTTTCTTTTCAAAATTAAAAAAAAATATTTGTAGAGGTGGTCAAAAAAAGTTAAAGGGTGGTCATTAATGCCCAAAAAGAAACCAATTGAAAGCATTTTTCAAATTTTGTTTGGCCCCCCATTTTTCAAATATTTTTCCGAAAACTGTGGGTGGTCAAAAAAATTAGTTGAGTGGTCAAAAGTGGCCATTTAATTGGTCATCTTTTACGAAAAAATAAAAAAAACGGACAATTTTCGGGGCCAAGTTAACAGAGCTCATGCATCTGCATGATTTTCTGAGTGCACAAAGAAAACTCAGATTCTGAATCGTTGTTCCCAAATTCTTCTGGGGTTTAGCCCCAATTGCGTTTTTTTCGCAAAATTAGCCAAGTTCTTGTGGTTAATTGTTGTTTCATTTGGCATGTTAATTGTTAAGCCACCACCCCGTTTTTTTCAATCATCTCTTCAAGCTTTAGCCCAAACTTTTTTTTAATATTGAAGTTGGATATAAAAAAAAATTAAGATTCTGGTTTGACAAGCAATTTTAATGATTTGATATCCATGGACAATATTTTGGACAAGCGAATATGAAAAAAACCCCTAATTGTAGTTTCACGCATCTAAAAATATAACAGTCTGACAGGATTGTCACCAATTGATTTTTTAAATGCCAAAGATGGATGGAAATTGTCCTTATTTAAACGTAAAATGGCTTTGAGATATGAATTATCAAATTAATTTATTGTAATGGTTAAAAAAATGCTAGACGTGTATAGAATAATGGTCGCAAGTGCATAGAAGCTTTATGATTTAGATTCAAGGAAACGACATGAACTTATTTGAGTAACGAGAATTTAAAAATTCGCTATTTTTTTAACCTCTACATTTAGAATGCATTCAAGGGGTAAAAGCGTTTTTCTAGGCTATATGAAAGAGTTTTGCGTAGTTGTCCACCTGTTAAACGCAATCGATACAAAAATAGCTGTTTTTACAAAAGTGGTCGGACTCGCCACAACAACCAACAAAAGTCTGTCCGACCACTGTTTTTGTAAGAGGGCAGTCTTAGCTTTCATTTGATACCCCATTTATAAAAACCCATCATGGTTTAGGTATCCTACGCCAAAAATGCAACCGAAAAAGTGTGTGTTTCTACCCATTGCCACTTGAAAAACCTTGTCCGACCAGCGGTTTTGTTAATGTTAAGACTAAAACTATGAAATGGCATCATTCTTTTCTGAAGCCGCGATGAGATAGGTAAACCTACGGTCGCCTCCCGTACTAATAGGGTGCTTCTTTAAACATACCTCCAAAGCCCATGATTCCCTTAAATTTTTTTGTTCCTGTACAATATCAATTGGAGTTCAGTTTTATATTTTAAACCAACTGAAACGACGATAAATGAGAGGGTGGATGCGGGCGTGAGTTTACCAAAGTTTAAAGAAGACGACAACGAAGAATTTGAAAACTGGTTCACTTTTTGTTACACATATAACTGTGCCTTCATAGCAGTAGAGCATCACTTACTGTTACTAACAGAAAGTCGGTTTAGTCATGGCAACCAATGAGAAAGAAAAAGGAGTGCGGACTGCGGGGAGTATATAGAGAAGTATTATAGTATAGGTATAGTAGATTCATCGAGGACGACATAAAAAGGGACATCTTTCCGATATTATTTTTTATCGTTTCTCGTTCCGGTCTTCTTCGATGAAGAAATTTTAATTGAATTTCGTGTTTTCCTTTTCGGTTGAGTGGATTTTTTACCACTGTGCTAACTTCACCAACGAGCATCATCCAGCACCCAGCACAGCACCCAACACCGCACCGCACCAACTGCCCTCGAATGCGACTGTTTGGGTACTCACATTTTTAGCAATCATTGATGTACCCTTTTGAGATTCGTTCAGTCGTCCGAAAATCTCTTTTCTTGTCAGATATTTATTGCCGGGGTTCTAAACGATGATTTCGTTTTTTTTTTTTCCTTTCTATTTTTTTTCGTTACTGTGGCTCTTAACTATATTATTCCAGAGAGTAGAAATGATACGTTCTTAAGAGTAAATTCAAAGTCATAACAATAGTACAAGGATGACGAAAATATTTATTAGAGTTGGGGGTCGAGCAAAAGGGAGGGTATGGTATTTTCGGGTTAAACTAAATTTCGTAGAATTTTTTTTTGTTGTTTTTTTTTTTTGTTGTTATTGAGAGCCTCAAAGAAGTTAATTTTTTTAAAGTGGATTTTCTACAAATTCAAAGCTACCTCTGGCTTTCCAATAAACGAGTAGTTTAGTTCTGGGTTAGACCTGATGAAATAATACACTTCTAGATCAAATCAAATCGATTGCTAAAACATTATCTAAAAAGAAAGAAAAGGGTTTTTCAATGAAGAGTTCCATGGAACAACCTTTTGATTGAGTCTATATAAATACTCGTAGGTACTTATGTATCTACGAGTATACCTTTATAGTGTATAAATAACATTGAGAGATCCATCTGAACTCAAAATCGAATGGTCTTACATTGCATTTCGTATAGAAATGAAAACACTTTGTAATCGAGAAAATTAAACTAAATTTTAATGGAATGTCTTTTGATAGAGCATATCTAGAGAGAAGAAAGTCTATTGAATTTTGTTGAATAAAATTTAGGTTTTTTTGTTAAAACGTATTTCAAAGTGAAGAAACAAAATGTTAGATAACATCTTAAAAGCATACACATTATACTCAATGTTAAATTCGAATAAAGTCTATTTTTTCATTTTGATGGATGTGAATTCTAAGAAAAAAAAAATTAAAATACATTTTCTGTGTCGCAATTTAAAATAATTTATATAGGTAAGCCAAAATACTCAAGAAAAGATGTTGTTACCTCAAATGCTTTATTTGAGTTATGTTATGGCACTTGGCAGACCGCAGACTTAAAAAGGCTTATCATTGATTTCTGACTGGTTTTGATAAAATCCTTCTGCTTTAGGCGTATATTGAGGGAAAAATATATGCACTTGTCACATAAATGTATATGTACAAGTTTTACAAAAAAATGAATGCGTTAAAATCAGCAAGTGGTAAATTTTCCTTATCTCTCCTTCCCTCATCATTCACATTGCTTTCGGCTTAGTCATTACATGCAATGTGTGGCTCATCTCATATAATGTATGTAATTGATTGAGTCGAAGTAAATCAGACAAATTGCTGATATTGGTTTTGGGTTTCCAAGGGCGGATCAATACATACTATTAAGGCATAACACTAATAGTTTTGTATTGTGAAGTTTTATTGGGGTCAAAACTCAATATTAGCATAGATAACTGTCTGATTTGGATTTTTATGTTTGTTTTTCGTAATGATGGGTGAATTAAGGGTCGATATCAGCAACATTCGGGGGCTGAGAAAGTATTTATGTGCTGTGTACGTGCATCTGTAAAAAAACAGGCCAGCAGTATTGGCACTAAGTGAAACGCAGGTAGGTGAAAATTCTGATTAATCCGAATTCAGCCTACATGGTAATAGCTTAGTGCCTTTATTTTTCTTACACCATGGTCTCGCAATATATGTATGTAATGATGTGGCTTATCAGCTTCAACCACAATATGGCCCTTCTTTAAATACAAACTTTAACTTCATGTGGATAAAATTCACCGTCAATAAGCACATCATACATACATGTTTAATTTATCGTAGCCCAAGTTTGGATGGTAATTCGACTTCTGACGAATTCGATGCGCTGTCTGACTCAATCCAGAGAATTGTTTCCCACTATCCGCACAGTGAAATCGTTGTTACGGGCGATTTCAATGTACACAATTCTTCCTGGCTACGCTATTCTAGTCAGACAACACCCGAAGGCAGGTATATCGAGATTTTTGCTGAGTTAAACCACCTGACTCAGCTTGTTGACGAGCCTACTCGGATTCCTGACGTTGCAGGTCAAATCGCCAACACCCTAGACTTGTTCCTTACCTCTGACCTTAATAAATACACTATTAGTGTATTGTCACCTCTAGGCACATCAGACCCTTGTGTCATATCTGCGAATTTCTCGTGCCACCAAATCAAAGTTAAAGAAAAAATTCCAAAGAGAACCGTTGGCAATACGAGAAAGCCAACTGGAACGGTCTCAATAATTTGTTCAAGAGCTTTAATTTTTCACTATGCTTCCTCGATAGCGATGTTGACGCCAGTGCAGATATGATTACAAACTTGATTCTTTGTGGAATGAGAAATTTTATCCCGAATAGGGTGAAATCTATCAAACCCAAAGAAAACTCATGGTTTGTTTCGAGCTGTAAAGAGGTTATTAGGGTAAGAGAAGTAAGCTTCCGATGTTATAAAGCCAACCCTACTGAGGAAAACCGGAAAAAGTTTCAGCAAGCTAGAAAGACTTGTAACGTTCTTATTCGAAGAACCAAATTTTTACATGATCAAAAATTACGGCAAAAAATACAACAATGTCCCAAAGGTAGTACAAATTTTTGGTCATTTGTAAAAAACATACGAAACACCACCTCGTCCTCGGTTCCAACGCTCGTCTTCAATGATACTCCTTTTGTCAGCTCACTAGATAAAGCCAATTTGCTTGCAGCACAGTTTGCTGTTAATTCAACGCTACCAGAAAGTGTTATGACTCCTCCTGCACTTGAGAGCGTAAATGGTTTAATGGGACAAATCTTCTTTCGCACTCGTGGAGTTGCTAGAGTTCTAAAAGATCTCGACGTTCACAAATCCGCTGGCCCGGATAGTATCCCTCCCATTGTTCTGAAGAGGTGTTCTTCAACGCTGGCAAAACCACTGCGTAAGCTTTTCCATCTGTCCTACTCTACTGGTCTCTTTCCGAGTGGATGGAAAACAGCATTTGTCCAGCCTGTCCCTAAAAAAGGCGTATCTTCTTCACCCTCTAACTATCGACCAATTGCACTTACGTCCCTTTTTTCCAAGGCCATGGAAACGCTGATTAATTTCCAGCTCAAGAAATATCTCGAGGAACGAAAGCTTCTTAATGATAATGATGTTAATTAATGATATTTCAAAAGCGTTTGATAGAGTTTGGCATCAAGCTCTCTTATCGAAAATGCGCGCATTTGGATTCGATGAATTTCTTCTTCGTTGGATTAGAAATTACCTTTCGGACCGTTCAATACAAGTCGTATTGGACGGTTTCAGGTCTGAAATCCACAAAATAAATGCTGGTGTGCCCCAGGGCTCCGTTTTGTCTCCGACTCTCTTCCTTATTTTTATAAATGATCTTTTGTCTGAAACTTCTAATCCAATAAATTGTTTAGCTGACGATAGTACCCTCAGCTTCTCATATTCGTTTATAGATTCTCATCCATGTCCTTCGGATGTGGACCTTGAACGGCAGCGTATGATAAGCTCATTAAATTCAGATCTCGACAGCATTGTCCAATAGGGAATCAAAAACCGCGTAGAATTTAATGCTTCTAAAACTCAATGCTGTCTCCTGTCGTTAAAGCGAAACCCACACCCAATGCCGCTATCCATGGACGGCACTTGCATCGATGAAACCGAACAGCTCTCAGTTCTCGGTATGTGTGTCACAGACCACCTTTTGTGGAATGACCACATATTTGATGTCTCCGTAGGTGCAAGAAGTTTTTCTCCCCTTCTGATCTGGCTGTGATCTACAAAGCCTTTATTCGTCCTAAACTTGAGTAAAATTCTCATCTCTGGGCAGGAGCTCCAAAAACTCACTTGAGTTTGTTGGACAGAATTCAAAATAGAGCTTTAAAAATGATAGGTGAAAGATCTATAACGGAAACAATTACATCTCTCGAACACCGACGTAATGTTTCGTGTCTTTCTCTATTTTATCGTTATTATTATAATCAGTGTTCTAGTGAAATAGCCAGTTGCATTCCCCCCCTTAAAAAAATCAACCGTAATACTCGCGCTTCTAGGAATGCTCATCAGTTTACCCTTGAGCCCAACTTCGGACGTACTGTAATGTACAGAGATTCTTTCTTCAGTCGCACCACACGAATGTGGAATGCTTTACCTGACTAGGCTTTCCCCTCTCATTTCGATGTGCAAACATTCAAAACCAATGTGCATCGGTATCTCCTTCTAAATCCTCTCCTACTTACCTAATCGCTCGTGCTGTGTCAAAAACATTTTAAGGGTAGCCATAACCCCTTTTGCGCGCGTGGAATAAAAAAAAAAAAAGATATGGCAGTGGACTCTTCAGTTAGACTGTCATATTGTTCTAAGACACAAATTTTGGTATATGTTTACCCGCAAAGCGGGGCCACCGAAGATACTATTGTTGAAGAAAACTATTGACAATAAATTCCGTTGAAATTTTGTTTGGATAAATCGACCAAAATTGAGGTAAGAACCCCCAAATTTTACAAAAACAATGTACATTCAAAATATTCGGGTGACATGTCCATTTTATGATTTGAAGCAAACGTAATTTTGGGTCATAATTTAAATTTCTTCTTTGTTTTTTGGGCGATAAAAAATATTTGTGTTTTAGTTCCAGTTCGATTTGGGCGCTTTTTCCTTTGGCATTATTGCCTATGTTTTTGTTTATATAAATATCAAACTCTTAAAAAAAGGTTTTAAAAAAATAAAAAATCAAAATTAAGAAATAAAGAGGAGCCTAAGACACTCTCATAGACATAAAGAATATTATAAAATTTGTTTCACGTAAATCAGTTGAATACTTTATGAGTTATGCGCGGACATAAAAAACAATAGTTTCGTCTTTATAGTATAATAGTTAAGATTTAAGATATTGTTCTTTCCTTCCATAGATTTCTGCAAACACAATATTATGTACTAATTACATGTTGAAATCTTTAGATTCTAACTTCATAAGTTTATTATTAGCCAATAAAGACTTCAGCGGATCCATTACATACATTTCTATATATTTTGAGTGGTTCTGACATTTTAATGTAATAAGTACAGTTGTTATGTACTGATAACAAAAATATAAATTTGATAGGGACCTATCACATATTAATATGTGGTTTATCTGTGATGATTCAATGTATATGTAATGAGTACAGCTTCCATATACGTCAGTCATTTATGATTCTGATATTAGAATGGTTAAATATAAATTTTAAATTTTAAAATAAAAAATAAACTTAAATTAGTTCACTATATTTTATTAAATTTATTTTAAAATTTTTAGTAATTTTCACAACTTTATTTAATTTATAATATAATAGTTAGCGACGCGTTCCGGAGTGTGTCTCCATCATCGGGCGAATTTATTTTACTTTGCTTTGATGTTGCTTAATGTAAAGCCTAAGTCTCATTTATCTTGTTGTGTTGTTGTTGGGCTATTAGATTGAGCTTTTTTTTAGTTATGGTTCGGGGTTTGCTATGTTTGTCTTCTTCTGTCTCTTTGGTTTTTGATTGCTGTATCGTATAGTGCGTTTTGTCTAAATGTTTATTTGTCGTTTAATATTTTGTCTTGTTCTTGTTTATTGGCTTTGTATATTTCGTACTCTTCAGTTGCGTCTAATATTTTGCCTTATTTGCAAATATGTAATGGTTTTAAATTGGTCTCAAAGTCTGTGTAATAGTGGTTTGTCTCGATTAAATGCTACGCGAATTTGGATTTGGTGTTTAGTTTGGGTTTAAACGAAACAAAAACATGTTCAGGCTTCAGGTGTTAACAAATTAAGTTGCAACGATTGTGACAAATTCTATATTGGACTAACAGGCAGGACTTTCTATGACAGATTCATAGAACATAAACCCAAACCAAACACCGAATCCACATTCGCGCATCATTTAATCGACACAAACCATAATTACACGCGCACCAAATATTAAGCGCGCACCAAATATAAAAAAGCCGCACTTTTTAAATCAGAGGGAGCTGAATTGGTTAAGAGCATATACCAACTCATCTGCAAAATTTAGTCGGATGAAAGTATGCCCGATGAATGGAATCTCGGTATATTGTGCCCCATCCATAAAAAGGGAGATGCTCTCAAATGCACCAACTACTGGAGATTTAGTCTCCCAAACGTCGCTTATAAAATCTTGTCAGCTATCCTGTGTAACTGCTTAAAAACTTTTGTCAACGATCTGAACGGCCCCTATAAGTGTGGTTTTAGGCACACTCCAACAGATTTCAGAAAAAAAAACGGGAATTCCAAATCGATACATACCACTTCCTTATCGGTTTTAAAGTCGCGTTTGATAGCGTGAAAAGGCACAAATTATACAGAGCTATGTCTGCTCTCTCAAAATTGGTAAGAACACATTTGATGTTGAGAAAGGATTGAGGCAAGGTGACGAATTATCATCAACCATCGTTCTTGGAACAGTTGTACGCAACGCAAAAGTCATCACCAGCCACTCAATTTATCAAAAGTCCTTTCAATTGCTGGCATATGCAGACGACATAGACTTTTGGCGACAGATCTGCCGCATGTCTGTTTAGCTTCTGCGTATCGATTTTATTTTTCTTCTGCCCGCAGAAAGTAAGCAGGCGGCAGTTTTTGAAAAAAAATTGTATTCGTAAACATCGCAGCGCAGAAAATTATTTGTAAACAATCGCGATTACTAAACAAAAAAAACTGTTTGAGATTAAATTTTCGCACGGTAAAAGGTGATTTTAGGGCTTTTGGGCGAAATTTGGAAAAAATATGCTATGATGGACAAATATCTTGATGACATATGTATGCATGTAATTCAAAGCCATTTCATATACAGGGTGGGCCAAATACAGGTTTCTTTTTAAAAATGCAATAAAATTGTTGTTGGCATAACATCGGTCCTTTAAAGGGGTCAAATCGCAGCTCCGAGGCGGCCAATTGACATCGAAAAGACGGCTGATAACACGATTTTGAAATTTGGTGCTATCGGTTGTGGTATGGGCTGTGTGGCATGCCACACCATCCTGCATGAACCAGAGGTTGTCTAAATTCATGTCTTTAATTTTAGTAAAAGAAAAAGTTGGCTCTGTAACGAGCATTGTTGACCGAAACGTTGTTCCCAGCCTCATTTTCGAAGAAAAATGGTCCAATGATTACTTACTTACTTAGATCCTTGACACCTCTAAGGGGCACATGGCGTCAACTACCGCTACACGCCATCTCGTTCGGTTTCTGGAAATGTATTTTAGCTCTCCCCAACTTTTACCGAGCTTTTGTGATTCCTTGTCGACTGTTCTGCGCCAAGATTTTCTCTGGCCTCCAGGTCTTCTGCCATCTTGGATGAGTGGATCCCACTCCATTGCATGTCTTGCAATAGAGTCTGCACCACGACGTAGGGTGTGACCAATCCACTGCCACTTTCTTTTTCTAATCACGATGCCAATAGGACTTTGGCCCGTTCTCCGAAGGAGTTCTTGGTTGGAGATGGTGTTTGGCCAAAAAATCCTTAGGATGTTTCGGAGACATCTATTTTCGAAAGTTTGTAGCTTCCTTGTGACAGAAGCGGTCACTTTCCATGTACTACACCCATATAGTAGTACTGACTCTACGTTCGACCGGAACAGTCGCAGCTTGGTCTTCGTACTGTAGACGTTGCTCCTCCAAACTTTAGACAGCATGCCGAAAGCAGCTTTAGCTTTGCCGATTCGGCAGTTAACATCTTCATCCGTACCACCGCCGTCTTTTGAGACAACACTACCGAGGTACAGGAAGTTGTCCACCGCTTCAACCTGCTGTCCCGCAACGACAACTTGAGAAGAAGATTCAGAAATGTTGAGGATTTTTGTTTTCCCGGTGTTTATCCTCAAACTTTGTTTGCCTCGCATTCCAGATTAGTCACCATATGGTGAAGATCCATAATGTTGTGCGAGAGTAAACAAATATCGTCAGCGTAATCAAGATGTTGCAGGAACGAAAACATCGTCCATCGAATTCCACGCGCTTGCTCGGCTACAGCTGCATGAAGGACATCCCCTATAACCACCAGGAAAAGTAGCGGAGATAGCAAACATCCTTGACGAACTCCGCTATGGATATTGAAGTCCTCTGATACCTTTCCGTTGTGTAAGACTTGACACGATGCACCCTCGTAGGTAGCCTTTATAACGGCGATAATCTTCTCGGGTACTCCTCTCCTACGTAAAGCTGACCAAATGAAATCTCGATTCAATCTATCGAAAGCCTTTTCGAAGTCGATGAAGAGCAAATGAAGAGGGAACGGAACTCCACGCATTGTTCTATTATGATCCTCAAGGTGTTGATGTGATCAATGCAGGATGAGCCTGCACGAAATACCATTTGCTCTTTGTCGAGAGTAGAATCGAGATTTTCTTTGATTCGTTCCAAGATTATTTTCGCCATTATCTTTGCCACCGCGGGGAGGACACAGATCCTACTCCAGTTTCCGCAATCCGTAAGATTTCCCTTTTTTGGCAGTTTGACGATCATCCCTTTTTCCATTCAATGGGGAAACTTTCGTTCTCCCATGCCTGTGCTATTAAGGGGTGTAGCAACTTCGCTGATGTTTGTGGATCTGCTTGGTAGAGCTCAGCGGGAATTCCGTCCAAACCTACCGCTTTGTTGTTCTTGAGGGATTTGATTGCTGATGTTATCTCGGCTAAACTGGGAGGGCAGGTGCGAATACGGGAACTAGTTTCTACGAATAGCTCATTTGGGTTAGGGGCTGGAACACCTCCGCTATCGCCTATGTGGTTGAGCACGCTAGCAAAATGTTCCTTCCATCTCCTGAGCTGATCCTCATCCGTAACTAGCAGGGTGCCGTCTACATCCTTGACGAGGTATTGTTTCCGGGAGTTGTTGTTTCCAACCAATTCCTTGGTTATCTAGTAGACGGTACCACTGTCGCACCTTGATGCTGCTTCCTCTGCCTGTTCTGCGAGAACATTTACGCGCCTCCTTTTGTCACGTCTGACACTACGCTGCACTTCTTTCCTTTTCCTACGGTACTGAGACTCGATGTTAAATCTCTCACCTACTGGGGCAGCCGCAAGTTGGGATCTAATCGCGTTCCTTTCTTCAATCTTGCTCCATGTATCTGCAGAAAGCCATGTGCTTTGGCTTCTCTGCCTTATACCCACAGACTCAGTTGCGGCAGTTGCAAAGGCCTTTTTCACATTGCTCCAGTGTTGGTCTGCATTTTCTGGCGTGGCAATGCTGATGACTTCTGCTTCTGCGGCGAGGCGGTCCTTATATCTTTGGCGCACTGTAGGATCCCGTAATCTTACGGTATTGTACCTGGGTGTACGCAGGAAGTTTTGCCGATTTCCATCCACTGAAGCAATTCGAAGACGAACGTAGGCAAGCATAAGATGGTGATCGCGAGCTAACCCTACATCAGCACCGCGTCTGTTTCGGACGTCGAGAAGACATTTTTTAAAGCGCTTGCTAATAGCAAAGTGATCGATTAAGTTCGCTGTACATTGACGATCTGTGGATAACCAACTTATCTTGTGCGAGATCCTATGCTCGAACAGAGTACCTCCAATGACTAGCTGATTTGCGTTACAGAAGTCAACAAACCGCTCTCCATTGTCGTTCCGTTCCCCGATACCGTGGTTACCCAGAACGTGCTTCAACGCTGTGTTGTCCTGGCCAACCTTAGCATTAAGATCTCCCATTACGATAGTGATGTCTCCATTCGGCGAGCTTCTGTAAACCGCGCTAAGTTGGCTGTAAAATTCGTCCTTCTCGGCTTCCGACGCTTCCTCAGTTGGGGCATAGCACTGGATGATGGTGATTTTTCTTAGTTTACTCTGGAACCTGGCTGTCAATATCCTGTCGTTGATGGGTTTCCAGGTTATAAGACTTTGCCGCGCCTTTGGAGTCAACATTAAACCTACGCCGGAACATCGGGAGCTTCCAACTGGTTTTCCGGAGTAAATAAAGAAAGTGCTTTTCGAAGGTGAATCCACCTGCCCTGCGCTCAACCATCTCACTTCACTCAGACCCAAGATGTCTAGGTTGTACCGTAGGAATTCTTTCTCAAGTTGGAGGAATCTGGCGTTGTTAGGGCCTTCTTCGCGGTTATCGAGAAGAGTTTTAACATTCCAGAATCCAATCTTTGTCCTTGTTCGATAGCCAAAAGTCGTCATCGTTTGATCATTCCTTATCCGATACTGTAGTTGCCGATTCGAAGCGGTTGATTTCTTTACATGTGGTAGGTTGCCAACCCGTCACACGACCCCCAGACCCGGAGGGCCGGATCCTTGTGTAGCCTTAGGACAGCAGGCCGGATAATCCGATACCAGTAGCCCACTACGGGGATATGAGTGCTGCCGTTGACCCTTGAAGGGTTCATCCGCCACCATCTCTTTTTCAGCACCCTGGCTAGTACTGAAATTCCTTACCGACCTCAGCTCTAAATATTTCAGAGTAGCTCACGTAAGGTCTCTGTCGTCCATACTGTTGGTGACACCGTTGATTCTGATGAATTCATCCGCCGCACACCTTCCTTCTGATGGGCTCGCCTAGGACTTCAGCCGACTTATACAGCCAGTCTTTTCCGACAGAGTATTTATAGTGTTGCTATTTTTGTCTCTTGTTCAACACTCGCGCTTATTTGTTTGGCAAGTCAAGTCCGGATGGACGAGACCAGTACCCGATGGTTACCACTTGGAGGTAAAATAAGCACAATTGATGTGTAGTATTCGTTACATCACTGGACATCGCCGTGTTGACGCCACTCAGTGACTACCCGCGTCCTACAACATCCAACCATCCAACCAATGATTACCCACCCTCTTCCTATGTAAATGTTTTCCTGTTTTAATTTCAATTTTTTTTATTCTGCAGACTGTTTTTTTTCTGTACAAACTGCCCGACGCACGCCGACTTGATTTCTGCGTACTTTTGATGTTTGCGAACATAATTTGATTTTCAGGCCCACTGAAGTCAGATTTCAATTTTGTTTACGAATACAAACTTTGCAGATCTAAGTTAGTCAGACGATTACGAATTCGCCCATTGTCAGCAGAACGAAGCGAGATGTGACAGGCGCATTTGCATTGAATCAGAGGCGTCTAAAATGGGATTGGCGGTAAATGAGGACAAGACGAAGTATATGCTGTCATCGAAAAAGAAATCTCAACATCGTCGACTCGGGCAAAATATCACCATGTACATCAGATATAACTTCAAAATTTTCAAGGACTTTGTCTGCCTGGGATTTACTATTATTATTATTTCGAGGACCCTCTCTCAGAGAAGCAAGGAGACTTTACAACAAGAACCTAATCATCCCGGTTCTGCTCTATGGGGCAGAAGCATGGACATTGCAAAAATCGGAGGAAATTATGCTAGGGTGCTTTGATGGGAAGATTTTTTGTGTGATTTTCGGTCCGGTGTGTATCTAAGGAGTGTGGAGGAGAAGATTCAACGACGAGCTATACGGGCTATACAGCAACGTTGACCTGGTCAAAAAGCTGAAAATACAGCGGCTGATATGACTTGGAGCGTATGGACAGCAAGTAGTGTGTGACTATACCTACCATAAAACTTGTAAAAAAAGTACTACTCTCATGAAACTGTATAAATGTTAAGAGTAACACGAGAATCAAGGATGAAAAGAGCATATACAAATATTTAGGAGGAAAGGGTGTTTTTTTAAAGGTTAGATAAACCGGCTATACATATGAGTGTTTTTTATAATACAAATTCTATAAACTACTGAAATACATCAGCCAAGTAGAAGACTTAGCATTATTTAATTGGACTTGTTGAATTATTGATTCAATATAGCTTTTAACGACCTTTAGTCCATCAAAATTGGCGTTTCGTCCCGGCGTTCTCACTTGGACTCTTCAGTTGACAGTCAAGACGCAATTTTTATTAAGTACAGTCCAGCTTACATCAATTTTACAGCGAAAATCAATTGTTAACTATATCCAACCCAATTAGACGAAACGCCAATTTTTATGGACTAAAGGCCGTTAAAAGCTATATTGAATCAATAAACCGAGTATATTTCACCTGTTCTACGGAAAACAACGTCTTGTTTCTTTTTTTGATTTTGTTATATTTAGATCTCAATTTTACTTTTATTGTATTCAGCGTTGAAGAATACTGTCAATTCATATACCATATAACTCAAATATACCAAACTAAAATTTCATTTAAAACACTAACATTTTCTCTATCACTCAAAAAAACACGCTTTCCTAATAAGGATTTTTAAAGACTCTTTTGATTCTTGATTCTAGTGTCACTCTTAATATTTATACCAAAGTTTCATGAGGGTAGTATTTTTTCACAAGTGTTATGGTATAGCCCCACACTTTTCACATTCCCGCAATAAAGCACCCTCAAAACCACCTCCAAACATATTTTTATGGACTCATCTTTTTTTTTTCTAATTTTCTGTTTTAAGTCAAGTTCTTAGAAAATTGCACCTCCCACCTAACAGCCGCCACCAGGAACTGCAAGACTTGCATTTCTTTTATCAGCCTTATACACCTTTCGACTCATATAATTTTTTTTTGGTTTACTTTTGCACCCCAAATCTGCTGTGGGCTCTTAGACTGATGTGTATACCTATGTATGTGTATTTGTAGGACTTATTATACGTAATGGAAACATTTTTGTAGACTTATCACGATGTTATAGATCTACATACATACACAGGGTGTCCAGTAAATAATGGATTACCTTGCAACCGGTTATAGGATATATACAAAAAAAATTTCCTTGTAGTTTTTCTTTTTAGCTTATGATTAAAAAACAAAGTACGACATGCCTCAAAAACTAGAACATTACCACCACGGTTGAATGATTATTATAGTTTTTTTATTTTTAAAATATTCTTGAATAATTGTACTAATAGATGTTATATAAAAAAATATTACAAGAAAACTGCAACAGAAAATGTTAAATTTGGTATAACATCTATTAGTACAATTATTCAAGAATATTTTAAAAATAAAAAAAACAATAATTATCATTCAACCGTGGTGGTAATGTTAAAGTATTTGAGGCATTTCGTACTTTGCTTTTTAATCATAACCTAAAAACTTAAAGGAAAATTAATTTTTTTTAATTTTTTTTTCTGAAAGGTCTTAAGGCCAGCCAGCTAAAACCGGTTACAAGGTTATCCATTATTTACTGGACACCCTGTATAGATAAACAATCATGTTAAATATCCCATTTGATAGATATATATAGATATCATACCAATTTGCACAAGTCTAGATATACTTACCTATACTCTCTTAATTGGTACTTAAAAATAAAAAAAATTGTCATATCAATTGTGAAACATTTGACATTTGAACACAAAATTGGTATAATCTGTTTAATTTTGTAATTTATTTCAAAATTATTTACACAAACATGCTGCTGGCTATTTGAAATGCTGTCAATTATTACGATTTTTTTTCACTTAACTACAATATTTCAGGCTGTGATTTATCATATAGTGATATATAGATGTTACTGCGTATAATAAGCATGACTGTTTTATATATTTTATTTACATACACTCCGCTCAACTTGAATAGAAACAAACTTTTTGTTTACTGTCTGAGCGTGTAGCGCTTTGGTAAATTTATAAATTCATCTTTTGGTTTTAGTTCCTATAAGAGGGATCTAATGCAAATAAAACTGCAGAGACAGAATAATTCAGGAAAATACCATTAGGTTATTTTTTACCACTTTTCTAATTACTTCATTTAAAACACTGTTTTTTTTTTGCGCCACTTGAACAGAAACATTCTCTTAAATAAGGAAACAAATTGAAAAAGAGCAGTAAAATTGGGAAGTTTTCTATTCGTAATCATATTTTAATATGTTTGCTACCATCTTTATTTGAAATAACTTGAAAAACCGATTTGCAGACTCAATCATGCAGTTATTTTATATAATTTAAGGAAATTGCACTTCATGCTTCTTTGATTGCAGCAGTAAGTGAATCTTTCACCTCATATTGTCGGTCAGAATCGTAAACTTTACTAACCATCCATCCTCATACGTTTTTAATAATATTTAGGTCCGGAAAATACGGTGGCCATTGAAGTAAGATAACATTTTACTCGGATATCCAACTGATAATACACCTTGCGTTGAGGATTGGTACGTTTTCTTGTTGAAATGTCCATGGTATTGGTCCAAAGACATCGGTTAACTTAGGGAAGGCTTCTTGCAGTATTTCCTTGTAGGAGTTTGCCGTCATTTTCAATGTGGGAGAGTCCAGAACAATTTTCCAAAACCAGAAAATCGCACCCCACGCCATTACACCGCCTGGGTTCCTCCCTTCTAACATGAAAATAGTAATTATATCCGTCCAGGCCATCATAAATGATTTTTGTTCGTCAGAAAATACCACTTTTGTCCACTCTTTCTTCCACGTCATATATTTCCTGCAAAAATCTATTATATTCTGTCTTCGTATTGGATTTAACGGTGCTTTTTTCTTCAATTTTAGGCGCTTTAAATGTTGTGACCGACGTCCGACACGTCTAATAGTGTTAAGACTGTAATACCACATTTAGCCTTGATTTTAGCAGCAGAGCCATTTGAATTTGAAGCCAGTCTAATTATCTTTATTCGGTCTGCTTCTGTTGTGGCTCTTGATAATTTTGCATATTTTTCCATAGTTTTCTTTATTTCTATGGTTCGACCAAACAATTTTCACACTTCTACTTATATTGTTTGGCAATTGTGCGTAGGTGAAGCTTGTTTTCCGCGTGTACTTCTATTTTGGCGTTTTCTGCAGGGTTTAATGGTTTTCCGCAGCCCATCATTTCTTTGATCAAACAATTATTATTTTTAATCTACACTACTATTATTATAACAATATTTTTTCTTCTTATAGTAATCTATAGAGACAAAACGCACACTGTTTCTATTCAAGTGGCACAAAAAAAACAGTGTATTTTATGAAGTAATTCTCATGTTTGGGCAGGAGCTCCAAAAACTTACTTGAGTTTGTTGGACAGAATTCAAAAGAGAGCTTTAAAAATGATAGGCGAAAGATCTATAACAGAAACAATTACAACTCTCGAACACCGCCGTAATTTTTCGTGTATTTCTCTATTTTATCGCTATTATTATAATCAGTGTTCTAGTGAAATAGCCAGTTGCATTCCCCCCTTAAAAAATTCAACCGTAACAATCGCGCTTCTAGGAATGCCCATCAGTTTACCCTCGAGCCCAACTTCGGACGTACTGTAATGAACAGAGATTCTTTCTTCAGTCGCACCACACGAATGTGGAATGCTTTACCTGACTCGACTTTCCCCTCCCATCTCGATGTGCAAACGTTCAAAACCAATGTGCATCGGTATCTCCTTCTAAATCCTCTCATACTTACCTAATCGCTCGTGCTGTGTTAAAAACATTTTAAGGGTAGCCATAACCCCTTTTGCGCACGTGGAATATATACATAAAAAAAAAAAGTGGTAAAAAAATAACCTTATGGTATTTTCCTGAATTATTCTGTCCCTGCAGTTTTATTCGCAATAGATTTCTCTTTTAGGAACTAAAACCAAAAGGTGAATGTATGAATTTACCCAAGCGCCACACGCTCTGATAGTAAACAAAAAGTTTGTTTCTATTAAAGTGGAGCGGAGTGTATGTACTCATGTATTATGAACTTTTATATATATGTACATAAGTATGTTAGTATTTAAATCAATATTTATCTTGATTTGAGTTAAATCAAATTTTATGGAAATCAAGCTATGTATGCAGTCAGTATTTTGAAATTGTTCTAGAACAAATAAATTAAAGAAATTTCTATTTCTTTGTAATTGAGTCAAAAACTTATCTGAAAGGTCGAAAACAAAGGTAACTAGTTCAATAACAATGATATTTCCCCTTATTTTATAGATAAATTATAAAAAAAAGATGCACACATGATCAAATTGGTCATACGATTTACTCTTTTCCTTCACAACAATAATGTCCCTGTACTCTTCTAATATGTGTGGTGTAGAACCTTATTACATATATTCTTAAGAAACTAAGCGTGAAAAAAGGCTTTAAAAAACATTTTTTTTTTAATTTTAATTTTTAAAAGAAATGTGTTTTTTTAGAAAGCAAAAAGCTTTTTGAAAGCAATGATTTCACAGTGTGACGACCCAAAAAGTAATTTTTTCAAAGCGTTTTGTGAAAGTGATTTGCTTTCATAAAAACACTTTCACAAAAAACACGCTTTCACTGTGTGACTTGGTCCTGAAAGCTTTAAAAAAAAAACAAACCACTTTTAGAAAACGCTTTCTGATTTCCGATTGTTCGTGAAAGTTTTTCACCCGAATCGCTCTTCTGTCAGCTGCATTTTATTAGGTCATAAATCATTAAATCAGTTTTGAACTAAAAAATCCACTCCGATGGACCAAAAATCTACAATAATCTTAATATTATAAAGGAAGTGAGTCATAATTCCACGATTGTTTTTGGGGGAACGTTAAGATTGTGGTGGTATATAAGCTAAGCAGACGCCATTGTCAACAGTTCCCTTATGGACAACAGTATCTTGGGTGACCCATTTAGCGGGTTAGAAGGAGTTTTACTCTCTCTCATCAGGGTCGCCGTCCCGCTCAACCAAGCACACACCAATAAATCACTTGCAAAAAGCACAGCAAGAGCTTGTTCCGATTATATACATATGTAGAATGTCAATTGCCATGATATATTTTCTTCATCAACAAACGGCTCACAGTGGGGCCACTTGTATGGGAGAGCGGAAAAGACTCCATAAAAACTAAACCACTCCACCGATTTTGTTGAAATTTTCAGGAATGATTATCAATAGCAAGAAAAATTTTTCCTATCATTCCCCCTGTTTGTTGTTGTTGAAGGGGTTGAATATAACAACAACCACATATACTCTTTTCCGCATTGCTTTCGGACCGTTATATTAACATTGAAAGTTTTTAGTGCAACAACAACAACTTTTTGGTCTACCACAAATTCATACTTTCTTTGTAACAGACCTCCAAATTGTTGTTGTGACATTAAAAACTTTCAATGTTAATATAAGGCTAAGAGCGCATAAGCAACTTTCAGTCACGAAACAGTTTGGTTGCTAAAATTATTCCCATGTGAGAGTGGGCGTATATGCAGAAACTATTACTATTCGATTGGAGCAACTAAACAGTTTGGTGTTTTGACACAAACTAAACGATCACCCCAAATGAGTTGCTCTGCTTGTGCGGTAGATATTCTTCGCCGCAGACGAGCTCCAGACAGTTATCCGAATTTAAAAAAAATATTTTTTCAACCGAGATGACAAGGGACAAAAAAATGTATACTAAAATGGTGTTTAAAGCCGCATCAAATTGATTTTCCATTGCATTTTTGCTTTAAACCTTGAAGAAAATTCGATTTGACACCTTTATGAGGCTCATAACTTGAGTTATATTTGTCGAACATTTAAACACGAAGTATTTAATTTAAGTTAAAATGTCAGGCTATATTTGTGTGTAAAAAAATTAGCAAAGTTATGCAGAAAATCATACTAAATAGATGATTTAGTGAAAAATCAATTCGATTCTGGGCATTGTAAAATTTATAAGTTGGTAAGAAAGTTGCTTATGTGTGCGGTCATCGATCAACTATATAGTGATTAAACTATTTAATTTTGGTAAGAGTTGCATGTGCGCGCTAAGCCTA
Organism: Melangyna quadrimaculata; assembly: GCA_949320155.1. Lineage (NCBI taxonomy): Eukaryota > Metazoa > Arthropoda > Insecta > Diptera > Syrphidae > Melangyna > Melangyna quadrimaculata. The sequence continues at coordinate 435,345,236 of OX439483.1, forward strand.
ACGGTGAGAAAGCAGTGAAGCCTGCAATTTAATTTTAATAATTCAGGAGTGACTTTTCAAAAGAGAACATAAATAGCTACTTATGGTAATTTCTCATAAAATTGAACAAAAAAAAAAAACTAAAGCAAAATTGTAATTTTCCATATGATTTCAGGTTTTTGCTTGTTTTCAAAGTCCGATTTACAGGGTTCAATTTTTTTTTAAACTAACTTCAACCACCGTAATCGAGCATTAGAACTTAGAGTTTTTTTTTTGAAAAGTAGCTCCTAAATTCTTATTTTTATTACTTTGTTCGGCAGTTGTCTCTAGTTGTCAATGATTTTTTACAGGAATATAAGGCAACAGTATAAGCTTTAAGAAAATGTCAATTTTAGACCGGAGCTCAGCGGAGCTTTTTTTGTAGGCTTACAAAAGTTCACATTATCTGGTTTCTTTTTCCCACTCGCTCTATTATTTTTTTTAATGTCATATTTTAAAAATTTGTGCTATTTTATAATTAATTATTTTTCTTTTGTATACGAACTACAAATATGGTGAGTTTCGTAATTGTATCTTTACAAATAAAACCACAGTAAGTCAAATTGTTCATTAGTAAAAACAGATGATTTTTGGGTAAAATAATATTTTCGAACTTCCTAAGTCTCTCAGAGCCACAAACAAAAATGAAATGAAGAAATCGAATTAGAACTGTTTTTTCTTATTATTAATGAAAACAATAGCCTATCAAATACCGCAAAAAATAAATAAAAAGAATTGGAGTTTTTTCCATGTTTTCCCCACTGTGCGGCCGTCCTTTGTCAACACAAAATTACGGAAGAACTCGCCTTCTTCTTCGCGCAAATCTTTCATGAATGTTGTGCGTGTTACTGATTCTAAGCACTGCATTCTCAAAACTGGCGCGCCCAAATTGATCTACACTTAGCCGTATTTCTTTAAGTCTTGCTCAAATACGCTTATTATTTATGATTCCTCTTATGTATAGTTTATTGCCTAAGTTATAAAACTTCAAAAACTTTCTTCAGCGAACTCCATATCGCAGGTACTTGGACAAAACAATTATTAACTAAACTAAGTTCAAAGTGGCAAATACCAGAACCGGTTACACACAAAACACTTTCAAAAACGACTTTCAGAAAACGATTTTGCTTTAATAGAGTGACGTTGACGATTTAAAAATTATTTCAGAAAATTTGCTTTCTTGAGAGTAAAATGTCGCCTTTACAAAGCACTTTTGATTGCTCTCTGAAAGCACTTTTTGGACAAATTCAAAACCGGAATTTTTGACACGATTTCTCGACCAAAACTACCCTCTCTTGCAATCTGTATGTGTTTTTGGTGTTATTTATCAATATGCATTTGTAAGTAAGTATACAGACTAGATAGTTCGTAAGAAGCTTCTTTATAGGACAACAATCTAAAAAAATTGATTTAATTCGACGAATCGACGAATTAAATAAATAAATGAAATTGTACTAAAAACTTATTTAACATGTATTTTCTGTAACTTTTCAATAATTTTAGATCACTTACACTTAAAAAAATTAACAAAAAAAAATAAAAACAAAAGGCGAACACGAATAGGGAAACATCAACTCTTTTACACTCCCATACTAATGTTTTATTCATTTCAATAATTTTCCTGTCACACTGGCTTAGCACTCTCCTTTTGTCAAAGTCAACAAAACAGTCAACAGCAACTATATCCCACCCATACCCGTCATTTAATTTAACAATGCAAAAAAAAAAGTTATACAGGTCTTTATGTATGAGGTACCCATTTATACTTTTATATACATATAACAGAGCCTTTTTTCAGCACAGTCAAAATAAAAAGTAAAAAGAAACACAAAATTTAGCATACTCAAATCGGCTACCGTAGTTTTTTTTTTTTTGTCAGGTCTCAGGTGCCACCGCGTGCACCGGGGTCGGACGTCTTCCTCGCCAAAAGGGCTCCGTCAGTGGACATGAAGGAACCAAATGCGAGCAGTGCTCTTAGCTATCAGTAAGGTACGATACGACCATAAGGTAGTAATAATTTTGAATTGTAAGCTCGATAGTTCTAAAATAAGCAATGTAACTGAGGTGAACGAAGTGGCCATAGTAAATTTGATCAAACCTTTATAGAAATAAAACGCACAAGGGTGTTTCACTGTTTCTGTTATGTTACATTATATTTCAACGAGAGTTATCTTTCTCCAGGTCGACTTTATGAAATACTTAACGGAGCAGTAGGATGGTCTACCTCATTTAAGTACTGCAAACACGCCTTAACTTATCGTAACAGTTTCATACCATAAAACAAATAGTTCAACCAGTTACTGCAGTTTAAAGTACCCTTTGCCCTCTATTTTTGTGTTTCAAATCACTTTAAAATTGTAAACTTTTTTGTGTTTCAAAATTGGTATCTTAATTTTCTGTGTTTCAAATTATATTAAAATTGAATTAATTTTATGTTTCAAATCATATTAAAATTTAAACTATTTTGTGTTTCAAATCATTTTAAAATTGAAATTATTTGGTGTTCAAACCATACTAAAATTGTTATATAGCTAGCGATTATTTAAAGAAAATTATTATCTTTTACAAAATTTTTAATTTGAATTAATCAAAATTGAGTTGTTTTATGATCCTTTGAAATGTTACTCATTATATTATCTAAGATATAGTACTAGTAACTTTTATTTTATTCTTTTTTAACACTTAAATGGAATGTCTTATCAGGCAGACGGCGGAAAATCCATGGCTTTATTCTTAAGTAAAGAAATATTGTAAAACATTTTTTGTATAATAAAGAATTTATCTATCTATCTATCATCTTATGTTACATTAATTAATGACTTGACATTTTACTTGCGATATAGGTACTGATTGACTTATATGTATGCACAGTTTTGACTAATATGCCCACACGTTTTTTAAATTTTTTTTTAGGACCAAAAATAACGGAAACTGCCATTCAATTTTTTGTTTTACCAAAAAGGAAAATTATGTTTATCTCAAAAACGGGTCCGAGGATTTTGTTGAAAAGAAATTCAAACAAATTAAATAAGGAAAATCTACTTTTTGATAATTTTTTAATTTCAAAAATTAGATTTTTGCATGATTTTTGATTTTCTCGAAAAAGGTGAAGTTGAAATTTTTCATTTTTTTAATTGTAAAACTTTTAGAAAGTATAAACATTATTGTGAATCAACATACAAAAAAAAAATTGAAAATTTATATTTTAATATTTTGACAACAATTTGGTCAATATTTTTAAAACTAGATGTAAAATAGTTTTTTATTATTTTGTAGAATACTTGAAAAAAATCATCTTTCTAAATTAAAAAATAACGGTATCTTCCATACAAATGATGAAAAACCGTTAAGAAAAAAATTATTTTTCTCAAAAAGAATTTTGATAAAAAGATGTGCGTATGGTCAATATTTTGATGAAAACAAATTTTACCAATAACGGTTAATAACGGTACCTGTCATAGACAAGATTTTTATTGTTTTCAAATTTCTCGTTGACGGCGCTCCGATTTCAACCGAAATTTGTATACGCAATTTATCACAATTCAAGCAATTTTGTATATGTATACAAATTTGCAAAAAAATAATTTTTGGATTAAACAAAAAAATATTGTTTTTTTTTTTGAAAATTCAGTATCTTGAAAACGGGCTAGTGAAATTTATTTTTATTTTGTGTAAAATTGAATTCTATTAAATACTAAATGTTGGCATACCAGATTTTATTTTTGAAAATGAGCAAAAAATTTAATTGTATATAAAATTAATTTTTAAAAAATAAATTCATATTTATCAAACAAATCAGATGGCATACTTGATTTTGACCTTTTGTGAGCCATTAAAATAATAAATTTATAGTAATTTATTTTTTTTTTTAATGCTATCATAATATTTTAGAACCAATACCTATGCATATGCCAGGGCGGATCCAGGCTTTCAGCCAGGGGGGGGGGGGTTCACACAAATAAATCCAATATAAAGTACAACACAAATAAAATATCGTTTTTTTTATTGCAGTTATACTGTTAATAAAAAAATACAAAAAAATAGGTACGTGAGTATCTCTTTGGCTTTTAAAACCTCTATTATAAATTCTTTAAACTACTAGGTCAATTTTCCTTTTCTATTTTGAGAAGCGATTAATAACATCTTCTACGACTACTGCAACATCTTTGTGGACATTCAGGAGTGCCAGCCCTGTAAGCCCTAGTTCACACGAGACAACACCACACGTTTTTTAGCTGTAAACATCCGAACAAATGAGCAGTGGCGCATACATTTACATAGAGCTGTTCACATGATGATTTCTCTGCAAAAACGTGTTAACCTGTAAAGTTCGGATGTGTACAGCTTAAAAACATGCGGTGCAATCTAGTGTTAAATAGACCTAAGGCGTTCTTCTGGCACTGATGACCGCAACCAAGTTTTCAATCGACACGTTGGGTAGCGAAAGATCTTTCTGCAGTAGCTACACTTATAGGTAGCGTAGCGTAGTATAGCTAAGAACTTTTTAATATTTGGAAACATTTTTGCATCATATTTTCCAATTATTTCCACAACTGTTTGTGAAACGATTGGATTTTTCTCCCACTGGACCATCCACAGTCTATATTCATTAACAACAGCATGAAAAGGTGTGTTGTCTATAAATAGTTTGTAATTGCAAGCAAGTCGTTTGACTGTTGCAATATCACTATCATCGAAGCTGGCTTTGGGAAGAAAAACACCTAGTTCGTATAAATTGAGGACTTCAGGCGACAGACGATCCTGCCAATTGTTTATGACTGCATCAAGCAGAGGAATATAAACCGCTCGCCGAAAATATTCTTCAGCTGATTGATTTGGTAGATTGTTAACCCTTTGAGTTTGTCGAGACACCAATCTAGGACATTTTAACTCAATGTTAAAATTTTCGGGCACTTCTTACAGCAAATTCTCTCTTTTGCTGGAGAACAGTCATTGTATCTTGAAGAGCGTCCTTAGCTCTTCTAACGTCGAGTGCTTTAGCTTTACCTTAATGAATTAAAGTTATTTATGTAAAAGTAACTACAAAGTTAAAAATAAAAAAGCGAACGAACTGTTTATTTACGTATCTAAAATATTACTCAAGCAGATCGATGAAACTATGAAATCTAAACTGCTCAATGTCTGCAATAAACAATGCGCGTCCGTAGCTGTTTTATTCTCTTGCCAGGTGGAAATAATTCTTAAGGCATCACAGATTTTCACCAAGTTGTCTCCTTGAAAAGGTGTCCATCGTGCCTCTCAACCCAACGTGTCTCGCAGATACTTTGCAGTGAAGCTCCCAGTTCTCTTTTGAAAATTGTTGGTGACGTATTTCGACAAGAAACTACTTTTGACGAAGTCGCTAAGGCGTTATTTAAAACATGGTTGCTGCATGGACATCGTTTAGCATGGATCACGTTTTTTGAAAGCTCCTGCACAGCACCTTTGGCGTCGGAAGCCATACCCGAGCAGCTATCGGTTCCAATGCCAACACATAATGACAAATCTATAGCAAATTTATGGCACAGATTTTCCACTATCTTCGCCAGAGCTACTCCAGTTAACCGAGGCTCCGCAGAATTGGTACTATGACTCGATCCTTCACTCGATCCTTCAGCTAGAAGCATTTCATATGCATTACAAAAAGTCAGAAAGCCTTCTTTTATTACACCGTTATGAAGGTACCTAACCGACAGGCTCAGCTGAGATACATGTGAAATGTCTGTTGTTTTATCAAACAGCAGAGCGAAAAATTTAGCATTCCTTACATTTTCCAATATACTTTCTTGTATTACATCTTTGCATATATCTATTAGAGAATTCTGCACCGTTTTGCTTATGTATGTGGCGTTGGATTTGACAGTCTCTAATTGGCGGCTCAACGCAGTTTCACCAGACTCTATTCGAAATTTCAGTAAAGCTCTAAAATTGCCTTCCGAACTTGATGAGTACAAATGAAGTTAGGATTTTTTAAAAGGAAAAAAAGCCGATTACAAAAAAAATTATTTTTAAAAATAAAATTAAAAAACAAACACATATAAAAATCAAATAAAAATAATTTTTTTCTAATCGGCTTTTTTTCCTTTTCAAAAATCCTAACTTCATTTGTACTCATCAGATTCTAAAGATTAAGATCTCAAAATTAAGCTTACCAATGTGGCTAAAGTTTTAAATAAAAATAATTGGGGAGGACAAAAAATGTTCGTACTGAAAGGGTGAGTAAATGTCCCGTCAACTTTATATATGCTATTTTAAATTCAAAGTGTGATGAAAAATTTTAAATTTTCAAGCAACAAATTATGCATAAATTTAGGTATAATTTTTTTCTACAAATATTTTAATAATTTTATATTTATTAATCTAACGGGGAACAAGTAGGGTCAATTTAATAAAATCAATCTACACTTTATTATACAATATTAGAAAATTTGTCGTGCCATATCTTGAAAATTTTTTGACTTACATAAAATCTAAATAAACAGAAATGTAGGAAATTTAGTGTTCTATAAAAAGTGTACGAAGTGATTTTTGGTTCGGATGGACATTGGGTGGGATAAGCTTGAAAACCATTTTTAAAATCGAAAATTTGCTGGTTTTCAACAATAACTTTTTATAGGAAGGAGCTATCAAAAAAAAATTTGTAGAGTAAATTGTAGAGAACATGTTAACCTACAAAAGCAAACAAAAATGACTACTCTACGACTAACAGCGGTTGAGAAAATTGAGTAAACACTTTTAAACACCTTTTTCAAAATGGCGAACGACGCAGAGGGCTTTTTTATTGGAAAAATGTGGTTTTAGAATCCCCAAGAAGTACTCTTTAAAACTAAACAATAAAATTCTCCTCCCGAGTTTTTTGTAGATATTTTTGCTAATTTGATTGGACTAAAACCGGTATCACAAAAGGTGCTCAGCGATGGGGTGGATTCCGCGACGTGGGGTTTTATTAATCGAACAATTTATTCGATTAATAAAAGGATGACTAATAAAAATACGTATACAAAAATAAGTGGTGGTACAGGGTGTACCTAAACTTAAAGTGGGCGCCAGGAATTTTATTGATTATACAATTTAGGTAAATTCTAAATCTAAATTGCCGTAAATGATGAATAAAAGAATGAAACTGATTTATTATACCCAAATTGGAATTTTAAAATGTTTATTAAAATAATAATCTGGGAAACCTTTATAGGTATAGGTAGAAAACCCAGAATTTTTTTTGAAAACAAGTAAAATTAACAATTGATTTTGAGGATTGGCAGAGGGCCAATTTTGCAAAGATAAAAGCAAGTTTAAGTTAAAAGTTATTAAATCAACTAAGCAAAAAATGGCATGTCACAAAGGACACAAAGCAAGATCACTTTGGTAAAGTTCCCGAACAAACAATGGATTCTAAACCGGTCGAGGGTCCCGCCATTTCGGGATATTAACAACGGTGCGAAAGTCTAAACGGGGTACAACTAGTTGCCAACTTTATGGCCACAACAAAAAAACGAAAATTAAATACACTAAAAGACAAACACCAATCAATAAAAAAATACTTAGCTCTATTCTTTTTCGCAATCCTATTACTTCCGACAGGCGCGAACGCAAAAATTAAGAGTGAAATTGTATGGCGAGGTTCATAAATTTCTGAGTTTGCGCCTGACTTCCGAAAATATGATTTCCGTCGGCACTGGACAAACTATTTTCCTTCTCAAATAATCAATCTAGTTCCTCTGTTCCTCAAACAATTTTCCCCCTCCGGGATTTTAAAGGAATATCCAATTAATCTGTTCTTCTAAGACTCGGATAATTCTCGAAAAAAATATTTCGTTTTTCCTTTCTTTGACCACACTCTACGATAGATTTCCAAAAAGTGCCTGTCACCGTCATGGCAGACTAGTCTCGTCCATTTGCCACTTACTCTCTTGCCATCTCTTTCAGATCGTCGGTGCATGTGGTATTCGGTCACAGTCTCATTGCAACACCTTAACCAATGGGTGAGATGCGCGCTGATGTTGAATCGAGCCACGCATGCGATCTCTTTCCAAAATTGGCTCAATTGACGAGTTCAGTCCCCTTTCCGCCAATTTCCTAATGGTCTAAAAAGATAAACGAACAATTACCGATTTACACGCGAAAGTCCCCAGCCCAAATCGGCCCAGATAAGACTTTGGAGGAAATTTTTTGCCAGATGGGACCAACACCATCTTTAAACCAAGCGACGAGACAGAATTCGATAATTTAGTGAAAGTTAAATTAGTCTAAACCCGTAGGCTTTTGTTCAGACTTTTAAGGGATAGGGAAACACGTCGCAAAGTGATTTTTCTTATGTGTTCAAGACACTTTAGGCTGGGCATTAAGCCATACTAAAATAACGTTGGTGTGAACTAGGTGTCACACATCTCGTTGAACATGGTTCTTCATGTTATATTCCCGTGTGGACCATCTGTCCCACACTCAAGGTTTATGTGGACCACCTGTCACACATTGTATGTAAAGTTATGAGTGTAATTTTTCGATGTGAACCATCTGTTTGCTTTGTAGCTTGCGACAATCCGTCGCCCTTTGATATTAGATATCGTTGGTGTGGATCGCCTGTCACACATTCTCCACTTTGATTAATGCCAACCTGCTTGGGTTGCTTTTCCAGAATACTTTAAGAACAGAGGTCTCTGGTTGATGGAAACCTGGTATCTATTGAACTCTAAGAGTATTTTGGAGCCACAACGAAAAAGGAATGACTAAAATGGATTATGGATACTAAATAGGCCAGTGAAACTTCTTGTGGTAAAATTTACCGCAACACTGTTGATTATTGGAACGAAATAGTTTATGTAGATACGTCAACATATAGTTTGCCATCCATATACCTTGAATATGTGCGTAGAAGAAAATAAATATTTAACTTAAATTGGATTTTTAAATTTATTAGACTCTCTGTAAAATTCGGTTCAAATATACAATCTCGTCTCGATCTCGTCTCGGATACTTAAAAGGCAGTCTCGCCTCGTCTCGGTCTCGTCATGCGATACCGAGACTTTACTCGTCTCGTGGCCAGCCCTAGTATATAGCTACCCCAATAACATATTCGCTTTTTGTTCAAGGACAACCGCATTTCCTTTAATTTGTTCACCCTAATAAACTTTATTTTGTCTTCATCACCAAAGGTTGTCTTATTATAATATGCTGCCAAGCTCACTTGTTGGAATAATGAGACTAAGAATATACCTATACCTACCCACCTTCTAACTTACCTTCCCCATTCACAACACAGACCCTCTTCTGATAGAAGAAAGGCTTGCGTTTTCCACAAGACATCGAGAATCGAGAAACTTTCCAAATTATTTCATTATCCTTCGGAACAAATCAGACCCTTATATGTATATACCCAAAGTATAAATACCCTCATCCAACCGACGACCCCGGCCCTTTTCGCTTTTTGAATTCCCAAAATCCCCTTAACAAGTGCCTTCCATGTTTAAATGGCTGTGTAACTAGTTGCTGTAATGGGTCTTTGGGGGTTTGCAGCAAAACAAGAAGACAGCACAATCGACAATAATTCTCATTAAAAAGGAAACTTTTCGCATGCCATAAATAGAAGTAAGGAGATTACTCCATAATCTTACCCTCCATCCCTCCGCCCGTAAGCTCCTCTCTTCACTTCACTTTACTGCGACAAAAATATAAAGGATAACTAATTTTCTTTGTTTATTTTGTAAAGTTTATGTCAACATTCTGCTATTGAAGGTTCAATTTCACACCATTTTCGCATCATCCCTTTTTTACTCTTAGGTATACCTATATAAATTGTTATTTGTTTTATTCTTATGTTTGTTAGAATGTCCTTTGTCAATGAGCCAATTGACTGTCATATTCCCTTATAACATAGTTTAACTTTTTGATGGCCAAATCAATGTCCAAGTCCGTTATTTGCTGGTAAAGTACCATTCGTGTAAATTCCCAGTCTCTTGAGCTAACTTTGAGGATTATTCCACAATTGGAGTTGTTTTTATCCGCAATAACTCCTGCAGCTAGCTCTTTGTCGGTCACACATCCTAGTCGAGCAGCAAAATCACTGGAAGTTATTTTGTCAGACTTGATATGTATCAAAAGGATATTTGTTTGAACATTGTCAATATCGACGGTTATAAATGGACTTTTCAACTTGTGGATGGCTGGAAAAAACATAAAAGAACAAAATATGGTCGTTAAAAATGGAAACAAAAAATATATAAAACTCGTAAGTGTGTAACTTAGTACAAAAAGTTTATTTATTTTAAAAGTAATAAATCGAAATTGCAGAGCTTGTGGCGATGTTAACAAAAATACCGCAGTACAAATAAAAGCGGGTCAGGAAGAAAGAATAGATAGAGATATTTAGCTTACCTTCGGCGATACGATACGTTCTACGATGATGTTCACAGAGGACTTTCACACTGGCGTTTAAAGCAACTATACCGGCTGCCGCAAGAATACCAGCTTGCCGCATACCACCTCCAATAGCCTTTCGCAGACGTCTTGCTCTATTGAAGAAACAAAAAAAAAAGCATGAACTCATTTTTAGTTTTGTCAAAAACAAAAAAAAAATAAAAGAGATGAACCCGTTTTAATTTTAAGATTTTGTCGACTTGGAAATTTAATGAAGAACAAGACGATACGTGGTTATGTAACCTTAAATTAAAGGGAGGAGTTTTCATAATTTGATATTGCTTCAGCCAAGATTACCATTCCAGGGGAAAATCGAATTTGTTATTGGTTTATTTATTATGAATAAACAAATTATGCAACCCAAGTGTTTTGCGCTTGAATGTCTTATAATTGTTGCTACAGAAAGAGTAATTTTTGCCTAGCCGAATATTGGCCGCAAAACAATGTTCGTTGCCATGAATTTGAAAATTGTCGAATACGTTCGATATTCTTTTATTAATTTCTTTGCTAAATAAAAATGACTTACTATGTGTCCAAGTTTCAATTTTTCAATTTATTCACATACCCAGCATAATTAAATAAAGAGAAATTACTTTGAACGGCACTAACAACTCTAAATGCCCTGAACTTTTTATTTGACAGAACACAATTGGCAAACAACATATTAACGCAAATCTTTTATAGGATGCCTTTTTTTACTTCACTTAAAAAAAAAACGCATTTTTATTACTACTGACGAAAATGGTAAACAATTTCTCATGAAGAAAACAATGTATTGTTTAGGCGTATACGTATTTTTTACTTGCGATATACGTAGTATAGGCCAAGTTTAGAATTCGTGCAAAAAAACCTTACCTGTCATACAACCGATTTTTTGGTTTTCAAATTTCTCGTTAACTACTATACCGATATCAACCGAAATTTTCATACAAAAGGTCGCTTACAATTTTAACAATTTTGCATAAAAAATGCTCGAAAAAATAATTTTTGGATTTTTAAAAAAAATATTTAATTTTTTTTTTGAAAATTGAATATCTTAAAAACGGGTCAATGAATTTTTTTTTTAAATTTGTGAAAAGTTCTATTTTATTAAATACTAAAAGTTGGCATACCAGATTTTATTTTAAAATATGTTCAAGATTTTTTATATATAAGAAATTAATTTAAAAAAAAACCGCTCTAACGATTTTTGAATTTTTTTTTTCATAAATTCATATTTATTAAACAAATCAGATGGCATACTTTTTTTTTGAGCTCTTTCTATTTAAGCTATTAAAATAACAAATTTATAATAATTCATGGTAATCATTTATATTTTAAATTGTTTTTAAAACTTTTTTTTTAATGATATCATAATGTTATGGAACCAATAAATATGTACATTGTCTATTTCAAGCTACGTTAAAGTTGTTAGCTATGAGAGCAAATTTTGTGCGATCCAGTCGTGTCCATTTTTTTTAATTGAATTTTACCCGGGGTTAGACAGGCGAGTAAAACTAGTAGCATTTGTATCATAATGTTAGTTTTATAAATGATTGTGTGCCTAGTAACCCTCTGCGCGTTTTTTCAACTAGTATGATATTTAAAAAAAAATTCATAGAGAAAGATAAAAAATGTACTGAAACTATGAAAAAAAATTAAAATAATACATTACACTAGCATCCTGCAGGATAACTAGCAGCCAACTCGCAGACCAAAAATCATACTATTAACACTAATAGTCGGCTCTCTTGTGTTCTGATACTCTACTCGCTACTAGAGTTCTACTCGCTTGCCTAAGACCTTTCTTCTTTAAATGTAGTCTAGACTCTAGAGAAATGTTCAAAACCTTCTTCAAGCTGAATATTATTAGCTATGCTTGAGACTTTATTAAGAAAACGTTTTTTAATCACCGAGCAGAGACCAAAAACTAGTAAAAATATGACGATTTTGGCAACTTTAAATTACATTGTTCGAATTAAGCTAACTGGCTGATTGCGAAATATTAATAAATACAAAATATGATTCAATATGAAGTTGAAAATCGATGCAACGAATTCAAATTTAAAAGAATTTTTTTGTGAGTGAATTTGGAGGTATTTTTAAATGATGTTTATTAATCAAAATGTATGATATATAATTATTATATATTTTTTGGTTTTAAGATAACAAGAAACCCAATAAACGCAGTGTGTGCACTTATTACGCATACTTTCTCAAAACTCGTTTGAGGATGTATCTATGATGTAGAAATGAAGTAACACCTCGTGCTCATTATAGTAGTACATTCTCTCTTAAACCAACGAATGCGTCAAATTTTGTATTACGAGTAGGTACCTACTAATTACTCAAATGTCGCAATCGAACAAAATTCGGTACATTGTCCCAGGCTGTGACATTGCTGCAGGTTGTGAGTGTGACATTTGAAGTACGTTTGTTAGAGAAGAAAATGAGGACGAGGAAAGAAAATGAGGAGGTCATTTATGAATGTTGCACTATAAAACTACAATGAACAAATAATGAAGATATGCAGATAATCATCCAGAGGGTTGAAAATTGAAGGAGGTTTGTTATTGTCCGTTGGAGAGAATTTTTTTTACAACTGCAAGTACATTTTTTTATTTTCTTTTTTTTTATTAAAGAAAGATATGAGAAAAAATCATTTGTTCTTGTGCGTGGTTAGTGTTTACTCTAGTAGTGTACTGATATGTTTTATTCAAATTTCAGGATCATAAGAATTGAAGAGACCTCATTGAAAAATTGAAATTTTCTTATTGAATATGTCCGTTCAAATAGGTTTGTCCTATGGGACATTTGAAGTGGGACAAAGTACCACCTCATTTCAAAAAATGAGTATTGTAGCGTGATGTTAGTCGGTAGAGCAAAAGTTGTAGGGTAACTTCCAAAAATGAAAACTCTAGACACCGGAGAATTTTAACAAACTTATTTTATTAGAACAAAACGAAAAAGGTAATACAAAATTCTTTACAACTTTAAAACTTCTTCTTAATATTTTATAGATTATATGTCTTTTTCCTTTTCTATTATGCGGGCAAAATTCGGCAGTAACTGATGAAGGAAAAGACTTATAATCACCAAAATCCCAGAAAGAAAGGCAAGTATGAAGGTATGAAGATACCTCTGAAATTTTACCTGTCAGTTTCCTGATCAAGTCGAAAGTGATTTGATACTGAATTTCATTCTCCTTTTATAGTGAGAAAAATTAATAAATTATTTGAAAACTAGTAGGCTTTGAAATTTAGAAAAATATTTTAGCAAAAATAGAAATGCAAAGAAGATTTGATTATTTACAAAAGTATAGTCAAAGAAGATTTGAAGTCAAGCTCTCATACAAAATAATTATATAATTCAAAGTATGCAACTGATTGTTGTTAAGTAAAACACAATTATAGTCAAAGGCAGATTTCTGAAGTTCTTAAAATAATAAATAAATAACAATAACGGGTTGTTATAGTACCTCACACAAATTCATTTGAAATTCGTGTCCTACCCATCACTATTAGCCACAATAATTGATTTTTGAACAACAAAAAATGTCATGAGTAGAATAACTTGTACTACAGATGTGATATATATTTGGAAATGCGGAGGATAGAGTAATAATGGATTTAACGAGTTTTTGCCAAATATCTTTTTAACCCCGTGGTCTCTACAGCTAATCGGACATATAACAAAATAAAGAACACGCAATCATCTTTTTATCGAAGTATGCGCATCTCTGTTGAGTTGAATGAAACTATCTATAGAATCTATTAAAAAGTACAAGTGACCTCAACTCCAGAAGAAATTGTGTTTCGCCCAGCGGGCACTTTAGTCAGTCTGTTATACCCTACTAAGACACACATTTTGGTCGATGTTTATTATAATAATATAATAATAAAATTCACAGTATCTTGTTGTGATTTTTATAAGAGTCGGTAACATCGACCAAAATGTGTGTCTTAGTAGGGTATAACAGACTGACTCAAGAGCGCACTGTTATACTTTGGTGAAACACAATTATTTCTGGAGTTGAAGTCACTTGTACTTTTTAATAGAATTATATTCATTCACTCCACTTAAAACAGGAATATTTTAATATTTAAATTTCTCCACCTTCTTATTATCATATAGAAGCTATCAGCTTCCAAATTATTTTGTCTGCAATACATTTTTGTAGGTCCAGTCGAAGCTTCAGCTGTATTAAGACGTTTAACCTCTCTCGTGTGTGTATTCATTGTAATCATTCCCAAACGCGGTAGATCCCCCAAACCCGAGGACAATCAATTGTCCTCGGATAAAAAAATTTGTTCCAATATGGAAAACTTAAATGGTAAAAAAGATACTATTAATTGGAAAGACTTCAAATATTGGAACCCTTTACAGTGTCAACCTGATAACGACGATGATATGGAAGATATGGACGAAATTATATCGCCAAAAGAAAAAAAAGTGTATGTTTCACCAATCAAACTGTTGAAGAAAACAAATGAATTTGTGCATACTTTAATGAAATCAATAAAAATCACAGATTTTTCAGTGAAAAAGTTATCTATAGGAATACAAATTATTTGTGAATGCCTTGAATCGTTTCATTCAGTTATCAGTCAACTAAATGAGGAAAACTGTCAGTATTTTTCACATGACCTCAAAAGTGAAAAGCTTTTTAAAGTTGTTCTTTACGGCTTAGAAAATATCGAAGTCAACCAACTCAAGTGCGGACTGAATAAACTCGGTCTTATAGCCTTTTCACACCAAACCCAAAACCCGGTTTTCGCGAAAATATCGGTTTTGGCTGAAAACCTAGATCGAAAACACAAGTTTTCCCATACGTTTTTGCTACACCACAAGTTTTGATAAAACACAAGTTTTAAATAAAACCTGTCGAAAACATGTTGGATTTGCAAGATGAACAAAACAAACACACCTTGTGAAACATTCAGCGCTCATTTAAACGTCATATAAATAGCTGACGGGTTGCTGCCAGGAAAAAATATTTTTTTGCTGGAACACAAGAGAGCGCGACGCAGTATAGAGCATCCTATCTACTACGTGAAATTGATCGGTAAGGAAATAAATTAAATATAACGAATCAGGATTAATTGCATTTTCATTATAAAATTCCAATATTTATAATTTGTCTTTTAATTACGCATAACACATTTGATTTTTTCACTTTACTGTGGCACTGAAAATTTTCAAAGCGGCGCGGCCCTTCCTTGAGAATATTGAGTTCAAGCAAAACAAATGAAATGTCAAATGAAAACTTGTAAATTTTCGGTGTGAACGCATTTCAAGTTTTCGTAAACCAATTGCCGAAAACCCAGTTTTGGGTTTGGTGTGAAAAGGCTATTAAATGCATCGAAGTAAAACAAATAATTAAAAAATGTGATCAATACTCTGCCACATTTTACTTAATTTCATTAGAAATTGGTTCAATCAAACTGAACGAATTAAAAAAAAAACTATCGATCCATTCTACATACTCAAGTAAACTGGAATATTCAAAGGAAAAGGTAAATAAACACAGTGCCATAATTGTCAGATGTTAGGTCATGGCGAACGTAATTGCCATATTAAGACATACTGTGCTATCTGCGCTGGTTCTCATCAGAGTAATGACTGCAAAAATGATTCGTCTCCTAAATGTGCCAATTGCAACGGTCAGCATAAAGCAACGGATTGAACTTGTGTGATCAGAACAAAATACTTACAAATCAAAGAAAGAACGTCAGGCAGAAAATCGTTTTCGCAACCAAGAATTACAACAACAGCAGCACAAGCTTCGCATATACCCATTCCCCAGGAACCGGGTTTGTTGGGGTCAATGACCGATTTACCATCGCTTCCACAGCGAAGACAGGCCCCTTCAGGTAGGTTTTCGTTTTAACGACAGAAGACAGCATTGAGTTTTTGAAGCATTAAATTCTACACAATTTTTGATTCCCCATTGGACAATGCTGTCGAGATAAGAATTTAATGAGCTTATCATGCGCTGCCGTTCAAATTCCACATCCGAAGGACATGGATGTGAATCTAAGAACGAATATGAAAAGCTGAGGGTACTGCCGTCAGCAAAACAATTTAATGGATTAGAAGTTTCAGACAAAAGATCATTTATGAATATAAGGAAGAGAGTCGGAGACAGAACGGAGCCCTGGAGCACACCAGCATTTATTTTGTGAATTTCAGACTTGAAACCATCCAATACAACTTGTATTGAACGATCCGAAAGGTAATTTCTAACCCAACAAAGAAGAGATTCATCGATACCAAATGCACGCATTTTCGATAAGAGAGCTTTATGCCAAACTCTATCAAATGCTTTAGAAATATCAAGCGCAATAATCTTACTTTCTCCAAGACGATGTAAAGATTTGTGCCACTGTTCGGTGAGATATTCCATCAGATCACTAGTGGACCTATTGCTACGAAAGCCGTACTGCTAGTCATTAAGAAGCTTTCGTTCTTCGAGATATTTCTTGAGCTGGAAATTAATCAGCGTTTCCATTACCTAAGAAAGAAGGGACGTAAGTGCAATTGGTCGATAGTTAGAGGGGGAAGAAGAGAGGCCTTTTTTTGGGACAGGCTGGACAGATGCTGTTTTCCATCCACTCGGAAAGAGACCAGTAGAGTAGGACAGATGGAAAAGCTCACGCAGTGGTTTTGCCAGCGTTGAAGAACACCTCTTCAGAACAATGAGAGGGATCCTATCATGGTCAGCGGATTTGTGAATATCGAGATCTTTAAGAATTCTGGCAACTGCTCGAGTTCCGCACTCGAAGAAGATTTGTCCCATAGAATCATTTGCGCTCTCAAGTATAGGAGGAGTCATAACACTTTCAGGCAGCGACGAATTAACAGCAATTTGTGCAAACTGTGCATTTCAAAATAACTCCAGTTTAACTCTTTTAGATTCATATGATTACATTATGTATGAAATTGTCTGGATGGTGTGAGCTCTCAATGTAAATATCTGTCAAGTATCAAACAAAAGTGGTGCAATTCCTTAAAATATGCTTATCAAAGAAATCACCTATACCTATACATACATTAAGTTTGGTCAAATTCAACAAAGTTGCTTTGATTTTTTGATACCATGAAAAACTGGTTGATTATGGCTGGTTCCTCATTGCCATTTTTTTTTTTTTCATACAAATTGTATAAGAAAAAGTGGGAACAACTTTGGAATTGCTAAACTTCCTACAGCACAGTACGCAGCTGAAGCGAAACGTAAATGTTCATACAAAAATTGACATAACAAAATCATAAACGAAAAAAAAACGAGAAATTTTTTCCTCGTTTTGCTCAGCAGTACGCAGTTCGATAGCGAAAACAGAAATTCGTAGAAGATTATGAGAGTCAAGTCTTTTTCTGCTCAGAATGTCCGAAACATTAGTGCTGTTGACAAAGTGACAGCTTTTGTCTTTTTTTTTTTAAATAAAATGGAAAACATTTATAATTAGTTTAAAATTTAACTTTAAATAAGTTGATAATGAGCCACACCATTCTTTAAAGCAATAAACAGAACAGAAATTGAAAAATGTTTTTAGTATGAATAATTTAAACTATCTTTCAATAATTATTTATTTATTTTTTATTTTTGACATATGTACCTACATCTGATAGAGCTCTCCATAAATTTTTTTTTCGTAGCCTTTTCGTTTATGTTTTCGCTATTGATGTGGAGAGCACAGACATTTTGAGCTGCGTACTTGGCGTAACCGTTGAAGACTAAAGAAATTAGTTTACATGTTTAAATAGAAAATTTAACTCTTTAAAAGAAACATTCGAAAAATAAAACACCTTATGGAAAACAAATTATTAAAAAAACAAACAAAATACCATACTTTTTTAAATCAAATTGAGTGTCTACTAAAATATTTAATCTAAATACTTTATACATTGGTTTTATTCCAATATTTTTAAACTAAAAGTTCGAGAAAATAATTTATAATTACTTTTTATTCAAAAAGTGGAGCAGGGTAAAAAGACCACAGGCCAAAAATCCATAATGGCCTTTGACCCACTTAGATAGGTCAAAAGTCCACAAATTTACTTTGGAGAGTTGACCCACCCAATAAGTGGGTCATAAGTCCACAAATATTTTTTTAGAATTTCATATTCAAGTATTGAAAAAAGCAGAACGATTGGGAATTTATCTGTTTTTTTTTGAGCATATAATACAATGTTTCTTCAATGTTTCTGAAAATGTATTTACACATATTTTTTGTTTGAATCCTTGGACTCGCGGGGTGGAGGAACACTTTGAGCGGAATATAGAGGCAAAGTATTAATATGTTTCAAAAAATTCCAATTTAATAAATAGAGTAAAGAACACCACAATTTTATATAAACAATTTACATTCGAAATATTTGGTTGACATTTCCATTATATAATTTGGAGCAAAAGTAATTCTGGGCCATATTTTAAATTTTGTATATTCAATTCGATTTGGACTCTGCTTCCTTGGACGCTATTCTCTTACACCTGAATTCGCTTATTTTTTTTCTTTTAAATACTTCGTTTACATTTTTAATAAGTGATTTGGAAATAATAAAATTTTGTTTTCAACATAAAATTTTGTATACATAAAATTAATGTTTTTTTTGAAATTTCTATGAAGTGACCCAATTAAGTGGGTCAGAAATCCACAATCAAAAGGGTAGAAATCCACAAGATTTTCGTTATGGCCCATCAGGGTGGATCAAAAGTCCATACTTTGTCCCATACTTATGGGCTTTTGACCTGTGGATTTTGACCCTGCGCCTAGTTATGTATGTACTATATTTAGCTTTTTTTTAAAATTGTTTTTTGTATGAACTTGCTCACACAAAGTTAAATGAAGTAACAACAACTTAAGCTGCTTACTCCAACTATTTATAAGGGAGAACCTGACAGAATTAGAGAGTTAAATCCCTTCATTTAGAGCTAATTTAGGCCCATCCAAATATTAAAATCCAAAACACACAGCAGCACCTTGGGTGGTCCGCTTACCAATTTCATGGTTGCAAAAGTTAAAAACATCTTCCCTTTTGGTCAATGTCGTTGAACCGGTAAATTAAAGATTCTCTATTTATTAGGATGTCCGTTATTTCTCGTGATATAGAAAAATAAAATTAAAAGAAGTTTATCAAGACGTTCCAACACTATCGCGGAAGAAAGGCAGGCGCAAAAACTACTGGAAATGCAACGACACCTGCATTTAGTTGGCCTCAGACATGAAACAATCCAAAACCGGGAGGCCTGTCGACGTTTTCCTAGGTCAACCCGGCGAACCCCACAATTGGAACCTTAGGCGAAGCAGTTGAGTGGGAGAGTTTGAGGTCCCCCTCCAGATCATGACAATCGCCGGTAAAATGAAGAAGAAGAAGAACAAGTAAGAATGTGTTATAGTTATTCTTAACACAAATCCTAATAATTAAAGTAATTGGCGTAGTTCGAGAAAAAAAAAACTTAACATATTGGGGCGTATTTATAGTCATTTTAGAGCTTTGTCTAAGTTAGAGCTTTGTCTAAGTTAGAGCTGTGTCTAAGTTGATTCTGTTTTTTAAGTTTATCATTTCAAAATATTTGAAGCTATTCGTGTAGTATACTAAGTTAATTATCTTATAAAAAAATATACAACCAACAATTTGTAATTACAATCGGTCTGTATTCATTGAGCCAAAATTGTCTTAAACTGTAGTCTAGTTAAACCTGGGTCTATCTGCGACTATGAATATGCCCCATTATATAGTAGTTTTAAAAATCAAAGTAAATTATTAATTTAATTTAAACACACATTTTTAAATGTAGTTATTTAAAAATATTATCATATAACCAAAATCAAAAAAAGTAACATACATTTTTTCATGTTTTTTTTTTTAAATAATTATAAACCAAGAATCAAAAAAAAAAAAATTAAAGTAACTGCAATCTTTCGAAAAAAAAAATTTAAACTAAAGAAAAGTTAAAGATTCATAAAATATTGATATGAAAAGTAAGGCTTTAGACTTAAGAGCCAAGGATAAATAACACCAAACAAAATGTGTCAAATGTGATGGAAAACATTTCTATTTCACCTAAATTTTCTATGTAGGGAGAGACTTATTCGAGAAAATAAGTTTTGGAAAATAACGAACTTCCTAATGTAAATATTAAAAACAAGAAATTTTAGTAAAACAAGAGTCCTATACAAAAATTATTTATTCTCCCTATAAGGTTCTGCTGTGCGTGCAAAATTTGATAAAAAAAAGTTTAATCGGTAAAAAGAAGGACTGGGGTTAAAAATTGTTTAGTGCTGCAACTGAAAAGGAGTTCTTACAAAGAACTGAGTGTAGGCGTAAGGTACCTTCTAAACTAGAAATTTGCAAACATTACTAGGCACTTAAAATGTTTAAGCACAGTATGTTGGTAGGTTCTATCAAAATCACATTTATAACGCTAACGAAACGAAGTTTTAATTTACTGAGAAATCAAGGTATCTAAATGTAAATGCATATTAACACAATATTTAACTTCAAATCTAAAAATGGGTATTTGTACTAAGTTTTCATTCTTTTTTTTTAAGTAAAATAATATTCAAGTGCTTCAAGTATTTTAAGGACTTTAATAAAAAACTTATTTCAAAGTGAATTGAATTTGTATTAGTGTACCTACTTCTTAAGTTGATTTAAAAAAAAAACAATAATGCATTCTTAATAAACAAATAAGCAATTTTTATGAAATTTGATCCTTGTTTGGGTTTTTTTTTTAAATTTCATAAAGGAGTAATATAATATTTGTGTAAATATTATTATTATTATACATAATGCTCCTTTATTACTCAAAGTTCTTGCTTTGAATTTTATTTGAAAATTCATAAGGTACTTAAATACTTAAATTTCCGTTCGAGTGAACCTTACTTTGAGGTACCCTCCTACCTAGAGGTACTATACAGTACTTAAAAAGTTACTTCAAGCCTCCACTCAGACAATTTGTTGGAAAATTATATCTGCTCTTAAGAACGTTTAAATTTTTTTTTTTTAATTCTTCAATGACTTTTTAGCAGGTTTTTTTTTGTCAATGCGCCGTACAATGTTAAGACGGAGTTTAATAACCCCCACTTCACATACGCTTCTCCAAAATGAAAAAGAAGTCCTCAGCCATTTGCACAAAATTAAAAAGCTAAGAACCATTTAATTAATATAAAAGCCAATTTGAACAGTTAAACCATTACCATTTGGTGGTGGGATTTTCAAAGAAAAAAAAATATCCTCTAGCTTGTTTCAATCTAATTTCACTTCTTCTAAAGGCTCTTAGACCTATACGTACCTACATACACTTAAAGACGTCTATATAGTAAAAGAGAAACTTCTTATATAAAGACTGCAATAAGAATTGGAAAAGTAAAATAAAACAAAACGAAAACGAAAAAAACGATTGTTTAAAAAATGTCTTTGTCTTACTCATTGATAAAATCCTTTGATCCAACCAGCATCGACCCCACCGGCGCTGAGAGTCCTTTGCTCAGACAGAAGCACACTGAATCGATGTCTCTGGCGATGCGTTCCACTGTGGTGCCCATTGCCTCGGCTGCATTAAACACTCTAGCTCCATCCATGTGAAGAGCAATGCTTCTGCTGCTACTGCTAGTGCCATTGGTAGTGCTTCCTCCTCTTCCTATACCCACGTAACATCCTCCGTTGCCTATTGTTGGGTGTTTTTTACAAATATCCGCAAGTTGGTCCAGCCATTCCAATGGCAGGACCCGGCCGCCGCACATGTTGTGGGTGTTCTCCACGATTACCAGCGATGTAATGGGCTCATGGCAGTCGTCGGAGCGGATTTTCCGTTTCAGTTCGTTCAGGCAGAACGTCCCATCTGGCTTATTTTTGATGGTAGCTAATTGCACACCGCCTATATGTGCAGCGCCACCTGCGGAAAATGTCCCCATAGAAAAGAAAAAAAAGTAAGTTAAAAAAAAGAACAAGCATGAGATTAGCTGGCATTGTGGACCTATAGTATAAAGTGTGTGTGTAATGTCGTGTTAAGCGGTACATATATCTACCTACTCTCTAAGGAAGCACTTATAATTCGAGGAGTGGAGTGTATGTTGGGATTTGGAAACAAGAGGGGGGTTGGTGGCAACAGGCGTGCGAAAAATAATTACAAGCACTTTATAACGGCGCGCAGCGTGGTAAGGGCAAAACAGTAAACTCAGGGAGTTGTTGGGAAGGAGTGCCTTTCTGTGCTGTGACTGGTGAGTTGTGCCGTGTGCCTCAAAAGTCGAGGGCGATTCTGAAAATGCACAGCTGTTATTGGGGCTTCGTAGAAAGCAGCGTGCAGTAATTGCTCTAATTTTTCTCTCGAAATAATCACGTCTAAAAGGTAAATTAGGCGATTACGTTCGTGGAGTCGAGTTGAATCCAAAGAATTTCACCACCATTACTCCTGGAAACTTCTATTTTAGGTAGAGGTACTTTCCGAAAGAGACGTGATGTAGTGTGTAGTCTTTTGTTCTACTTTAGCAATTTGGTATATGAGGATAAAGCGTCAGGGACTTGAGCGTTTGCCTCTCTGCCTGACTTATCTAAAGATGATCAAAGCGCACCGACTGCAATTATTATTCTGAGAAAGCAGAAGTGGCGAAGGTGGTAGCGGGAGTGCAACTTGCGGAAGTGTTTTTGGGGACAATGCCACTGTGTACCTTTTCAAAGGGATCGATGAAAGTATCTACTTTATATGAATTTTTAAGCATTTTTTCTATGAGTGCCATAAATACAGTCTGTTATAGAAGAAAATTTTAGCAGTCATTTATAATTTTCACGAAAATACAGTTTTTTTTTTTTTCAATTTTGTTGGATGTTCACATCCGTACGAGATGTTAAAAAAGATTTCGCCAGGAAATGTTTCACAAAGTGCGTATATTGAACTTAATTATAAATTTATAGGCCAATGGACACAGTTTTTTTTTCTCACTTAACTATACCGGTAGCATTTTTTTATACCGAAAATGGTAAGGGTGTAAATATCGAGCTTCAACAAAAGCGTCTTGTATACGGGAACGATAATAAATTTTAAAATTGTTTGTAAAACGAATGATGAGTGTCAAGTTATCAAAACAACATACACGAATCGAAAAATGGTAAATTGGATAATTTGCCGTTAATAAGTCGTATTTTAGTTTATTCCTTCTTGCACTAGTATGACAACTTGACTAACTTCTACAGGCATGGTATCCATTTGTTTTCTAGATAAGTTGGTGCATGCAATATAGGCCAAGGTTTGTTAAAATTAACTTTTAAGTTCTTACATCACCTGGCAACCAAAAACCAACAATGGGCGCGTATATTTGTATCATTGTTTCCAAATCTCGTCTAGTTGAACCAGTATGATTTGCAGTTTTCGTTATTAAGGCAGATAACGTAAAAAGTATCCAATGGATTTGTATGCTTTTACCCTTAATTTAAAGTTCAAGCTTTAAAACGAGACCAAAACAATTAATCATAAAAATATTGTACCCATCGCAGTTAGTGCTTTTAGAGGCGAAATGGAGTGATTCCATTTTTTTGCTCGTAAGTGTAGATCAATCGAGCTCGCAATTTTGAAGCTCTTATGGAACCTTTATTTTTTAAAAATTCCACTAAATTAAGACTTTAACACTCAAAATTTCAAAACAAAAAAATTCAAAATCTCATTTATTTTAGATTTTGTCCGTCATATTCGGCGGGTTTGAAGACTGTGATGCTTTTTCTCGTGGTTTCGAAGGGTTCTTACCTAAAGAAGCAACAAAACTTGGGTTTGGAGAATCTTACTCTAAATTAATATTTCTTAGTTTTCCAAAATTCTCATTATACAATTTTTATATTTTATTTTATTTGCATATATTAGAATGTTCTTCATTCAATTTTATAATTCGATATGTGGCCTCCACACGTAATTGGAGGAAAGGTCTGGGTGGAACTCACAAGGAGAACCTTTTCGAAAGGAACCTTGAGCAGGCTGCCTAAGGAAATAGGAAAATTCTGTAGAAATTCTCGTAGGAATTTCTTGACCCTAGCAAGCAATCCTAGACCTTCTAGGCGGAACTCTCTATGAGAGCCTTGTCCCAAGGACCCTCGAGGAGGCTGCCTAAGGAAAGTTTGTAGAAATTCTAGTTGGAATATCTTGTCCTTAGCAAGCAATCTAGGGAAAGGGCTAGGTGGAACTCTCTAGGAGAACCTTATCCAAAAGAAGCATGAAGAAATTACCAAAGGAAAATACTAAAAGTATAACTAATTGACCTAACCGTCTTACTCCAAGGAATTTTCTACTAAAAGTTTAGAGTGGCTTCTACAATCAGATCTTCTATTCTCTATACTCTAGATTGGTATCCATACAACTGGACGAAATTAAAAGACAATTTTGCCAACTGCTATACGTCCTCTTATTAATAATTCAGTAAAAATTCACTGACTTGTAAGAAGGCATTCTAACATGCATACAGGCATTCGGAATTCTTGTAAATATATTTGTTTAATTATGCATATGATAAATAACATGAATAAAGAAAAAGAAATTTAAATATTAAAATTACTTTGGTGTTTAAGCGGAGTCAATGAATATAATTCAAATAAAAAGTAAAAGTGACCTCAACTCCAGAAACTATTGTGTTTCGCCCAAGGTATAACAGTGGGCTCTTCAGTCAGTCTGTTATACCCTACTAAGACACAAATTTTGGTCGATGTTTACCGACTCTTATAAGAATCACAGCAAGAAGGTACTGTGAATTTTATTATTCTAGGGGAATTTGTTTAAATTCGTGCACCCAGAAAATAATTACCCGTGGTCAGGTTTTTGTAATACTTAAAACGAAAGTTATTTTAATATTTTAATATTTAACTTTCTTTTTCCTTATCACAAGAACCTGACCACGGGTAATTATTTTCTGGGTGCATGAATTTAAACAAATTCCCCTAGAATAATAAAATTCACAGTATCTTCTTGCTGTGATTTTTATAAAAGGGCCAATTAATCAGTGCTAAGCACCTATGTAAGATAAAATAAAAATATAATTGAAAAAAAAAAGAAAAAAGCAAATAAAATGTATTACTACACTTCCGACCAAAAAAATGGAATTAGCCCGTTTGGCCTTATGAAAACAACAATTGCGATGGATACAATATCCAAAATTAATTGTTAATAGGTTCGTTTTAAAGCTTGAACTTTAAGTTAAGTGTAAGTGTTGGACAGTTTTCGCGCAATCGATTTAAAAAACAGAACACAAAACTAACTTTTTACAATTTTCACGAATTTGTTTTTTGTTTGTTTACCTTTCAGTTGTACTATTGTCATTTCTCATTTTGACACAAAAACCTACACTGAAAGCAGCCATCTTGAATTTTGACAAGCTGCGACTGATAATACCTTAGATATGTGTACTGTGTAACAGACTGACTGAAGAGCCCACTGTTATACATTGGGCGAAACACAATAATTTATGGAGTTGAGGTGACTTGTACTTTTTATTTGAATTATGATAAATTACGACCTATGAATTATTCGAGTGATTGGCTACAATACGATTAGAGCAAAGGAGTTGTATAGTTTTGCTTAGAACATGGTAAGGATATGTGTAGGAGTTGTAACGCCTCGTTACAAGACGCCTGTGAATCTGACAGGGCAACTTTCACCTAGAGTCACGGGACCAGCGCGCATTAATTTGCAGTTTTTTTTTTGTATTTCTATTCCCGATTTTGCCGATTGTTTTTTTATAATAATTTTAACTATATGCCTGTAAGACCTCAGGTCTTTTTAAATGCAATGCCAACTTTAGATAGACGTAACTGGAAGTGCATTTTTTGAAACTTGAACTCAAATAAAAATTGGCACGTAAAATCAAAAAAAAATTAATTTTTATGCAACAAATTCTAATTTCAAAGACTACATTTTCTTGTAAGAAAAAAAGTTGGAAAAATAAAAAAGTTTGACAGTGACAATCGAAGTTTTCGAATAATTGAAAATTTTGATTTTTTGTTTTCAATTAAAAAGTGCAAGTGAGCACAAGACCAGATTACCGTGTTTCGCCCAGAAATGACAGCGGGCTTTTCAGCCAGTCTGTCATATCCTACTAAAGACACAGATTTTGGTTGATGTTACCGACTCATATAAAAATCACAGCAAGAGGATACTGTATATTTATTTATGACTGAAGAGTCCACTGTCATATCTGGGCGAAACACGTTAATTTCTGGAGTTGAGGTCACTATAACTCTTAGTACTTTTTCATTGAATTATATTCATTCGCTCAATATTTTTAATTTCTTGGTTACATTAACTAAGATTCAAGCACCGTTGTCTTTTGTTTTTATCAAAAAGAGTGATACAAGTTTTGTAAATAAAAGCTTAAATTTGTTAATCGCATAAAGTCATTTTAGTTGTATTTTCACCAACTCACCGACACTGTTTCTATCCACACTTAAACATTATCTTTATTTCAAACCAAAAAAAAATAAAGTTATTTTTGTATTCTTCTTATATTTTTTTGTACATATCTAAAATATCCTTACCTTGTTCATAAAGGAATACATGAGATAAATCACCGACAATTGCTTCCGTTCCCCTACGACTGCAATGCACCATTACTAAAAAGAGAACAAATATTTTTTTTTGTATTATTTTAAAATGTAAGGTAGGTTCCTATTCTAGAAAAGAAAAAAAAAAAAAAACAGTATATTTAAGGGCACATTTTTAAAGGAAATGTTTTAACAACACATCTTTGAATTATGCTTTTATCTGTAGTTTTCTTAGTAAGACAGATACCAACTTGGATGAAAATTGAAAAAAATAGGTATTTGATGAAGATCTTTCGTATAAGGTTTCTTCCTGCTGAGCATTGTAACAGGAAAATTATTTTTTTTTTAACGTAGTAGGTAGAAGGTAGGTATTCGTATTATCCTTTGTACGCAAATAGAATTAATGGAATTGGGTTACAAAATTCCGGTTATCATTGTGATTCAAATATTGAAAAAGACGTAATGCCTTTAAACATATACACGTACATACGGAAGATGTATATAGCTACGTGTATTAAGTTGATACATTACAGATGATTTCATTTCCTTTGAATAATTCTTTTTCTTTTCCGATGAGATCAAAATCAAATCCCGAGAGGGATGAAATTCACAACCTTCATTAAAGTTTTTATTTTTAGCGAGTTCTATTTAAGTTGAATATCAACATTTATAACAAAGAAAGTTATTTTTGGATTTCAAAAAAAAATCATTTTTTTCTGTTTAAAATTTAGTACCTACTTGAGGTAGGATTGATTTATTTTAAAAATAAGGATTTAAAGGTGCCGTCACACAATAGAAGGAAAGTGCTTTTAGAAAGCGTTTCGAAAATTTCGTGCTTTCAGAGAGCAATCGAACTATGAAATAAAAGCGCTTTTTACCCCCAAGTAAGCCAAATTTCTGAGAGCATTTTTCGGGGCTCTGAACCTTCAGCCTTTCATAAATGGAATACCTAAAAAAAAGAAGTATGCCATATTATAGGTCATTAAATGGTAAAAAAAGGTCAACTAGCTAGTTTCAGAAATAGGTCAGCCATAGGAAATTGTTAATCAATGGTTAAAGTTCTTCAAGGTCACCAACTATTTTTGGCACCTCATTTATGGGATATTCGCAAAAAAAGTATATTCCATTCCAAAGACTATCGACTTGTGATAAAAGGTCGCCTAGTTTTAGTAATTAGTCAGCCATAGTTTTTTTTTTTTTGAAGTTGTTTTTCAAGGTCATATAAGACTTTTAGCACCTCGCATTTATGGGATATTCGCAAAACAGGTGTTCCATTTGAAAGATCACCGACTCGTGATAAATCGCATACTTATACTTTTTTAATTCTATAAATGAGATGCTAAAAGGTTTATACTGTGACCTTGAAACAAACTTTAAAAATTAATTTAAAAAACCTATGGCTAACGAATTACTGAAACTAGCTGAATTTTATCAGGAGTCGGCCTTTCGAATGGTATATTTTCTTTGCGATTATCCCATATATGAGGTGCTTAAGGTTCAGAGCCATTTTTCGGGTCATCACATAATGCAAGCGAAAGCTTTTTGTGAAAGTGTTTTTGGGTATGATATTTGCACTTTACACTTAAATTCGTTTGTTGTGTTATACAGAAGAGCTGCAAAATGGAGATCGCTGATAAATTTCTTAAGAGCAAAAATTATTGAAATCAAAGGAATCTCTTATGGAAATTATCATTCTTCGTATTTCGCAACAACGACTGAATAAAACACTGCTAATCATAGGTCAATTTCGGTGCGATAATTTTGGGAACGTGGTGCTGAAAATCAGTATCATGCAAAGCTCATGAGAGATTTGCTAAAGTTGCGGAGGAGAAGTTTAATTTTGTGCGTGAGAAACTACGACCGTTGGTTGAGAAACAAAAAACACCATGGCTCGTGCCCATCAGCGCAGCGTAGAGAAAACTTTTGTGGACTCATGACCCACTTACTTTATAATATATGTCCCGAATCATTTTAAATTTTTGGCTCACTGGAGTGGGTTAAACGTTCACAACTGGATTCATTTGGGTGAAAAACATTCGTACACTTTGACGAAAGCGAAAAACCTTCTCGAGCAGTTACTGAAAGCGAAAAGCACTTTCAGAAATTAATTTAATTTCCTTAAAACGCTTTCATGAACTAGTTAAAGTGAAAGTGTTTCTTACAAAAGCGTTTTCAAGAAAGCAAGACACTTTCAGATAACGATTTCGATTAGGTATTTATTATTATTATTTTTTTGTCCAACAAAGGAGATGACCAAAAATGTTTGGACAAGAAATCCAGAGGAATCTACACAAGTATTTCTACGTCCCGGAAATTTTTAAAAATGCTGCTCCCAGACCCCGCCTCCTTGTTTTATGTAAAAAACACGTTTTTTTTCAAAGTCAACAAATGATCAAGAATGTCGCATATCAAACGTGGGTGGCTTTACCGACTTAAAAAGATTTCTTTTGGCTCTATAGGAATGCAAGTAATAAAATAGCACAAGTTACTACCCCTTAAAATTTAAGAAAATGCATTTTTACTTTATGTTTGCCTGAAAACCCCCAAAAAATTTATTGTTTTTTAAACTTTTCTGGATTTTAGAGGCCTACAGGTATTCGGGAACGAGGAAGTAAGAATTGTCTTACAAGAAATTTCTTGTGCTGAACTGAAATACGTCATCCATTTTCCGCTATCGGCTCTAGTTTTTGAGATACCTATTTTTTTCCTATTTTTTAGATTTTGTAAAAATTTGAAATGCTTTTTTTCAAAAAAAATCCGCCGATTCTTCCATGAGCATGAGTTGTAGTGCAATACTTTGATGAATCAGTGCATTTTTTTTTTTTGGAAAAAGCATTTCGAATTTTTACAAAATCTCCAACACTCGACTTCAACGACACACCTGCTGTCAGCTCGCAAGATAAAGCCAATTTGCTCGCAGCACAGTTTGCTGTTAATTCGACGCTGCCAGTAAGTGATAGAACTCCGCCTGTAATTGAGAGAGTAAACGATATTATGGGGCAAATCTTCTTTCGCACTCGCGCAGTTGCTAGAGTTCTGAAAGATCTCGACATTCACAAATCCGCTGGCCCGGATAGTATCCCTCCCATTGTTCTGAAGAGGTGTTCTTCAACGCTGGCAAAACCACTGCGTAAGCTTTTCCATCTGTCCTACTCTACTGGTCTCTTTCCGAGTGGATGGAAAACAGCATTTGTCCAGCCTGTCCCTAAAAAAGGCTTATCTTCTTCACCCTTAAACTATCGTCCGATTGCACTTACGTCCCTTCTTTCCAAGGTCATGGAAACGCTGATCAATTTTCAGCTCAAGAAATATCTCGAAGAACGAAGGCTTCTTAATGACCGGCAGTACGGCTTTCGTAGCAATAGGTCCACTGGTGATCTGATGGTATATCTCACCGAACAAATCTTTACATCGTTTTGGAGAAAGTAAGATTATTGCACTTGATATTTCAAAAGCGTTTGATAGAGTTTGGCATCAAGTTCTCTTATCGAAAATGCGCGCATTTGGTTTCGATGAATCCCTTCTTCGTTGGATTAGACATTACCTTTCGGACCGTTCAATACAAGTTGTATTAGACGGTTTCAAGTCTGAAATCCACAAAATAAATGCTGGTGTGCCCAGGGCTCCGTTTTGTCTCCGACTCTCTTCCTTATTTTTATAAATGATCTTTTGTCTGAAACTTCTAATCCATTAAACTGTTTCGCTGACGACAGTACCCTCAGCTTCTCATATTCGTTTACAGATTCTCATCCATGTCCTTCGGATGTGGAACTTGAACGGCAGCGTATGATAAGCTCATTAAATTCTGATCTTGACAGCATTGTCCAATGGGGAATCAAAAATCGCGTAGAATTTAATGCTTCAAAAACTCAATGCTGTCTAGTGTCGTCAAAACGAAACCCACCCCTCATGCCACTATCCATGAGTGGTTCGTGCATTGAGGAAACCGAAAAGCTTTAAGTCCTCGGTATGTGTATCACAGACCACCTTCTGTGGAACGATCACATATTTGATGTTGCCAAAAATGCTGCTAAATGTTTAGGTTTTCTTCGGCGATGCAAGAAATTTTTCACCCCTTCTGATCTGGCTGTTATCTATAAAGCCTTTATTCGTCCAAAACTCGAGTACAATTCTCATGTTTGGGCAGGTGCTCCAATAACTCACCTGAGTCTATTGGAAAGAATTCAAAGAAGAGCTATGAAAATGATAGGTGATAGAAATATAACGGAAGCATTTGCACCTCTCGAACACCGACGCAATGTTTCATGTCTTTCGTTACTTTACCGTTATTTTCATAACCAGTGCTCTAGCGAAATAGCCAGTTGCATTCCTCCCCTAAAACAATTCAACCGTAATACTCGTATTTCTAGGAATGCACATCAGTTTACCATTGAGCCCAACTTCGGACGTACTGTTAAGTATAGAGATTCTTTCTTTAGTCGCACTACAAGAATGTGGAATGCTTTACCCGGCACTATTTTTCCCTGCCATTTTGATATTCAAAGGTTCAAAACCAATGTGCACCGGCATCTCCTCTTAAATCCTTTCCTATTTTCCTAACGCTCGTGCTGTGTTTAAACATTTTAAGGGTAGTAAGAACCCCTTTAGTGCGCGCTTAATTTAAAAAAAAAAAAAAAAAAAAATAGGGAAGAAAATGGCTATAATCCATTTTCAGATTGGAATATATCAAAAACTAGAGCTAATAGCGCAAAATGGATGCTGGATTTGAGTTCAGCACACGAAATTACCTCTAACACGATTCTTACTTCCTCGTTCCCGAACCCGTGTAGGCCTTTAAAATCGAGAAAATTAAAAAAAACAAACAAATTTTTGGGGTTTTTCAGCCATATATCGAGTAAAAACGAGTAAAAATGTCATGTTTTAAAATTTTAAGGGGTAGTTACTTATGCTATTTCTTGACTAACATCTGGAGAGCCAAAAGAAATCTTCTTAAGTCGGTGAAACCACGTTAGATACGCGAATTTCTTGATAATTTTTTTTACTTTAAAAAAAACGTGTTTTGTACATAAAAAGGGCCGCGGGGTCTGGAAGTACCACTACTAAAAATTTCCGACGCATAAATACTTGTATGTCACGATAACCATTTTGAATGTCTGACAAAAACAAATTTGTAATAAAAACGGCTTTACCGATTATTCAAATAAAACTTAGAATTACTATTAAGAGTATGGTTAATAATTTGGTGACCAAATATTACAGCAATAACAGTTATTAACGGTACCGGTCACAGAACCGATTTGTTGATGTTTTAGTTGCCCGTTAACCAGGATGTCCTTTACAATTTTAACACTTTTTTGTATTTTAGGCTTAGATTACGTACGAAGGCCACAACCACGACGTGCCAGACTTCCATATTTGCATATGAATAGTATGGACCTATCTTAAAACAAAAGGAATTTTTGCTATTTTATTTAATGCAAAAAATTGTCAAACCAAATTTTATTTTTAAAAATGTTTAAGAATTTTTATACATGGGTGTATACAAATTATTGAAAAGCGTTCTAACGATTTTTTTTTTTCATAAATGTATGTTTATCAAATAAATCAGATGGATTTACTTTACTTTTAGCTAAAGCTTTTTAAGCTATTTAAATAACAAATGTAAGAGATATTTATTTGCAATGTGCTAAATTTAAATTATAAGTTCACATAATATTGACCACCCTATATCTACTCTTTAATTTAATATTAAAACGATTTATACATTTATACATACATACATGCGTATGGAGTTCATGTTATCATCTTATCTTTTTGCTCTCTAGCTGTAAAAATCGAATCATTATTTTAATGTTATAATATGTACCAGTACCTATTCTCTTAACTCTAATATGTTAACTGTTAGTTTTAAGCTATGTGACTTAAATATGTTTGCTTAAGAAAAACTACTTGTAATAAAGTTATCGCTGAAACAAGACGTGTTTTGCATTATATGATTATTCATTGTTTTTTTGCATGCCAAGTCAATGGAAGTAGTTTGCTTAATTAAAGTGAATCGATTATTAAAGTAAATTCATTATACAAATTTTATAGTAACTTATAATATTTTAACTCGTTTTTTAAACTTTTTTTTTTAGCATTACCAAAATATTATTGAAACAATAAAATACATTTCGATGAGAGTAAGTTTGTGCGAACCAGTCGTGCAGTTTATTTTGTTTGAAATCGGTCAAAAAGTAACTGAGTTTAAAATCGTTGAGTATTAAAATAGGACCCCGGCTAGAAAAATGGCAAGTTTGGGCAAGGCCCTATTAAGTTTTCAGTTGGAAAAATCTAGACGAAGATAACTTGTAATATGCTTGGCAAGCCGGATTTCAGTACCAAAAATTTAGTCGAGGGAAACTTGACACCAAAAACAAGTTTTGTTAAGTTCCATGCAATTTCAGTATTATACGACACTTTTTTCTCTCTCTCCTTTGTCTTCTTTTTCATTTCACACTTTTTAGTATAGGTGTGGACGTGTGAGATCTCTGTATATAATAGGATGTGTTCAGTGAGGAAAAACTTGTTATAAGGTGTTCATAAAATCCTCTTCTATTCTGAGGTATTTGTTATGTTATATGGTATGAAACGTTAGAGTATGAAACTTATTCACTTTCGCCATTGCGAGTATAGCGAGCAGGAGCAGTGGGTAGCGCATTAGACTGACAAGCAGAAGTACGTGAGATCAAGTTCAACACAAGACAACTTTTTTTTTGTCTGAAGAGGCAAATTGGTTCATAATTTCCAAGGCGCTAGGTCCTTGTTCTAGCCTTTGATAACCCTTGCTAGCCCCTTGACAGAATCTATGTTAAACTCTCTTGTGCCTTTTCGAAAACTAGATTGTTTTCCTGCGCGGGTAGTTTCCTAATAAAAAACACTCCGCTCCACTTGAATAGAAACAAACTTTTTTTACTATCTGAGCGTGTAGCGCTTTGGTAAATTTATAAATTCACCTTTTGGTTTTAGTGCCTATAAGAGGGATCTATTGCGAATAAAACTGCAGGGAACGAATAATTCAGGAAAATACCGTTAGGTTATTTTTTACCACTTTTCTAATTACTTCATATAAAATACTGATTTTTTTTGCGCCACTTTAATAGAAACACTATCTTAAATAAGGAAACAAATTGAAAAAATGCATTAAAAGAGGGTTGTTTTTTATTTGAAATCATTTTTTCATAATGTGTGCTACCACCTTTATTTGAAATAACCTGAAAACCCCTGGTGGAGACTGAATAATGCAGTTATTTTATATAATTTAAAGAAATTGCACTTCATGCTTCTTTGATTGCAGCAGTAAGTGATTCTTTGTTCTTATATTGTCGGTCAGAAACGTACACTCTACGGACCATCCATCCCCTTATGTTTTTGATAATATTTAGGTTCGGAGAATACAGTGGCCATTGAATTAAGGTAACATTTTTCTCGGATATCCAACTGTTAATGATCCTTGCGTTGTGGATTGGCACGTTGACTTATTGAAATATCCAGGTTATTCATCTAAGGACATCGGTAAGCTTAGGGAAAGCTTCTTCCAATATTTCCTTCTAGGAGTTTGCCGACATTTTCAGTGTGGGAAACTCCAGATCAATTGTTTCAAACCAGTCAATCGCACCACACACCATTACACCGCCTTTTCGGCTATGGTGGCGCTCCAGAAACCTTGCTTCTTTTTTCATAAGATGAAAAAAGTAATAATATCCGTCCCGGCCATCTAAATTGAATTTGTTTTCATCAGAAAATACCACTTTTGTCTACTCATCCTTCCACGTCATATTCTTCCTGCAATAATCTATTATATTGTGTCTTCGTAATGGATTTAACGGTGGTTTTTTCTTCAATTTCTGGGGTTTAAATGTTGGGACCCACAAATAGCACGTCTAATAGTGTTAAAACTCGCTGTAATACCACTCTTCGCCTTGATTTTAGCAGTAGAGTTGCTTGAACTTGAAGGTGATCTTATTATATTTCTTCGGTCTGCTTCTGTTGTGGATCTTGATTGCCTACCTTACACATTTTTTCCATAGTTTTCTTTATTTCTAAGGTTCGACCAAACAATTTCCACACTTCTACTTATTTCTTTGGCAATTGTGCGTAGGTAAAGCTTGTTTTCCGCATGTAGGTACTACTATTTTGGCTTTATCTGCATGGTTTAATGGTTTTCCGCGGCCCATCTTTTTTTTGATAAAACAATTATTATTTTTGATCTACAACTCTATTATTAGAACAATATTTTTTCTTTTACCGTAATCTATAGAGACAAAATGCACACTGTTTCTATTCAAGTGGCACCAAAAAAAAAAACAGTGTATTTAATGAAGTAATTAGAAAAGTGGTAAAAAATAACATAATGGTATTTTCCTGAATTATTCAGTCCGTGCAGTTTTATTCGCAATAGACCCTTCTTTAAGGAACTAAAACCAAAAGGTGAATTTATCAATTTACCAAAGCGCTACACGCTCTGATAGTAAAAAAAAAGTTTGTTTCTATTCAAGTGCAGCGGAGTGTACTTAAATTTAAAAAAAAATTATGAAAAAACAATTCTTGTATATCTTTATATTATGCATGTATATTAAATCTTTTTTAATTAATAGTTAGAGGTTCTTAGAAAACTGAAAAATATAGATACATAGAAATTATATACAGGGTGATTGGTATAAGGTGCACTAAAAAGCTGTAGCAAGTAGGTTGGGCTAAGAGAAGAAAAAAATCGTAAAAGAGGGGAGGTCTGTTTGCTACAGTTTAGGCGGGAGGGGAAATTTTCTAAAAAATTGACTTAAAAGAGAAAACAAATTATTAAAAATCAACGGTAACACTTGCAATGTCCTGCTATATCGCTTCTTTAATTTTCATTTTAAATTAAGTTGCATTTGTGAATAGTTTTTAAAAAAATAATTTTCAAACTCGATATTTAAAAAAAAAAACAAATTTTTAAATTCCAAACTAATTTTTTTCAAAATTTTGCGTTGTTTTTGTATTCTTGTATTTGGTTTCAAAACTCAATGCTCTTATCAATTTTTAGTCAAACACTGAAAACCACATGGATCTAGGACTTTTACTTTTCAAGATATGAAAAGTCAATTTTTTAGAAAATTTCTCCTCCCGCCTAAATGGAGGGAAATACACCCCCCCTTCCCGTACGATTTTTTTCTTGTCTTATCCCAACCTACTCATTACACCTTTTTTTGGTGCACCGTTTACCAATCACCCTGTATAATATTGCATATTTTCGAATAGAATTGTAGATATAGTTATTCTTATTATCTTTCTTTTTCTTGAAAAAATGTGATACGTTTAGCAAAAAACTAGAATTTGACCTTAATGTGAGCAGTTTGAAATTTAATTTTTGAAAACAACAAAGCAAATCGACTTCAATGATTAGTGGTTTTTTAAAGCTGAACCTGATGAGATATTTAAATATTATTATGATGAGCCCTTAAAACCCATTGGCAAAGTAAATCCCTAAATATAATAATCGGCAAATTACCAGATTGATATCATAATATATATCTACTTATTGTGATTGCAGAAATCCATTATAATTCCAATATTCTCCGCAAATCCAACCCTTCTATATTTCAGTTCTTCCTAAACTCACACATCATAGCCACCCTTCCTTTTAAACCAATACATATAGTTTTCTACCATAAAAATGTACCTCCCATTATAGTATCCTAAATGTGAAGGATCTACTCGTACTCCATCAGTTAAACGAGAAATCTAGCTTATATACGAGTAGGTTAGGGGTATCATGTGTACAGTACAGATTTTGATACGCCTGCATCAGTAAAAGTTTGTTTGTTTTCGTCATTTAATTTTACTTCAATAACGTGCGCAATGGGTTATTCAAGAGGTGGATGCGGGAGAACCAAACATGCTGATGGGCTGTTGGCGTAGGGCTCGCCGGAAATAGATGCATGTTCAAATTTTAGACCGCTCAATATGATGTTTGTAAAGCAATTTTGCGGTCTTATGTGATAGTAAACATAACGTCTGTCATAAAGTTTGGCACGGTTTTGGATATGCCTTCATGTACACACGTCTGGTGTACCTACATAATCATTTGTATAGGATAAGGATTCCTATGTATGCATACGAAAAAGGCTTAAATGAAAGCCGACAAGGATGTTGAACATAAAAGCACCGCACATGCAATCGATAGATTTACTATAATGGTCGCCGTTTTATTGCCCCCAGCCGGGATCCATCAGGAAATATCCATGGAAAGAGATCATATCACAGCTTGAGATGACGACACAGGGCCCGCTACATGATGGTGCAGCACACCCACAACTATCTCCAAGGATTCAAGGTATATTCCTTTTATCTCAACAACAACCCTTTATGCACGAGTTTCCTTTTGCCATCGCACTCACCCGCCATCATCGTTGCCGTCGCCGCGCCCGCTACGCAGACCGAGCGATACTTTATTTGAATGGCAGGCATCAGGATCCGATTGGAATTTATATTCGTAACTATGAATTTAATATGAGAACCGCAGCATGCGCGCCTCCACTTTATATAAGTAGGTTAGGTATACACAACATAGGGCTGATGCGAAACCTTCTGCTTCTGGGTGCCACAAAGCTCACCACACCGCACCGCTCCGACGCGCCAGCGGCAAATTTTATCCAAGTGGTGTTGTATATTATATATTGACATTTGAGAGGTGCCCCATCCCGCCGCGCCCGCAGAAAGACGAGCACGAGATACAGATCGTAAGTCATATAAATTGTAATGGATTTCAGGTGGTTTTATTGCGTTCGATTTACAGGAATAAACCGGAGCTTTAGCTGATGTTAAAATTGTTCATTTCTTGCTTTGATGATTTTTCAAGCCTGGGGCCTTGATGGTGTCGTTTTTTTTTACTCTAACTGAATGGCTAGATATAGAAAGAAAATCATGATGTACCTATAGACAGGCGAGGCGGTAGCATTAGCTTTAAGGTTTTTGTTTTTTTTTTGTATTTTTAAATTGAAAGTACATAATTGTATTGCCAAAAGGATTTGGATTTTTGGATTATGGAAAAAATATGTTATATGAAATATTCATTATTTGACTGTGGGGATTTTGGGCATGCCATAAAGGTGTGTATTATGGTTTTTTGTATAGACTT
The DNA here is from genome assembly GCA_949320155.1 of Melangyna quadrimaculata. NCBI lineage: Eukaryota > Metazoa > Arthropoda > Insecta > Diptera > Syrphidae > Melangyna > Melangyna quadrimaculata. The sequence goes on from OX439483.1 coordinate 435,383,283, forward strand.
ATGTAGGTATGATTTGGAATGGATGCCCTAAAAATAGGCAATATAAAGTTGATTTGTTTGGTTTTCTTACTTCCTGATGTTTATGGGTATGCAATAAACAAATAATTATGGTAATCTTTTTTAATTCTCCTTTAATCAGACGTGTCATAAATAAAAATATATGAATTAAATGATTTAAGGCGAAACAAACAATTTGATTTATTAATTTCAAACTTACTTGCCAAGAGATTTCCCATTGTACCACTCGGAACAAATAGACCAGCTTCTTTCTTAAATAAATCTGCTGATACTGCTTCAAGTTCTTTGACTGTTGGATCTTCATGATAAACGTCATCTCCAACAACTGCTTCAAACATGGCTTTGCGCATTTCGGCTGTGGGTTGGCTTATTGTATCGGAACGAATGTCAACAACATGGTGTTTTTGCTGCATTTTTAGAATGTTGGATTTGGATACTGCAAGATAAAATTATTTATTTTTAAGAGCATTAAAGATTAAAAATAAAATCAAGAAATACATATAACTTTGGAAAAAACAAAGTTCGCAATTTTATTCATTATTTTAAAAATTTTGATTTCGAAATTAATATTTCAAAAAATGGTTTACTTAAACAACTTTATTTGAAAATTAATTTAAGAAATGTATTTCTAACTTTAAAAATAGTTACAATATGGTATTGGTATAGCGTTACCGTTGTTTTTAATGATTTTTTTCAGCTTCAAGTAATTTTTTAGAAAATGTTAAGTTTGTTGGAAAGACGCCTGCGTGGAGTGGAAAAGTATATATAAGAATTTCTACACACTGGCGTTCAGGTCAAAAAAAAATCAAAATGAATAGCTATTTAGCCAACAGTTTAGTTGTTTTAAAAACATCTAAATTAAATAAATTAAGGAAACAACCATTTTTTCCCATAATTTGAAGCATTTTTTGAAGAGCTGTATCTCTAAGCAAATATTATCGTACTGAAATGAAATAAAAAGCTTCAGTATTTTTTTTCTGAGCTATTTTTTTTTTAAGATATGTAGAATTATTGCTCAGTCATGAAAAATAGGAGCACACAAAAAGTCGTTTAAGAAAAGTCATACATGGATTGAAAGCACATTAATTGTACATAACAAATATGGAATCATTTTCTTAAAAAGTTATTCCCGGGACTGGATATGACAATTTAAAATTTTTAAAAACACAGTGTTTCTTCATGTAAAAATAAGTAAAAATTGGCACATCTTCATACTGTGGTTGATTCATTTTATTAAATAGGTTCCCAAAAGTCCCTAAAATCAGCAGCCACAAGATAATTCTGTCTTCATTCATAAAATGGCGGTTATCACATATACCGTCACTCAACAGTTTCAAAAAAAATAGTTACCTATCTAAGCATTCCGGACAACACTTTGAGGAAATAGTATGTGCGTAAGAATTAAGAACAACTTTTAAATCATTTGCATACTGTTATGCTAATGAATAATTAAGACTTGCCTTTTCCTTACTATGTAACTTTAAAACTCCGAAATGAAAACGAAAATGGGAAAACTAAGAATTTTTCAACGGAAGTGGAAAAGTCCCGAAATGCTTTGTTTTCATAATCTATTCCGGAATTTATTAATTGATTTCTTTGATAAGAGTACTTTTAATACATTGACGAGACTAGTAATGTACCAATTTTTACAGTTAACACATTTTCGCATTAAACGAATGCAACATTCAAGGAATATATGTATATTTTCTCCTATACCTTCCTATCCTGTTGTTACCTCAAATTTCAAAAAAAAAAAAAGAAATACAGCGTCCGCCACGATTGTAACAATTTTTTTTTCAAAACCTTGTAGTTTTGAGAATTGCCTTATGAAAATCAGTTTTTTGAAGCCTTGTCTTTATAGGGACTTTATTTAACGAAACTTTTACGGATTACCATGTGCCGAGTAGATATGTAGGGACGTTTTTTAATCAATACCTGTTCTTTTCTGTACTGCCCTCACCAATGTTGTATAAATGATAAAACACCTTGCTATTAAAAATAAATAAATTGTCATAGCCAGTCTCGGGGATAACTTGTAAGGAAAATAAATTCATATTTGATATCTACAATCAATGCCCTTTCAAACCATATATGTTCTTTTCTTATCGACTCTGGGTTTTTTTTTTTGGACACTCTCCTTTGTAAAACCTGAACAAAAAAAAAATGCTTTTATGACATTATGTCAAAAATTTCCACAGTATTCATATCTAAGGTATTATCAGGCGCATCTTTCCAAATTTCAAGATGGCTGACCCTTGTGTAAATACACAGTAAACAAAAACAAATTTCTGGTGATTGTTTGAAATTCAATTTTTTTACTATAGATTTTGACAACATGCGCAGAACTGAACAGAAATTAAAACGCGAGTGATAATACCTGTAATACATGTATCTTGAAATATTTCAACCTTAGCAATTCATTTCAAATAATTATGAAAAATCGACAGAGTTTTAAAAACAAATTAAAAAAAAAACAGATTGTACTGTCTAAAATAATAAAAAAAAAACAATAACTGTAGCAACTTTTCTCAAAAATATTCAAAAATTAAAATTTGTAACAGTCATCCTTATACAAATCATCATCAACAACATAAATAATATAAAAAACATTTAAATATGCATACATTTTCATTTATTAATTTTTGTTTATATAAATTCATTAATTTTAACAAACACATTTTGCAAACAATGTAAATTTAAAAATGCGAACAAAACAAATATTAACACAAAGAACAACACATTTTATAAAACATAACCATTGTAATGTGCTGCCGCCTTCCAGAGTAAAAAAGGACGCAGCAAATCAATAGAAGTCGCATTCTGTCGAATAAAGCCATAGTAAACACACAACTTATCGTTGGAGAACTATTGTTTTTATTCTGATTGAATTGGTGATTTTTCGCTTTCGCTAATCGTCGTTGCTGCACAAGTAGACAGGCTGAACAATCCTTTGGTCGCCTGGCTCTGCACCCCCGAATATACTATCATCATCATATAAGACTGTAGACAGGCTAAACGTCTCTGACGGTTGCCTGGCTCTCTTATCGTCAGTACAAAAACATGTTTTGCTCAAAACACTGCATTCACACACACGCACCTTCACGCATTCACGCTCACGCATTTGCACCCACACACCCCAAGCATAACACTCACGCTTCAAATTTAAAATTAATTTTTTTTTTTGAAAATTTGAAATTGCAATTGTGTATGATTTTTGTGTGTTATTAAAAAAAAATATTAGAACAGAATTTTCGTAAAAGTAAAACAGTTCATCACAATTTTGGCGAAATGGACTTTATCAAGTGGAATACACAACCCACAAAGTTCCGCTACAAGCAGGCTGTATTTGAATTATCTCTAATAATAACGATAAAACAGTTGTATACACTTGGGCGAATACGCACTATTTTTGTGTTGAATTTGAATTAAAAAAAAAATGCATGCAATTTTTGTTTGTGGCTGTTAAAATACTTTACCCCTCAAGTATGCAGTACTTAAAATCTCTTTGAAAACAACTATAAAACAGTTTTTTACACTACGGCCGGCGTATACGCACTTTTTTGTATTGAATTTTGAAATCGGAGAATGCCCAAAACAAACCCAGCGTCGATTAAAAAAAATCATATATGGATTGAAAGGGCTTTGTTTGTAGACAGCAAATATGAAATTATTTTCTTAAAAAGTTATCCCCGGGACGAGCTACGACAATTTATTTATTTTAATAGCAAGGTGTTTTTGCATGTCTACAAAGTTGTTAAAAAATTTTAGGAAAACAAAGTTCAGAAACATTAAGCTTCGAAGTTAAAAAAAAAAAAAAATTCAAAAAGGCAAAGTTTCACAACAAAAGTTTTCAAAAAAAAAAAAATTGTTAAAAGCGTGGCCGACACTATATATTATTTTGGAATTTGGGGTTGCAATATATGGAAAGTACTCTTGTCCAAGAAATCAGTGAAAAAAGAAAATTATGAAAACAAATCATTTCGGACTTTTACCATTGTCGTTGAAAAGTTCTTAGTTTTATCGTTTTCATTTCGAAATTTTACAGCAACTGTTGCTCCAAGCACAAATGAAACTCCAAATTATAAAATTAAGCATCCACCAGATGCTGTTCAATAAAGAACAATTCTTTCCGAGTTTAAAACTTAATTTTATTTCCTGAAAGGATAACAATAATTCAATAACTTTAATTAACTATAAATTAAATCTTACAATTGGTATATCCATATAATGAAAAATTTACAATTTGCCTTGGGCAACGAACAGGGGCGTATACAGCCTTACTTCTTGGGGGGGGTCACGCCGAAAAAAAAATAACACAGACTTATACAGTGCTATGCATAAGTATAAACGCACCTGTAAAAATGCATTTTATAGAAAACAGGAAATGGAAGCGACACCTTACTATTTTTTTATTTAATGGCATCAGTAAACAAGTGAATTGAGCAAAAAGTCCCGTTATTTTCCCTAGCGTTGTTTAGAAAATAAAAAAAGATTTTTTCGTATTGCAGAAGTATAAACGCACTATGCAAATCTCAATTAAGCTTCATTTAATTATGAGTTTCGAGATGACAAACAACGTAGCAGCGTGGAATACATTTAAGAAATACGGAAAAGGCCAAAATTCAAGACTTTCGTTCAAGTATCCTAAGACGTAGGGCTATTCTTAGGAAAATTTCGAGATTGGGTCGTTCTTCCGTAATTTCATACCAGATCCAGAATCTTATGGAACGAAAATAAGACCCGGGGTCCGCAAATGCTGACACGTTGCGATAATAGCCGAACAATCAATGTTGCATCTAATGGGGTGCAATGGGGTTAAAAATTGGGGTTAGGCGTTTCATTTTCGACGGTTTTTCGTACTTTGCAGTGGAGTGATTGTTCGGGGCAAAATGGCGCCAGCTACAAATCTGACCGTTATTTTCCCTAGCGTTGTTTAGAAAAACAACGCTAGGGAAAATAACGGTCCTTTTTTTTTTTGCTCAATTCTCTTATTTACTGATCCCATAAAATAAAAAAATAGTAAGGTGTCGCTTCCATTTCCAGTTTTCTACAAAATGCATTTTTACAGGTGCGTTTATACTTATGCAAAGCACTATTTATAAAAAGTAAAGTGCCATATATTTTTTTGTTTTATATTTTACTGTGGGTATAAACAAGAAAAGGTAAAAAGTCTTAATTAACTATACTATAATACATTTATATAAAAAATAAATTGAGTGGCACAATGGCTCGTGAGGAACCAGGCCTAGTGACTAAAAACTCGCAAACATTCCTGTGTGCACGTGTCGACAGGAATGAGAGGGACCTACAATTTTATGCCGAATCCGAACGGTTAGATGAGAAGCACTTATTCATGACAAGCGATAACTCTTGGAGGATTTGTCAATGCATCCAAAGAGACAGTAGCCCTGAAGTTTTTAGTTTTTAGGTGGACGAGGCTGGGAAGTGAACCTAGATCTAGATAGCGTGGAAGTCCAACGCACTAACCATTACGCTATTGGTTGAAATTAGCTCATTTGGAAATAAGAATTTGTATGGGAAATGATGTAATTTCGGATCTCATTTGGAAATTTTCAACGAAATTACCTCATTTGGTCCAGTGAAAACGTATAGTATTAGTATAACGGGCTATTCGTTTCTATACCTTAATGTAACATTTTTTTAGATCTCGCATGACGAGACCGAGACTAGACGAGGCGAGACTGCCTTTAAAGCAACCGAGACGAGACTGTATATTTGAACCGACATTTACAGAGAGTCTAATAAATTAAAAAAAATCCAATTTCAGTTAAATATTTATTTTCTTCTGCACATATTCAAACGATAATTTTCGGAGACGAGACTTAATTATACGAGACCGAGACGAGACAAAAAATTTTCGATTTTAACGAGACCGAGACTTACAAAAGTCTCTCAGAGTCTCGTCTCGTGGCCAGCCCTACATTTTTTGTTCTGGAGGACCTCAGCAACAGCATACAGCAGTCTCCAGTTGCCTGAACAACAAATCTGAGTTTAGCAATCAAAATACTGAGGAAAAAATATTGGATTCGCTGGGTCATTTGTTTTGAATTTTGTTCAGAATTAATTTTATTTCAGCTAGTTCTAATTTGAATTGAAGTTGCAGGAAATATTAGTAAAATAACATTAGGTACTCTCTTTTCTGTTTCTGAAATTTAAGTAAACAGTTAAATATAAATATTCACTACTGAAAATGAAAACAATAGTTGTGATTTTCAAAAATGACCACTTGGGCAAATTGCTTATACAATAACAATAGTGGACAATTAAAATACATTACAAATTCGTATTTTAATTGAATACAAAGATTCGTTTTCGTTGCTTTTCAATAAAAGTGTGAAAAAAGTTCAGGAGTGATTTGTATATGCTTCTGATTAGAAAAAAAAAATAATTTTGTTTCTAAGCTGGCCATACGTGACCGAACCAACGAGCCGAACGGCCCGGAGGTGAACCAAAATTGCCCGTGAGTGGGAAAACTCAGATGGCTTCGTTTGGTTCGGCCGAAGAATTTGGATTTTCAGCCAGTCCAAAATCCACGAACATGAACCTTCGAATGTTCGGCTCTATCGTCTACGGGGAATCAGCAAGCCTAGCAGTTATGTTTGCTTCCAACTTTCCAATCGCTCCACCGCACCGTTACTAAATAATAAAATCCCACTATCTCACTCTATCTCATTGAATTGTAGAATACAATTTTCACAAAAAACATCTAACTGACTCATTTTCTCCATGAGAGACCGGAGCCAAGATCCGAGCTGTTCCGCTTGGTCGTGTATGGCCAGCTTAAGACTGCCAGGATGGCAAAGTGAAAGGCAAAATAAATATGTAAAACAAATATACCTAATCTTTTTATCTTTCTTACCAGTAAAGCCTTTCTGATAATAATAATTGACAAAGTTGTTAAATTCTGTGAACCTTGTCGCGTTTTTGTCAAGGATTCCATTTGACTGGTCAAACGGTCACCAAGGAGGAGTTCCAATAAATCGCCTTTACCATAGCTATAAACTTTTGCAATACGGGATTCATAGGTTCCTTTGTAAAAATAATCCACATGCATATTAACAACATTATTTTTCGATCATAAATGTTGAATAAGTGCAAACAAAATCCTATCATAATAGGTTTTCATCATAGTTTTATATATTTATGACTATTTCTCGTTCACATTAACATTTTTTGGTTAGAATAACAATAAATCGAAAGTTGTCACTCACATTATGTAGATATTTTTGTTTGCTTTTAAAAATAATCTACTCTGTCATACAGAAATCAAATAAAGCAATTTCTATATGGTGTTCTATAATGTGTTTAAAGATTTTATTTTCAGAAATATAAAATGTTCTTTTTCAAAATTCTATTGGTTTTACTTTACTGAGTGAATATTTGGAAACAACTACAGTCTTTAATTTCTGTTTGGTTAAACAGGTTTTGGCTGTCATCTTAAAACGGAACCTATGATTGTTTATGCATATATTTTAAGATTTGAATGTATTATCATACGAGAAGTTTGTTGTCATCTTAAATTTGAGGTACGAGGAAGAAAATCTAAGTTGCATCAATTGAATACAAAATATGGTAGGTAGGTATTTCATTGCCATGAAAATTAAATTCCTTATTGAAATCCAAGTTACCAACATTCAAATTTTCTATTGAATTCTGAATTTAACAATCGAAAATCATATTAGCTTTCTAGGTAACCAACTTGCTTTTTTTTGTATGTGGTTACTAAATAATTATTTCAGATCAACAAAATTATCTTGAGTTCTCGGGGGGGGACATGGCCCCGTGACCCCCCCCCTGTATACGCCGTTGGCAACGAAATAGATAATTTTAACTAGAACTTTTCTTTTGTACTACTATTAAGCAAATGGCGGCGCCGAATCGACATAACCTCTAACCAGAGTGAAGGATGAGATCCATGCGCGCGCAATGTTGTAAGAATAGTTGTCTCTTTCATTAGAAAGAAAGAAATATATTCGTCTAAAATGACAGAAGTGTTAAGGGATCGATTTCAGTTGAAGCTTGTTAAGTACTCGATAACAGCAACATATGCAATAAGGAAATAAAGGTCTTAACTTTAGATTATCATGACGGTATGCGAATAATTTAAGTTGCACTTAATTCTCACGTATACTTTTTCCTCCAACTGTTGTCCGTTGTTGTAGTTTTTTCGAAACTTTGTCATTGGGTAACTTTGTCTTTCGAAACTCTGTTACTATTTTGTTGCACATTCTTAGTATCGAACTCTTATGCATCAAATATAAATTTTTATTCTCACAAAATAAACTCCATAGCGGCCAACGGTTGCACAACGTACCACTTTTGCGAGTAACGAGTTATTTGTTATTAAAAAGCGGTATGCGCTGCGAAATAAAGACAGATGCATTTATATACAGTGGTAAATGCAAACTCATATAACGACTACCTACTTACTTTTTATAACGGACACTGATTCAAATTCCAATCATTTAAGATTTTTCATTCATTATTTTTATAATTAAACTTTTGTGTACCAATATGTGTGACAATGCCATTTTGGACAGCATCATCTTATGCAGATTTAAGTGACTTGTAGTTGACCTATTTAATAGCATGGATCAACCACCATATGAAAATATGTCACTGTTTACTTTTTTACATGAAGAATCACTTAAAAAAAAATAGAAATGGTCATAGCCAGTTCCGGGGATAACTTTTTACGAAAATAATTCCATATGTGCTATCTACAACTAATACCCTTTCAAACCATATATGACTTTTTTTAATCGACTCTTGGTTTTTCGCCCATACATTTTTGGTCATTCTCCAATTACAATAAAAAAGTCCGTACAACTAGACTTATAGCGGTAACCGTTTCTGAGTTATTAGCCTCGTTTCACACATATTCGGTTTCATTCGGTTCGGTCGGTATTCGGTACGATTTCGGTTTCCGTCTAGACCCGTTCACACACAGACCGGTTCATATTCGGTTAGTACTCACTAATAATTAAAATTAAATAAAATGTATTACTTTCCGTGCCCTAGACCCGAATACGTGCCGTTTTGAAACCGAATGAAACCGATTCGTGTCGAGGGATCGTTCGGTGCTATACGGTTTCTATTAGGTTTTTTTTTTGCCGTTTTATCGTTTCACACATATCAGACACAGCCGAATACAAACCGAATCGAGACCGCACCGAATGAAACCGAATGTGTGTGAAACGAGCCTTAAGCGTTAAGAAATTAGTTTTTTTTCTATTCTTCGATAGTGTGAACTGCCAACAAAAAAACAGTTTTTTTCATATATGTATCTTTAAAAGTGTAAGCTTAATCGAAAAATGATTTTAACAAAATGTGTACATTATGAACCTTTATATAAGCATGCATTAACAGTTTTTTTTCTAGAAGCCATAATTTTTACGATATCATTATTAAAAAAAAAAACACCAAAAGTAGAAAATATTGGTTTTTGGCTCTTTTCTCTTAAATGACGATTTTTTCGGAAAATATTTTATACTTTTCTTGTAGTTTTTAATATTCCCTAGAGAAAATTTTATGACACTTTTTCGCGTATAACAGTTGCAAGATATTGCGACTTCAGAAATGGTAAAATTTCGAACATCATAATTAAAAATTTCATACATTCAGCTTACCTTTATCATACCAATAACTTTCTCTTTCATCGTCATTATCTAGCTACGTCTAACAAAAGTTAGCCAATTAACCAATTTCTCGCGATCCATTCTTATATTTAATTTTTCAAATTGCCCGCCCTCCCAACTTACAGCAGAGAATTGACCTACACCGTCATAAATATGATTTAATCCTTGTTTTAAGCTACTTAAGTACAGAATTTTGAAGCATGTTATTTAAAGCATACTTTATATAATCAAACAAAATTGTTATTGAAAACTATTGTATGAGGGCTGGTATGGTGCGGCTTCCTTATGCTGATGCATCATATACAAATACATACATTCAAAAAAGCATAATAATTAATTAGTATTTTTTGTATATTGTGCATGTGTACCGCGAGAAATCGTTTCTTTTTGTCTATAGATTTTGGCAATCGTACAAATCCTACTTCAGTGAATTATATTTGAATAACTTATCAATTTGTGCTTATCAGGTTTTTGTATAAGATTTAACTTAATTTAGCGATTAGAGGTAATTCATTTGAATTTTGTATAAGGGGTGTGTACTGCAGTGTAAGTTAAAAACAACCTACTTTGATTAACTGTCTATAGATTACGCATAGTAAATGCGATCGTCGCGTCATTCGTCACCGTGCGTGTCGTTTCATAATGGCAATGTGAATCTGAACGTCAAAAAAAAATCGCTTTCTGACGTTATAGGGATATTGATGCAGTCAGTCAACCGATAAATGCCTGGGGGTCAAAGAAAATAATGGTGATAACAACTCTGTTTGTTGCTAGTTCTCCGACTTTTAAATTCATTTCAGCTTATCAGTTAGTAATAATTATTGACTTAACTAGAGGAATAAATATTATTATTATTGAAAATTGATATTGATTATGCCTCCAGCAAACAACGATTATAATAGTATTATTATGTAAAAAGATATTTTGTTTACAACATGACGAAGATTTTTTATGGCATGATTAGTAAAAAGTTGTTTATTTCGCTTTCGTCAAAAAGAGGGTTTGTCAATTGATTCTAAATTATACACGTATATGAACGTCATAATAATAATATTAATAATAAATAAATAAAATAAAAATAAAAATAAACAATCATCAACGGAAAAATAGAATTTTTGTGTTTTCGGAATTTCATTGACCTTAAAAACAAATTATAACATTTCTTATTCTTGTTTTTTTTTCGAAGTTGACGTATTGTTTTTCTTGATCCAATGGTAACTGATTATTTTTTACTGAATAAATCTGTACAAATATTTTGTAAATTCGATTCAATCTGAGATTTTTTTTTAGTTATGTAGCCATATTTAGCTAGGTTTATACAAATAAAAGTTATTAAAAAGATAGATCTAATATTAAGCCCACTATATAATAGTATAACAGCCGTCCGGGAATAAGTATCCAGGTGAGCAAACAATAATTGTAGACGCAAACAAATGATTATAAATATTCTGTTAAAAATATTTTTGTTCACAAAATATAGAAGACTTAGCAACACATGAATTAAATTGTAAATAAGTTGTTTATCTAAGCTGGCTATACACCTTCACCTAAACACGATCAACTTTTAGGTTGATTTGCATAAGATGCGACACAAATCCTGATAATGTAGTTTTGGTTAAGGAAAGACAAAAATCCTATTGAAGTGGTGCGATTTCCCTCCATTTAGGCACAAGGGAAAATTAAAAAAACTACTTGAAATAAACAACGGTTGTACTTTAAACATCATGCTATGTATAACTTTTTTATAAAAACATATTATTTTATTTTATTTTTTTTTATTTTATCTTATTTTATTTTATTTAAATTTATTTAATTTAATAATTTTGTTTTGTATTATTTTGTTTTATTTTATTTTATATATTTTATTTTATATTTTATTTTATTTTATTTTATTTTATTTTATATTATTTTTATTTTAATTAAAAAAATAATGTTTTATAAATTAATTTTTTAAATAAAATAAAATACAATAAAATAAAATTAAGTAAAATAAAATAAAATAAAATAAAATAAAATAAAATAAAATAAAATAAAATAAAATAAAATAAAATAAAATAAAATAAAATAAAATAAAATAAAATAAAATAAAATAAAATAAAATAAAATAAAATAAAATAAAATAAAATAAAATAAAATAAAATAAAATAAAATAAAATAAAATAAAATAAAATAAAATAAAATAAAATAAAATAAAATAAAACAAAACAAAACAAAATAAAATAAAACTTTACCAAATAAAACAAAATTAAGAAGTGGATTTCTGGCTATCAAAAAATCTATAGCAAAATATTGTAAGTTTTGTCGTTCTTATTTTAAGTATTTTTTTTAGAAAATATGTTGCTCGTGCCTTAGCAAGGGAAAAATACTTCCTCACCATCCCATATCTGGACCCAACCGACACGCTCTAGCTTGTTGCCAGAATGTTATGCAAATCACCATAATATATAACCCGGAATTAAAAATAAATAGCTCATTCAGAAATTACAAATAGATTGTTGATTAAATACATAACTAATGGAATGTTTTGACTACAACAACATACCCAACGAATGGACAGGCACATGCACACACACATGGTGCATTCAAATTAATCATGATGTAAAAGAGGCTGTCAGGAACATTATTAAATGCAATGCTTCACAACATTGCATCATAATTAAATAAACTAGAACATATAAAGGTATTAATTTGTTTATTTTTATTTTACCTCACCCCATTCATATATGGGGATATAAAAAGTTCAGCTTCAGGCCCTCTGTATACGCGATACATCTCGTCAAAGACATGTTTTAGATTCGACATGCAGCAATACTTCTACAACAATCGCCAAATCTTCTGCACTGCACACGAAGTGTCTTTACACACTTTTGTGCAATTCATGTGACATTTAACCAAAAAGTTTAAATATATACTTGAATTTGTATGCCTGGGGATTAGCAGCTTGTGTGTTGCGACGAATAGGTGAAGCGTAATACGCCTCGTTTGTAGTTGTCTTTTAAAACCAAAGTAAGTTACACGCAAGAAAGATGCACAAGCGTGTTTATGACTAGACGCTTCGTGTGCAGACGGCCTCAGTTAAATGGTCCAAAACTTACCTATTTATCATTTCACAATCATTTCAAGAAAAAAGTTGGAGCATGTATGTATGTGTTGTAAATAATAAAATGAATAAAATTGTTTCGAATACAAAACAAGAAGACTGTTAAAAGGAGGATTTTTGAAAATCACTTAAACTCTGGTATTCCAAGCACTTGTCTTTTTTCTCAAAATTGCGGATAACGAAGAGGCTCGCAAAAACAAATTTTCTTGCAACATTTTGCAACAACTCACAAATTGACAATTTATTTTTTGTAGGTTTTAAATATCTGCACATTTCCACTTTCACCTACTAAGCCTGCAGATTAGTAATTATCTTAATAATATAGCATTCAGAAAAGGTGGCGCAATCACCTCTTTTTCATGTTTTGTTATCAATTTGGCTTTATATGGTTTGATCCATAGTAATAGCCTTGCAAGCAATACGAGTTTGCATTAATTTGTATCTTTCACTTTTCCTTTGATGGATGCAAGCCCCATTAAGACGGAAAACTGCATTGTGTTAGTTTCCCTATTCTTACACTACAATTTATTTTTCATTTTTATTAATTAAAACATTTTCTTTTTTTTACATTCAATAAAATAATTAAATGTTCAATTTACCAGATTTCAGATTTCACGTTTAAGTTCGATGAATAGGATTCTTTTAAATTTAAAAAAATAATACTAACTCAAAAATACACTTTAATAAATTAACAACACAATTTTTGTTTAAATAAAAGCACTCTTTCTACTTGCTGGTTTGAAGTCAACTGATTTATCAACTTTTTGGTTCATGACAACAAACCTGTAGTATGGCTCGTTTGGTTGGGAGTATCAGAAAATGTTTTCACGAAATACAAATTAGTATGAGAAGGCACGGAAACAGAGCAGACTGATATCAGTGAATACATAACATAATTGAATTAAATTGTCTAAATTGATAAAATCTAAATATGTACTAGAACGAGTTTCGGTAGGTATGTACGTAGGTACTTTACTTATCAACTCGCCTTTGCTTTATCTTTTCGATCGTATTATGCGATAGTGCAAGAAGAAGTGTGCAGCTTAATTCAAAAGTTAATTATTATTTAATCATTATTTTAATTTTGAATAAGGTCAAGGTATTTCCTTTTACTACTTTCTTCAATGCAAGATAAAAATGTATTGGCCCACGCGACTCCAACACTTAGATTAACTTGAAAGATCTTATTTTCAATAAGTTGATTGTGTGGAATATTTATAAACTGATGAATCGATCGATTTTTTCAATTTGTTAACATTTTTATCCATTGGGAAAATCTCCAAGAACTGTTACTTCAAGAGAATGTTCAATGTGCATACAAACTTCAATTTTAATGTGTTTTGTTATCAATATTTATACATTGTTTAACACTGCAGGTACCTCTAATATATGAGTGTTTCTTATAATACAAATTCTATATACTACTGAAATACATCAGCCAAGTAGAAGACTTAGCATTATTTAATTGGACTTGTTGAATTATTGATTCAATATAGCTTTTAACGGCCTTTAGTCCATAGAAATTGGCGTTTCGTCCCGGCGTTCTCACTTGGACTCTTCAGTTGACAGTGAGGGCCTTGTCAAGACGCAATTTTTATTAAGTTCAGTCCAGCTTACATCAATTTTACAGCGAAAATCAAATGTGAACAATATCCAACCCAATTAGAATTTCTAATCAAGAATTGTTGGACATTTTGTTACCCGTGGCCTGGCATTGTTAACATATGAGTGTTTCTTATAATACAAATTCTATATACTACTGAAATACATCAGCCAAGTAGAAGACTTAGCATTATTTAATTGGACTTGTTGAATTATTGATTCAATATAGCTTTTAAAGGCCTTTAGTCCATAGAAATTGGCGTTTCGTCCCGGCGTTCTCACTTGGACTCTTCAGTTGACAGTGAGGGCCTTGTCAAGACGCAACCTACCTCTAATAGTTATACAACCATTTCGTTAATTTTGTTTTAAAGATGTTTGAATAAATAAATAGGAAAAGTGCTAACGGTGAAACGATGCAAACAGTGAAACAAATCATTTTTCTCTATTGTGAAAGCATGCACGCCCAGACATGCCAGTATTGGTTAAAACGTTTATTTCCACGTGTTTTGATTTGGTTAATATCGGGACGCCAAGTCCCAAAAACCGGGACAAATCGGGGCATTAAAAAAAATCTATTTCTACAAATCTTAATTGCAATGATGCAAAATCTTAGTCGATTTAGTACGATGTTAAATCACTTTCAATTATTAAATCTAAAACGAGTTAAGCATTGTACTATCTCATAACATAATACTTTACTTAAATTAAAATATATTGGGGCGTATTCATAGTCTTTTAAGAGCTGGGTCTAAGTTAAACATAGGTTAAGTTGACGTTTCGGAAGTTGATTCTATTTTCTTAAGTTTATCATTTCAAAATATTTGTAGCTATTCGTGTAGTATACCAAGTTAATTATCTTATAAAAATATAAAACCAAGAATTTGTAATTAAAATCGGTCTGTATTCATTGAGCCAAAATTGTCTTAAACTTTAGTTTAGTTAAACCTGGGTCTATCTGCCACTATGAATATGCCCCATTTTGTTTATTTAGTATCGTTAAAATCCATATAACACCTCTTAACGTTTCTAAATGTCAATATGAGGTATGTTTCTGAATTTGTTGTACGTGTTCTACATGTTCTAAAATAATTAAAATTTAGAAAATTTTACTAAACTACTGTTTTAAAATAAGAAAAATGTTACCTAAGTAGTATCATAATATAAGGCTGTTTCAAATGTTGGCCAAAATGTTTTGACTAACTAAGATGTACCTACCGAATTGGAAAATTTTGACAAAATCAAAAAAGCCAATAATGAGACATTCGGTATAATCTCAAAACAAGTAAGCTGCCGGTTATTTACACAAAAAACACCAGACATTTATTTAAGTTCTTCGATTATTTTTTGCAAAAACGTATGCAGTGTTATAAAAACTGTTTTACGGATTATATGTACGAAACTTTATCAAAACCATTACTTTTTAGAAAACTTGATTTTTGTATGACCGTTCTTTCCAGATTAAGCTTAAACAAAAACTTGAATCATACTCCTAGGGAATAACATAGAATGTTTCACACCAAACTTAAAGCAAATCCATCGATTCGCTCAGGCTCAAGCTCGATATAAATCACAGGACGTAGAGGCAAACAAACCGACGGACATCTTTTGTCGAAAATCAGTTTTTGGAATTCTACATAATCGTAATGTTAGTTTTGATTAAAACCTTGAATTTAGTTTCAGACACAAAACCAATAATTGCCCTATAGCTATATCAAGTAAAAATGAAAAGTGGGACAAAATCGGGTCATTGTAAACCGGGATATCGGGACAGGTTTCAAATACAAAATTGGCGGCCCAAGTTGCACGAAGTCCTGTCAAGTTCATATAAAAAAAATGGAATTGACAGAACTTGGGACCAAAATGCACAGAAAATCACAGAAATTCAGAGTAAAGGAAGAGACATATTAAAAAAAACCCTTCGAAGTATATTTCTGAGTGTGATTAAATTTAGCATTGCAACGGAAATAATCAATTGTTTACACATAAAATTTTGAAGTGTTCTGTAATAATAAAACAACAAAATCTTTGAATTTTTTTTAATTTTTGTAATATTTTTCTCTTTCTATGAAATGACAAAAAGCAAACAGTGAGACATTTCCAAAAAATAAACAGTGAGACATGTCTCATTGTTAACCCGTTTTAATTACGAAGCGACTGATTTTTGATGTTTTTTCCCCTTAACAGGCTTTGTTGTTGCTACAAAACGAATTAATTATGCCTGTGGAAGCATCCTATGGATTCATTTTTTTGTTCGAAACCATTGGACTTGTTCAGCGAGGTCTTTTATTATGTTATTCTGCTATTCTGTATATTAAATTTCCATACAAAAGTTGGAGCTGTCCAAATTTTTTTATGAATAATTATAATTTTGGTGTTTGACTGCCAAAACTGTTATGAAATCTGTTAAAAATTCTGCTATGAGATGTCAAAAGTCCGAGATTCCCAAGAAGTCTTTTACGAATCGAATTTTTGGTATTCAGCATGCCACAGTCTGTTATGAAACATTTAATTATCACAAAAGACAGATTTTTGTGACGTTTATCATAAAAGATTTCAATAAATAAAGTTAAACTTGGTATGTTATCTTTTATTTTGTCAATGAAAAATGTTCAAGTTCATACAGGGAGACAAATGTATGAAAATAATTTTTAAGACCACGTCATGTTTATATAGGTACACAAATTATTTTCACTCAAAACACAAAATTATTTTTTTTTTGAACGAAAGCACAAACACTTTTGATGGAAGAAAGATTTAGTGTAGGTAGTCGATTGCATGTTCCCGATGTGCAAAAATTAAATGATTGTTTATTTGATTAATAAATGCAAGCATTTTCAGACAAATTGACTGACCACCAATCCACATGTTACTTTCAGTGATGAAATAGTTAATTTACCTACAACAGACCAGCTGATTATTGATTGCGGATTTTAGGTATGTTCCCATAAAATGTCCTTTTCGAAGTTCCATAACAGACTTTTATAAAAGTTCGAACTCCTGAATTATAAAAGTTCTTTTATAGTGAACACTAGTCTTAGAGCTGGCTACAAAAAAAAGTGAGTCATCGGTATACGATTGTTCAAAAGGGTAGTTATGTGCATTCAAGAGGACACAAGCGTCCACAGGTTTTTCCCAAAACCCACCTCTGTCTACCAACTCCTACTCTCACCTCCTAGTGGCGAACATCGGTTGTCTAGTAGCTCAGCTGGAGACGGGGTTTAAATCCCCGTGGAAAGCTGTTGGGGTCAGCCAACGAGAGAGGGGGGAGGAGTGTTCCCACTAAGGCACTTCTCCTTTCATCGAGGCGGCAGCGGACGAATTCTCTAGATGGAATCAACGGTGGCGTCTACAGTTCCAGTTAGGTTGAACTACTTAGTGAACACCTTATATGGGCTACTACGACATATTTGTAGCTCAGGCCTATAAGGAGCGGTTTATCCGGCTCCCTACCCTTGGAGTTATACGAAGGGTCTGGTCCTCCGGGTCGGAGGTTGTTCGTCGGGGTAACTTTCCTACCACGTAAAAAAAAGTTGTTCCGAAACAACAACAAGCCTCGGATATGGATGATTTTAAAGTTGACGACCCCAGCAAACGAAACAAGGACAATGAATTTCGGATCTGCACGTGGAACGTCCTGTCCTTATACAGAACACGTGCAGCCGAACAATTAGTGGAGAACCTGGACAGGCTAAAGGCTGACGTAACAGCCATCCAGGAAGAGCGATGGGATGGAGAGGGCATACGGAGACTGAAAACGTGTGACATCTACTACGGCGGGTGCTTGAAGGAACAGGGTCAGCGGCTCTTTGGTTGTGGTTTTGTGATAAGGGGAAGACTTAGGCAAGAAGTTTTGGACTTCCGAAGTGTAAGCGAGCGCCTGGTCACAATCCGCATCAAGGGCAAATTTAAGAACATTTCGCTGATCTGTGTTCATGCCCCCCATGAAGGGAGAGCGGACTCAACCAAAGAAGCATTCTACGATCTCCTGGAGACAACGTATGATATGTGCCCGAAGTACGACGTGAAGATCATTTTTGGTGACTTCAACGCAAGATACGGAAAGGAGGGCATCTTTGGTTCGATAGTCGGAGGACACAGCCTACACGACGAAACTTCCGGCGACGGACACAGGCTGGCAGACTTTGCGGCGGGGCGAAATGTCATCATCTCAAGCACCTACTTCCCACACCCCAATATACACAAGGGGACTTGGCGGTCGCGTGATCAACTAACCGTCAACCAAATCGAACACGTTGCGATAGACGCGAGACATGCTTCCAGTATCTTGGACGTCCGAAAGTTCCGAGGGGCCAACATTGACTTGGATCACTACCTGGTGGTAGCTAGACTACGTATGCGGATATCCATGACGCGACAACGCAGAGCAGATGCTGTGAAAAGATTCGATGACGAGAAGCTTAAATCGCAAGAGACTGCCAGAACTTTTGGAGACCACGTAACTCTTAATCTCTCAGAAGGTCCACCACCAGCATCAAGTGTAGAGGACCAGTGGGAACACTGTCAACAAGCCATCAGAAGTGCCGCCTCTGATGTGCTGGGTTTCACTAGGCGAATACAACGAAACCCCTGGTTCGATGAAGAGTGCCGGCTAGCGCATGCAGCTTAGGACGAGGCCTACCAGGCAATGCTGCAGACTCGAACAAGAGCTGCTGAGAGAGTGGCCCGGGAGCTCTACGGGCTGAAACGAAAAGAGGAACGCCGACTTCTCAGGAGGAAAAAGAGAGAGCACGAGAAGCGGGCGGTAGAGTCTATTGAGGGTTGTAGCGGTAGGGGAGATGTTCGAAAATTTTATCAGAGGGTGAAGCGATCCACCCAAGGATTCAAGGCTAGAACGGAGGCCTGCCGAGATGAGAGTGAGAATATGGTAGTAGACACACAGTCAGTGCTGAGGATCTG
Source organism: Melangyna quadrimaculata (assembly GCA_949320155.1). Taxonomy (NCBI): domain Eukaryota; kingdom Metazoa; phylum Arthropoda; class Insecta; order Diptera; family Syrphidae; genus Melangyna; species Melangyna quadrimaculata. Next base: position 435,402,579 of record OX439483.1, read on the forward strand.
GAAAGAACACTTCTCTAGACTGCTTAATGCCGAAGACAGCCAAGATGCCGTTAATAGGCAGAACGCTCCATTCAACTTGGACGATGATGGCCAAGAGTTCCGTCCACCCGACCTAACCGAAGTTCGGCTGGCGATATCCAAACTTAAGTCGTACAAGGCTGCAGGTGCGGATGGCTTACAAGCCGAACTATTTAAATCAGCGGGAGATGAATTGGCTAGGAGCATACACCAGTTCATCTGCAAAATTTGGTCGGAGGAAAGTATGCCCGATGAATGGAACCTCGGTATAGTGTGCCCATCCATAAAAAGGGAGATGTTCTTAAATGTACCAACTACAGAGGAATTAGTCTCCTAAACGTCGCTTATAAAATCTTGTCGGCCATCCTGTGTGACCGCTTAAAACCTTTTGAAACGATCTGATCGGCCCTTATCAGTGCGGTTTTAGGCCAGTCAACCGTCGATCAAATTTTTTACGCTACGACAGATTTTAGAAAAATCCCGGGAATTCCAGATCAATTCACACCACCTTTTTATCGAGTTTAAAGTCGCGTATGATAGCGTGAAAAGGGACGAGTCATACAGAGCCACGTCGAGTCTCGGCATCGCTGCCAAACTCGTCCGCCTGTGCAGGATGACGATTTAGAAATCTCGCTGCTCCGTCAAAATTGGTAAGAACACCACCGATTCCTTTGATGTTGAGAAAGGATTGGGGCAAGGCGACGCGTTATCATGCAACCTATTCAACATCGTTCTTGAAGCCATTGTACGCAACGCACATGTCAACACCAGCGGAACAATCTATCAAAAGTCCATTCAATTGCTTGCATATGCGGATGACATAGACATTGTCGGCAGAACGAAGCGAGCTGTGGCAGGGGCATTTGCGAGCATTGAATCGGAGGCGGCTAGAATGGGATTGGCGGTTAATGAGGACAAGACGAAGTATATGCTGTCATCGAGAGAGGAATCTCAACATCGTCGACTCGGACAAAATATCACGGTGGACAGATATAACTTCGAAGTTGTCAAGGACTTTGTCTACCTGGGCTCCACTATTACATCGCAGAACGACATCAGTGCAGATATCAAGCGAAGAATTACTCTTGCCAACCGCTGTTTCTTCGGTCTAAGAAGGCATTTAAGTAGTAAGGCCCTCACTCAGAGAACCAAGGAGACTTTATACAAAACCTTAATCATCCCGGTCCTACTTTATGGGTCAGAAGGATGGACACTGAAAGATTCGGATACAAATCTGCTAGGGTGCTTTGAGAGGAAGATTCTTCGTGTGATTTTCGGTCCGGTGTGTATCGAAGGAGTGTGGATGAGAAGATTCAACGACAAGCTATACGGGCTATACAGCGACGTTGACCTGGTGAAAAAGCTGAAAATACAGCGGCTGAGATGGCTGGGGCACGTGGAGCGTATGGACAGCAACGCACCTGCCCGACAAGTCTTCGAATCCAACACCGATGGGGTACGCAGCAGAGGAAGAACCCGTAACAGGTGGCGCAATCAAGTGAATGACGACATCAAAGCACTCGGTGTGCGCAACTGGAAGCGGCTAGCTAGGGACAGAGCTGGCTGGAGGGGCTTGTTAGTTGAGGCCAAAACCCATCCTGGGCTGTGAGCGCCATCAAAAGTAAAGTAAATTTCGGTACACGCTTGACTTTTACCGGAGAGAATGATTTAGTGTAGCTGAGCACAAATATGCACGTCTGCCAGCGCGATTCTAAAGCTTAATGGGGTTGGCGGGGGGTCAAAGTTGTCAAATTTTGGTGAGAAAAAAAATTATAAGGTACATGGATTCTGATAACGCAAATGTGTTGTGTCTATCGTCAATAAACGTGAAACAAAATGGCAGACGGTTTGGGAGAGGCTAAGTTGCCGGCAGACGTCGTTAAAATTGTCAAATTTTGGTAAAAAAAAAAAATTATAAGGTACAGGGATACCGATTTTTTTATTTTAATACTTATGTTTATAGAGAGCAAAATCCAAAATCGCAAACGAAAAAGGAGAGGTTAACACCGCGGCAGACGTGTTTGAAAAGTGCACTGTTAAACCAGAAAAATTGCATTATTTCTACCCCAAAAAATCCAAACGAATATTTTGAAATGCAATTATCTTTATTTTAGCATGAAAAATAAAGTCGCAAAAGTTCAGTGCCAAATCGCGCAAAAAGGTCTAAATTTTTTTTTTTGTTTTTTTTTTTCAAACTATTTAAATAAAATAAATTACAATCCATGAAGTTGAATGGGCATTAGCCTCCCCCAGACTTTTCCAGCCTTCTCGATCCGTAGCTCTTTCTTTCCACCGTTCTTCAAAATGATCTTTTTCTCTGTCTGCCTACTTTTCTCTTCCTAGCAGTTGGTATCCGTTCTGTTAAGCATTTTTGTCCAGCAGTTATCCTCCAGGCTTGCAATATGTCCTGCCCAATCCCATTTTGTTCTCCTGGCCTTAACGACAACATCTTCAATATTAGTTCTTCGCCGAACTGATTCGTTTGAGATGTGATCTCTTAAGCTAATTTTTAGGATAGACCTTTCCATTACTCTTTGAGAAACAGCGAGTTTATCCATATTGTTTTTAATATAAACTGAATATTACGATGCAAAAATTGAGCGTAGGGTATTTTTTTTTTTGTAAATCTTTGAAATTTCAGAGTAAAAAGGGAAACACACAGAAATTTAGACCTTTTTGAAACTTTTTAAATTAATTATATCTTTAATATGTTTGTTTTTAAGAAAAAAAAAATAATAATGTTGTCCGGTAGTGGGTCAGTCAATGTACAAACTTTGTATTCATATGTCTTCGGACATGTGAACCGTTTAGGAGTAATACGTGAAAAAAGTTCCTTTTTCGACATTTTGGATTTTTTTAAATGTCAATATCATCTTAACGGTAAATCGCAGGAAAAAAATGGTCATAACTTATTTTTTGGCGGACAGCATGGTCTACAAGTTTTGCATGAAATAATTTTCGATGGCACTTACCGTTTCGGAATAACTATTGGCGGTTGCGCGATTTGGCACTGAACTTTTGCGAGTATATTGTTCATGCTAAAATAAAGATAATTGCAATTCAAAATACTCGTTTGGAATTTTGGGGCAGAAATAATGCAATTTTTCTGGTTTTAATAGTGCACTATTGAAACACGTCTGCCGCGGTGTTAGCCTCTACTTTTTCTTCTGCGATTTTGGATTTTGCTCTCTATATACATAACTATTAAAATAAAAAAATCGGTATTCATGTACCTTATAATTTTTTTTTACCAAAAATTGACAACTTTAACGACGTCTGCCGGCAACTTAGCCTCTCCCAAACCGTCTGCCATTTTGTTTTACGTTTATTGACGATAGACACAACACATTTGCGTTATCAGAATCCATGTACCTTATAATTTTTTTTTCACCAAAATTTGACAACTTTGACCCCCCGCCCACTCCATTAAGCCTCTGAATCGCGCTGGCAGACGTACATATATGTGCTCAGCTACACCAAGTCATTCTCTCCAGTAAAAATCAATCGTGTACCAATGACTCACTTTTTTTTTGTAGCCAGCTCTTCGTCTACATCTTTTATGATTCACAACAGAAAATTCATAGCAGACAGGTCTCTCGGAATAGGCCTACATAGGTATCTGTGAATTTAAAATGATGTCTTTGTTCTGTGTGTTTTCTTTGTTCGTCTCACTGTTACACTGTCTCACTGATCGCTCCACTCGCAAACAGTGAGACAGTTTGACTTTTTCTAAATTTCAGTTTGTTGTGATGCTCTCATGGGTCCTTTCACTAAAACTTCTCTTGGAACATTAAGGTAAAATATGCCTTAAAATATAATCGAGTTTAGTTAAGTTTGTTTAAAAACATTCAGAGATATACCAATTAAAAAGAAAAGTGTCTCACTGGTCGCACCTTTCCCCTAAATTAAATTGTAAGCCTTTTATTTTAAAAGAGATAATTAATACGGATCATTTTTATAATTTTGGAGAAAGGGAAGATTAATATACATAAAGATCATGTGGAGACACAATTATGTATAGTTTTTGCTTTAATATAATGATAAATCTTATAATCTTATCAAAAAAATACAAAAATTAAGAAGATCCTAAAAGCTTACTTATAATAAAAAATCATTAATTTCGGTAACGCGGCCAGCTCTAAAGACGGAAATGAAAAAAAGTGGTTCTATGCAAGCTACCATTATTTTTGGTCCAAAAACAAAAATTTCAATAATCATTATAAGACATATACATAAAAAAACATAAAGTCGCAAGTTTTATATAAATCGATTCATCCGTTCGGTCTGTAGGCCTAGGCGTTACAAATTGAGAGGCGGACAGATAAAACTGTAGGGTGTAAATTTTCCGAATTCTTAATTATCGTTATGACATATTTGATCAAAATTTCGACTTCAGGTTACTTCAAGAATGGGAAACTTGCCAAGTTTAAGAGATGCTTATGAGAAAAGAAAGTTTTTTTTTAAAGGATATATTTTCGATCAGTTTTATCAAAAAAAAAAAACGTCATGTCATAAAGGCTTGAGCATGAACTTTATTTCATTCAGATATGTCTTGTGCAAACCTTTGCTCAAAATAAAGTAATAAGGAATTTAGTAAAAAAAAATTAATATCATTGATTTTTCGATTTTTTACGTCAGTTTTTGTTCAATTGCCCCGCTTAAATTTGTTTATAAAATTTTTTAAACCACCAATTTTGATTGAATATCTAGTTTCCTACGAAAAGTGTTATAAGGTTTATTCCCAAATTCTGCTTAGTTTTCGACTTATACCAACAATATTGAAAAATGACCAGTGTGACCATTCTCATAGAAGTCCATTTGTGTTTTAAGTAAGTTTAAGTTCCACAGAAACATATTCAAATTAAAAATCCGCGAACGCAATTAGTCCTTACCTATTATTCCTTAGTAAGATTTATTAACATTCACCAACTTTTGCGCTTTTTCGGATTTTTGTAGAAAAAGGTAAAAAACCCCATGTATTTTGTATGGGAATTTTCAACTGCTTGGTGGCACGTGTGTTAACTTCAAACGACTTCAACGAAAATAAGCCCAGATTTGTTTTATTTTATTTTGATCACTTTTAATTTTGCCAAAATAAGAGCCACCCTAATATATATACACTGTATCAAAAAAGTCTCCGTACAGCTTCAACTTTTTTTTGTTCGCTAAAGTATTATTTAAAGTACTACTTACATTTGAGAGAATATGACTTAAAAGAAAGAAATACTTTTAATTAAACAAAAAATAAAAGCTCACATTTTTTTTCTGTTTTATGTCAATGTTTTTTGATAACTGCCCCTCCTGCCTCTAGGGGAGGGGTTATAGACTTTCTTTCTTTCTTATACGAGTTTGAGAGTGTTTCGACCCCAACCTACGCGCTCTAACTTCTTATTAGACCTTTAGCTGAATCACCCTGTAGGAAAATTCTATTGATGAACGGAGACTTTTTTGTTTAGGAATTTTAAAGGGGTTGGATTCAATGAATTTTGGTTTTATTTTTTCGAAATAAAAATGTGAGTTTTGATTTTTTTTTGTTTAATTAAAAGTATTTCTTTTATTTATAGTCATGTTCTCTCAAATGTAAGCAGTACTTTAAGTAATATTTTAGCAAATAGGAAAAAGTTAAAGCTGTACGGAGACTTTTTTGATACAGCGTTGTTGTAAACTACAGGAGGAAGTTCATGCGACCCAGTTGTCCAGTGTTCTTAGAGCTTTAGCTCCCGAGCTCGTTTCTCGTTTAATTTTCTGAACCTGCACGCAGAAAAACTGCTTATTAAAAATCTACCAAATCTCGTTAGATAACAAGAGGCACATACTTTTTATAAAGCTCTTACGGAGTTAGTTGGTAGAAATAAACAGGGTCGATTCGATTAAGAAATATTGTTTAAAATCAACCAACTTAGCTTAACCTGTATTTCTGGAAGTAACAAACCTAATGGGTTAAATAATTTGAAATACTGGTTTTCGTTACCAACATGATTGTTGATATCAAACAATTGAATAAATTGATATTAACAAACACACGTGATTAAATTTAACCAACCTGCTAAAACACACCTAATAAATTTAACCAACCTGCTACAATTTTAACATAGGTACTTAATTGTTTAAATATAAACAATTTACACAGTTGTCTATAACTATCTTATTGCTGAAATTAACAACCATACTTGATTGAAATTAACCAATCAAGAAAAAATTCAGCAAAGGAGGATGCCCAAAAAAAACCCAGCATCGATTAAAATAAAACCGTAATGAAATGAAAGGGCATAAATTATAGATAACAAATATGTTTTTTTTTTTTCTTGAAAAGTTATCCCCGGGCTTGGCTATGATGATTTTTTGTATTTTTAATTACAAAGTGTTTCTTCATGTAAACAAAGTTAGCTACGGCGCGCGTTACAGAAAAAACCAAGCTTTGATTAATTTAATATAGATAATAACTGGCCAGTTGTACATTGGAATCCACCAGAATTCCAAAAAACAATCAAGATAAAAAAAAGGTTCCGAAAGACAAAGTTTTGAAAACAAAAGTTACAAGCAAATCAAAGCAAAGCGGGTGCTAGTTTTTATTTGACGTTTGGGCTAACGATAGTAAGGGAATGAGCTGAAGTTGTCTTCGAAACTTATTGTTTTTCTTCGATCCTTTATGATTTTGGAAACTGTTTGATTAGTAACTTTGTATTTTGAAACTTTGTTCTTTTTTTCGTTGCACAAACTCAGTAGGCATTAAATATAACATTAGATTCTCCAAAAAACTAGTATGAATAACTGTCACCTATTGCACAAGAAGCAACATTGCGATAGTCAATATTTTGTTTTAATAAAAAAAAATCTAAAGGTAGTGAGGACATAAGGATACGGATTTATATATAACGGTAAACGGCTCATATAGAGTGTAGACACTATATTTACTTTTTATAACGGAAACCACAAGAGGTATGTGTTGCTCTTTACTTCTATCATTTAACGTGCCGAACCTTCGATAAAATTAATGTGAGATATGTAAATGAGTATATGAGGTATTGCAATATTTTTTCTTGGTTACAGATTGCTTTTGACGGTTCAAGAGCAATATGCCACCCATGCTGGCAAAGAATAGATTATGCAATACGCGCGCCGCGCCGCGCCGTGCTCCACCTGAACAAGCTCAAATAATCCCGGAATATCAATCTATTGCTGCTACTGGATTAACACGTACACCAAATTCCGATAAAAGGTGTATGTTTGACAACTGCAATAACTTGGAATTACGCACAGTACCCAATACACTCAAAACATATCTCTTGAGTTACTATGAATTATACATTTCAAGCTTATCGCGCATCTGTCGTCATCATTTAAGTTATACTACGTGGGAAGATTTTGCAACATATGTGACACGCCGACAAACAGACTTCTGTGCTGAACATGTACAAGAAATAGTTCAAATCTATACCAAAGCATTAGAACAACAAGTCACGCTTGACTTTGAGAGTTTAAGCGAAATAGACGAAGACACTCTTCATTTTTGGACTGGTGTAAGTCAAACTCAGTTCATAGACATTTTGGAACAAACACCATCCCTGCTTGAAAGATCTAAGACACCCAATACCGACTTAGCGGTATATCTTTGCAAAATACGCACTGGTGAATCCGGTGTGAGACTAGCATCTATTTTTAACATGACAAGGCAAACTCTGGAACGGAAAATCAAAATGACTAGAGAATGTCTAACAAATGATTACGTTCCACTGCATTTGGGATTTGATCATATAACCCGCAATGATGTTATTTTGAGAAATAAAATCATACCCAATCATATTTTTGGAACAACCGACCGAACTAAGGCTATAATAATTTGTGATGGAACATACTTACACATTCAAAAAAGTTCAAACTTTTTGTTCCAAAGATTGAGCTACAGTATTCATAAGTTTTCGAACCTTATTAAACCATTTATGATAGTTAGTGCAAATGGGTACATCATAGATGTGACCGGTCCCTATGCTGCTACCACATCGGATGCCACTATCATGAAACTAATACTTGATAACCACAACGGGGAACTGGAAGAAGCGCCAATACGGTGGTTCTTAGAGGAAGGTGATGTTTTTTTTTTGGATAGAGGTTTTCGAGATGCCGTTTCATATTTGGAAGAATGTGGTTATGTGGCACATATTCCACCATCCAAACAACGTAACGAAAGTCAATTAAGCACTGAGAGTGCAAATAAGTCAAGACTTTTGACCATGGTTCGTTGGGTGGTGGAAACAATTAATGGACGTTTTAAGCGCGACTTCAAGATATTTAGAAATACTTTTTTTAACAAATCGGCGTCGAATGCAATATGCGACTTTAAAATCGCAGCATCGCTTATTAACGCATATCAGGAACCCTACGCAGACAGCCCTTACTCAGACGCATTTGTGGAAATTATTAATAGAAACATGCATAAACCTAACTTGCTTGCAGACTATGTAGATGACCAGAATATGAACCGACAAAGAGTAGCGTTTATGAGATTAGAAGCTACTCACCCTGATCTCAGAGATTTTCCAAGGCTAACCTATGAGGAGTTAGTACTGTTCGCTGTAGGTACATATCATTTAAAACTGGCGCGGTCGTACTGCTGGGAACATATCCGAGGGGATGGAGTTTTTAATATTGAAGTCTACAGATATCCAGAGAGCATAGCAGTTGTAGGTCTAGAAGACAAAATATTGCTAAGAGGACGCATAAGCTCCCGACATGTTAGAGCTAGAACGTATTATACGTATATTCTATACAATCCAACAAGTAATGGAAGAAGCGCAATTGCAGAACACCTCTGCTCATGCATTCATGGTCGTCGAACGTTAGGAAGTTGCGCTCATGTGATCAGTATGTTGTATTATCTTGCCTATGCTAGGCATGAAGAGAATATGCAACAACAAGCTAGTTTTCTAGATTCTATCTTAATAGATTATGATAGTATGTAGCAGCTGCGTATTTTGTATCTAATAAATACCTACTTACCCATCCATAGATTTGTTCATATGGCTTTTTTTTTACAAGAAACACTTAGTTATTAAAATTTAAAAATCATCATAGCCAAGTCCGGGGATAACTTTTAAAAAAAATAAACACATATTTGTTACCTACAATTTATGGCCTTTCAATCCACATATGTGTTATCTGTATCGACTCTGGGTTTTTTGCCCATACATTTTTGGGCATTCTCCTTTACTTGATTGAATTTAACCAACTACTACGATCAGTTGAATTTAACATACTTATTTAATTGATTTTAAATAACTTACTTGTTTGAATTTTTTTTTCTTCTTTTTTTAACCATCATACTTGATTGAAACTAACCAACAAACTTGGTATTAACTAACATACTTGGTTGGTATTAACCAACTTACTTGGTTATGGTTAATATAAACCACCATAATTGTTTGTTATTAACCAACATACTTGGTCGAAATTAACTAACATACTAACATAGTTTAGTACTTATTGAATTTTAAATAAGAAGTGATAGATTTTAACACATTTTTTTTAACCGAGAAAAAATCGTACTCTGTTACGGGTCATTTTTCTGCGTGATGTAGCTAAGTCTTTTTGGGGTTATTAGTTTTTGGGCTTAATATAGCCAAAACTTGTTTTTTGTTTGTCAAATTCCCTTTGGGCATAAGCCCTTACGTTTATCTGATACAATTCTTTTCAGGCTTAGAAAAAAAAGCATACATTACCTTCATCATTGTAAAGCCCCATTCTAGGAATCGACTGTAAAAGCTGGAGGGGACTTAGTCCCCGCATGGGTCTAACACTGCATCGTTCACCATTGTTCATCAGATTGTTTCTTCCTCCTAATGATTGTCAATAACTGTTGACAAGGCCGTAACAAGAGGGGGATCATGGACCTTCCCCTTCGAAATGTTTAAAAAATGTACGTTTTTTCTCTTAACTTCTACTTAAAATAATTAAGAACCATCTAATATTAGTAATTGTCTTCGAAAGCGATTATATTGAACTTGTTTTCTATACAAAAAACTTTAAAAATGTATATACTGCCTGATTTGCTGACAACTTAAATTCTACCAAAAAAAAAATAGTTATGGCATCTGAATGTTATCTTATTTTCCTCTTCAAAACTTAATTTAAGTATTTAAAATCCGATCTTTTTTCGAGAAATAGTGAGTCTGTACTTCGCTTGGTTACCCTTTTCACTCTTTATTTCTATCCACTATTCTGTTTTGGAATATGTAGGTATAAGAAATTTAATCAAAAATAGTTTTGTTGTTCCCGACACGACATTTTAACGATATGTAACATAACCTCAAATCAAATTTATTTTTAGAATGAAATATATGAAATAAGCGCCTCAAAAATCTTTGAAAAAGTAAAGTTTAGGCTCGACACCAACAAAAAAAAAGTTGATTTAGCCGACCTGTGTAGTTTGGTATTGGTTTTAATAATGTTAACCAAAAAGAGACTGAAATACAAAATACCTCTTTAGTATCATATGCGGATAGCGAACAAAGCTCAAGAATACAGACTAAGAACATACCTGTTAAAAAAAACATTTCTTGGAAAATCATAACCTCCCCCTCCCCAAACATTTGTCTGGCTACGGCCATGACTGTTGATGTGTGCTAGTGCTAGCTGGTGTGTGTTGGAAAATATCCTAGGGTGAATAAACTATACTGATCATATGAGAATATAACTGTGGTGTTTGGTATAAACATGTTAACTCCATACAAAAATTGACTTTTAACGCCCACTTTGCATCGAGTTAGAGCCTAAACAAGTGGACCAATTTTCTTCAAATTTGTTACAAATATGCACTGAATTGAAAGTAAATGATTCCCTTATTTTTGAAAGCTATTTCCAACATTTTAATACAAAATTAAATACCTTTACCTAAAAAATACATTTTTGGAGTTATCATGATTATACCAAACACCAAAGGTATGTATGTAGATAATTATGTAGTGCCTTATGCCATGGCACTGACGGAAGTAGGTACCTACATTAGACGTCCATTTTTAAAGAAAAAACAATTATAACAAATATATTTTATTTTTCATTACAGTTTTTGTCATACAGTCAATTTTTTTTTTTATTTCCCACTTTTATTTTCAATTGAATTCGTTCAAGGTACATAAACAAACATTTTACAATAATATAGATTTCACCTACACAATAATTCTGTTTTAATATTTTATATCAATACATTTTTTTCGATAATGTTTTTTCTTTTTTTTTAACATTTTTTTTTGTAATGTGTATGTAGGACCTGGATCATTTCGCTTATAAAATAAGGGCGACGCATTTGATTTGTTCTTTTCAGTTAATTCCGCAGCAACTAGAAATTTATTAATTTTTTGTTTATTCATTTCATATTGCTCGAAGTGAATATAGATAAAGGAGCTAGCTTCCACAGAAAATGTTAGTTAGTGAAAATTATCAGGTTGGAAAATTTCCTACAAACATAAACCTATGGCAATAAGAATATTTGATAATTTAATTTAAAAAAAAAAAAACTATAATTTATAAATATGTAAGCAAAATAAAAGTACAGTGGTAGTGGTTAAAGCTAAGAAAGTTAGTTTGTTGCAAAAAATTAAGTGTTTATCGGACAAGTTAACGTTTTTCTTATCATTCACCCTAAAAAAGGTATTGGATATATTTATTTATTCTAAAAAAAATATTAAAAAATGGGTTAAATAACAAAGCAACAAGTTATTCAAAAACAATGCCTGTTGAAAAAATTACCTCGAATTTTAAAGTAACCTTAAAAACAAAAAAACTTTATTTATTAAAAACAGGATTATCACGCAAATCCTTACTCATATTTGAATCTAGCAAATAAAAACCTTCTTAAAAGGATAATCTAGTTATCGGCTTATGAACTTTGTTGTCTTCAACAGCACAACCTATTATTTCTATATTAGAAATAAAACGGTAGTAGTAGTACAAACGGTATATCTAGTACAATTTATTAAAAAAAAAGCATGCAAAAAAGTAAACCACTCTAAGAATTTAACAGCTTCTGTTTAATTTGAGTTAAGTTTTCCGAGATTTGGTTGTTTTTCTGAAAAAGAATTATTTAATCTACCGCTATTGATAAATAATCGAAAGGCCCCCACACCCGAAAAACGCTTATTAAGAACGCCAATTGTTCTTGGTTTACTTTGTATACCAAAATTGTATATAAAAATAATTAAAAGAATATAATAATAAAATGCAAATTACTGTACTGTAACGAAGAATTTTGCCAAAAATATTTTCAATTATCGAATAACAACGAAATCTCGCATTTTTTTTATAAATTTCAAAATACAAAAGCTCGCAAACTTATAAACCCGTTTTATATAAAATCGCAATTACAAATTCTCGCTTTTAACAATCTCGCATTTACATTTTACAACCAAAAATCTCGCAAATTTCAACTGAAATCTCGCGTTAACAAAAATTCCGTACAAAAATAAAATCCTGCAAATGAAAAATGAAAAATCAGAGGTCCAAAAAGGAAGATAAGATCCTTAAACTCGATACAAGGTACTGTTTATTACAATTAAACTGAAAGCACGCCAACTGATATCCTAAACGCAGCGACGCGACGGAGTCGCGTGAGCGGGACAGAGGACACAAAAAGGGATTTAAAATCTCTGAACCCGCAAAAGCGGTCCGCCAAATATACCTTCTGTTTATTGTACATAAACTGAAAGGACCACCAACTGACAACATACACAAACGAAAAACCTTGTATAACGTAACTTATAAAAGTCCTATATGTTTTTTAATGCGAAGTTTTAGTATGCGGGTTTTTGTAATTGCGAGATTTTAAAAAGTTGGTTTTTGTAATTGAAAGAATATGAAAAGCGGTTTTCTGTAGTAACGAAATTTCGTATTGCGAGATTTTGATTGCCAGATTTTAATTTGCGAGATTCCGTTGCAAACCGTGACAAAAAGCTTGAAAAAAATCATACTGGAGGGGGTCTTTTCCCCATTTAACAGGCATAATTGTAGCCGCCACTTATAGCGATGGAGAATTTGTAGTTTGCTGACAACTTAATTTCTACCAAAAAAAAATAGTTATGGCATCTGAATGTTAACTTATTTTTCTCTTCAAAACTTAATTTAAGTATTTAAAATCCGATCTTTTTTCGAGAAATAGTGAGGCTGTACTTTGCTTGGTTACCCTTTTCACTCTTTATTTCTATCCACTATTCTGTTTTGGAACATGTAGGTATAAGAAATTTAACCAAAAATAGTTTTGTTGTTCCCGACACGACATTTTAACGATATGTAACGTAACCTCAAATCAAATTTATTTTAAGAATGAAATATATGAAATAAGCGCCTCAAAAATCTTTGAAAAAGTAAAGTTTAGGCTCGACACCAACACCGACACCAAGGCCGACCTGTGTAGTTTGGTATTGGTTTTAATAATGTTAACCAAAAAGAGACTGAAATACAAAATACCTCTTTAGTATCATATGCGGATAGCGAACAAAGCTCAAGAATACAGACTAAGAACATACCTGTTAAAAAACATTTCTTGGAAAATCATAACCTCCCCCTCCCCAAACATTTGTCTGGCTACGGCCATGACTGTTGATGTGTGCTAGTGCTAGCTGGTGTGTGTTGGAAAATATCCTAGGGTGAATAAACTATACTGATCATATGAGAATATAACTGTGGTGTTTGGTATAAACATGTTAACTCCATACAAAAATTGACTTTTAACGCCCACTTTGCATCGAGTTAGAGCCTAAACAAGTGGACCAATTTTCTTCAAATTTGTTACAAATATGCACTGAATTGAAAGTAAATGATTCCCTTATTTTTGAAAGCTATTTCCAACATTTTAATACAAAATTAAATACCTTTACCTAAAAAATACATTTTTGGAGTTATCATGATTATACCAAACACCAAAGGTATGTATGTAGATAATTATGTAGTGCCTTATGCCATGGCACTGACGGAAGTAGGTACCTACATTAGACGTCCATTTTTAAAGAAAAAACAATTATAACAAATATATTTTATTTTTCATTACAGTTTTTGTCTTACAGTCAATTTTTTTTTTTATTTCCCACTTTTATTTTCAATTGAATTCGTTCAAGGTACATAAACAAACATTTTACAATAATATAGATTTCACCTACACAATAATTCTGTTTTAATATTTTATATCAATACATTTTTTTCGATAATGTTTTTTCTTTTTTTTTAACATTTTTTTTTGTAATGTGTATGTAGGACCTGGATCATTTCGCTTATAAAATAAGGGCGACGCATTTGATTTGTTCTTTTCAGTTAATTCCGCAGCAACTAGAAATTTATTAATTTTTTGTTTATTCATTTCATATTGCTCGAAGTGAATATAGATAAAGGAGCTAGCTTCCACAGAAAATGTTAGTTAGTGAAAATTATCAGGTTGGAAAATTTCCTACAAACATAAACCTATGGCAATAAGAATATTTGATAATTTAATTTAAAAAAAAAAAAACTATAATTTATAAATATGTAAGCAAAATAAAAGTACAGTGGTAGTGGTTAAAGCTAAGAAAGTTAGTTTGTTGCAAAAAATTAAGTGTTTATCGGACAAGTTAACGTTTTTCTTATCATTCACCCTAAAAAAGGTATTGGATATATTTATTTATTCTAAAAAAAATATTAAAAAATGGGTTAAATAACAAAGCAACAAGTTATTCAAAAACAATGCCTGTTGAAAAAATTACCTCGAATTTTAAAGTAACCTTAAAAACAAAAAAACTTTATTTATTAAAAACAGGATTATCACGCAAATCCTTACTCATATTTGAATCTAGCAAATAAAAACCTTCTTAAAAGGATAATCTAGTTATCGGCTTATGAACTTTGTTGTCTTCAACAGCACAACCTATTATTTCTATATTAGAAATAAAACGGTAGTAGTAGTACAAACGGTATATCTAGTACAATTTATTAAAAAAAAAGCATGCAAAAAAGTAAACCACTCTAAGAATTTAACAGCTTCTGTTTAATTTGAGTTAAGTTTTCCGAGATTTGGTTGTTTTTCTGAAAAAGAATTATTTAATCTACCGCTATTGATAAATAATCGAAAGGCCCCCACACCCGAAAAACGCTTATTAAGAACGCCAATTGTTCTTGGTTTACTTTGTATACCAAAATTGTATATAAAAATAATTAAAAGAATATAATAATAAAATGCAAATTACTGTACTGTAACGAAGAATTTTGCCAAAAATATTTTCAATTATCGAATAACAACGAAATCTCGCATTTTTTTTATAAATTTCAAAATACAAAAGCTCGCAAACTTATAAACCCGTTTTATATAAAATCGCAATTACAAATTCTCGCTTTTAACAATCTCGCATTTACATTTTACAACCAAAAATCTCGCAAATTTCAACTGAAATCTCGCGTTAACAAAAATTCCGTACAAAAATAAAATCCTGCAAATGAAAAATGAAAAATCAGAGGTCCAAAAAGGAAGATAAGATCCTTAAACTCGATACAAGGTACTGTTTATTACAATTAAACTGAAAGCACGCCAACTGATATCCTAAACGCAGCGACGCGACGGAGTCGCGTGAGCGGGACAGAGGACACAAAAAGGGATTTAAAATCTCTGAACCCGCAAAAGCGGTCCGCCAAATATACCTTCTGTTTATTGTACATAAACTGAAAGGACCACCAACTGACAACATACACAAACGAAAAACCTTGTATAACGTAACTTATAAAAGTCCTATATGTTTTTTAATGCGAAGTTTTAGTATGCGGGTTTTTGTAATTGCGAGATTTTAAAAAGTTGGTTTTTGTAATTGAAAAAATATGAAAAGCGGTTTTCTGTAGTAACGAAATTTCGTATTGCGAGATTTTGATTGCCAGATTTTAATTTGCGAGATTCCGTTGCAAACCGTGACAAAAAGCTTGAAAAAAATCATACTGGAGGGGGTCTTTTCCCCATTTAACAGGCATAATTGTAGCCGCCACTTATAGCGATGGAGAATTTGTAGTTTCATAAGAACATCAAAAATGGCTAATCATTCAATTCAGCTTCACTGGGGGAAAATTTTTAAAGTTTCTTAGAAACAGAAAAAGAACAGAATAAATATATAGGCTATACGCCAAATTTCAACATTTTTTATGGATAACTGTTTTGGGGGCATTTGACCCCCTATAAGCTCTGATCATACCAATGTGAAATTAGGACGCCCTTTTAAGAGGAATCTTAAAACCCACTAGCTGTATCAAAGTCAATTCTTCGTTAAAATTTCATTAGAATTTAACCAATGAGAATCATAACCCGAGATTTCTATGTTTTATTACTCCACATTACGTGCTAGCCTGACCCCGGCATTTTCAGAAGTTTCTCTTACAGAATTCTGTAATTGCTGAACTTTACCTATTCAGATTGTTGGTTTCCATAACTTGCTTAAACTCTTGCTGTTTAAAATTTGAATCAACAAATAAAAAAAACGATTTTAAAAATTGTATATCAATAGTGCAACGGCTCGTTAAGAACCATCAGGGCCTAGTGACGAACAACTCGCAACCATCCCTGTGTGCACATGTCGACTCTCCACTGGAATAAAAGGGACCTACAATTTTATGCCGAATCCGAACGGCTAGAAGAGAAGTACTTATTCATGACAAGTGATGGAGGATTTGTCAATTCCTCGCAAGAGGCAGTAGCCCTGAAGAAAGATGGACGAGGCTGGGAAGTGAACCCAGACCAGCAGCATAAGCAATCTTCAGAAAATATATAATATTTCTTTTAAAAATGAATTTAATAATATGCTTTGAAAATTCCTTTTAAAAGTTTTTTTTTTATAGAACCATTTAAAACCCAGTTTGAGGATCTTGACTTGACTAATTTCATGTAATGGTGATGAAACTTGGCACACATGTCTCTTTGTCGTAATAAATAAGAAGTAAAAGAGTTCATAAAAATATCTGGGGCGAAAGGGTGTTTTTTTGAGTGAAAGGGAAAAGTGAATTTTTATTACCAGTAAACCCCTCCCAAAACTTTTATGTTGATGAAAGTTGGTAGAAATGTTTTATTTCTTGTAAGAACCAAGACTCAAAAGAATCCATGCAAATAAATTTGTTCCAGGGGTGTTTTTTTTTAAGCGGAAGGAAAATATGGGTTATTAGCCCAACATTTTATATTTATGTAATCGAGGTACAAATATATAATACGGTACATGGTTTTAAAGTATTTTTTAACGCTGAATCCAAGTTAAGTTAAATTAAGACGATATAATCACCATTAAGAAAGTAATCGTGGTTTTAATGGAAAAATTAATGTATTTTGTATGAAGAGCAGATTAAACATTTTCTCTCCAAAACCACCTTTGACAATAGATGTTTGATTTATCTTTTTTTATTCTTGGTAACAATAAAAAACAAAACATTCCTACCAACTTTCATCAATATACTAGTTCTAGGGTTGTTTTACGGGGCATAGTTTTATATTTTTCTGTTTCACTCAAAAAAACACCATATTTGTATGGACTCTTTTGATTGCTATTTCTTACAGCAAGTGAGACATGTGTGCCAAGTTTCATCACCATACCATTGAAATTTAGTAATGTTATGCTCATTTCACTGAAAATTTATTCGTGATTTTTAAAAAGGTTATAACTTTTTCTAGGGAAATTATATTGAAATTATTTTGATTGGGCATTAAAAATTACCCTAAGCATATGTGCCATAATGCTTAGATTATACCAAGACGAATATATAGTAGTTTGATATACTTCCACCTTCCCCTTCTCCCATTTTGAAAGCGATTATACAAAAAAATAATACATGGATAAAAATGGACTTCGGATATTATGTAAAGTATGAAGTTCTACGTCGATGCTCATCTTAAGATTTTATGAATATTCATTTTATAACCATTATTTTCTGACAAATAAAAACCCTTATCCACCGAGGGTTTTTTTACTCCCCCCGTGTTCAAGGCTGGGGGAGGGGTCAAAAAATGAACATATTGCTATGGCTTCAAGTATTCTAAATCCAACGAGACATTCCACAATATCAACTTATGTCTGGTTCCCGATCAATAGGCTAATATATGTCAAATTTCGTGTTAAGACATGGTCAAGAGGCAACCCTTATATCTCCAGTCTGCCAGTGTTGCCACCGTGGAAACACTTCTTAAAAGTAAACTTAGGATGTGGACTATTAGTTTATTAGCTTATCCCGTCAAAATGAAGTGCAAGGTTTGACCTAAAATATGGCCTTAACACCCTAACTATAAACTCCCATATAAATGATAAAAAAATATTTACTTTGAACAAAGAAACTTATAAACTTGAAATTTTACCCAACGTAGAAATTTTACCCAACGTCTCCATTGGCAATATTTGGGTCAGTACGTTTCCTCTCTATTTGCCCATAAAGTCGAAAATTTAAAATTTATTGCCTCAACGATGAAAAACAAAATGTGAGTGCCTTCCATCTACCGTGCAATATTGCCCCTTACAAACAGTATCCATTTGCGGAATTCAAAGAAATGCAAAACAAAAAAATTATAATGCCAAAAAAGCATTTGGTACAGTTTTTAAATTTCATAATTCTTTTTTGTCGTCTATAATGCTAGATCTCGCACCAATAATGCCATTATGGTAACACTGCTGAATAATAATCTTTTCGAGCTCGATCTCGATGCCATTTCTAAAAGCCGGAAAATCTATCGAAGTCTAATTTTAAATTGAAGCCTATCCGCCCCTTTTATTATACGCGAAATAATCACCAACTCCTAAACTTTATTTTTAACCATTAAAAAATAATTATATCAATCATCTTTTAAATTTTAAGTTTGAATATTTAAAAATTTAAAAATCAGCATTTTTAATATAAAGATTATTTTTTTGTAATATTAAAAAATTCAAAAAACTCGTTTTGGTTGAAATTTCGTTTAAAAATATGTCTGTATTGTCAACATTTAAATAGGCCACATATATTAAATAACCTTCGTTTTTACGATGCTTCAAAATAAATCGAAAATATACCATCACAAAAATATATTAATTAATAAAACAAATTGAATATATTATTATTATTTTATATATGATAAAAATGATAAGGAAATTAAAACAAACTATGAAATGATAAAAATAATTTATATTTTTTAAATTTCTTATTTTGCTATAAATATAATAATCTTTTTTTTTAACTAAATATAACATAATTGTTTTAATCACACTTTTATAACTTAATCATAGTATTTTACAAATAAAATATTTACAAATGAATTGAAATTAACAATTATGTATTGGGTATGTGCAATAATTGTTTTGTTTTTATTTAAATTTTTTGTTTCAAAAATATCGTGCCTTTATATTTTTCAATAAAAGCTTTGCTTTGGGATCAAGTTGAGTGGTAGGGCCTCCTTAAAAATAATAAATTTATTTGAATGTTGAATAAATCATTAGGTATTAGACACTGGTGGTTTGAAAATAGGAAGTCAGATCTTAAGAAATGTGATATATTAATCAAATACAATTAAAGTTGTTTGTTTTTGCTTTTTAAGTTAGCTTTAAGTTAAGTATCAGTAAATGGTAAGTAAGAATATAATTAAAATTCGAGCCCACGCATTTTGAAGACAATTTAAATTTAATTTAAAATTAAAATTAATAAATACTCCTAAAATTACAAAACCATTTATTTGTTCATAAGAAATAAATAATATAATGAATAACTTAAACTCACCACTCCAGTGTTTAATGCAATGTTTAATGACATAAATATAATTTAAAAAAAAAAAAGAAAATATTTGGCACTAGCTACATTTAACTATCTAGTAATTGAATCTCAAGTGCTTAAAAGCTGCCAAAAAATATGTTTTATTTTTGAGATTTATCATCTATGATTTGATTTTTTTTTTCAAATATTATATAATTTTTAACTCTTATAATTATTATTGACGAATAGCTTAAATAAAAATTTAGTTTTTAATTCTTAAAAAGTCTACACAAATATTTTTGGTATCATATACATTATCCATTTTTAAACATTGATATTTTGATATATATTTTTATTATTTTTTTTTTTTTAATAAAAGTTTATCAGGAATATTTTTTTTTGTAATTACTACATAATAGATATAGAAGAAAAATGTTTTGAACATTTAATTTTTACACTTAATACAACATTATGGATGTGTTTTGTTTCTTTCGTTAAAATTGATATATATATATACTTTTTTCTTTTAAATAATTATTTAAACTTAAGAAAAGATGATTTAACTATATAGAAATATTTTTTTTTTATTTTGATTTTGTTTTTAGATTACCGCTATGATGTATCATCTAAGGAATTTTCAACTTCTTCTGGCGGATTTTTCTTTAAACAGTCACGAATTCCTTGTAGGATAATTGCCACACGCCGATCCAGTGCCACTAAATGGGGATCCCATAGGATGGGGTTTATAGGATCTGATGACATTGTTTCACGCATTATATCGGACAAGTGTTTAGGTCCATTGTGGAATCTTTAAATAAATAAAAATTGAATTTTTAAGTTTAAGTATTATTAGATTAAGGCCTTTTTTCTGAAAAGAAACTTCAATATTTATGTTCAATTTAAGCAAGCGGACTGAGAAAACAGTTAAACATAGGTAAGCGTTTAAATTGAATGTATATGTATGTTTTGAAGTTTCTATTAGAAATTGCAAACTGGAGGTAAAGTGCTATAAAACTTGAAACTTACTCCAATAGCTTTTGAAGGGTAGTTGTCCGTATTAAACAGCACTGAAGGACTGGTGCCAAAATTGTCAATTCGTCGTGAAAAGGTTTACCAAATCCACGGCCATGATCGAGGTGTAATGGAAATGTGTCATTACCATAAACTCTGTAAATTAAAAATAAAATAGTTTTATAAACTTTAAAGAAATACAATTAAAAAAAATAACCTATTTTATTTTTTATTTAATCAACTTAATTAGGTAAGAATTTGATGGTGTTTTTTTTTCATGGTTGAAAGCTTCACACCATTTCTATCATGAACAAAACTGGGAAAAAGAAAATGAGCAAAAAATATTATTCATAGTACTTTTTTTGTTTGTTTTTACTCGATCACGAAGATAAGTGAATTATCGCTATTGTGACAGTCAAAAATTAAGATTGTGTTGGTTCACAGAAAAATTTGTTGAATGATTAAAAAAAAAATGAGTCTGGGATCGCCCCACACTAGTAACTTCCCATTGGTTCCCGTGAAAACCATATATAATGTACATATTTACCTAAGTGGTGGGTGGTAGACTAAATATTAGATTATTATATATTTTATAGTGTAATAGATTTTGGATTTTGGATAATCAGTATGTTAGGTATAGATAAAGAGACACAGGACAAAATGTGGCATTACCTTTATTTTGTACTTCAGCTATTTATAGTAGTAAAATTTTGATATTTGTTTTGTAAAAAGCTTAAAAAATAATTCTCAGAATCTTACTTATTTAACTTTTTTTCCTAGCTCCTTTCAGTATGGAGGTATTAATTATTTAAGCCAAATATTTTAAAACAGGCTATTGGGTAAAAAAAACTTTACTTTGAAAAAAAAATGCATAGTTTCAAAGAATATAAAAAGGCAAATTAAGTGTCATATACCAACTAAAGCGATTTTGAGTGTAAAAATTTTTCGAATTAAAACATTTTAGTAATTAAACAAACCAACTTCTTTTTCTCGTACAAGGTTAACTTTTATTATAAGTAAACGTTTTCGAGAACATTCATTCTCATCATCAGACTAAGCTAAACTAAGAAATTATTTATAAAATCATTTGTTTATTAAAGTAATTGTACATAATTCTTGGAAAAGCATAGACGAACTAGATGCATGTATTCACTTACCTTTAAGCTATTTAGAGTTTTTTGCTTTTTTAACCAATTTTCAATCGACTTTTTAGCTTCTGTGACTGGTATACTGTTATACATATTGTCAATGAATCGGATCACCAATTCATGACATAGCAAAATGGTTATCTAAAGAATTTTCAACATTTGAGCAACCAGTTAGCTTATACGTTAAAAACTCATATGAATTCATAGATCGAACAAAAAATATCACCATACCAGAAGATCACATTCAAGCATCTATTGACATTGGTGTATATGGTGTACATATCTTCCGAATGGAAAATTCTCTCATGAACATAGTTAACATTCTCACAGTTAAGAGCGACTATTGTGGGAAAGACTAAGTGCTTGCCTGATGCTCCTGAATCGTGTACTGGTGCTGAAGCAACTTTGTTGAGTTTGGATTAAGTTGGACAGCCTACGGGACAAAAGCAAATGGTAAAAACTAAAAGTGAGTTTAGTTTGAAACTAAAAATTAAACCGAATCACATTATTTAATTTCTGCAGTAAAATTCTCCATCGTCCAGCTCTTCAAAAGGATGTGCTCGGGATTTAAAACTTCGCACAACGCTGAATCTTTAAATACATCGAAACCTTCGTCTTCCGAAAACATTTAGTACTAATTTATTTTCTTTAAAAAACGAATCATACAAAAAACACAATTCACATTTCCAATTAAAATCGGTAAGACATGTTTTTCTAGGAAAATGACAGATGTCGTATGGATTAAGCAAATTGCTAAAAGTTAAAGTAACCATTTTGTGATTTTAACTTTAGTAAATTGTTAAGAGATAGTAAGATGTTAAAATCTATTAAAATTAGCAAAATCTTCTTTTTAACTTAGTAACTTACTTAAATGGCTTTAACAATTTAATAAATCGTTTAAAATTTTGCGCCATTATCTATTTGTTTCTATGTTGAGAAATCTTTAACTTTAATTAAAAGAATATTTCTATATCAAATCAAGAAAATTAAAAGACACAACCCTTCTAGGTAAATTGTATATATCTCATCCGAAGTAGATATCTTTATTAGATCTCGAGATATGGTGGACGAAAAAAGTATCCCGAACGTACGTACATACACACATACAGATATCTTGCTAAGAACGACGGATTCTGATTCTAGACACCTCAAAATGTAAATATAAGTCAAAATTTTCAAATCGACAAATCGCACCAATTACAATAACTTCCAATGAAAAGTTAATTAACTGCAATTCCGTTCGAGTACATAGAAGAACATACAAAATTGTGTGGCATAAACCATCACTATATTTGTTAGGTTTATTTGTGGTCTTAATTCGAATCTCACTACAATATAGCTGTGTCGGGTCAAGTTTTCGAGATATCCTGAGTACCAGCAATTGCATTATCTTAACAAAAAACATAAGGGCTTCAAAGGATCCACCTTCTTATCGACTGGTATGACCTATGTATATTTTTGCTCGTCCTCTATTTGGCATTTTTAGTAACGGACACAGTAAAGCGAAACGGAATTGTTTCCACAATCATGTGTTTCCACAATCATGTTCATAACAATCAATCAGTTTTTATTATTGTTTGCAAAATGTAAATAAATTCACTTAGACCAGCTGAAAGGTGAAAGTGTTTGTAAAGTTTAATTAAGCTCGTTTTAACAAAATCTAATCTGAAAATTCATATCAAATTTCAGAAATTCTCTTGGGCACAGCACCTCTTATTGGTCCATTGGTCGGTTTCTAGGACAAAACTCTTATTATTCAGAAACAAAAATGAGGTATATTTGAACAAAATGTATGATATAATAAAAGTGCGTATACGCCCCAGTGTACACCTCTGTTTTAGTGTTTATGGTCGTGTTTTTCGAGAGCATAAGAATACCAAATGCTTTGGTTTTGTTTGTGTTCCTTTTGAGTTACTTTTTTGGTACTTAAGCACATTATATTGTAAATATGAGTCGTGTTCCTAAAATATAGAGTTTTTTTTAAAGAAATCCAGCAAAGCGACACCTTTACATGTATGTGGTCCAGTTTTTAAGATAGTTTAACTTTAAAATATAAATTATTACTAACAAATAACTATAAATTTGTTATTTTAATGGATACAGAAGTTAGAGTTTAAAAAATGCTATGCCATCTGATAAATTTAAATAAATGAAAAAAAATCGTTAGAGCGGTTTTCTTAAAAATTTATTTTTTTCTACATAAAATTCTCTGCACATTTTTAAAAATAAAATCTGGTATGCCAGCTTTTGGTATTTGAGAACATACAGTTTTACACAAAATTAAAAAAAAATTTTCAGTTACCTGTTTTCAAGATATTGAAATTTCAATATTTTTTAAAAAATAAAAATTTGTATATGCAAAATTTTGAACCAAGAAATTGGTTTTATACTTTTTTTTATAAAATATTAACCGAACCCCTAATATTGATTCAATATAGCTTTTAACGGCCTTTATTCCATAAAAATTGTCGTTTCGTCCCGGCTTTCTCACTTGGACTCTTCAGTTGACAATGAGGGCCTTGTTAAGACCCATTTTTATTAAGTCCAGCTTACATCAATTTTACAGAGAAAATCAATTGTGAACTATATCCAACTAATTTTATCCAACCCAATTAGAATTTCTAATAAAGAATTGTTGGAAATTTTGTTACCGGTGTCCTTGCATATATTGTTTACTTATGAGTGTTTTTCTTTATAATACAAATTATATATTCTTGATTAGAAATTCTAATTGGGTTGGATATAGTTCACAATTGTTTTTCGCTGTAAAATTGATATAAGCTGGACTCAACTTAATAAAAATTGCGTCCTGACAAGGCGCTCACTGTCAGCTGAAGAGTCCAAGTGAGAACGCCGGGACGAAACGCCAATTTGTATGGACTAAATGCCGTTAAAAGCTATATTGAATCAATCATTCAACAAGTCCAATTAAATAATGCTAAGTCTTCTACTTGGCTGATGTATTTCAGTAGTATATTATAGAATTTGTATTATAAAAAAAAAAACACTCATATGCGAACCCCTAATAGTCATTCATAATTTTTTTTTCTAACCAAATTGTTAGAACTGTTTTTGAGATAAATTACTATTTTCATAATAGTTGGCAGGTACGGTTTTTTTTTTTTGAGTTTAAAAAACTTGAATTTCCCCTCTGGGGAATAACCTAAGAACCTTAAGTGTATAGTTTGAATAAAATCGCTTCAGTGGCTAAGGCAGTTTTAGGTACAGACAGACAGACAGACAAACAGAAAGACAGATTGGCAGATAGACCGATAGACAGACAGACTGAGAGACAGACAGACTGAAAGACAGATTTAATTTTCTCTACCATAGTAAAGTTAGTGAAAAATATTATGTCGAGTTCGATTTTTTTTTTCAAATCAAAAACTTGCCCTATAGTAACTATATCGCAACTAAGAAGGCATATCTGTTTCAAGAAAACCCATAACTTTGTTTCCATTATTCGATTTTTTGGTAAGAAAGTGGTATATGCAGTGTTATTTGAATTGGTCTAGGAATGACATGTACAAAGTTTAATCAAAATCTTTAGAGCCGTTTCAAGAAAACCTGATAAAACCGAGATCGTTGTATGACACAGGGCCTGTTTTAAGAAAAAATCATTATTGAACAGAAAATGTTCGTTTCGATTTAAATTGTTTAAATCGCTTTTTTAATTTAAGGCGTGTTTTTTTCGTGCCCTCTATGTTAGCTTAAAAAAAAAATACTCCCTGTAAAATACAACAACAAATATGCTTAGTAGCAGCGATAAACATCTCTGCTTAAGAATTAAGCTAAAATAAAAACAGTGCTTCCATACACTATTTTCACGTTTAGGTATCCGATGAATTCTCAACATATGTCAAAAATTCACCCAAAAATTCATTAATTTGGCAGATGGATCTTGAAGCACGAGTCGACTTATAGAGAAAAAGATGACTCTAAAAAAAGGTTAAAACCAAACATTTAACATAAAATGGATGGATTCTAGTTAGTATAGGCACAAGGCTTTAGTGATGAAAATTTGGAGTCGTATAAAGCTCTTTTAGAGGGATTTTGAAAGTGCATTTTAGTGGTGTTGGGGCCGCGATATCGCTGCCAGACCGATGAAATATAGTTTGCACTGATACAAACCGCATGGCCACACAATTTGAAGCGGTATAAAACACTTTGACTTAATGTTCACTAGCTCTCGGACTATTATATTGTAGCTAAAAGTGATGCCAAATGTTTATTTTTGTCATACAAATTTGAACTTTTTCTACAAATTTCTCACTTTTGGTGTAAAAAGACTGATGCTGAAATTTGTTTGATTTGCTTGCTTAACAATTTTTTGTCGAAGTTGAGTAATTGGAAAAAATTGTTGAAAAATGATACATACGACGCTCAAAAATGTTTGTTTCTGTTTGAATTTCAATTGAAATTGCATGTTAGAAGAGGCTAATGCTTGTGTTAAGAAATATTTTAATGAAGCTTCATTTGATATTAAATAAAGTCGTTGAGGCAACACAACCAAGTGCGCTATTTTTATTCGGGTAATAGGTTCCGTTTAAAATCTTGAGAACAGATAGAAGTTGAACATATTTTCTAAGATTATCTTAATCTTAACAAAAATGAATAGTAATGAATCATTCGCAATTAAAATAGGCATCAAATATTCGAACCTACAAGTGAATATTGACATGAGTAGAAGAACTTTGTATTGAACTGGCCGAAGAAAGTGCGAAGCGTTAAAAAACAACTACCAGAAACGTAGTTTAGAGCTACCAATTTGAAATATCAACTACCAGAAAACATAACAACTACCACTTAAAACAGTCGTTCTAGATAAGCCAACACAAAAGTTTTAATTTCTCCCTTATAGGGAATCACATAATAATGCTTCACACCCAATTTTAAGCAAATCCGTCTTACCGTTTAGGCTCTTGCTCGATGTACAACACGTCGTACAGACAAACAGAACGACCGACACGGCGACGGATGCCTTGACGAAAATCACTTATTTGGACTTCGCCATATCATCTTAATGTTAGTTTTGATTAAAACCTAGAATTTTTTTTCGACACAAAACCAATACTTCCTCCATAGGTATAAAGAGCAACTTAAATCGAAGTCGAGGGAATGTATGTTTATCGGAAAAGGTGGACGAGTAATATACTTAAAAACAAAATCACAGCTCAGCGGTAACTTATGAAGCTAATTTTAATAACATAATTTAGTTTAATAATTTCTATCTTACGTATCAATAAACGGCTATTAACGTACCAATATTTTAGATTTTGTCGGTCAGTTCCTAGAAAAGATAAAGATACAATACCCCGAAAAAAAACTTTTACCTTTAAAAGCTCCCAACACTCAAAATAGTTATGTATGTTTTAATATTTTATTTACATAAATATCTATCTCACTCGCTGTCGCTTTGCTGTCTCACCATACCCCGGTGAAGATTTTTATCTCCATAGTCTCCCATCATAATTTTCCGTTGACAGAAAAAAAAAAAAAAAACAGTTTTATTTTAAGTCGATTTTGATGGCAGTTAAGCTATTCTGTTAAAAGGCATGGTTAGCAACAATGTTTGTTATATCTAAGCTAAGCTATCAGTAGTTACCCTTATTAAGTTTTTTTTTTTTTTTTTAAATAAGTTTAAAAACCATAATATGTATTCTTTAATGTGCCTTCATAAAAAAAAAGAAACATTTTTTTTGTTTTTCTTTGTCTTTAATTTTGTTCCAGTTATTGGCAACACTTATTGGCTTTTTATCTAGCAATTGTGGTTAACTCCATAACATTTGGCTGATGGTTTTCTTATTTGTAGTAAAATTCTTTCATGCAACAACGACAGAAGGATACGTGCTTCCATTCAGAACTTCAGTTTTTCGAAAGGTTACAAATAATATTCATTTTATACTACCTCGCTATTGCCATTCTATAACGTTCGTTGCTAAGGTCGTCGTCGTTTGCGTTGTCGTTGCTGTCCTCGTCAGTCTTGCATACAGGTGCATTAGATTCTAGATCCTTTGCCGTATTTTATACACAGAGGTAGGTACAAATGTATTTTATGTGCATTTCAATACTTACCTATGCAGAGAAGGCTTTAGCCAAGGATCCATCGTTTAGTGCTTATTCTATGGTCAAAGGTTTAAATGCAGTTAGTTTTTTTAAGTAAAATCGTAGATATATTCTGTATAAAATTGATTAACTTTTTAATTGTACCATTGATTGTAGATAATGGTGTAATAGATAGTTCGTTGGAATGTCATGGAAGATGTCAAGGTTCAATTATATCAGCCTCTTTCAGCTAAACAAAATAAAAAAAGGTTCCTTATATTTTTGCTAACTAATAACCGATATACCGAAATGGTTGGCTCCTAACCTTTAGAACCTCATATGGGATATTCGCAAAAAAAGTATGCCATCTAAAGGTTCAGTAATTGGTCAAAAAAGGTCAACTAATTTCAGTAATTGGTCAGCCATAGTTTTTGTTTAATTGAATTTTTAAAATTTATTTTTTCAAGGTCGTATAAGACTTTTAGCACCTCATTTATGGGATATTCGCAAATAAAATGTAGCAATTGAAAGGCCACTGACTCGTGATAAAAGGTCAGCTGGTTTCAGTCATTGGTCGGCCATAGGTTTTTTTTAATCAAGACTCTTATAATGTGACCTTGAAACAATCTTTATAAAAATTCGTTAAAAAAAACCTATGGCTGACCAATTTCTGAAACATGTTGACCTTTTATGAAGATTTAATAACCTCTTAAATGGTATCTTTTTTTTGGGAACATTCGGTAAATAAGGGGCTAAAAGTCTTATACGGCCTTGAAAAAAAAAAAACTTCAAAAATGCATATAAAATAACCTATGGCTGACGAATTATATCCCACAAATGAGGTGCTAAAAGTCTTATACGACCTTGAAAAAATAATTTTTAAAAATTCAATTAAACAACAACTATGGCTGACCAATCACTGAAAATAGTTGACCTATTATGAGGTCTAGGTAACCTTTCAGATGGTCTATATTTTTTTTCGAATATCCCATAAATGAGGAGCTCTAAAAATAGTTTTTACCTTGGAATTATTTAAAAAAGTTATTAAAACATATCTATGGCTGGAACAATTACCCAACTAACAATTCAGCTTCTTTTAGCTTAAAAATATTGATGTGCCGCAGGTTTCACTTTATATAAAGCTTCGGTACGGCCTTCGGCGGAATTAAATTTCTTATACATGTAACGAGCTGGATAACTACTTCTTTAAAGCCGAATAGAAATAAGAAAAAGAAGACTTACCGAGTTTGCGAGCTGTTACTCTAATAGGCTTCTAAAATTGATATAACAGAAGATGATTAAAGATGTCACTTTTAAAAGGCTAAATACAATTTTTATATAAGTTGCTGCCTTTAAAAGTTTTCTGTAACCATTTTCAATAAGCTTTATTAAATACTTCGATACGGCTTGTTAAGTCTTACTAAATAATAGTAAGAGAATGGCCACGTTCGGGTGGTAGGCAGACATATGGTATCTACTTTAGCATCTGAAACGTTTTCGAACGACCAAAACCGTGTTTGTTACCAAGCCAAACGAAAACCAAGAAAATAAACAGGTGAGATATCAGCTGTTAGTATGAAGTATCTCTCCCAAACCAACGCGAAAGCGGCACGGAACATTCGCCGACAGCAGTTTTTTTTTGTTGTTTAGCATTATTTATTTGTCATTTATTTTTTATGATTGTGAATGATTCGCCCTGCATAGCGAATTGGTTTGGGAGAGTCTTAAACCAAACAGATCCGAACATTTTTGGGATAGCCTTAGATTTCTTTTTGATATCAGCTGTTTGGTTCATCGGCTGGTCTTTTCTAAGCATTACAACAACACGAACAAATCTAGATACCATTGGCGACGTACCCGAACGCGGCCAATACGTCAATCTATAATAAAAAAGCTTGAATTTGTATAAGTCATTTTAAAGAAGCTTTTTAAATAAACTCTATTCATATTTATAGTTATATATGTATATTAAATAAATTGAACACGTGGAGAGAAAGATAATTCATTTTACTTGATTTGTCTTTTTGAGCATCCGGAAAGCTAATTTTCGTTGGTTTAAGACATAAGCTTCAATGCACGATAAACATGAACGAGGTTAATGCACATCAGATAAACATAAAATTCGGCATTTTCTTATATCTGGGTATTTATGTGACGTCACGGTCAGCTTTCATGTTTTTGTTCTATTTAAAGTGAAGACCATAATTAATTTAAGTATTTAAATAAATTGTTTCTAAATTTTTAATGAGCAGTTTAAAAATAGAAACAATTATAATGACAATTTACTATTTTTCTTTTCTCCGAATATAAGCAGATAATTGTAACGTCACACGCCTAATGAGCATACCTTGTTTCTGTTAATCGTGCTTAAGTGGCCGTGTTTTTTCGGATTACTTAGTTTATTTTAAGACTATTGATATTAATTTAAGACTATTGAAATGAAAATGGAGCAAGGGGACTGCTAAGCAAATCGTTTAGGTACATATGTTTCCTCACGCGAAATGTATAAGAGAGTTGAAGAAATCTTGTTCATGTGTGAAATTTTTTATAGAAGTTCGGATTTATTTAAGGAAAATTACGTTTTATAGTAGTTTTAAAACAGGAAAAGGCTGATTAAGATTTTGCATCTTCCAAATAATATCTAAGATGGCTGAGTGGTTAGAGTGATGGCACACTGTTTAACAACGCTCTGAATAATGCATATTATCCAGGGCGGTGGAAGACAGCTGTGGTTCATCCTCTCCCGAAAAAGGGTAAGGACAACTCCAATCCGGCGAATCTCCGGTCGATAAGTCTTCTTCCGAGTATCAGTAAGGTATTTGAGAAAGTTATAAATAGAGCTCTGTCCAAGTGGGCGGAGGACAACAATATCATACCGGACAATCAGTTCGGTTTTAAGGCGGGACATGACACCATTCATGCCGCGTCAAAGCTCGTTTCTGATGTGCAATGGAACAAATCTAAAAGACAGTGTACGGGTGCTTGTCTGGTTGACTTGGAGAAAGCTTTCGACACCGTATGGTTAGAAGGTCTGTATCTAAAGCTAGCCAGACTGGGCATAAGTAAACCGCTTTTATATATGCTTGATGATATGCTCAATGGTAGAAAGTTTGTTGTGAAAATTGGCAATGTAACTTCTACCGCAACCTTCGAAATTAAAAATGGTCTTCAACAGGGAGCGGTGAACTCACCGATTCTATTCAGTATTTACACCAGCGATCTGATAGGTAGTCTAGCCCATGCCATAGCGTATGCCGACGATCTAATTGCGTACAGAACAGCTCCAACAGTTGAGGTCATCAGAATTCTCTTGCAGCGTGACTTCGACAAGATTCAGCGATATTGCGATGACTGGAAGTTGAAAATCAACTTTCAGAAATCCGAAACCATTCTGTTCAGGACTCCATTGCGTGGAGCCCCTAGGGATACAAGAAAGAACTGGCGCAAGCTGGTGATCGTAGGGCCACATGGACATCCACTGGCGAATAAAAGTGTAGTAAAGTACCTTGGCATCTGGATGGATCAGTATTTGTATTTCGACAGACATATAAATGCTGCTCTGACCAGAGCCAGGGGAGCTTTTGCCCTGACAAAACGGTTGTTTTATAGCAGCCGTCTTGACAGCAGGGTTAAGGTGATTTGCTACATGGCCCTTATCCGGCCAATGATTGCCTATGGATGCCCGGTGTGGTTCAACGTTGCCCCATCTCAAATGGAAAAGATTCGGGTGTTTGAGAGGCAGTGTCTTCGACGCTGCCTTGGATTACACAGAACACCAGAGTCGGAGTACAAACAAACCGAAGGCAGAGCGCCTTCGGTTCAGTAGGACTGTGTCCGATCGGGACCGAAGAGACAGGGTAAAACAAGAGAACCAGTTTTGGTGGTTTAATGAAGAAATAGATACAATATAGTTGACTTAGTTTTCTCGTCTTGGCCGACTTACATAGTTTTAAGTGGATTAATTAAGTAGGGACAGTCAGGGTGGCAAAAAAAAAAAAAAAAAAAAAAAAAAATTATAAAATCCAAAAATGAAACCAAAAAAATAAAAAAATCGAAAATGCTTGCTGTGGCTGTTCTAGATTTAACGTAGTTGTAAGTAGTTTTATAGTAGTTTAAGTAGTATAGTTTTAAGTTGTTTTAAGTAGTTTTAAGTAGTTTTAATTAGTTTTAATTAGCTCTTAAATAAAAATAAGAAATGATATTGTTTCCAAGTTTTTTTAAATCTTTCTTGGGAAAAATAAAACCAGGATAAGATGTTATTTTAAGTAGTTCGTAGGCCGAAAGGCATTAGCATTAAGTTATTGTTTAATTTAGAGCGCCCGCTTAGGGCCAGTAAGTTATTTTTAAGATATTGATAAGTAGGCTAGTTTTTCATGAATTTTTGTCTAGCTTTAAGATAGTTATAAGAAAATGAATAAATAAAAATGAATTTAAAAAAAAAAAAAAAAAAAGAGTGATGGACTGTCACGTAGGAGTTCCCGAGTTCGATCCCGAGTGAGGTAAAAATATAATTTATGTTTTATAATTGTTTCCAATACTATAATTAATAAATAATTGAATTTGAAACTTGATTTCAGATAAAAAGCAGTAAAAATCACATTAATAAATAAAAATAAAAATGTATCGTTCTTTTTTTTATTTATTTTTGTTCACCTTCTATACGACTTGTATTTCACTTTTATACAACCATGTCCGAAGCTATCTGTCAAGTTGAAGTGTCATTCAAATTTTCAACATCGCTCGTTAAAACTTCGTTTCGGCTTCTTTAGGCTTTTATACAATCTGCTACTTTTAAAAGATCTGCGAATAAGTTTATAAGAAGATTTTCCGAAATCACGTATACAAGCTATGTTAGTTGATGACCTTGAAAAACTTTAACCATTGATTAAAAATTTCCTATGGCTGAGCAATTTCTGAAACTAGTTGACGTTTTTTGACCAATAACTGAACTTTTAAATGGCATACTTTTTTTGCGATATCCCATATATGAGGTGCTAAAGGTTATGAGCCGAAATGGTTGAGGGTTTGAAAGTCACCAGGCATTTGGTCCTGCTATTCCCACGAACTATATTGTCACCAAATGTAAAGTTGATTTTTAAGACCCATGCCATGCATGATTGACTGCTTATCCGCCTTTGTCTGGCGGTGGGAGCAACAAATACGACTTTACCTCGTCTTTATAAGGAGTGCAACAAGGAATAGGTAATATAAACACTCTAAACGGCAGTGTATAGAAACACACAAAACTATGCAATGAAAGTGAAGAGATATTATTATTCCGTGAATTCCTTGGAGAGGTGAAGTAGTGTACGCTGCCGTTTGGCTCAGCTTCGAAAGGTAAAGGTACCTGAATGCATTTGTGTAGAGCAGAGCAGAGCAGCTTCTATTCGTAGAGGTACAGCAGTCTGCCAGATCTCATCTTTGAGTGGCTATTTAGTGCAATATACTTTGTCGACTTTGTACCACCTATAAAGTGCGCCCTCAGTGTTTAACGATAAAAACCATTTTGTGCAAGCTCAGTACTACGAGTAACCATCTACCTAGATACATCCTATTCGCAATGTATGATGCATACCAGCTTATAGGTATGTTGTGGGTTTCTACTTTAGGTTTTGTCACTCTTTGCTTTTGAATTCGCATAATGGTTCAATAAATATCCAAAGTTGCACGGGCACATCCATGCGTTGTGTCGTATGTCTCGTGTGGTGTTTCGTATGGTGGCAATGCACTTTTGTCCTTATAGGTTTGGGTTCTCTCGAATGAAAATTTATTTGTCACCTGATACCAACCTACCTAGGAGTACCTAATAGAAATTTTCAATTTTCGCAAAAAGCCTGGTCTAATTTTCGTTTGGATCTTTTAAAGGCGATTGTTATAGATTAAAATAGAAAATAAAAATGTTTTATTGCTTTTTCAGATGTTTCGACAGAGGGGCTCTCTGAATTCTTAAGTTTCTTTATAATATTAATTGGATCATTCAACTTTGCAAATACGTTTAGCAAAATTGAACTTATTTGATTTAATTTTTATCCTTTTTTAGCCTTTTATAAAAAATTTTTATATTTATATTAATTTTATAAAAAATGCCCAAAAAACTGCCTTTTCTGATTTAAGCAGTGCTCTCTGGGTTCTCTTAAATCTGAACATAATACTTCAGCCAAATACCTCTTTTTAGGTGGTTGGGAACGGGGAGGTTTGGGTCTCCAATTCGTTATACTGTACTACTCTATTTTGAAAAACCCATCAGAAATCTGGCGTTCGTTTGCTGTTTTCCAAAACAGCTCTCTAAAGCTTAATTTCCGGGAGTCTTAAGATGACAGCAATGTTTATACAGTGTCACGAGCCAACGGGAGCTCTCTTCTGTGAAGGGTAAGGAAGCCTTTTATAACCGGCTAAGTACTGCTATGATAGTTGAACGCTCGGAGACATCATAATGATATTGGGTGACTTGAATGACAAGGTTGGCAATGACTTGATGGGCTCAGACATGCTATGGGAAAGAATGATGTTGGCGACCTCATAGAAGATGGGGAACGCTTTGTCGATTTTTGGAACACCTTATAATAGGAGGGACCATGTTTGAGTACAAGCAACAGACAAGCAACTTCCAAACAAATTGACGAAGACTGCTTTTTCAAGACGTCGATAACAGAACTTGTGGTGCAGACATGGAAATGGCCGGGGCCACCAACTGACGGTTACTACCGTAAGATTACGCACAGATGCAGTTCGGGTATCCCATAAAAATACTCGAATACCTAGGTTCAATACCGATAATCTCAATACCCCCTAGTCTGTCAATTCAGGGCAATCTTACTGAACCGCAGTGGCTCAACCAACAAGTCTTCTCCAGCACACTCTTTCCCTAGGACCTCAGCCAATTTGGCGGGTGAAATTGAGGACATTCCAATTTCGCACGCCAAATTGGTTTATGTCCTCTTCTACTTTCCAGCGCCATCTTCCTTTATTTTGCCGTTTTTCGGGGATAAATCTAAAAACTTTGAATTGAGGCCAATCATATCCGGTGTTGGTCTGTCCCAACGAAGAAATGTTGCTTGGCTTTCCGAAGAAACTTGAAGAAGAATGAAAGAAAGAAAGCACATCAAACCTCGCAATGAAGCTCCTCCAGCAGCAGGAAGAAACGAGCTAGACTCTACGTACCTATCGCATGAATTTGAGTAAAGTTCACCGAAGCATTGCAACATCATAAGCGTAACTACATCAAGGGTTTGTCAAAGGTATTTCAAATCGAAAGTCTGTCGAGCCAACCCCTTTCGTCCCACAAGACATAACAGGTCTGAGGATTTAAGTAAACAAATGCTAATACATCAGTTTTTCTGTCAAAAAACTGATACTCGTCTTTCTAGCAATTCCCATCAGTTTACCCTAACTTAAGACGTATTGTTAAGTACAGAGATTCTTTCTGCAGTTGCACAACACGAATGTGGAATAGTTTACCCGGCTCCGTTTTGCCCTCCCGTTGTGATATTCAAACATTTAAAACCAATTTGCATCGGTATCTCCTTTTAAATCCTTTCCAACTTTCCTAAACGCTCGTGCTGTGTTTAAACATTGCAATGTAGGTCATAGCCTCTTTCGTACGCGCAGTATAAAAATAAACTATTTTCTTTGGATTCTCTTGCTCAATTATTTTTTGTCGCTGTTGTAA
Organism: Melangyna quadrimaculata; assembly: GCA_949320155.1. Lineage (NCBI taxonomy): Eukaryota > Metazoa > Arthropoda > Insecta > Diptera > Syrphidae > Melangyna > Melangyna quadrimaculata. Next base: position 435,438,156 of record OX439483.1, read on the forward strand.
CAAACTGTTGGTGATGTCAACAAGGACTCCCCTGTCTGCATACCCGCAATCATTTTTTCCAGTTCAAAAACCCTTAACCTCTCTCCCTGTATATGTACAACCATTACAACCCCATGTCTGGTGGTGGATGAAGCTGATCCTGGTACCAGGAAGGAGATGACGTTCAGGCTACGTCACCTTGGCATGCTTGCTTTATGCATAACCTTTAGCTCTTCGGCAGTGAGTTCTCGTCATCGTAGCACTGAGAAAGAGAGATGGAGGGAGATTGCTATTGACTTCATGAAGGGAAATTTTCTGTTTCTGTTCCTGGTCAATCAAATTGGCAGAGGAAAATGTTTCAGGTCTTAGAAAGGTGAAACTGGCAACTGACTGACGGACGTCATACGACAAAAATTAAAGTTCTCCGTCACCTTACATAATGTGAGATTTACTTACATTATTGCCTTTAAATAAAAATTGGTTCAGTTGTTTTTCCCGCAAAAGTGATATTAAATTTTGTGTTATTCTTTCTCCACCGTACGTCACTGCATTCTGTCAAATTTGATTAATATCATGAGTTTTTTATTCTTGAATTCAAAATTTCCTCAAAGCATAACCAAAATTATAGATTTATAAAATTATGGGTGTCTATGTTAATACTGATAATGCAATTAAAAACTTTAGTCATAATGTCACCTTAATAAAATGTTACTTCTTCCACTACGAACTTCAAGTCTACCTAAAAGTTTTCCTTTGATAATAATATAAGATTTTGATTTCCCATGCAGAATGTTAAATTTCGAAAAGTTTTCCTGCTTGCAGGGAAAAATAATAAAATAATCTCTCAATTCAATCTTTTAATAGCAAATTTATTTTCAGCCACAGAAAGTTTTTTTTGTTTGTGTTTTTATTTTTTGTTTTTGGATTTGAGAATCATTAAAATCCTTGCCAGGTGTTCATATTTACTCTTGAACAGACAAACCTAGACAATAAAAGTGAGATTTTTATCGTTTCAAATATAACTACTCACGTATACCTAGATTTTTTTTTTTAATAAAGTTGTTGATAATATTGCAATGAAAAAATTCCAGGAATCATGGAAGGAAGGAAGAAAAGTGTCGATGCAAAAAGTCCTTGAGACATAGCAGTAAGCCGAATCAGTTTAAATCAAGTGATGCAGTCACTGCGACAGATTTCAGTTATAATAATTAAAAAAAAGAAAGAAGACATTTTTGTTTGTCAACAGTTTTTCATTTAGATTTTCAGTCAACAGTTTATTGCAGCAGGTGCTTAAGATTACAATTTAATCTGTTTTTATACCACTGGCAAAAGTTCTTTTCTTCAGACTGTAGGTTGTAGGAGTTCTTTCTATCTGAATCTGGGATTATAACCCAATTATCTAGGAAGACGTTTTACTTGAAAAGCAACGTGCTTTTTAATATTTGATGAATATTTTATTAGATATAAAGGTAACATAGAAAATTGATCGACAGTGAATTACTAAAAGATCATTTTACAAAAATTTAATTCCATTTTTGTTATTGTTCAAGCTAGTAATTTAATGGCTTTTAATACAAAAAAAAAAAGAAGTTGTATAATTTAGGTAAAAGGAATATTTCAAATCTCAAGGTTTTAAGATTTTGATTCAAAGTTATTTGTTTCTTTTGGAACCGATTAGTTAGGTTTAAATACAAATATAAATTAGTAAGTATAATGTACTTACTTAAATGTTTCATAATGATGTCGATCCATGTTGCCTGTAAGAAAGTCAAATACCGACATGTCCATGAGGTCTAAGAGACGCCTGCCTTCGTCATATGGTGGGATGTCCCGAACCTTGAATTTAAAAATTAATATTGCTTAAAACCAATATGTAGTTCAGCTTATAAATTAAAAATATATTTTTTTTGATTGGGGCACGAGTAACAAAAGTTAATTCAAAGCACAGTAGGTACACATATCTAAGGTACTATCAATCAGGCGCAGCTTGTAAAATGTTAAGATGGCTGCCCCTTGTGTAAGAACACAGTAAACAAAATCAAATTTGTAGTGATTGTTTGAAATTCAATTTTTTTAACTATTGATTTTGACAACATGCGCAGAACTGAACAAAAATGAAAACGCTAGTGATATTACCTGTAATAAAATAATCTTGAATTCAAAGCACTATTTCACAATTTGATATATTTTTCAAAGCTTTTGTTCATAGTTTTAAGTAAAAGTAATTTAAACAAAAACTGTGGATATTCGTAGATGGGTTTGGAAATAAAATGAAATAAAATAAAATTGGTAAAAGAACAGAATTCAAGCTTTTAAAAAAAGTAAAGTCCTAATTGGTGTGGTGGCCATGAAATAATTAATATGACTTAGCGAAAACGATGCAGCCAAACTACGAGTGTGAAGTAAAGTTCTTTTTTTTTTTTGAAAATTTCCACTTTCGTTTAAACGTGAGACAAAAGATCCGGCTAATCATAATGCTTGTATTGCGCACAGTTATCAAATTGGTGGCAAAATCTAAAACAAAAATTGCAATTGCATGTTATGGGTCTGATTTTAAGTTTTTTAATAGTCAAATACCCCACTGTCAATAATTTAATGGTCTTAAAGCATTGCAAGCAGCTGAATCGAAACGAAAAATCCCATTCAAAATTGACATGACAAACTAATTAACGTATTTGCTTTTCGTTTTGCAATACTGTATTCGAAGAGTGAAATTAATATATGTAGTATAAGTGATTCTACAAATGATGGAATTTTCTTTGCCACGCTGATATTTAAAAAACGGTTCTATCAAACAATCTGATTTTTGTTCAATAGTCAATCTAGCCGATACACACATTGACAAACAAATTATCAACATATGATACATTTTCATTACTCTAAAAATTCTTCAAAGTGAAACTCTGCGAGACTTTTATAAGTCTCGTCTCGTCTCGGTCTCGTTGAAATCGAAAATTTTCAGTCTCGTCTCGGTCTCGTGTCGGTCTCGCATATTTAAGTCTTGTCTCCAAAAATACGATTTCCGGCCAACTTGTTGATTTTTGGAACGAAATATTTTCGACTTTAGTTTAAATACGTGCAGAAGAAAATAATTATATAACGGAAATTGGATTTTTTAATTTATTAGAATCTCTGTAAATTTCGGTACAAATATACATTCTCGACTCGGTTGCTTAAAAGCCAGTCTTGGAAGTTCTTTAAGAAATTGATTTCTTAGGCCATCAATTCCTGGAGATTTTTTATTTTTAATACCATATATCAAATACTCAATTTCTTCTACAGTAATTAGTTCGTCTATGGGAATACTTATTGGAGTCCTATTAAATTCACTGATAGATGTATCTACAAGGTCAGTCAGAAGTTGATTGTGGTTAAGATTTATGGAAGCAATATGATTGTTAGCAAAAGTATTTGCAAGTGCATTTGCTTTGGCTTCGTTAGAGGTGTAAACCATCCCCGATAACTTTGTAAATGTTCCAAAACAGTTTAGAGCTAGGATGTAAAGAAGAAAGTTTTCTGTTCCATTCTATATTTCTGAATTTTGAAATTGAATCTGTTATCAATTTGATAAGCTGGTTCATTTTTTGAAATTCATATTGCTGTCGGTATCTTTGCCATTTATGTCTAAACATTTTTCTCGTTTTAATAAGATCCAAGATTGAACGAGGAAGAATAATAGCTCGCTTGTTAATTAAATTTTTTGGAACTGATACATTTATACTCTTCAAAATGTTTTTTTCAAAATAGTCAACACAGCTTTCTATATCTTCACAACGCGAAATGTTTTCAACACTATTTTGGCTTGATGAATTTTTGAACTTAAGTTAGACCGATATAAGTGCCAATTGGCGTTCTTCAAATCTAAATATTGCACATTCAATAAAAAGTCATTAAACTTTGTCCCCACGCTTTCTTATCAGTCCCCTGGCAGATTGAAACAGTCAAAATTTTCGATAACAACGATACCGATCGAAGTTTCGGATATGGTATTTTGAGGTTTCAAGTCTCGCTAACGCATAATAGTGAAAGTTCATTACGTCCGCTATGTATGACAGTTGTGATGAAGACATTTGTGATAGAAAACATGGAATGTGCACATTCCATGTTTTCTATCACAGTCAGTTTCTCATTCCCCTGGCAAGGATTTACGGAATTTCGTATGAAAGCAGGCAAATTTCTTAGCGCTATTGTATTGTATATTCAACCATCGTAGAAAATAATTTTTTTTTTTTAATTTGGTTTTTTGTGTGATAACACACTCGCAGTTAGCTTTCGCTCCGTCATTTATATTATTTATGAATGTTTGAATGTTCAACAACCACTTGAGTGGGCTACCACCATTGTATTTGGCTGGAATTATTGCAATTTCATGGCTGCCACACCAATCATCAGATTCCTTATTAGTGGTGCTTAGTCTTTATGTTCAATTTTAATTTATAAATTATTAGTGCTGTCAATTGGAATCGAACCTAGACCAGCTTCCTCTGAAGCCTATGCACTACGCATTGCGCCAACGAGGACACCTGATCATGCACATCCAATGTATACATTAAAACATTCATAAATAATATAAATGACGGAGCGAAAGCTATGCAGCCTAACAGCGAGTGTGTTATCACACAAAAAACCCAATTGAATGAAATCAATCAATGAATTTATCGGAAATTATTATTCGAAATTCTTAAGATTGAAAAGTAGCAGTAATATTAAAAGTAGTAGTAATTTTGTCGAAATCGTTAAATCCGTTTCTGAGAATTTTGAAAATCGGAAAATGGTTAAAATTGGTACATAGCTAGTGTTTTTTGACTTATATGCCCACAAGTTTTTTTTTTAACTGAAAATAACGGTACCTTCCGTTTTTTTCGCCTAAAAGAAAAATAATATTTTTCTCAAAAACGGGTTCGAGGATTTTGTGTAAAAAAATTCAAATAATTAAAATTTTGTTACCTCCAGTATCTACAAAAATTTTTTTAGTTTTTCATTTTCTCGAAATCCGTTATTTTGAAATTTTACATTTTTTTTATGGTAGATCTTCTAAAAAGTATAAATAGTACTGTGCATCAAAATTAAAAAGAAAAAATTGAAAATGTAAAAAGAAATCCATTTTTTTTTTTTTTTGAAAACTAAATATTTTGAAAACGACTTGGTCAGTATTTTTAAAACGAGGAGTTTTTATTATTTTTTAGAATACTTGAAAAAAATCATGTTTCTAAATTCAAAAATAACGGTACCTTCCATACAAGTGTTGAAAAACCGTTAAATAAAAACTTATTTCTCTCGAAAACGGCTCCAAAAATTTTGACAAAAAGATGCACATTTACTACTAAAGGCACGGTCAATATTTCTAGCTACGTTAAAGTTGTTACCTACAAGAGCAAGTTTTGTGCAATCCAGTCGTGCCCATTTTACGCTTTTTTGAGCCGAATCATGTAAAAACCAAAGTTTGACGAAAATCGCTTCAGTGGAGAAGCCTGCAGGTCGAGGTAAGTACGGACCAATTTGTAAGATCTACATTTTTCAAGTTCTCTGTTCCTATAGAATATCGCAAGTAATAAAGCGAAAAAAAGTAAAATATGTATAACTCCATCCTCACGCAATTAGGGAATAACCGAACATTAAATGCTTTTTTATTTAATTATTTTCGTTATTGTAAGGTAAATTGATCCATCCATGAACATTTAATATGTGTGAAGCAATGTTGTTCAGCTCTTGACTTTTCTACCAACCGCATCTCCCTTTTTATTGTTCCTATAGCTGAAAAAATTGAGAAATCTTTTTTCAAATATAATTTATTTAACTTTTTTTATGCAAAATACATATGTAGACTAGGGCTGGCCACAAGACAAAAAAAGTCTCGATATTGGTCTCGGTCTCGCATGACGAGACTGAGACGAGACTGCCTTTTAAAAATCCGAGACGAGACCGAGACGGCACTTGATTATACGAGACCGACACGAGACTGAAAGTTTTCGATTTTAACGAGACCGAGACGAGACTTTCAAAAGTCTCGCCGAGTTTCGTCTCGTGGCCAGCTCTAACATAGACCTTTTGCTAAACTCTTAGCTTTCGAAATGTTCACGAAGAGCTACAAAACAGGCTCTTTACCACGTTCTCAGCCTGTATATGCTCATGGAACTGGGCGTGGGACTTTGGAAAGGCTAAACTTGGGGGTCATCGCTACTCCCTTCCAACTAAAATTTAACCCAGACGGCATATTTGTTTGAATTTATTTTAAAATGTTGGGTCTTCGTTGACTGGACTATTAGTCTAAGAGCCCACAGCTAATTTTGGGGTGTGAAAGTGAACCGAAAAAACATATAATATATATGGGTCGAAAGGTGTGGTAGGTAAGGCTAATGAAAGAAATGGAAGTCTTGCAGTCCCTGTTGGCGGCTTAAGTGCGTTATAGCATTTCGAAAACCCCAAAAAATCAACTTTGTATTTCTGACAGGTCACCCTCAATCGGTCTTGGACATACGGATTTGTAATCAGGGGCTCAATTTCAAGGGATGGGTAAACATTTTTACTTGCGATATACGTAGTAAAGGGCAAGTTTAGGATTCGTGCAAAAAAAAATTTCGAGCCAATAATTTTCACTAACATTACGATGATAGAGAAAGCGAAAAAAGTGGGTCTCGCAATTCTGTCTGTCTGTCTGTCCGTCTGTCCGTATGTCCGTCTTTCCGTCTGTCTGTATATACCTCGACCTGCAACCTAAACGGCTGAAGCGATTTTCTTCAAACTTTGGACTTAAGGTTCTTATGGGATTCCCTAGAGAGGAAATTGAAATTTATTTTATTTCAAAAAATAACGAAACCTGTCATACAACCAATATACAAAAATTTATTTATTTCAAAAACAGCTCTAACGATTTTGAAAAAAAAATTACGAGCTACTATAATTACTTAAATAAATATTTTGTAGAAAAAAAAAATTTATAACAGTTATTAACGGTACCTATCATAGAACCGATTTTTTGGTTTTCGAATTTCTCGTTAACGGCTTCACCGATTTCCACCAAATTTTGTATGTATGTGGTTCTTTACAATTTTAACAATTTAGCATTTAAAATTTTTTGAAAAAATAATTTTTGGATTTTTAAAAAACTAATTTTTAAGAAAACCGCTCTAACGATTTTGCAATTTTTTTTTCGTAAATTTACATTTATCAAACAAATCAGATGGCACACTTTCTTTTGAGCTCTATCTGTTAAAGCTATTAAAAAAAACAAATCTATAGTAAATTATAGTAATAATTTATACTTAAAATTGTTTTTAATGCTTTTTTTAATGATTTCATAATGTTATAGAACCACATATGCACATTGACAATTTTAAGCTACGTTGAAGTTGTTAGCTACGAGAGCAAGTTTGTGCCATCCAGTCGTGCCCATTTGTTTGGTTCGTACAAGAATCCTTAAAATTGATTTTTCGGTTTTTCAAAGAGTCTGGCAGGCCGAATGCCACATTCAATTGGTCTTGGACATATAGATCTGTAATCAGGGACTCAATACCTAGTGATAAATTATTATTGTTATTATTGTTCTATTCGTACTAGAATGTCAGCTTATTAGGCTTGACCATTCTTTATTCCGTCAATTTCATTGAATTGTTGAAAAACAACAACAACTTAAAGGCGCTCCCACCAATTGTTTGGCTGGAGATATAGCTATTTCGTGCTTTGCCACTTTTGCACTCATCAGTCTCCTTTTTGTGGTGCTGGTGCTGAGCTTTAATCCAATTTTATTTGAAAAACTTTTTATGCACACCATAGAATTCGGACCCACGCATATCAGATTTGCTCAGTCCAGCCAAAAAATTGGTGGTAGCGCCTTTAAGTTGTCGTTGTTTAAAAATTCAATGAAATTGACGGAATAAAGAATGGTCAAGCCTAATAAGCTGACATTCTAGTACGAATAGTACAATAATAACAATAATTGTAACTTTTTTAGATGTTCTGAACTTACCGCGTACACGAAGAGCGTGATTGCTTCGAAACATCGGGAATAAGAAATTATAATTTTTCTAAATATTTACGCGGTAAGTTCCGAAAATCCAAAAACAGTTACAATTTTAAATGTCCGCGAAAAGAAGAGTTTAAAATTTCATAATAACAATAATAACTTAATAGTCTGGTTCGTTACGGATCTTCCAACCTCTCCCCCTTTGATACATACTGCGAATTGTAGTCTATCGAAATAAGGTATGGAGGCAAATGGAGGCGGAACAAGACACCATACTTAAAGGCGCTTATAAAAATGCTGATGCTCCAAATGCATTTGATAAACAAATAACACATCTCGACCTGTGACGTCAGTGGTCTAAAGCGGTGCGTAGTGCACACGACTGCTAAGACTGAGCAAATCTGATATGCGTGGGTTCGAATCCTGTGGTGTGCATAAAAAGTTTTTCAAATAAAATTGGATTAAAGCTCAGCACCACAAAAAAGGAGACTGATGAGTGCAAAAGTGGCAAAGCTAAGCTAGTGATAAATACAATTTTTTTTTAGTTCAAACATTATCCTCGAAGTTGATTTTTTACGGTTTTTCAAACGGTCTGGCAGGGTATATGCCACCTTCAATCGGTCTTGGACATACGGATCTGTAATCAGGAAATCAAAATCAAGGGACGGGTAAACAAATTAAGTGGTTCATACAATGACCCACAAAGTTGATTTTTTGAAATGCTATAACGCACGTAAGCCGTCATCAGGGACTGCAACATTTCCATTTATTTTATTAGCCTTAGCACACCTTTCGACTTATATACTTTTTATTAGGTTCAATTTCACACCCCAAAATTTGCTGTGGGCTATTTGAAAAACAAATACTTTGTACTTTTTATCTCTTGCAATTTGTTTAAAAAAAGAATAATAACTCTTAATCTCTTAAGTAAATATTTCCTTTTTTCGTGACCTTTCTGTAAGAATAAAAATGATAATATCCTAATGTGGGCTTTAGGTCAATGTTTGAAAGTTTTTATTTTATTTTTATTTTTGAAACGTTACAACAATAAAAATAAAATAAGAACTTTCAAACACTGCACTGACCTAAAGCCCACATTAGGATTCTCATTTATTAATCTCTTAAGTCTCAACAAGCGCAAAAAAACATTTATAAAAATAAGTTTTCCCCAGTCGTATATTTTATTTGACTACCACGCACTTATGAGAACTTTTATTAAAAAAAAAAAAATACAAAGTGAAGATTTGTGTATCAAAAATATTTTGTTAATTAAAAAAAAAAGAATATCTTCACAATTAATTATATAGTCTGATTTAAATTGTCTTAAAAATAACAAGAATTTATCAAGCAATTCTTGCATTTCTTAAAATATCCTTGAAATTATCGATTCAAAGGAATTTAATTAACAAAATATTCCCCCCCATACAAACAAAATGCAGTTGATAAATTGCTCAAAGAGTTTTGTTCTCGATAGCACTAATTAGAATAATAAACAAATTCAATAAAAATTTCACTGGTAATTTGAGCTAAAAATACAGAAATTTAATATTTTGTCAAAAGGAGCTGCAAATTGATTTCATAATTTTGCGAATCATCTTAATCTACTTTGCTGTTATTGCTTTTCAAAAGAATTTATAATAATATTTTCTATTTGAAATTTATTTTATTCTACAATCAGAGTTTTCTTTTAGCTACAGAGCTATACTCATCGCATTGGAACTAAATCCCTTTCATTTCATTGCACTTCATAAGGAGAACACGGGGAAAACATTACAATCTTTATTCTTAACCAAGTGCTATAGTCCTGTGCGATGAAGCCCCCCACCCTCTCTCCACTCCATTCCGGCGTATTTCTATTATTTGTTTGCATTTACATTCATTTATTTTCAGAATATGAGAAATTTTATATTCTCTACCTTACCACTCAGGAAGTGTACGAACTTTATAGTTGGCTTGTTTGAAGGGTTAAAAGGATAAAGGTACACAAGACTTTAAGCAAAATTCCACGTGGACAGTAAAAAGATAAAAAAAAACTTCTTTGAATTGCGTTCCCTCTGTCTGCATCATTTCTTGGGGCAATAAAGCAAAGACCTCTTACAATCAGTGTACCATAATCAAAAAGTGTCAAGCAACCAGTTGTAGAAGCAAAACGAGCAAAATACGAAAAGTCAAGACGAACAAACCTGCTCGTCCTTGGATCCGCATTCAAACTTACCATTGCACAGTAGTCAGCGTCGGTCTCCCATTGGGCTTTCCTCCTTTTGTGATAGGATCGTCGCCAAGGATGTCTCCAAACCTGCAATTGAATATTAAAAGCAATTTAATATTATACGGTTCATTCATATTTTATTATTTAAATATTAAACGAAGGAGATATAGCTTAGATATTAAATAAGAATATGATGGTGTTGGTGGACAAAGAAGTTATTGAGCTAGGTAATTTAGAACCTTATAACTGTATTTAGAGTTAGCTATTCTGATTTGAAATTCAGTTTAAATCCTTCAGGCTCAACTTAACTAGTTTTAGAATTAGCTAGAAAGTTTTAAGGCATTAAATCTTGGATTTGCGTAAGTTTCCTTTTTCATTAATCAATACATCAGTCGCCAGAGCGCAAAGTGCTCGTGGATAAAAATAACGACATCCGGTGTGTTAAAATGAGTATAAATGAAATTGTTAAAAACAAGTTATAACGATTTATAACTGGGTCAGGGGTCTTGATCTTATCTTTAAGCAATTTATGTGAAATTGCAAAAAACTGTATTTATACAAGTATTTTTAAAAACATGCAAATGCATTGCCAAATTCCAAATATATGCATGTACCTTATCAGATTTGTTTTAAATTACTTAAATTCCTAATAATTATAAGCTATAGAAGTTTGAGCTAAGCAAAAAAGATGATCTTCTAATTTTACCGGCGGCGATTGTCATGATCTCGAGGGAGACAACAACTCTCGTACTCAACTGCTTCGCCTAAGGTTCCACTTGTGGGGTTCACCGGGTTGACCTCAGAAAACGTGGACAGGCTTCCCGGTTTTGGATTGTTCCATGTCTGAGGCCAACTAAATGCAGGTGTCGTTGCATTTGTTTCATCCAGGAGTTTTTGCGCCTGCCTTTCTTCCGCGATAGTGTTGGAACGTCTAGTGCTATTGCCTTTTGAACTGGGTTCTCCATGGCATCTTCTTTGTACATGACAGTACACAGCTAAGTTGGTCATGAATCATGATGTATTTTGTCCAAGATGATATTTTTGACGTGGATGCTTCCTCGGATTCTCTTGCTTCTTATTCGATCACGCTTTGTCACTCCTGCTGTCATGCGAAGCATCTTCATTTCAGCTGCCGTCAATTTACTCTCATACTCCTTGTACATTGTCCAGCACTGTGAACCGTATGTAAGCGCTGGACGAACAACTGCCGTGTAGAGCTTTCCTTTCAGCTTAGGGGGCATTTTTCTATCACAGAAGATGGCAGAGTTTTCCCGCCGCTTCATCTACTTTATACGCTTATGCGATGTTTGATGTCGTCATCACAAGATCCTTCGCTATTGATCATTGATCCAAGATATTTAAACTTTTCGCACTTGGGAAGCACTGTTCCATTCAAATAGATGTCCGGAATAGGCCTGTGTGGATCAGAAAATGGACAGCATAGTTATTCGGTGTTTTTCACGCTAATGCGGTATCCATTTCCCTCCAGAACATCCACCCATACATCAAATGCTCGTTGCAAGGACACAGGATCTTCACTTATGATGGCTCCATCGTCAGCAAAAAATAACTGATTCACTTTGGGGTCCAACACCTTATTCTCAAGCAGAAAGTCAAGGACAGTAATAAAGAGAAAAGGACTCAAGACGCTTCCCTGGTGCAAACCTACTCTAATTGGGAACTCTTCGGTGATTCCTGCGGGGCATCTTACCTTTGTTTTAACTTGCTCATACATGTCCATGACCATCCGCACGTAGACTTCCGGAACTCCTGGTTGTCTTAGTGCAACCCTTATCAGATCTCGTGGTTGTCTGTCGAATGCTTTTTCAAAATCAACCAATACAATATGCAAATCTCTCGAGGAATCTTTATATTATTCCATTCTGATTCTTATACTCTGAATAGCATTTGTGGTTAATTTACCCCAAACAAACCCGCACTGGTCGTCAAATAGCCGTATTTTTTTCGTAGGCGGCCATCCAATACCCGCTCAACGACCTTCATGGTGTGTGACATCAGCTTGATCGAACGGTAGCTGTCGCAATTTCGTGTATCACCCTTCCCCTTGTAGATTGTAAGAATGTAACTTTCCCTCCAATGAGTAGGCATTCAGTCGCCGGAGATAAGTTTGGAGATGAGAATCATGAGCCATCTAGACCCGATGTCTGCCATCTTTTTTCAGAACTCAGAGGGTATCTCGTCTGGCCCAATCGCATTTCCCTTTTTGGAGTTTTTCACCGCATCACTAACTTCTTCGACTGCGATCTCGGCGACTTCTTCATTGTTAGGTACAGCTCTTGGAAAGTATATCCTCGGAAACTGTTCATTTAAAAGTCCTTCACAATAATCTTGCCATCTGTAAAGATTTTTGTCGTCATCCACAAGGAGTTGGCCTTCAGCGTTGTTAATGAATTTTGGTAAACGAATCTCCTGAGCATTTTTCCTTCTCTGTGCGTAGAAAATAGTTGCGCCCTTGTTCATGTTGGTATGTCGCAGTTCCTGAATAGCTTGGTTTGCATCAGCAGCCGGTGCAGATATTTCCTCCAGCACCCGATACATGCTCTTCCTACACCCTGCTTGAAGTAAGGCACACTTTTTCTTTGCTTCTTTCTTGCAAACTCTGTTAACCACTCCAAGGCGTGCTTTTTCATTTATGTTATGAGAGGGGCAAGTTGACCAAGCTTTAAAAGCCGTTTTTTTAGTCATTACTGCTTTGGCTTCATCATTTCACCACCATGTCATAGTCCCAACGTTCTAACTCGCCACTCTTAATTTCCGTCCAATTTGTTGCATTACTTTGCTAGCCCCCGGAATCCGTTTAGCTCTGACCCGACCATTTCTGATCGCCCCAGGATCAGTAGCATGCATAGCAATGGAACTGCCTGGCGGAGTAGCAAATACTTCCATAATGCTCTAAATTTTTCGAAACAAGTTTTTGACACTGGCATGATCCTGTTTTTCGAGGTTTGATCTTCTTGATAATAATTTTCTTTAACATTACGATGATAGAGAACGAGAAAAAAGTGGGTCCCACAATTCTGTCTGTCCTCGCCAGCAAAGCCTAAACGACTGAAGGTATTTTCTTCAAACTAATATGCCCAAATATTTTTTATTGTTTTTTAGCACCAAAAATAACGGTACCTGCCATAAAATTTTTTCGCCAAAAAGGAAAATAATATTTTCCTCAAAAACGAGTCCAAGGATTTTGTTAAAAAAAAATTCAAATAAATTCAGTAAGGAAATGCTACCTTTTAATAATGTTTTTATTTTCATAAATTGAATATTTTGGGTACTTCTCCAGTACAACCATTTTTTTGGTTTTTGATTTTCTCGAAAATAGTTAAGTTGAAAATTTGCTTTTTTTTATGGTAAACTTTCTTAAAAGTATAAACATTATTGTGAACCGAAATTAAAAAAAAAATTTTTGAAAACGACTTGGTGAATATTTTCAAAACTAGGTGTAAGATAGTTTTTTATTATTTTTTAGAATACTTGAAAAGATAATCTTTACAAATTAAAAAATAACGGTACATTCTATACAAATGTTGAAAAAGAAAAAAATTCTTTTTCTCACGGATCCAAGAATTTTGATAAAAAGATATACGTTTACTAGCAAAGGCATGGTGAATATTTTGATGAAAACAAATTTTACCATTACCTGTTAATAACGGTACCTGTCATAGAACCGATTTTTTTGTTTTCAATTTTCTCGTTGATGGCTGCTCCGATTTCAACCGAAGTTTTTAAACAAGAGCTCCTTCACAATTCAAATAATTTTGCATATAAAAATTTTCAAAAAAAAAGTTTTAAGATTTAAAAAAAAATATTGTTTTTTTTTTGTTAAAAATTGTATTTTATTTAATACTAAATGTTGGCGTAATTTTATTTTTGAAAATGAGCGAAAAATTTTATTTATAAAAAATTATTTTTTAAGAAAACCGCTCCGACGATTTTTTTTTTTCGCAAATTCATTTAACAAACAAATCAAATGGCATACTTACGTAGAATAATATTTTTAGTGCATGTACCGTTATTTTTGGTCTTGAAACCAAATCAAAAAAACAGTAGCTAGTGTGAGCTTTTTTAAATTTTTGAATTTTTTTTTATTATTAATAGAATATTGTAAAACAGAACTTTGAAAAGTAGAATATTGAAAAAAAAAAATTGGGAAAAACTTTGGATTAGCCTAGATTTTAAAACTATGGCTTTTTTGTATTTTTCATTTAAATTTTCTGTTTTTAGAACTCTGCCCCCCTCCCTATGAGAAGAGAGGGTAAATAATACCCCCCCCCCCCAATCCCTTAGCCACATTATATTCTTGAACCACAAGAGCAGGGCCGTGCGATCGAGTCTATTATTATTGACGTAAGAAGAACAGTATTCAAAAATTGTCCTCATTTCTCTCCAAAAGTTTCGGAACTCAAATTTTAAATCAGAACAAATTTCTTAATTGATTTTCAAAAGAAGCATTTCAAACTTTTTTTTTCTTTCTTGTCTGATTATAATATTAATAAAAGCAACATTTTTTTTATTCGTAAAAACACTTTAAAATCATTACCCTGTTTTTTTTTTTTGTTTGTTTTGACTTAGGTACCAGCTATACCTACGAAAACACTTCCTTTCGACAACATAAAAACTGCGAGTACCTCTACTTAGGGATAAAAGAAAAAGAAGACAATTTATTAGCATTTTAATTAAAGAAGCAAAAATAAGAAAACAAGCAAAAAATCAAAAGCCGCCGGATTCTGGTAATGACCCCAAAATTACTACACACAGTGGCTAAATGATTTATGAAGAAAGCGTCATTAGTGCAGAAAAGAAGACAATAATTAAAAAAGAAATATCACTTTGGAATCATTTATTTTGTCATTATCAAATGTTTAAATTATACCTAGCTAGAAGAGTATACTGGAGCTGAACTTAAACCATCCACCTTGATTTTTAATATTCTCGTTATACCTAACTGTAATAAGTTTCTTGGCTGCTATATGTTTTTATTCTTTCAAAAACTTTATCGATCTAAGATTATATTCTGGGGAAATTATATTGTGGGGAAATTATATTCTGGGGAAATTATATTCTGTGGAAAAGTGACTTGGACCCCCCAAATGTTCGGTATAAAGAACACATTGTTATGGTTTATATGTATTAAAAAGGACTTTATTCAAAAATACCAGGTAGGTATACCTATGGTTAGGATACCTTGAGGGTTTTTGATATGACGTCATCAATAAAATGCTTTTGATAAAAAGGCAACGACTATTGCTTGCATTGACGAAAAATTGAGGTTTACAATAATTTGACACTCGAAAAGCCCTTCTTATGAGGTCCCTAAAAGTGTAATCAATAATCATTTTTTGGAAAGGGTATTAAAGAAGGGGAGGGAGAAAGGGGATAGGTCAGTGAATGAAAAACTCAACTTCCTCGAACTTGGTCGAGTGGGGTATCATTTGCATATATTTTTGTATGATGAATCCAATGACAATATTCGCTTTTCGACTACTACTACTACTTTTCCACATGAGGTAAACCTTAAAGTGCAGATGAGGCTTACGCGCTTAGGAGAAACTTAGATGAAACCCTGGGCTCACAGAATTAGTTTTTGCAGAAGGGCCATCATTGGTGGACAAGTCGAAGTGGAGTATGATGTCACTACTAATTACTTTGTAAAGAAAAAGTGTTCTCACGAAGACACTCCAACAATGATATGGCAGTGGAAGAATTCTCTAGACGGAATCAAAAGTGACTTTTATAGTTCTAGGTATTACGTACAAACCCAAATGTCATTTTCCCTCACACAATATTAATTCCCCGGTCAATTAATTCTATACGAAAACAGTTTGGAGACTTCCCAAAACAAATTGGTATAGTCAATCAATAATTTCGCTGGTCGAACTGCGCCAGCGTACCACAGAACGAAAAGTACATCGACATTTTTCGTTTATGATTTCGTCTTGTCATTTTTATATGGGATTTTTTGTTTCTCATCAGCAGAAAACTAGGCTTAAGCTAGAAGTCTAAGGCTACGAGTACTGTGGTGCGACAAAGCGATGCGATACGAGAAACGTTTGCGTGCGAGAAAAATATTTACATTTATTCTTATGTATGTAAGTACGTGCGCATAGTGGAGCGATATTTGATGAGCATCGCTTCTCATATTGCATCACTTTGTAGCACCACTGTACGCGCAGCGTTAAAGCTTTCGGAGCGTGAGCGAGCGCCTGGAGTCACAATCTGTGTTCAGCCCCACCATGATAATAAGGATCACGCAACCAAAGCATTTCTCGGTCTGATATTTGCCAGAAGTACGACGTTAAAACTATACCTATTCTTGGTTAGTTGGAGGATATGTCAATACACGACGAAACTTCCAGTCCGGTATCGAACATATGCAGATAGACTTTCCTTAAGGCCGAAATGTGATCATAGCAAGTAAATACTACATGTTTTACACGCCTTAATAAGCCTACGCAAAGGATTTTGGCGGTCCCGTGATGCCGAACGTAAACCAATTTGATGACAATGCCATATACACCAGACATGTAATACAACGCATTTTTATGTATAAAACAATTTCGTAGGTAATAAGACGAAAAGTATGCTATTTTAAGTTTTCCAAAGGCTTTTGATGTTTGTTAGGGAGCTGTGTGAGGTAAAAACTCAAAGAAAGCATACTTTTCGGCGTCATAACTCAGGAAGTAGAAATAACCCGCAGAAAAAGATTCAAAGCTGGGACCTTATTTTAATATTAACAAAGCCTACAACAAGTATTCCGGACCCTGAAACCAAACATTAAGCTTAGAAAATGATAAGGTTTATCGCTGCCCAAAGCGCGGCTAACCTATCTACAACCATATTAAAAAGGCTGGGTGGTTGAGTTTTGAACTTTAGTGTTGAGTGCACAAATATTTTCGGATAATAAGCTTAAAGTCAGATAAAATTGCCACCTTTATTAACAAGAAGTTCGAATTATTCTTTTCGAAGTGAAGCAACAAAGACTTTAAGGTAGCTTTATTATTTTTATGAAAACCAAAATTTCTATTAATTCTCTTTTTCATATTTCATGCTCCAGACACGAAATCTCTGGCCAAACAAAATTCAAAAGTGAACAAAAAAAAAAAACAGAATTCACAAAGGTTCGTCGACCAAGTTATTCACCTTTGTCTATGCAGTGAATTTGTATTGAAAAGGATTTTATTTAAATGCGGTTAAAAGATATATACAAAAAATCTTCTTATATAAGGATTGCAAAAACCCATCGCCAAAGTAACAAAAAAAAAAAAAAAAACACAAAAATTGCAGAGAAAGAAAGGAATATAAAAAACACAAAAAAAAACCCCAGCCACAAGAAAACTAAAAAAAAAAAAAAAACTGCATTTTCAAATAGGTCAAAGTTGCACTTCCTAACCAGCAAGGATCATTGTAGGTGGATGTAACTTATTTAAATGTACCTAAAAAACGTAAAGTGGAATGCATCCGTTACATTGTTGCATTGTAGGCGACTGGTTTATACAAAGAATAATTTATTCACTGAGTCCTGTTTTATCTGCTATATATAGCAAATAAAGCATCCTTTAAAGCCCCCCTCCCAGCCCTCTAACATCCACTTTGATGGTCGTGGTCGTTGGGATATAGCACTGGTTTGAGATTTAAAAATAAAATGCGGGCACACTGGCATTGTTTTGCATATTATTGTTCAAATCCTCTTTAGATAGTTTTGGAGGGCGACCAAAGGATTCTATTCGACTTTTTTTTTCTGTTTTTGGTTTTTTCTATTTTGGTTGGTATTAGTGTTGGGATTGGATTTTGTTTTAACATTTTGTTAAAAAATGGAATCATGAAATCAACTCTGCTCTGATGCTCTGCTGAATGTGATCTGTCCTCGATTTAAAAATGCTTTTGTCTACTACATTGTGCTTAATGTATTTCTAACATTTTTCCTAAGAATAGACTTTTGGATAATTAATTTTTACGGAAACAAGTAGGTCAGTGAAGTTTGAATGGTTGTTTTTTTTTTTTTTTTTTTTTTTCTTTAAATGGATTGCTTTTTTTTCAATTCGTTTTTGAGATGAATAAAGAAAAGCAGATACACCTTTTTTATCTCCATTGGTCATGTCTATTAAAATTACAAATTTACCTTGATAGACAAAAAAAATTATTTCTAATTATGTTATATTGTATTATTTTTTTTTTTGAGTTGATGAAAACATATACCTATTGTCCCTTAATCTAGATTCCAGACAAGTAGGGACAGAAAAGAGCCTTCGGGAAGAAATTGCGTATCTAAGCAAAACAGTAAAAGCCTGTATTCGTTCCAACAAAATATATAATTCAGAAAGAAGAAGAAGAAGAAAAGAATGGATTTGCAACAACTGCAACAGGAAAAAAGTTATCTTTTTTCCCCCGCGGGGGATGGGGCACGTTGGCAGCAGGGCAGCGTCACTGCATGGGCTATGATACAAGTCTTTTTAACTATTTTGCTCACTTAAGTAGCTGTCGTTGTATACCAATCTTCAATTTCAATGTAATGTTCAATTAAGCCTAGCTGAGAATACAAATTGTTGGAAGGTGCTCCGATTTATTTTTAATCCAGCGTTGCTAGTTAAAAAAATATTCTTGACATTATAACACCAAATGAAGTAGACAGTGTACAAAGGTCCAGGGAAATTAGTCAACAAATAAGAAATACAGAATTTTAGTCATATGGTAATTTCAAAACAATATATAAAAACAGTATTTTGAAACCCAGACTTCTACCCCACTCCCAAACCCTATGTACTTCTTAAATAGAAATGTGAAGGCCTTGCAAGATATATGTTAGGACCTTTTGTATAAGCAATGCGGCATTTACAATACATTTTTATAATGCATTTGAAAAATGCTAGTTCAACATTTCTATATGTAAACAGTCTTAACAAAATTTTGTAGTAGATACCATTTTATCAAAAAGTATTTAGCCGATGTTGATAAATTTTATATGGTCGAAAAGCCATATATGCCGAAGTAGATATTAAGAATATAACACTGGGGCTGGGGACATTTTTATAAATGGATTCCTTGGGCTCAACAAATTAATTTATTTGAAGAATAAATGATTTTTTTTTTAATTTTTTGTCGCCGATTTTGCCGCCCCTGCCATGGCAGTGTCGCCCGGGGCCTGTGCCCCCCCTGACCCCCCCGATACGCCACTAATTCATGTAGCAATACACAAAGTTCAGTTAATATGAATATTACTTTGACTTTTTCGCTTACAAAAATAAATATAAGAAATGTTGGGTCACTATGGCGTATGTGGAACATTTTTTTTATTCTTAAATTATTATTTTTTTGCATTAAATTATACATAAGGCATCTCAATGCAAGAACTTTGAAATTCTCGAATAAAAAAAGAAAACAACCAGATATTGATCAAACTTCACACTACGATGATAAGGGAGCCAATTGGGTCCCACAATTACGCCTGTTTATCTGTTTAGTAACAGTTTAAACGGATGGATGGGTTGATTTTCTAAAACTTTAGATCTTAGTTTTTCTCCCTACACGCAATTTTTTCTTTCTCAATAGGGCAAGTCTTGGTTTCGTGTCAAAAAATTTGACGAGATTTTAATCAAAACTAACATTACGATGATGAAGAAGTTCAAAAAGTGATTTTCGTCAAGACGTCCGTCGCGTCGTTGGTCTGTTTGTCTGTGCGTTTGTGCGTTCTGATGTACATTGTACATCGAGCTTGAGCCTAAAAGGTTGGAAGGATTTGCTTAAAATTTCGTGTGAAGCATTTTTATGGAAATTCTCTAGAAGACAAATTCAATTTTTTATCTTAGCTCATCTAGAACGGGTAGCTGCAATACAACGATTTTTGGCCTTGACGAGTTTTTTTTCGAAAATGGCTCAAACGATTTTCTTATTTGAACTATACTGTGTAATCACTAGAACAGTTCTAATAATAGTGCATACCACGTTTTCACCAACAAATTCGAATAAAGGAAATAAAGGAATAAATTTTGTACATCTGAAGATACTTTACAAATATTGCATTTAAAATTTCTTTATATAATTTTTTTTACGAAAAATTAAAAACAAAGAAAAAATTATTTTGTTTTTATTTATAACTTTTTTTTTTCAAATTTGTTTGTTTTAAATCAAAATATTATTATTTTTTACCGATAATAAAATATATGCAAACCGTCAATGTCTAGCTCTTTTCTCGTAGCTAAGAAGAGCAAGTTCGTTCGATCCAGTCGTGCATATTTTTTTTAATGTTAAAGGAGAATGGGCAAACATATTATATATGGGACTTGATCTAACGAGACCTATACAAATGATTAGGTACTATGGAATGTACCAACGTACGAGAAGGTATTTGTTTTGTTTTTAAACAATAGGAGTTGGTTTAAACAATCAACCAACAAAATAAGAAAATCACTTTGCAAATTCGAATAAACATAGACAAATTGTTTTATATTTTGTAATACTGCATTAACCCAATGGTTTACAGTTTTGTGTGTCCAAATATAAAAAAAATTCTCATAAACTAAGCTTTCCAACGTCGTATGTCTCATTTGTGGGCACTAGACGCACAATTATTCCCATTCATTAAATTCTTTAAATCAAATAAAAACCAGTAGAATTTTCAGACTGTTAAGCGAATTATTCACCAACCATGATATAATTCGCAATTATTGGCTATTGGCATAAAAGTTCCATTATTTTGGGATCCATTCAGTTCCTCGAAAGTGACCAATACTGTCATTTCAATGGAACACTATTGCAATTAACTGTTGCTCTGATTGCAATCTTTGTTGCCATATACTGCCTTAGCTCCATGGTGTACAGCTTTGTGCCCAAACAAACAAATTATTTACTAGGGATTAGTTTTCCAACGATATACAAATATCTAATTAGTGGGCCATAGGAAGACCAAAATGCTCATTCTCATTTTCGCAAAAACATTTGTTATAATCTTGCTCACTTTTTATTGAAGTATTAAGTAGAATTAGGTATGTCCTAAAATTGACCAAAAACATTTTGTTTAGTTTTTAATGTCTGTCATACAATAATGTCAAGCAGCAGAGTTATCGTGTAAATTCACCAAACATTTCAATACTGATTTAGCTTAAAGGTTAGACCGCACACAATTGCAGCGGACGCGGCAAAATATTATTTGTATGACTACCATAGCTAGCACTAAGCGGCAACTGAACTTCATAAAATTGCATACAAATTAATGTGAATCGCAGTTTCGCTGCAGTGCAGTTCTGCAGAGTGCGGTCTAACCTTAACAGTGATTTCGTTTTATTAGTGATTTCAGAGTCATCGTGTAAATTAAACAAAGACTGCTTTCACACAAAGAAACTGAGTTGCCGGCAACTGGGAGTTTGTAGGCGAGAAGGGCGTAAGGGAAAGAAAAAAAATCTCCCCTCTCGCCCTTCTCACCGACAAACTACCTAGTTTGTGGCACAGTTTACTTGTGTGAAAGCGATCAAAAAGTTATTCTTTATTACTGATTTAGCTTAACTGCGACTATGCTTATCAGTTAATGCAGAGTTATCGCAAAAATTTGAATACAGATTTAGCTTAACAGTGATTTCGCTTATAAGTGATCCAGATTTATTGTGTAAATTCACCAAAAAGTTGTTCTTTGTAACTGATCTAGCCCAAGCGTCATTTTATTTTTGACGCTCGGACGTCAATTACTTTTTGACGCCCGGGCATCAATTTATTTTTTACAGCCGGGCGTCATTTTATTTTTCACGCCCGGGCGTCAATTTATTTCTGACGCCCGGGCGTCATTTTATTTTTGACGCCCAGGCGTCATTTTTTTTTTTGACGCCCGGGCGTCATTTTATTTTTGACGCCCGGGCGTCATTTTATTTTTGACGCTCAGGCGTCATTTTGTTTTTGACGCCCGGGCGTCATTTTATTTTGACGCCCGGGCGTCATTTTATTTTTGACGCCTGGGCGTCAATTTATTTCTGACGCCCGGGCGTCATTTTATTTTTGACGCCCAGGCGTCATTTTAATTTTGACGCCCGGGCGTCAATTTATTTCTGACGCCCTGGCGTCATTTTATTTTTGACGCCCGGGCGTCATTTTTTTTTTGACGCCCGGGCGTCATTTTGTTTTTGACGCCCGGGCGTCATTTTGTTTTTGACGCCCGGGCGTCAATTTATTTCTGACGCCCGGGCGTCATTTTAATTCTGACCCCTGGGCGTCATTTTATTTTGACGCCCGGGCGTCAATTTATTTCTGACGCCCGGGCGTCATTTTATTTCTGACGCCCGGGCGTCATTTTATTTTGACGCCCGGGCGTCATTTTTTTTTGACACCCGGGCGTCAATTTATTTCTGACGCCCGGGCGTCATTTTGATTTTGACGCCCGGGCGTCATTTTATTTTTAACGCTCAGGCGTCATTTTATTTTGACGCCCGGGCGTCATTTTATTTTTGACGCCCAGGCGTCATTTTAATTTTGACGCCCGGGCGTCAATTTATTTCTGACGTCCTGGCGTCATTTTATTTTTGACGCCCAGGCGTCATTTTTTTTTTGACGCCCGGGCGTCATTTTGTTTTTGACGCCCGGGCGTCAATTTATTTCTGACGCCCGGGCGTCATTTTATTTTGACGCCCGGGCGTCATTTTATTTTTGAAGCCTGGGCGTCAATTTATTTCTGACGCCCGGGCGTCATTTTATTTTTGACGCCCGGGCGTCATTTTGTTTTTGACGCCCGGGCGTCATTTTATTTTGACGCCCGGGCGTCATTTTTTTTTTGACGCCCGGGCGTCATTTTTTTTTTGATGCCTGGGCGTCAATTTATTTCTGACGCCCGGGCGTCATTTTATTTTGACGCCCGGGCGTCATTTTTTTTTTGACGCCCGGGCGTCAATTTATTTCTGACGCCCTGGCGTCATTTTATTTTTGACGCCCGGGCGTCATTTTGTTTTTGACGCCCGGGCGTCATTTTATTTTTGACGCCTGGGCGTCAATTTATTTCTGACGCCCTGGCGTCATTTTATTTTGACGCCCGACGTCATTTTATTTTTGACGCCTGGGCGTCAATTTATTTCTGACGCCCGGGCGTCATTTTATTTTTGACGCCCGGGCGTCATTTTGTTTTTGACGCCCGGGCGTCATTTTATTTTGACGCCCGGGCGTCATTTTTTTTTTTTGACGCCTGGGCGTCAATTTATTTCTGACGCCCGGGCGTCATTTTATTTTTGACGCCCAGGCGTCATTTTATTTTTGACGCCCGGGCGTCAATTTATTTCTGACGCCCAGGCGTCATTTTGTTTTTGACGCCCGGGCGTCATTTTATTTTTGACGCCCAGGCGTCATTTTGTTTTTGACGCCCGGGCGTCATTTTTTTTTTGACGCCCGGGCGTCAATTTATTTCTGACGCCCAGGCGTCATTTTATTTTGACGCCCGGGCGTCATTTTATTTTTGACGCCCAGGCGTCATTTCTTTTTTGACGCCCGGGCGTCAATTTATTTCTGACGCCCGGGCGTCATTTTGTTTTTGACGCCCGGGCGTCATTTTTTTTTTCTGACGCCCGGGCGTCAATTTATTTCTGACGCCCGGGCGTCATTTTATTTCTGACGCCCGGGCGTCATTTTATTTCTGACGCCCGGGCGTCATTTTATTTTGACGCCCGGGCGTCATTTTTTTTTGACACCCGGGCGTTAATTTATTTCTGACACCCGGGCGTCATTTTTTTTTTGACGCCCGGGCGTCATTTTGATTTTGACGTCCGGGCGTCATTTTATTTTGACGCCCGGGCGTCATTTTATTTTTGACGCCCAGGCGTCATTTTATTTTTGACGCCCGGGCGTCAATTTATTTCTGACGACCTGGCGTCATTTTATTTTTGACGCCCGGGCGTCATTTTTTTTTTGACGCCCAGGCGTCATTTTTTTTTTGACGCCCGGGCGTCATTTTGTTTTCGACGCCCGGGCGTCAATTTATTTCTGACGCCCGCGCGTCATTTTATTTTTGACGCCCAGGCGTCATTTTAATTTTGACGCCCTGGCGTCATTTTATTTTTGAGCTCAGGCGTCATTTTTTTTTTGACGCCCGGGCGTCATTTTGTTTTTGACGCCCGGGCGTCATTTTATTTTTAACGCCCGGGCGTCATTTTTTTTTGACGCCCGGGCGTCAATTTATTTCTGACGCCCTGGCGTCATTTTATTTTTGACGCCCGGGCGTCAATTTATTTCTGACGACCTGGCGTCATTTTATTTTTGACGCCCGGGCGTCATTTTATTTTTGACACCTGGGCGTAAATTTATTTCTGACGTCCGGGCGTCATTTTATTTTTGACGCCTGGGCGTCAATTTATTTCTGACGCCCGGGCGTCATTTTATTTTTGACGTCCGGGTGTCAATTTATTTTTGACGCCCGGGCGTCATTTTGTTTTTGACGCGCGGGCGTCAATTTATTTCAGACGACCTGGCGTCATTTTATTTTTGACGCCCGGGCGTCATTTTTTTTTTGACGCCCAGGCGTCATTTTTTTTTTGACGCCCGGGCGTCATTTTGTTTTCGACGCCCGGGCGTCAATTTATTTCTGACGCCCGCGCGTCATTTTATTTTTGACGCCCAGGCGTCATTTTAATTTTGACGCCCTGGCGTCATTTTATTTTTGACGCCCAGGCGTCATTTTTTTTTTGACGCCCGGGCGTCATTTTGTTTTTGACGCCCGGGCGTCATTTTATTTTTAACGCCCGGGCGTCATTTTTTTTTTGACGCCCGGGCGTCAATTTATTTCTGACGCCCTGGCGTCATTTTATTTTTGACGCCCGGGCGTCAATTTATTTCTGACGACCTGGCGTCATTTTATTTTTGACGCCCGGGCGTCATTTTATTTTTGACACCTGGGCGTAAATTTATTTCTGACGTCCGGGCGTCATTTTATTTTTGACGCCTGGGCGTCAATTTATTTCTGACGCCCGGGCGTCATTTTATTTTTGACGCCCAGGCGTCATTTTAATTTTGACGCCCTGGCGTCATTTTATTTTTGACGCCCAGGCGTCATTTTTTTTTTGACGCCCGGGCGTCATTTTGTTTTTGACGCCCGGGCGTCATTTTATTTTTAACGCCCGGGCGTCATTTTTTTTTTGACGCCCGGGCGTCAATTTATTTCTGACGCCCTGGCGTCATTTTATTTTTGACGCCCGGGCGTCAATTTATTTCTGACGACCTGGCGTCATTTTATTTTTGACGCCCGGGCGTCATTTTATTTTTGACACCTGGGCGTAAATTTATTTCTGACGTCCGGGCGTCATTTTATTTTTGACGCCTGGGCGTCAATTTATTTCTGACGCCCGGGCGTCATTTTATTTTTGACGTCCGGGTGTCAATTTATTTTTGACGCCCGGGCGTCATTTTGTTTTTGACGCGCGGGCGTCAATTTATTTCTGACGACCTGGCGTCATTTTATTTTTGACGCCCGGGCGTCATTTTATTTTTGACACCTGGGCGTAAATTTATTTCTGACGTCCGGGCGTCATTTTATTTTTGACGCCCGGGCGTCATTTTGTTTTTGACGCCTGGGCGTCAATTTATTTCTGACGCCCAGGCGTCATTTTAATTTTGACGCCCGGGCGTCAATTTATTTCTGACGTCCTGGCGTCATTTTATTTTTGACGCCCAGGCGTCATTTTTTTTTTGACGCCCGGGCGTCATTTTGTTTTTGACGCCCGGGCGTCAATTTATTTCTGACGCCCGGGCGTCATTTTATTTTGACGCCCGAGCGTCATTTTATTTTTGAAGCCTGGGCGTCAATTTATTTCTGACGCCCGGGCGTCATTTTATTTTTGACGCCCGGGCGTCATTTTATTTTTGACGCCCGGGCGTCATTTTGTTTTTGACGCCCGGGCGTCATTTTATTTTGACGCCCGGGCGTCATTTTTTTTTTGACGCCCGGGCGTCATTTTTTTTTTGATGCCTGGGCGTCAATTTATTTCTGACGCCCGGGCGTCAATTTATTTCTGACGCCCTGGCGTCATTTTATTTTTGACGCCCGGGCGTCATTTTGTTTTTGACGCCCGGGCGTCATTTTATTTTTGACGCCTGGGCGTCAATTTATTTCTGACGCCCTGGCGTCATTTTATTTTGACGCCCGACGTCATTTTATTTTTGACGCCTGGGCGTCAATTTATTTCTGACGCCCGGGCGTCATTTTATTTTTGACGCCCGGGCGTCATTTTGTTTTTGACGCCCGGGCGTCATTTTATTTTGACGCCCGGGCGTCATTTTTTTTTTTGACGCCTGGGCGTCAATTTATTTCTGACGCCCGGGCGTCATTTTATTTTTGACGCCCAGGCGTCATTTTATTTTTGACGCCCGGGCGTCAATTTATTTCTGACGCCCAGGCGTCATTTTGTTTTTGACGCCCGGGCGTCATTTTATTTTTGACGCCCAGGCGTCATTTTGTTTTTGACGCCCGGGCGTCATTTTTTTTTTGACGCCCGGGCGTCAATTTATTTCTGACGCCCAGGCGTCATTTTATTTTGACGCCCGGGCGTCATTTTATTTTTGACGCCCAGGCGTCATTTCTTTTTTGACGCCCGGGCGTCAATTTATTTCTGACGCCCGGGCGTCATTTTGTTTTTGACGCCCGGGCGTCATTTTTTTTTTCTGACGCCCGGGCGTCAATTTATTTCTGACGCCCGGGCGTCATTTTATTTCTGACGCCCGGGCGTCATTTTATTTCTGACGCCCGGGCGTCATTTTATTTTGACGCCCGGGCGTCATTTTTTTTTGACACCCGGGCGTCAATTTATTTCTGACGCCCGGGCGTCATTTTTTTTTTGACGCCCGGGCGTCATTTTGATTTTGACGTCCGGGCGTCATTTTATTTTGACGCCCGGGCGTCATTTTATTTTTGACGCCCAGGCGTCATTTTATTTTTGACGACCTGGCGTCATTTTATTTTTGACGCCCGGGCGTCATTTTTTTTTTGACGCCCAGGCGTCATTTTTTTTTTGACGCCCGGGCGTCATTTTGTTTTCGACGCCCGGGCGTCAATTTATTTCTGACGCCCGCGCGTCATTTTATTTTTGACGCCCAGGCGTCATTTTAATTTTGACGCCCTGGCGTCATTTTATTTTTGACGCCCAGGCGTCATTTTTTTTTTGACGCCCGGGCGTCATTTTGTTTTTGACGCCCGGGCGTCATTTTATTTTTAACGCCCGGGCGTCATTTTTTTTTTGACGCCCGGGCGTCAATTTATTTCTGACGCCCTGGCGTCATTTTATTTTTGACGCCCGGGCGTCAATTTATTTCTGACGACCTGGCGTCATTTTATTTTTGACGCCCGGGCGTCATTTTATTTTTGACACCTGGGCGTAAATTTATTTCTGACGTCCGGGCGTCATTTTATTTTTGACGCCTGGGCGTCAATTTATTTCTGACGCCCGGGCGTCATTTTATTTTTGACGTCCGGGTGTCAATTTATTTTTGACGCCCGGGCGTCATTTTGTTTTTGACGCGCGGGCGTCAATTTATTTCTGACGACCTGGCGTCATTTTATTTTTGACGCCCGGGCGTCATTTTATTTTTGACACCTGGGCGTAAATTTATTTCTGACGTCCGGGCGTCATTTTATTTTTGACGCCCGGGCGTCATTTTGTTTTTGACGCCTGGGCGTCAATTTATTTCTGACGCCCGGGCGTCATTTTATTTCTGACGCCCGGGCGTCATTTTATTTCTGACGCCCGGGCGTCATTTGTTTTTTTTTTATTTAAGTGCCAAATCATCACGAATGCGTTTACATTGATAATAGGGTCATAAGTTTTTAAATTTTGTATACAAATATAAGACTTATGCTTTTTGATGCCATGCATTTTCTCTCTGACCTAAGAATTAAGAATCTATTCTTACAGTCAAAGTCAATTTTAAAGCTTAAATGGCCAAAATTCTTTCAGAACTTAATATCCATAATGTTAATTCGCGTGTTTTTTTTTGAAACTATAAACTTGGTAAGGCATCTTCTTTACAACAATGTTTTATCCAGTTTTTCTATTCCTTTCGGAAAAATAGTAAATGCAAATCTCTATTGGCTTATGCGGGGATCTTCATGTCATTTTAACATCATTTAAAAGTTATATAAAACGCATCCATAATTCCTCAAAGAACTTCATATCTGTATCTATATACGTTTCCCCTTCTCATTTTGAAAAAAAAAAACCTTTGTTAAGCAGCTTTACGGCAAACTAACAGCTGCAACAAAAAAAAATCAAAAAATTATCATTTTAATAACCCATATTAAAATGTCATAACGTAGCTAGAAGAACAGACAGGAAAAAAACCCTACCCTTTGCAATTCTCTCACTATTCTCGCCAACTTAGCGAATTAATATATCACAACGAATGAACATTGCCAAAAGACATAATGAACAAAAGTACTTTTTTTCCAGGGATAAAACCCAAAACTAAGGAAGAAAAAATAAAAAAAAATAAAAAAGATGATAAACGGATAAACTATTTCGCGGACATTTTTACGCCATTCAGTTTTCAAGGATGTGTTTCGAGGGTGAGATTCCAGGCGACAGCATCGCAATGGCATGGCAGTAACAAAACGATGATGATAGCGTCACCTCCCTGATTGCCTGCTACTGCTTCTTCATCACTTCACTATGCCACCAAAAAATCCCTCCCACCCCAATCTTCACGTTCTTCTATCCTTATATGTATAAACCTACTTGTAATAATAAAAATTTTCTAATGTAGAACATTATTCTTACCTTTCGCTGCGTTTGCTCGAATGCTGGCAGAAAGGCGGCAAAGGATCCCTCGAGTGTGTCCGGATTACCACAGATGGCGTGCGATGTATCACAATAGTATGAGCATTTTCCGTGAAAGCATAAATTGTTGGACGGAGAAACGAAGAATGTCTTTAATAAATTATCATCAGCAACCTGGTAAATATCTGTGGTTATATTTAATAGGCGACCGGTTACTGGCATTGCACGACGAAATCCCATGATCCTGGAAATATAAAGGATAATGAAAGTATAGTGTGTGTGTTATTATTATGGTCTTATTTTGTTTTTCATTTTCTTGCAAATATGTATTATAATTTTATAAGAAAAACAAAATTGCACATTTACGCTTATGGAAGTAAGATTGAAGGTACGTATGTACATATATTTGTGTGTATGTGTATTGTGTAAGGACCTAGGTTAAAGTTTAAAACGTTCGTTGGGTGATGAAGCGCACATATAAACTTTGGCCCAGTGATAAGGCAAACCATGAATAATGTTGCGTTATTTTTATTTTATTTTATATGCAGGTGCAGAAATACTACTCTAGAAAATTACAAAACTTATCATGGCATCGTAAGGGTTAGGGGTAGTATATTAAACTTTACCATTTTCGCCATAAATATTTAAATAAATGTATGCATCCCAAAGATTTATTCTTTTTACTTTATATTCACAGTAAAACAGGAATAAAATGGAAAATATTCAATAGGGGTTCTTTTTTGGTAATATTTATGTTTAGTATTACGCCCAATAATCTAGTGACGAGATTGAGGTTAAACTCCAGTAAACTCACTAAATTCGAGGGGTAAACTCCAGTTTAGCTCCGAAACGTGGATGGTTTCATAATTCTCGTAGGAGTTCCTCGTCCCTGACTTAAATTGAGTTGGTTTACATGCCAAGTTTTCATTTCAAAATTGAGTAATTAGGTAATAAAAGTAAACTTGCCAAGTAAACCAACTAAATTTAAGTCAGTAATCAATAAATAACAGGTTTCTCTGATAATTTTGACGTTCTTCCATATTACTCTACATACAATATTTGATATTTAACATTAATAAACTTAGAACTTGGCGTACTTCTAGATGTCACTATTTTTACGGCTGACTTGTTACGCAAAGGTTTTTGTATAAGAAGACATAAGCCTTTTATTACATATATGTTGTTGGTGTGATTTTACTACTTTTTGCAAAGATTCTTTTTATTAGGAAAAGTGGGTGGAATAAACGCCCAATGAGAGCCTCCTAAGGAAAAGTAAGTTTTTAATGTATGCCTTTTGTATGTACTATACAAGTCCTACCCCTCTACCAATTTTCATAAGTTAGAAGTGCTCCATTGAAATTATAATAATTGATAATAAGTGGGTGGATACCACGCCACTGCATAAAGAATTTCATAATTTCCACTTGTCCCTTGTATACACCTGAAAACTGACTGCTCTACCAAATTTCATAATCCTGCACCAATCGGAAGTGCGCTCAATATAATATTTAATATTAATTCTGTGAAAATGGGTGTTGCCACGCCCACTGTATATAAAATCGCAAATTTTTAATTTTCCCTTTGCCCAGATGCCAAGTCCTATCGCTCTACCAAATTTCATCATTCTACGACAATCAGAATTGCTCCAAATAATTTATATCAATTCCATTGAAATGGGCAGGTACCACGCCCCCGGAATGGAAAATCTTAACTTTTCGATATTTTCCTTTGTTTACACCACAAGGCCTACCGTTGTGTGAAATTACAAGAATCTACGATGTGGGAAGTGCTCCATAATTTTGATGATCTGTCAGTGAGTGAGTGAGTGAGTCAGTCAGTCAGTGAGTCAGTCAGTCAGTTACGGTTTTTGCGATTTTTGCAGTCTTATATCTTATATCTAACGGCTTATGCTAAAGAATTGAAATTTGGTGAGTTGCCTTAGCCTGGTCAGATTACCAAATGCTGCGAGTTTAAAGTTTCTGACTTTATTGGTACTGAAGTTAGAGGGGGGTCGAAAATCGCTTAAGTTTGATCCTGTAAAAAGGGTGTAGGCCAGAACTAGTCTGGGCACTACCTTGCTCTTTGATTATTGATTCTTTTCCAGCTGCGTCAGTGTGGGATGCCTAGCTTCGATAAATTCTCTCCTATTTGCTAGTGCAGTTGAAAAAAACCCTGGCTAAGTCTTTCCTGGGTATGTATATAAGAGCAATTGTTCGGGATTTATTAAAGGTGGGCCAGATATTTCTCGATATTATAATGCAATAAGTTAAACTCTTCCGCTTGTGGTTTCATTCAGAAACAAAATATTGAGAGAATATTGCCCTTCATTACTCCAAGTGGAATGTTGACTCCTTCCGCAGAAAGCCATGAAGGTTTTATACCGTTCTTCCGCGATAGTGTTGGAACGTCTTGTGCTATTGCCTTTCGAACTGGGTTTCTCATGGCATCTTCTTTGTACATGACAGTACCAGCTAAGTTGGTCATGCTGTATTGGACAAAATACAGCAGATGGTATTTTCCTCGTTAGCCTCGTTAGCTCGTTAGCCCGTTCATTCCTCTCAATTCCACTGTAACCCGAAACCCAAAAACCAGTGCCACCAAGGTTAATGATTAGACTCGTAAGCTCATCCCGGCATTGATGCACCAATTTGGATCATGATATAGCCAAAGCAATGGCTTTAACAGCAGCCTGACTGTCTGTGATACGGTTCTGCTTGGGATCTTCTTTTAGTAACTTTCATGCTGCCCTGATCGCCTGAGACTTTAGAATCATTTATGAGCACTCACTTCCCAGGTTGTACAACCGATGCATCTCCTGTGGATGAGGACAATAGTGAAATTTCTAATATTGGTTACCAAATTGAAGATTGTAGGAAGGTGGCTTTGGCCATTGACTCCTTCTGAGCATACAAGTCTGCAGGGCCTGATGGAATAGTTCCATTCCAACTATGCTCCAAAGCTCTAAAGTTATAATTGTTTTAATTCTATCTAGTGAACATTTTTAGGGGATGTCTAAGCATCAACTATTTTCCTTCTAGTTGAATAAAATAAATAAAAATAAATCGGGTGGCACAACGGCTCATGAAGAACCAGGGCCTAGTGACTAACAACTCGCAACCATTCCTGTGTGCGCCTTTCAACAGGAATGGAAGGGACCTACAATTTTATGCCGAATCCGAACGGCTAGACGAGAAGCACTTATTCGTGACAAGTGATACTCTTGGAGGATTTTGTCAATTCCTCGCAAGATGAAGTAGCCCTGAAAAAAAACTTTTTTGTTTTTAGGTGGACGAGTCTGGGAAGCGATCCCAGACCTCCAGCGTGAGGTCCTTCTAGTTGAAGAGAAGTCAATAATGTCATCTTCATTCCGAAAGCTGTCAAGCCCACCCATCCTGAACCAAAGACATCAGACCAATAAGTCTATCTTCATTTCTTCTCAAGACCTTAGAAAGACTAATAGAATCGCACATTCGCCTAAGGCTAAATAATGTCGTACTCCCTCAGGCCCACCATGCATACATACATAAAGGGCAAAGCTATTGAGACAGCACTTCATAAAGTGGTCGGCACAATTCAAAAAAATCAATTAATTTCAAGGAACTAGCTTAGGTAGCGTTTCTTGACATAGAAGAGGCCGTCGATAACATTTGCAATTCGACAAGCCCTATTATATCGTTTTAATGGCTTCGGTGAAATTTGTTCCTGCACTATCTGACCTCCTGCAAACATCCCTTGGCAAGCTCAGTAATTGGGTCAACAGCTGCGGAAGGGAGAAAAAAGCCTGTGTTGCATTCTACACTTGCAGCAGAATTTTTGGAAAAAGATGGGGACCCAGCCCCAAAACCGTTCACTGGATGTATACAGCCAAACAATCCTAACGTACGCTTGCTTGGTCTGGTGGCCAGCCTTAGAAAAGCAAACCAATCTAAAAACCATGACCAAAATTCAAAGACTAGCGTGACTAAATTGGCACAACCCGTGCTATAAGAACTACACCAACCGCAGCCCTAGAAACATTCCTTTCACTAGTCCCGCTCGATTTTTTTACAAAAGAGTTGGCGCTAAAAGTGCCATAAGACTTAAACAGTGCAATAATTGGAAAAGAGACCACTACGATCATAGAACTATAATGAACTTCACTGACATAGACATTCAAACGGACTATTTTACACATATGCATATTTTCAGATAAACCACCATTTAACAGATCAATAAATATCGATAAAGATCAAAGAATAAAGATCCACAGTTCTGCATTGTCTTCCAAGCAAAAGTGCTCGCAGTTTGCGAAACAGCAACATATCTTTCCACATGTGAATAAGTCAAAAGGAATATTGACATCTTTATAGACAACCAGGCGGCGATTAAAGCTATTTCTTCAATCATCATAAGTCCAAACTGGGGGATCGTTGGCGTAACGAGCTAAGAGTACTCAGCGCAACAAACACAGTTACCCTTCGATGGGTCCTAGGACATAGTTATATTTATGTAAACGAAATAGCAGATGAACTGGCCAAAAACGGGTCAAGCCGAGCCAAGCCAAACCGACAACTCAGTATTTATGTCTCTGGAGCAAGAAAATAGTAGAATTCGCCAGAGTTTTCTTGAGGCCGCAGAGGTCAGATGGTCCACAATCGACTATTGACGAGTTTCAAGAAGTCTTTGGCTAAATATTTCGAGTAAAAAACAGAATATATAAGGCAGGTCCCATTTATCCTTACTATTTGGAATCCTTACGGGCCACAACTCGATGGGAACCCACATGAGAAGAATGGGCGGCATTAGCACATCTGACTTATACAGGGCGATTTGCATAAGGTGTCACAAAAGGCTAGGGCGTGTAGGTTGGACTTAGACAAGAATAAAATCGTAGTGGAGGGGAGTTCTATTTCCCCCCGTTTAGGCGGGAGGGACAATTTTCAAAAAAAATCACTTAGAACAGAAAAAAAAAATATTAAAAAATAACGGTTATACTTACAGAGCCATGCTATAGCATTTAGAAAAGCCAAGGCTATTCTTTAATATTATTTTTAAGTTAAGTTGTTCGAGTGAATAGTTTTTGAAAAATTAATTTTCAAACGCGAAATTTTGAAATAAAAATTTCAAGCTAATTTTTTTCAAAATTTTATGTAATTTAGCATAATTTTTGTTTTCAAAATTTAATGCTCTTGTCAATTTTTAGTCAAACACTGAAAACCGCATGGTTCTAGGACTTTGACTTTTCCGTCTCCCGTCTAAACGGGGGGAAATAGACCCCCTCTCCGAAACGATTTTTTTCTTGTCTAGGTCCAACCTACACGCCCTAGTCATTTGTGACACCTTATGCAAATCACCCTGTATAGAGGGTGTGTCAGGATGAAGCGGCGTCTCATATCGCCTCCTTTGTGAAGACCCCAGCTAAGCCGCAACCAAAAAATAAGCTCTCGAAGAATTTTTTTCGATGAACTGGGCGACATCTCCATCGTGCCACTGAAAATTATCTTATAATTCACTCAGAATTCACTATGGTTCAAGGAGGCCTCCCATACCTAAAATTCCCTCATTTCTCTCCCCACCCCTCCTCATACCTTTCTTTCCTTCTTTCGGGGGAACGCAATGGGTTCGATTGAGATGGTGTGGTCTGCCGTATTATCACCCCATATAACCTATTTGTCAGTAATTCAGACACTAGCAAATTCGCCAAGCCAATTTTCTCATTATAAAAAAAACTAAATAAGCTAAAGACTATAATTTTTAGGGCTGGTCACGAGACGAGAAAAGTTTCGGTCTCGATATCGCTCTCGCATGACGAGACCGAGACGAGACTTACAAAAGTCTCTCAGAGTCTCGTCTCGTGGCCAGCTCTAATAATTTTTATTGCAAGTTAAAATAGGCTAAAAATAGCAATAATAAACGTAACATATGTAGTTCATCCTTCTTAAGAAATAAAAGTTTTTTTTTTTAAGTTTATAAAAATAAATGTTTTAACTAAAACTTAACATTTCGCATGATGTTTCAATTTTGTATTGAAAAACAAACTTAATCGTTATCAAAACAAATCTTATTTCAATTATTCTTAGTAAATCCTTTTTTGAGTTTCTTCAAATCGATTTCATCTTCGTCATCAGTAAAAGGCTTTGCTGCTTTACCATGATTGTGCGGCTGCAAAAGTTATAATCTTTTAAGTGTTTTGATTAATCGTCTTTTATTCAAAAGATTACAAAGCAACTGAATAAACAAAAATGACGATTGAGTGTGTCCATGTGGCAAGTTTTAAAAAAGGACTCACTTTTCTTTTACATTCATCCCAATCTTAAATCTTTTAAAATAAACAAAAAATAGAAATATTCAAAACATCTTTTGCTGATACAGTAAGTCTTTGCACATGCTTTTGGCTTATTGTATTTTGTTATAACTTTTGAGGACCGAAATTGAATTCCAATGGTTTGACAGTTTACAGACACAAAATATTTAGAGAAAAGAAGCAACAACTTTATACCTCTACCATGCCATCATTTCATATAAGGACACACAACTTCCAAGTATGTTGTTGTAGAGAAAAATAAAAACATAATATCCGAAGGATAAGACAGAGACATGTTAAACCTTTGGAAAGCCAACAACCAACATGCAGAGGCAGACACAGACAAAGGCTCATGTAAGAGCGAAGAATATACTTGAATAATTTATTTGATGAATTTTTAAATTTTATTGCTTCGGGTGTCTCACTTTTGGGAATTTTCTGTTTCATCCGCTTACCATCGAGTTATTCAGTCCAGCCAGGGTGCAAACCATAAGGCGGAAGTTATTATGTAACCCTCACGACAATGCCAATTGATTTATGTGACCCGTCCTTATACGAAAAGAAGGCCCAACCAAAACGGACGATGGGCCAGATTGTTGTTGGAGCTTTGATGGAGGCTGTAAGTTGGAGTTTCGAGGCACAGGCGCGCAGAGGAGCATCGTATAACACAGGAAGGTGTTTGGCCAAACTTGGTCCATTATGCGGTGGAAGGACATTATTCTCCGTCTGTCATCGAAGAGCGACGAGCGCTATAATATAGGTAGTCTTTGTTATACGAACTAAGGAGCCGAGCTTTTGTGTATTCTATCATGGCTATGGCTACATTACATACATACATATATACCTACGTTCGTTTAACGTTTATACTGTTATTATAATGCAGGTGAATTAATTATTCCAAACGAAGGACAATATTCGTTACGCCCACAGAGACCCAGGCCGATTAAAACGAGATGATGAGTGTCATCATTTTGGCTCTTTGGTAGTTGTTTGGCAGCACAATCCCTGTGATTTATTATTTGCCATACAATAATGTGATTGTATATTTTATTACCTCGACTAAGAAGAATAAAATGTAATTTGTTTATTTTTAAAGAGGAATGGTGCGAGGGCCACAGAGAAACAGTGCCAGTGATTTTGTTTTTGGCTTGATTTGGCTTTACGTTTTGATCGCCCCGAGGGAATGATAAAGGAACGCACTAATTTTGGTGAAAATTGCTATTTTCAAATTATTTTTATAATATGAGATATAAAAGATGGAGAATGATTTATAGGGTGATTGTTGTCTAAGCAGGCGCTATATTATAGTAATTTCTTTTTGCGTGTAAAAATGAAATGATAAGCTATATAGGAACAAAAATAAAGAATTTTACTGTTTCTTATTTTTAAAAGAATAATTTGATAATTTCATCGTGATAATATTTTTCAAAAACAAAGAATTTAAAAAGAGCCATCAGAGATGCGACAGGAATGGGGATATCTTTATCTAAGATTTAAATGTCATTTGTATGAAATTTTCCGCATAAAGAAAATTTAACGTGCACATAAATATAAATTATACATAAGTACAAATTTTTTTTTAAGTTTAACATCTTAAGGTGCAATTAGATTTGCCCAATTTTTATTTTAGGGGCTTATGTCCCACTTGAGTTGGACATAAGGCCCAAATGGAATTTAGGTCGTAAGTCCCACCCCAGACCCAAGGCCCAGATATTTTTTTGTTCAAAATGGAACATAGAGCCCAAATTTCTTAAAGGCATAAAACAGTTAAAAGTTTCCGTATTTCAATACAGTAAACAGGTGCTATGCATTAAAACCCACAGTACTAACCCCCGCGGGTGGTGGTAAGTTGCCAAAAAAAAAATTAATTAATACCCGCGGGTGGTTATTATTTTTTAAATTGGGAAATAACACCCGCGGCGGTTTTAATTCCTTTCCTTTCCCAACCTGGCAGGCGCCTACGTTATCAGTCCGTCTGCTTTAAAATTTCTTGTACTAAAAAGTACTCAGAGATTTTAACTCTCTTTTTGGTCCTGTGTCCCGCGACTCCGTCGGTCCGCTTAGGGTAGATATGCTCGCTCAATCGCCTGGCAGACGCGGACGCCTATGTTGTCAGTTTGTCTGCTTTCAAATTATTTGTACTAAACAGGGGAGGGTCATAGGAGTCATGGCCCCAAGATAAAAACATTTAAAGTCCAAGAAAATACCCAACCGATAGCTTTAGTCAAACAGTATCAAAACCACTAGTAGGAGTAGTTTTTTCATGTTGCTTTGGTTAGAAAAGGCATTTCGTCGGTTGCATTTTGATACATGGTTTATCGATGGAACAATTATATATTTTTTGAAGTACTTATTAGCCTTCAAAAACCACATGAAAATTTGTTTGTCACCTCTGGGTTTTTTCTTGAACATCTCCTTTGAATTTTAGAATGATGGTAATTTTCCTTCTCAGCCTCGTCCACCTAAAAACTAAAAAGTTTTATCAGGGATACTGCCTCTTGTGAAGAATTGACATATAATATTAATATAATAATTATTTTATTAAAAAAAGAATTTTTCACACGATTTTTGCTCTTTTAAAATCGCTACAGAAGTGACTAAAAAAATAAAATAAATATTTTAACTATACTTTACGATGGTTAAGGGTTCCAAGTATGTGTACAAACCTATCAGACCGATTTGAATTAGGTTTCAATATATCATTTTGTAATTCCCTAGAGTACTTGAGTCCACATTAATAGTAGAATTGGACCATATTTTATCTGTCAGACGCTACCCTCAAAACTACTCTGTTTTTACAGCTTTTTTCTGACTTCAACGCTATATAGCAATATAAATATAAAACCAGAAAGTTGTATATAAATGTCATCTTGTGGAGAATTTTATAACAAACAAATTTTGTCTGGATGTTTTTTTCCTAAGATGCATGTTTCCAAAGTTATATAGGAAAAGAACAAACAACAGGCAGTGAATAATGCACTTTCTTGCATGTTTTGATTTTTCCTGCGAATAGCACACCTTTCTGAGCGCGAGCAACCTCATATTCTCGGTGTTGGTTTTTGATCGAATCCCATAAAAATCTAAGATGCTATATGTTACATCCACATATGCTTTAATTTTATCCTAATTTGCCTGGACTTGTTAGTATTTGGGATTTTTCATGTTTATTTTTGTATGTAATTTAGGTATATCAAATTTATTCATTTATATAAATGTTTCCAATGTTTCGTGGGGTGTATAACAAGATCTTCAAGGCGTTTTTAAATATTTTTTGGGTACTTATTGGCAGTGTTGTTTTTCTTTTTTTAATTTTTTGATAGTTATTCGATTGAAATTTTAATTTTAGTTTATTTTATTGAAACAGAATACTAAATAAAAAATTCAAAAAAGAAGATAAAACAATATTATTGACTAATATATCATAATCATAATAAGCTACTTTTTAGTAATTTTTATTTTCAAAGAATGTTTATTTTTGGTGGTCTAGTCTAGTGGAACCATATTTTTTGGTTTGTGATTATCTCATAAATGGTGCAGTTGATATTATTAATTTTTCAATGTGGAGCTTCGAAAAAGTTTAAAAAATACATAAATCAGGATTTACCAAAAAAACATTTTTTTTGAAACTAAAAAAAAAAATAATTTTTAATTTTCTTGAAAACACAATATTTTGAAAACGAGATCGCCAATTTATTATTTTCTAGAATATACTTTAAAAAAAAACATATTTCTAAGATAAAAAATGGGAACGACTGGATCGCACAAACTTGCTCTCGTACCTAACAACTTTAA
Organism: Melangyna quadrimaculata; assembly: GCA_949320155.1. Classification (NCBI taxonomy): domain Eukaryota; kingdom Metazoa; phylum Arthropoda; class Insecta; order Diptera; family Syrphidae; genus Melangyna; species Melangyna quadrimaculata. Next base: position 435,477,122 of record OX439483.1, read on the forward strand.
CGTAGCTTGAAATTGATGATGTAGGTACAAGTTCATAGGTATTGGTTCTAAAATATTATATCATTAAAAAAAAATATATCTGTAAATTAAAATAAATTAATTATTTTAATGGCTTTGAAGGTAAGAGCTTAAAATCAAGTATGCCATCTGATTTGTTTGATAAATATGAATTTTTAAAAAAAAGGGAAATAAAAATCGTCAGAGGATAAAATTGTTCGGTCTTTTTCAAAAATAATATCTGGTACCTATGCCAACATTTCCTATTTAATAAAATGCAATTTTACACAAAATAACAATTATTTATTAGCCCGTTTTCAAGGTACTGAATTTTCGAAACAAAAAGTTTAATATTATTTTAAAAATCTAAAAATTATTTTTTTTTTGTTTGAAAAATTGTATATGCAAAATTATTTGAATTGTGAAGGAGCGTATACAATTTTGATTGAAATGGGTGCAGCCGTCAACGAGAAATTCGAAAACAAAAAAATCGCTCCTATGACAGGTGCCGTTATTAACCGTTATTGGTACAATTTGCGTTTATCAAAATATTGTCCGTACCTTAAATAGTAAAGGCACATCTTTTTATCAAAATTCTTGTAGCCGTTTTCGAGAAAAATAAGTTTTTTCTGAACGGTTTTTCAACATTTGTATGTACCATTATTTTTGAATTTAGAAACATGATTTTTTTAAGTGTTCTACAAAATAATAAAAATTGTTTTACACCTAGTTTTGAAAGTATTGACCAAGTCGTTTTCAAAATAATTAGTTTTCAAAAAAAAAAAAACTGATTTTTTTTCTTAAATTTTCAATTTTTTTTTTTTAAATTTGGTTCAAAATAATGTTTATAGTTTTTAAAAGTTTTACCATAGAAAAATGAAAAATTTCATCAAAACTGTTTTCGAGAAAATCAAAAACCAAAAAAAAAAATGCCTGTATTGGGGTACCAAAATTAGCCAATTTTTGACAATAGAAAAATTATTAAAAAGAAGTTTTTGCTTATATTTTTTTTTTTTAATTTTTTTTCAACAAAATCTTCGGACCCGATTTTAAGATAAACATCATTTTCGGCGAACAAAAAAATTGTTGTTGTAGTATTTATTTCTCTGATAGCCTAACTGATGATTGAAAAATCGGCTCTTAATAATATTAATTTAGAATGTCATTGTGAAAGCTGAATTTAGAACAGTAGAAATGGAAAATTTCGCTTTAATGGGAGCCAGAATTTCAAAAACATTCGAACGAAGCTCGATTTTGGCGGAAGCTCTGTTTTAAGGTGTTAAGAAAATCCACAAAAAATTCACAAATAATCAACAAAAAATCCTTAAACTTAAACAACGGGACAAAATTGATAATTTGCTTATTTCATCGAAAGTCAAAAGATGGGTTCTTTTAGGCTCCCCCTATAGAGGTCACAAAAGCCTATATCTATAGAAAAACTTAATAAAGGTTTTCAAATTTAAGATCTGGGGGGACCCAAGGGGATCTTTGGAGTCCCTACCCTTCTGTCTTTGCCAGGGGGTTCTGAAGACTAGATTTCTGAGAAAGTTTTTTTTCAGCCCACTAGCTAAAAAAAACGAAATATTGGTTAAAAAGTAATGTTAATTGGGTAAAAAGAACACCGAACCCGCGCTTGGGCATGCGTGTCCATGACTACGGTGCCGGGTAGTGCAATGCAGATTCAATAGTTTTCTTGTGGACAACGGTAGGTACTGTAGGCGTAACATATTACTGCATTCGCGATTTATTTGCAGACAAATACATTTTACCATTCATATCCAATTGCCTTTGTAGTTCATCTATTGAGTTCTTTTTCCGAATAAAATAAATGACTCAACAAATACCAAAATACCAAAATATTCAACAATGTCCAAACTTACAATTTAAAAATAAAGAAACAAAAAACGTTATTTCCGTATTGATCGATTTCATTTTTTGTTTCAGTATTTTTATTATGTTTTTCGTCGAGTTTTGCAAATAATACTCAAGGACGACAACGACGATACCCCAAAGTATCGTCTCGTTCTCCTGCGTCTGCCTCTGCAGTCAATGGGTGCGACAATGCTCGTAGTCGCAGTCGATTTTTAATTTATATTCGTGTATCGATGAAATTGCGATACAAATAGCATATAATACACACACCGACACCGATTATACGGCGTTATGGCATTGGCAACGGCATCCAAACAAATTGGAAAATAAAATGTAAATATAAAAAATTGGAAAGACAAAAAGTAACAAAAAAAAAAAAAACAATAACATTTGTTCTTACCTGTCCAAGTGGAAAGCAGCTATCTCTGCATTGTGCCTCTCGTAATCCGTAAAGTAGAAGTGATTTGGCAAGGTCTGTTGATCCCTCGGGAATCTATATTTAAAAATAAAAATTGATACAATGTTCATATACAATATAAATGCGTTTGTAGGTATAAAGCAAGCAATATAAACAAAATAATATAAATCTATACAAATGTTAACAACGAAAAAAAGGGCGAACAGAAACAAAAAACAGAAAAGAATTTACTTTAAATCACGGAAAAATTAAATGAATGGAATCAAATATAAGGAAAGCTGGGACTGAGATGGAAATGGATAATCCTGCCTTTCGTAAATGTCAATTCTCTGTTTAATATCACAACGACTCAAACGAAAACTGACATTGAGTGTGTCCTGTATGTATGTAGCAGACTTTGAAGGATGAAATGAAGGACATAATGTGATTGGTTTTGATTAAAAGGCTTTTGGCTTGTGTTTTAGTGTGTTGATCGAATACAATAATGTCTTCCTTACCTCATTGGCTTCATTAATGATTTCATGTCAGTCGAATATTCGATGACTAATTTCAGCTGAGTGCCGCCATCCTTTTGATCTGAAAATAAAAAATAAATTAAAAATAAAAGTCAGGTATGTATCTATAACAAGGAGTAAAGAGTTAATAAGGAGTGTTATGGAGTGTACAGTCGAATCTGCTAAAATGCAACGCTTAAATTGAAGAAAATTTGTTTGCACAGTTTTTATTTAGAGAAACTTTTACCTAGAAGTAATGGGACAAATAACAGTTATTTGCAATTTTGTTTGCATTTCTATACCCGATTTTGCAGTTCATCAAACAGTGGGTGTAATCGAGTGACCAAGCGTGCTAGAAGCATTGTTTAAGGCTTCAAATTTGCAGTTTTTTGCATTTCAAGAATAGGCTGAGTCTAAATTTTGAACTTTAAAATTTGTACGCAGCTTATTCCTGAAATGCAAAACAAAACTGCAAATTTGGAGCCTTAATGCAAGATCCAAGCACGCTTGCTTCTCAAAATACATCATGTTATATAATAGTTTCGCTGTAATAAATTTCAGATATCATAGTTTTCAAATACCGAAATAGGCTTTGGTAAAAGGTGGTACTTACACGAACTATAGTCTGAAAAAAGTATTTCTTAAAGCTGCATTTTTCTTTTATCCTGCACTTATTTTAAAACGCAACAGCAGTAAGGTTTATAAAACTTTATTATTTCAAGGGAAAAACCACAGCTCAATATCCTCTTTATTGGCAATTTTATTCTCCCTTTATGTCAAAGGAAGACATGGCGAAAACAGCAAAAATACACGTGTAAGTTGTTGTACTCGTATGCATGCATGTGGCTGGAAGTCTTAAGGGTTTCAGTGAGTGTCTATAGTTTACCGCATATCGATACATGCACTGAGCATCAAAGTCATTCATTAATAACCTAAAGTTTCGATTGGTATCTATTTATGAATATTTTGTGTTATCTATATCTTGTTGTGATTTTAGCACAAGTAAACATTTTAAAACTTCAATTCAGTTATTTTTTTTTTAAACATTACGACGAGTATCCATACAAATGAATTTCCTTTGTTAGAAGATAATTTTGGTTTTATCAGTATTTCTAACAATATACCTAAACATATGCATATTAAATACCTACATGGACAGGACCTGCAATAGCACATAGCAATTTTATGAGCTTAATATATAATTTCTTTAATAGATCCTATATTTGATTGATGGATTGGATGACCTATGACCACAAATTCTAAAATCGGCCTGTCCGTCTGTCTGTCTGTACCTCGACCTGCAGCCTAAATGGCGAAAGCGATTTTCTTAAAACTTTGGACTAAAGGTTTTTAGGGGATGGAAAGAGCACTCAAAAAAAAAACATTGTCATATCAAGAATTTTATACTTTGAACCAACAATTTTCCTAAAATGAACCCAAGTTCTTAAATTCTTAACTTAAGAATGCAAGTGTTGACCGTGAAGTAAGAAATTTTGTATTTGATTTAAAGAAACAAAATGTTAAAACTTGAAGAATTTACATTGTTGCCTCAAGAACGAGTTGTTTAAAAAGCTTAACAATTAAAATGTGTGGCCAAATACGAAAATACTTTAAATTTTTAAAATAGTTATGTGTGCTTGTTAAACCCAATTACAAAAAATGGGTTACACCACTTTTGCACTCACAGCCTAAGTACAGGTAAAATAGTAGGTAGGTATACAAAATCGTTCGAAAAAAATAATATTTCTTACCCTCATGAAATTTGGTGAAAATGTTACTTTTACCATAAGAAGGAAGAATTAAAAGAATCTATGAAAATATCTTGTAGGGAAGGGTGTTTTTTGGAGGGTTAGATAAAGCTGGTAGTATTTAACCTGTTCTACGAAAAAAAAAAAAATAAAAAGTTTTTTTCAGGGCTACTGCCTCTTGCGAGGAATTGACAAATCCTCCAAGAGTATCACATGTCACTAATAAGTGCTTCTCGTCTAGCCGTTCGGACTCGGCATAAAATTGTAGGTCCCTTCCATTCCTGTCGAAAGGCGCACACAGGAATGGTTGCGAGTTGTTAGTCAGTAGGCCCTGGTTCTTCATGAGCCGTTGTGCCACCCGATTTTGTATTTATTTATTATACGAAAAATTAAGTCACCAAAGGAATATAACTTTTTTTTTGATTTGTTCATACCATCACAATTTAACTTTCATTATACACGGTGTCCGGTAATTCGTGTGCCGTACTTTGGGATGTCATTCTTGGTCATATTCTAAGAAAAAATGGGCACGACTGGATCGCACAAATTTGCTCTCGTAGCTAACAACTTGAACGTAGCTGAAAATTGTCAATGTGCATATGTATACTATATATACTATACATTTTTTTTTTCTCAAAGCTTAAACAGATAGAGCTCAAAAAAAAGTGTGTCATCTGATTTGTTTAATAAATGTTAATTTACGAAAAAAAAATTTCAAAAATCGTTAGAGCGGTTTTCTAAAAAAATTAATTTTTAATATATAAAAATTCTAAAATATTTTTAAAAATAAAATTTGGTATGCCAACGTTTAGAATTAAATAATTTACAATTTTATAAAAAATTTAAAAAAATAATCAAGATATTGAATTTAAACAAACAAAAATTACAATATTTTTTTAAAAATCCAAAAATTATTTTTTCAAAAAATTTTATATGCAAGATTGTTAAAATTGTAAAGGACCACTTACATACAAAATTTGGTTGAAATCGGTGACGCCATTAACGAGAAATTTGAAAACCAAAAAATCGGTTCTATGTTATTAACACTTACAAACAAAATTTTTTTCTACCAAAATATTTTTTTTTTCAAATTCGTAATAGCCGTTTTTGATATAAATCAATTTTTGTACATTGGTTGTATGGCAGGTACCGTTATTTTTTGAACTAAAAAAAATTTAAATTTCCCCTTTGGGGAATCCCATAAGAACCTTAATTCCAAAGATTGAAGAAAATTGCTTCAGCCGTTTAGGCTGCAGGTCGAGGTACAGACAGACAGACGGACAGACTGAATTGTGAGACCCACTTTTTTCGCGTTCTCTATCATCGTAATGTTAGGGAAAATTATTATCTTTTGATTCTTGATTCTTGTGCCACTCTAACCAAAAAAATAATACCAAGTTTTATGAAGTATTATAGAAAAAAATGTATTTTTATAAATTAAAAAACAAATATAAAAGTAAACTAAAAATAAATTTTTTCCAATCGGTTTTTTTTTTCTTTTTTTAAATCTTAACTTTATTTCTACTCATCAGATGTTTAAGATTAAGATCTCAAAATTTAGCGTTTCGTACTATACTTACTTACTTTACTTTTGATGGCGCTCACAGCCCAGGATGGGCTTCGGCCTCAACTAACAAGCCCCTCCAGCCAGCTCTGTCCCTAGCTAGCCGCTTCCAATTGCGCACACCGAGTGCTTTGATGTCGTCATTCACTTGATTGCGCCACCTGTTACGGGTTCTTCCCCTGTTGCGTACCCCATCGGGGTTGGATTCGAAGATTCGTCGGGCAGGTGCGTTGCTGTCCATACGCTTCACGTGCCCCAGCCATCTCAGCCGCTGTATTTTCAGCTTTTTGACCAGGTCAACGTCGCTGTATAGCCCGTATAGCTCGTCGTTGAATCTTCTACTCCATACTCCTTCGATACTCATCGGGCCGAAAATCACACGAAGAATCTTCATCTCAAAGCACCCTAGCAGATTTTTATCCGAATCTTTCAGTGTCCATGCTTCTGACCCATAAAGCAGGACCGGGATGATTAGGGTCTTGTATAAAGTCTCCTTGGTTCACTGAGAGAGGGCCTTACTACTTAAATGCCTTCTTAGACCGAAGAAACAGCGGTTGGCAAGAGTAATTCTTCGCTTGATATCTGCACTGATGTCGTTCTGCGATGTAATAGTGGAGCCCAGGTAGACAAAGTCCTTGACAACTTCGAAGTTATATCTGTCCATCGTGATATTTTGCCCGAGTCGACGATGTTGAGATTCCTCTATCGATGACAGCATATACTTCGTCTTGTCCTCATTAACCGCCAATCCCATTCTAGCCGCCTCCGATTCAATGCTCGCAAATGCCCATGCCACAGCTCGCTTCGTTCTGCCGACAATGTCTATGTCATCCGCATATGCAAGCAATTGAACGGACTTTTGATAGATTGTTCCGCTGGTGTTGACATGTGCGTTGCGTACAATGGCTTCAAGAACGATGTTGAATAGGTTGCATGATAACGCGTCGCCTTGCCTCAATCCTTTCTCAACATCAAAGGAATCGGTGGTGTTCTTACCAAATTTGACGGAGCAGCGAGATTTCTCCATCGTTATCCTGCACAGGCGGACGAGTTTGGCAGGGATGCCGAGACTCGACATGGCTCTGTATAATTCGTCCCTTTTCACGCTATCATACTTGACTTTAAAATCGATAAAAAGGTGGTGTGTTTCGATCTGGAATTCCCAGGATTTTTCTAAATTCTGTTGGAGTGTGAACATTTGATCGACGATTGACTTGCCTGGCCTAAAACCGCACTGATAGGGCCGATCAGATCGTTGACAAAAGGATTTGAGCGGTCACACAGGATGGCCGACAAGATTTTATAAGCGACGATTAGGAGACTAATTCCTCTGTAGTTGTTACATTTCAGAACATCTCCCTTTTTATGGATGGGGCACACTATACCGAGGGTCCATTCATCGGGCATACTTTCCTCCCACCAAATTTTGCAGATGAGCTGGTGTATGCTCCTAGCCAATTCATCTCCCGCTGATTTAAATAGTTCGGCTTGTAAGCCATCCGCACCAGCAGCCTTGTACGACTTAAGTTTGGATATCGCCAGCCGCACTTCGGTTAGGTCGGGTGGACGGAACTCTTGGCCATCATCGTCCAAGTTGAATGGAGCGTTCTGCCTATTAGCGGCATCTTGGCTGTCTTTGCCATTAAGCAGTCTAGAGAAGTGTTTTTTCCAGATCCTCAGCACTGACCGTTTTGTACTATAAGGGTGTGTAAATGTCCCGGCAACTTTGTGTATACTTTTTCAAATTCAAAATATGAAATGGTTGAAAATTTTTAATTTTTAAGAAACAAATTATACACAATTCTGTGCTCAAAAGGTAAACGCTCTTAAGTTGAGTTAAGTGGTCTTAGCTATTTATCGCTTTCTTACATATTTTGTCCACAACCTGAATTTCCCTTTTACCCCTGTTGATAAATCTTTAAAAACAAGAAAGTTATGGCCGTTTCAATAAAATATCTAAAGTTTACTTCTTAGGTACTTGTAAAAGGTAAAATAACTAAAGTAGATGATGACTCTTACGTATCAATTTATTTATTTTTTTTTTTTCAGAAAATACGAAGAAATTATTTTGATAAAACATCTTAAGTTGGGTTTAGGTTCGATATTAATATTCAAAGTAGGAATGTTTTTCCACACAAAATTTCCTGCATTTAAATTTCTTAAATAGACTTAATGTGTTTTACCATAATAGAAAATAGAAAATAGAAAATTTATATCCTAGGTGACATAATAAAATAAAAACTGCAATTGATGTTTTGGTTAAAGCACTTAAGTCAAAAAAATATAAATAAATGCAATAAATATTTCACTTGACAAACTTTTAGCCACATTTTCAAATAATTGTATATATATAGATTAAGTTCTGAAAATTGTATCTTTATACCTCTTAGTTTTTTTTTAAACACAGATTCAAAGTTAAGTGTTCACTTTCTGAGAGCTTTTACCTTTTGAGCACAGAATTATAGGTATAACCCTGATCTACAATCTACAATCAATCTACACTTTATTAAATAATATTAGAAACTTGGTCGTGCTATATCTTGAAAGTTTTTTGACTTACATGAAATCTAAATAAACAGAAATGTAGAAAATTTAATGTTCTATAAAAAGTATCTATTTAAAGCGATTTTTGGTTCGGAAGGACATTGGTGAGATAAACTTGAAATACTATTTTTAAAATCGAAAATTTGCTGGTAAGACAAAAATTGTAGAGAACATGTTAACCTACAAAAATAAACAAAAATAATAAATCTGCAACTAATACACCTTTTTAAAAATGGCGGACGACACAGAGGGTTTTTTTATTATAAAATTGTGGTTTTAGAATCCCCAAGATCCCGAATTTTTGTAGATATTTTGGATTTTTTTGGATAATTTTATTGGACTTTATTAGTTGTTTGGCAGGTACCTTAATTTCTCGAGCCAGAAAAAAATCTAATTTCTCTCAAGGGAATCCCCTAAAATCCGTAAGGCTTCACTGGTTAAGGCTGCAGGCCGAGGTACAGAGGAAAGACAGGCCTACAGAATCTGCAGTACATACTTTTTTCGCGTTCTCTATCATCGTTATCTTAAGGAAACGTTTCCCCAAATTACGAATCCAAAACTTTTCCCATAGTCCTTCCTACCAATGTACATAATTATATCGCAAGTAAAAGTTGATATATTGGTGGCTAGCATTTTTGTTAAGGAAACGAAATTCACTTGATAACTTTGTTTGAAATTCATTGTATATATATTTCGATATATTTTTGGTTGTTTTTAATTTTCAAGTCAACATATTGGTACTGCAATTTTGATTTTGAAACTTTAAAAAAAATTTCAAAAATATCAAATATGTTTTTTTTTGTTTAAATATAAAAGAAGTTATCGAATGGATTGGATATTTATAACAAATTTCTGGAAATTTAAGCCTTGAAGCCTACAGATTAAGTACCTTTCAGCATTTTATTTATTTTCATCTTAAGCCATAAGTTTCGTTAACAATCCTCCGATAACGAGCTAAGAGGGAAAAATAAATAAGAAGCCTCACTGCCACAAATCCCCTGCCAATGAATTTCCGTATAATAAAATTCAAACACCTATAATAGGTAAGTGCCTCTGCCTATACCAAACTAACCCGGCTGTAAACACAAAAGTTCTTCACAAAAGGTAAATATGTACCTATTGATGCCCTTACCTTTATGGATTGTCTGTAAAACGCTTAAAAAGATGAGGAAGGCATAAATGAATGCAAACAATTTGAATAATAGGGGTAGGTAAATGCAAAATCGGGTTCAGATGATGGAACTTGATAGAAGGAAGGTTAAGTGTATAGGTTGGTATTGGCATAGTTGTTGTTGTTGGTACTTACATACGTGGCGAATGGGTAAATTGGCCATGTCGCGTATAACGGCATCCACAGTTGTGTCGTTCTCACGATAAAGCTCTTTCTTTGATATCGCCAGTTGGAATTTTTCCAAGTTCGTTGCATTCTTGCTGAAATGGCACAAAAAAAGTTGAAAAAATATTTAAAAGTTTTATCGAGACAATAAAAAAAAAAGAAATGGAAAAATTAGGGAAACTAGATCAAAAACCAAAAAGAAAGAATACCTCTTTGAACACTGAGTGAGGATGAGAGGCAAATTGGAATGGAGGATAACATCGTTTTTTTTTTTTTTTTTTCAATAAACCTATAGCCATAAGGCACACAAACTCACATATGCATATGATTTTCATCCTTTTTGGAAAAAGTTCCTTTTAAAAATTCGTATCAAATCATCGAGAAAATCAGAAACAGGACTTCGTGAGACAGAGAGACTGGGAGGGACAAAAAGGGGACACGTGGCAAATTGAAATGTCGACAACAAGCATTTTTGCGAACAGTTTCAGTTACGTTTTGCCTACAAGGAATCGACGACGAACAATGGATTTCGCATAGAGTACCCCGAAAACAAATCAAGTGTTTGATTTGCCTTTGATTTGTAAAATGTGACATGGATTTAAACCGCAACTTTTCCAACACAGAGTTGTTATTATACTCAGTAGCGGATCTAGTATTTGGTTGTGGGGGGGAGCTTGGAGATCCAGTTTGATACAAAAACGAAAATGATATCTAAGATATCTGACTGGCAAAATCTCATGTGTTTTGACAGTATGAGCCCTCTGGACATCTCATTTTCGTGATTTAGCCAAATCAACTAGTAGAGCAGGTACAAACATGTACCTGTTTTGTTCGAACTATCACTGGAAAGCACGGAAAACAAAATTATGCGTCAATTGAAAAATAAAATGTCAAAACTTTAGTACTTTAAATCAGACTGCAGGCAAAGCTGCTCTCAAAAATAGCATGCGGACGAATTCTGCAAACGTGAATGAATGTTCGTGTTTTCTTTGCATACACTTTATATTCCTGTTTATATGTCGATCAATTTGCACGTTCGTCTAGACACAGAGAGACTGCATATACATATATATATTCATTTGCTTCTGCTTGATTTAGTGAGTGCACAGAGAGAAAACTCACGCTTGTGGAATTTCTCTCCTTGACTAGATATCTTGTTTGTAATTGCTTTGGAAATATAAGCCCCAAGATTCTCTAGGCCTGGACTGGCCTTAAGATATAATTCCTGTTGTGTTAAACAATTACACTTAAATTGTTCGATTATTAGTCGGGGTTTAGTCCCAACTGCATTTTTTTTTTGTTAAATAAGCTTAGTTTTTAGGGTAAATTGTTGTTGCATTTGAAATGTTAATTGTTCAGCCCCGAACCCGTTTCTTCAATTATCTCTTTAAGTTTTAGCCCCAACTTTGAAGTTTGATAGTCCCTAGAGTTGAGCCCCAAACTCTCTCCGGAATAAGTTGTTTTTAGGGAATTGATTGTTTAACCCCCACCACATTTTGTGTCCAATTCTTGTCAGGCCTTAGTCCCGGCTGGTTTTTTCGTCCCAATTTTCTAGGCTTTGTTTATAGGAAATATAATTGTATTTGCATTAAACATGTCCATTATTCGTAGCCCCGAACTGACTTTTTCTCCAATTTCGTGAAGACTTTAGGATCAACCAAATTCGTTTGTGGTCTAGAGGAAAAACATGACATAACAATCTCCCCAATCTCGTTATTTTGTCTGATTCGCATCAAATTTAAAAGCTTAACATTATTTGAGATGAATATAAAACTCTACGGTGTAATGTTTTGATTTCTATATTTCAATTTATATAAGGAATCGGTTGTAGGGGGGGATTTAGCCCCTATAGCCACCCCCTGGATACGCCACTGATTATACTCGTACAAAAGGATACTATAAAAGAGCTCTAAAACTAGATACATATACATCGCTTGAGCACCGAAATGTTTCATGTCTTTCGTTATTTTAGCGATATTTCTACAAATCTTTTCATTTCTTTTAAAAGTTTTTGAAAAGATACTCGCTCAGCAGATACAAATGACTTGGATAGATGTAATAAACTTACAGAGTGGCAATCAGGCTTTCGAAAAAAGCATAGCTGTGAATCATTAGTGTTAAAGGTAACCAACGATTTGAGAATTGCTATGGATCGTGATAAAATCAGTGTAATGGTTATGCCTGATTTTTCAAAAACCTCTGATTGCATTGATCATTCCATATTAATGAACAAACTCAGAAGAAACTTTCAATTTTCTCATACTGCCCTCGAACTGATTCTGAATTATTTAAAAAAAACGATTTCAAATTGTCGAGACTGAGCAGGGAACCTCCAGTCCATATCTTGTTAATATAGGTATGCCACAAGGGTCAGTTTTGGGACCCCTTCTATTTTCCGTATTTGTAAACGATCTTCCTGATATGATTGTTAATATTTATGTTCATATTTATGCAGATGATGTTACTGTTTATTTGTCTAGGAGACCTGGATTGTTAGAAGACTGCGTGGCTAGAGTGAATAAAGATCTCTCACATATTAAGACTTGGTCTGATGAAAAAAAAAATACACTTAAACCCACTTAAATCTGTCGGTAAGGTGCTCTCAAGAAGTGAAATGTCTTTACACGATTGTCCTCCTCTAGATCTCAATAGCACACTTTTATACCTTAAGTTGAAAATGTTAAATACCTAGGTTTCAAGATAAACAGGAAATTGAGTTATTGTGATGCTACTACAGATACAATTTGGAAAGTCTACAGTGCCTTACGAAGTTTGAGATCATCTCCGAACTTATTGCTTCCGAAGATGAAATCACATCTAGTTAAAACTTTATTAATGCCATTTTTTTCTTAAAACTGTATAGGTAGTATATCCTTGCTTAGACATTGAATGTAAGCGGAAAATCAATGTCGCGTTTAATGATTGCATACGGCATATTAAGGTATAGTATTCCAAGGTATGTTAGTGTTTTGAGGTATAAGATGTCATTACTGGGAATGAGCTTGGATGATTTTTATAAGTATACATCGTTTCTGAATCTCCATGATATAATTCATAATCGTTGTCTTAAGTATTTGTATGATAATCTTACTGTTTTGCTATCGCCTAGAGGTCTGAAATTAGTCATACCACGGTTTACACCTTACACATACAGTGGGGGAGCGATCTTATTTTGTTAGTGCAATTCCGTTTCGGCATAATATTCCACACCAGTTGCAAAGAACTATTTCGTCGGGGGTATTTCGGGAGAAGCTACTTAAAAACATGTCACAATGAACCCATTTTTTTTATTGCATATCATAAAAAATTCTTAAATACTATCATACTCGTCAGTTGATATTCATTCATAGATTATATTGTAATTAAATTTAATCTCCATAATATTTGTGCCGATTATAAGTAATTAACATTTTGATACTTAATAATAATATTTTATGTCTTGAAGTACAATGTAAACCATTTTTATATATGAAATAAATTGAAAAAATGAAAATGAAACAAACAGTATTCTGGTGAAGTAGGCAGTTGTATTCATCCTCCATAAACAATTCAACCGTAATACTCGCGCTTCCACGAATGCCCATCAGTTTACCCTTGAGCCCAACTTCAGACGTTATATTAAGTACAGAGATTCTTTCTTTAGTCACAGTACATGAATGTGGAATGCTCTACCCAGCCAAATTTTCCCCTACCACTGTGATCTACAGACATTTAAAACCAATGTTCATCGGAATCTCCTTTTAAATCCCCTCCAACCTACCTAATCACTCGTGCTGTGTACTTCATTTTAAGGGTAGTCCCCTTTTGTGCACACTAAATATACAAAAAAAAAAACAATAAATTTGATAAATATACAAAAATAAAAAACACTATAAATGCAAATTTATGTTTTTTGACCAAGTTTTTTTTTTTTAATTATTTTAATTACGTATCAGATGTTAAAGTATCAAGTCGCTTAAACTGCAACAAGACGATGCTGTGGTCAGCTAAATGCGTTAACACGTTGAGGGTTAGCCTCATGACGTCAAAAAAACGTCAAATTCTCTCATTATACCTAATCAAGTCGACGACACGGTACGTTATTGTATTTGGTTTCCGACGTCCACGTCAAGGCGTTAACGCACTTTCCATACTTTAAACGGTGACCGACTGATCATAGCTTTTAGGCTTTGAATCTAAATATCTACATGGAGATGGATTCAGACTCAACAACTTTCCCTTCTCCTTTTCCTTACCATGATTTTTAATTTTATAAATCTCGATTCTTTTGCCTTAGATTTACAACAAATACAAAATTGTTTCGTTATAACAACCCTGCTTTGCGTTTTTCTGCGAGTATGGCGATGCAATGAAAGTGCTTTCGTGTTGGTTTGGCATTGTATAGGTAGGTAGTGGTTTTATAATACCTATTTAACTTTGTTTGCTACTCTGCTCCCTCTTTGATTTGATTTTATTGTCAAATTGGTAAAACGTGCTGGTTTAATTTAATACAAGATACCATATTATACGGACATCTACATCTCACAACCTCCCTCTCCCCCTTTTCCATTGTCTATTTTTGTTGCGTTGTCCCCAAAAATAATAATAAGTAATTTATTTTTGTTTTCGAAAGAACTATTTTGTGGCTGCAGGTGGCATCTATTGTGTTTTTGAAAAGTTTATATTGTTTTCTGTTTGTAAAATTGTTTGTATGGAAAGGAGGTAGAAAATGGGTGGGCTTGGAGTTTTTTCAACTGACTTTTACTGTTGAAATATCGAAGAGGGATGGGACGATTCTGTTTTGTATTTCAATTTAGTTTTTATTTTTAAATTGAAGATAGTTATTATTATTATTTTTCAAATCCGAATTTAGGTACCTATATCTTTAAATAACATTTGTGTTTATTAAGAATTTTATGAGGTCAAGTTACATGTCTGTAGCTTTGATTTGAGCTCTTAGTGTTTTTGACATTTTCCAATTGCCAAGGAAAGAAGCATCAGGTATGTGCTTGCTTAAACAGGCTTTTGAATATTTAAGGAAGAAAGGAAGAATTTTGTTTACGGATTTTTTTATTATTTAATATGTTTGTCTGAAACTTAAACACACACGCTTAAAACACACAATTCGCCTGAATTCTTCCATGCATTTCTGAGAGGAGCAATAATATCGTGTTTTGATATTTCTTCCAAAACTATCCGCTTTTGCATGTTTATCTTGCAGAACGCTTGGTAATTTTGATCAAGGCAGATAAACCCCTCCCCGATATATTTTTGATGTCAGAAATGGCTTAAGAGAACTCTAGATGCTATCATGTGACTCATTGAACATCATTCTTGAAGGAATGATGCAAAGATCTTACTATACAATGAGATTTTTTTTAGATACAAATTGTATCTAGTACCTCAGCTGTAGATTGGGTTTTAATCCCTGTGGAAAGTAATTATTGGGACAGCCAACGAGAGAGGGGGGGTGTTCCTACTAATGCACTTCTCCTTTCGTCCAGGTAGCAGTTCCAACTCCCAGTTAGGTTGAAATACTTAGTGAACACTTTATATGGGCTACTAAGACATATAAATAGCTCAGGCCTATTAGAAGCGGTTTATTCGGCTCCCTACCCTTGGAGTTATACTAAGGGCCTGGGGTAACTTCCCTACAACCGAAAAATACCTGGTTCCGAAACAACGACAAGCCTCGGAACCTCGGATATAGATGATTTTAAAGTTGACGAACCCAGCAAATGAAACAAGGACAATGAATTTCGGATCTGCACGTGGAACGTCCTGTCCTTAAACTGAACACGTGCAGCCGAGCAGTTAGTGGAGAACCTGGACAGGTTTACGGCTGACATAACAGCCATCCAGGAAATCCGATGGGATGGAGAGGGCATACGGAGATTGCAACCGTGTTACATCTACTACAGGGCGAAATGTCATCATCTCAAGCACCTGTTTCCCACACCTCAATATGCACAAGGGGACTTGGCGGTCGCGTGATCAACGAACCGTCAACCAAATCGACTACGCTGCGATAGACGCGAGACATGCTTCTAGTATCTTGGACGTCCGAACGTTTCGAGGGGCCAACATTGACTCGGATTACTAGCTGGTGGTAGCTAGACTACGTATGCGGATATCCATGACGACACAACGTAGAGCAGATGCTGTGAAAAGGTACGATATCGACAAGCTTAAATCGCAAGAGACCGCCAGAACTTTTGCGGACTACGTAACTCTTTATCTCTCAGGAAGTCCGCCACCAGCATCAAAAGTGCAGAGGACCAGTGGAAACACTGTCAACAAGCCATCAGAAGTGCCGCTTCTGATGTGCTGGGTTTCACTAAGCGACCACAACAAAACCCCTGGTTCGACGAAGAGTGCCGGCTGGGGCATGCAGCTACGGATGAAACCTACCAGGCAATGCTGCAGACTTGAACAAGTCCTGCTGATAGAGTAGCCGGCTTCTCCACCCAAGAATACAAAGCTAGAACGGAAGCCTGCCGAGATGAGATTGGTAATATGTTTGTAAATATGTACACAGTCAGTGTTTAGGATCTGCAAAGAACACTTCTCCAGCCTCCTTAATGGCGAAGACAGCCAAGATACCGCTAGGAGGCAGAACACTCCATTCCACTAAGACAATGATGGCCACTGTCTCCGTCCACCCGACCTACCCGAAGTGCAGCTAGCGATATCCAAACTTAAGTCGTACAAGGCTGCTGGTGCAGATGGCCTACCAGCTGAAATATTCAAATCAGCGGTAGATGAATTCGTAAGGAGCAAACACATCTGCAAAATTTGGTCGGAGGAAAGTATGCCCGATGAATGGAACCTCGGTGTAGTGTGCTCCATCCATAAAAAAGGAGATGCTCTGCAATGCACCAACTACAGAGGAATTAGTCTCCTAAACGTCGCTTTTAAAAAATCTTGTCGGCTATCCTATTTGACCGCCTGAAACCTTTTATCAACGATCTGATCGGCCCCTATCAGTGTGGGCCTGGCTTACAGGCAAGTCAACCGTTGATCAAAAATTCACACTCCGACAGATTTTAGAAAAAACACCAGGAATTCCAGATCGATACACACCAAAACCTGCTTATCGATTTTTAAGTTGCGTATGATAGCGTGAAAAGCGACCAATTATACAGAGCCATGTCATATCTCGGCATCCCTGCCAAACTCGTCCGCTTGTGCAGGATGACGATGGAGAAATCTCGCTGCTCCGTCAAAATCGGTTAGAACACCACCGATTCCTTTGATGTTGAGAAAAGATTGAGGCAAAGCGACGCGTTATCATGGAACATATTCAACATCGTTCTTGAAGCAATTGTACGCAACGCACACGCCAGCACCAACGCGCGGTACAATTTATACCGATATAAACAGATAACATAGACATTATCGACAGAACGAAGCGAGCTGTGAATGGCACATTTGCTAGTACTGAATCGGAGGTGGCTAAAATGGGATTGGCGGTTAATGAGGAAAAAGCGAAATATATGCTGTCAACGAGAAAAAAATCTCAACATCGTCGACTCGGGCAAAATATCACGATGAACAAATATAACTTCGAAATTATCAAGGACTTTGTCTACCTGGGCTCCACTATTACCTCGCAAAAATGACATCAGTTCAGAGATCAAACGAAGAATTACTCTTGCCAACCGCTGTTTCTTCGGGCTAAGAATAAGAAGCCATTTAAGTAGTAAGGCCCTCTCTGAGAGAACTAAGGGGAATTTATACAAGACCCTTACCATCCCAGTCCTGCTCTACGGTGCAGAGGCATGGACAATGAAAAAATCGGATGATAATCTGATAGGGTGCTTTGAGAGGAGGATTTTTCGTGTGATTTTCGGTCCGCTGTGTATCGAAGGAGTGTGGAGGAGAAGAATCAACGACGAGCTATACGGGCTATACAGCGACGTTCACCTGGTCAAAAAGCTGAGAATATAGCGGCTGAGATGGCTGGGGCACGTGGAGCGTATGGACAGCAACGCACCTGCCCGACGAGTCTTCGAATGCAACGAATAGCAGGTGACGCACACAAGTGGAGAACGACCTCAACCAACTTGGTGCGAGAAACTGGAAGCGGCTAGCTAGGGACAGAGCTGGCTGGTATAGGGCTTGTTGGTTGAGGCCGTAGCCCATCCTAGGCTGTGAGCGCCCTCTAAAATAAAGTAGCAAAAGTTATATACAATTTTCAAAGATCCAAAAACGTTTAATAACTACGGAAGATCAAAATGTACTATTAGGAGCACTTTTGTGGGAATTGGAGACAAAAGAAGTGACTGTGTCTACCTAACCCATATGTTCCAATGCTGGTAACAAGTTGATTATTTTTTTTTTAATTGAAGTGCACACAAGAGTAGGGCCTGCCACGAGACGAAAAAATTGTCGGTCTCAATCTCAGTCTCGTTATGCGAGAGACGAGACTGTCTTTTAAGCAACCGTGACGAGACCGAGTAGTGACTGTATATTTGGACGGAAATTTACACAGAGTCTAATAAATTAAAAATATCAAATTCCAGTTAAATATTTATTTTCTTCTGTACATATTCAAACTATAATCGAAAATACTTTGGTCCAATAATCAACTGGTTGTCCGGAAATAGTATTTTTCGGACACGAGACCGAGACGAGACTTAATTATACGACACCGACACGAGACCGAGACGAGACTGAAAATTTTCGATTTTAACGAGACCGAGACGAGACTTACAAAACTCTCGCAGAGTCTCGTCTCGTGGCCAGCCCTACACAAGAGGGGTTATGACTACCCTTTGAATGTTGAAATTTAACACTGCGCGAGAATTTAGGAAGGAGAGGGGAGGATTCAGTAAGAGTTAACGATGTACCTACATTTTTCTTGAACGTTTGAATGTAGTATACGGCTTAAAAAAGAATCTCTTTTTTTGACGGTACGCACGTTTTAGTTTTGAAAATTCTCTGCGTAATTTTTGGTTCCTCCTGCAAAAAACAGAAATTGGAGGGAGTGAGAGATGAACTTACTGCTTTGGCTCTACAGCGCTAAACAAAAATGTTCGCATTCTCTCTTTATCAGTATCCTCCATACATAGCAACGAAATAATGCACAATACATTCAAATGACCTCAAACTACGTCCACATCATCATAACCTAACTTCCTGTACAATAATCCATTAAAGGTACTATGAGTTATATCCTCTGTCAAATTCAACAACGAAAAAAACCAAAACTTTCCAAACGATGAACTGCTTTGCCACCAAAATGTGTCTTCATCGCAGTTCGCAGATAATATTCTTCAAAATACAACCATATGTCCTTCTTCAGCTAGCTAGTAGATATCTGCTACATTCCATTTGCCATCCCGATGATATTTTTTGGTGCCAAATAAAAGTGTACTATGTAGCAAAAGCAAAAGCTTCAGCAGTAACTACCAAGCATCACGGCAATGGCGTCAAAGTTCGCGCCAAATTGAGTCTTTCGTTGTTGTATAATAAAGGGAAAACCATCGAAGTCTCGAGTTATGCCGCAACAGCTGTCTTATACTCTACAACTGGTGCCTGGTGATCTAGATTTGGGCTTCCCATCACAGTTGCATTTTTTCGGATAAGCTTAGATATGATGGCGTGGGGGTGGGGGTGCTGTAGGTGGATTATATCATATAGCTCAGCTTTACTTTTAACAAAAGGCTGGATTTGTCTTCGTTTCGGATTGAGTAAAGTAGAAGATTGAATAAAGAACAAAATTAGTTGGTGGGTGGAAAAAAAGTTAAAGATTCTATTGATAAGCTCATATTTTGTCTTGCAGTTTTTTAAGTTTTTTTTTTATATTTATTTGTATAGGGTTTTCCAATAAGAGGTGTTATTTTGATTTTCAAATAAAAATGGCATTTTTTGAAATAAATGATCGGATGTTTATTTCAATGTGAAGAGGAAAGTATGCCATTAATAATGGAAAGCAATATCAGCCAATTGGCCACTACGGCTACGCTTACGCAACTATCCTTTTCATGAAGTTGTCCATCACTAAATCGCAAAGTGGCTGCTGTATGCCCTCAATAGCTTCACGAATTCCATCTTTGAGGTCTTGAATCGACGCTTGGCTGTTGGCGTAGATCTTATCTTTCACGTGGGCCCAAAGGAAGAAGTCGCAAGGTGTTAAATCACAAGATCTCGGTGGCCAATTGTGATCACCTCTCCGAGAGATAACACGATCCGGAAACTTTTCCCGTTAAATATCGATGGTTTCATTGCTTTTGTGGCACGTAGCACCGTCTTGTTGAAAGAAAATGTTGTACAGATCAGTACCATCCAATTCCAGCCATACAAAATTATTAATCATCTCTCGATAGCCCAATCCATTCACCGTAGCGGTTGATCCAGCCTTATTTTCGAAAAAGTACGGTCCAATGACCCCGCCGGACCATACACCGCACCAAACAGTTACTCGTTGAGAATGGAGAGGCTTTTCAACAATAAATCTTGGGTCTTCCGAGCCCCAGATACGACAATTTTGCTTGTTGACGTAGCCACCGAGGTGGAAATGGGCCTTTTCAGTCAATTTTTCGATCAAATTCCGGTTCATTTTCATGCATTTCAAGGACCCAATCGACGTTGTTGATGATCGGCCAGCTTGAGTTCTTGTGTTTACTGAACATTATAAGCCTTAAGACCCAATTCTCTATGCAAAATACGTTGTAATTAACTTTGTGGAATGCCCAATTCCAAAGAATGACGAGAAATGAGCTGTGAAAAAATAGAGGCGCTTCCCTTAAGTTTTCAGACTTTTTAACCTAACCACTCGAACAATACAAATCAAACACCACATAAACTACAAACAACTATTTCCTGCCTTCTATAAAGAATTTAGCGAAAATTTTGGGGTATGCATACACCAAATCCGGCACTGATTCTACGAGTCACTCGTATACAACAAAAGTCCAAATTCAGCTTTTGAAGAATAATCTGAAATTTATGATGATGGTGGGATATAGCCGTTTGTGTGTTGGGAGTTGTTTTGGCACTACCGTTGCAATAAGGACAACGATGATGATGCAAGGCAAACGGACAACGACGACGAGGACGACGACGACAGGAGAAATGATGGTCCTATCCAAACGAGGACATTTTCCTAAAGTTTATGCACTGCCACATGACAAAGTTGATGACATTGAGTTCACCATCACGAAAAGGAAGACAACCAAACTGTATGTCACAGATGTGATGGTAATTTGCAGAGTGTGGTTGTAAGTGTATTAAAGTATAGTAAAGAGAGTACCTACATAATACTAGTCAAAAATGCATAGGGCTCCAACCAAGGACATTCTACGTAGGTTAGGTATACATTTTTAGTCTTATGTGTGATGGGCGCGGTATATTCTTCTTTGTGAGCTATGAAACTATAGCTAAATGATCGATCATATCTCAGGGCTGATTGTTAAAGTTTCATTTTTTTTTTTTTTTGCTTGCAGCTTGTTAAATAAAGCTAAGTTCTTCTTTACTGTGATGATGCCATCATCTCTTGTAACGTATAGGAACTAAAAAATTATATTGGAATTATGCCAAGACAAAATAAAAATG
Organism: Melangyna quadrimaculata; assembly: GCA_949320155.1. Classification (NCBI taxonomy): domain Eukaryota; kingdom Metazoa; phylum Arthropoda; class Insecta; order Diptera; family Syrphidae; genus Melangyna; species Melangyna quadrimaculata. The sequence goes on from OX439483.1 coordinate 435,498,633, forward strand.
AAGCTAGCCAGCTGTGAAATAATGCATCGTCAATCATACTTGTTCTTCATCTTTTTATATACAAAGGTTCCATATTAATTTGATTTTTTTTATTTGATATGTGGTTTTAGTTACCTTGCTTTGTTTTGAAAACCATGACAACAAGCTGCATTTTATAGCTGGACGGTATCAAGATTCAAGTGATGGCAATATGGGTCATATTTCTCATATTTGATTTTTTCAGTGAAGACATAATACAGAATTTACGGCTCCTAACCTTTAGCACCTCATATATGGGATAGTTCGCAAAAAAAGTATGCTATCTAAAAGGCCAGTAAGTGGTCAAAAAAGGTCAACCAGTTTCAGAAATTGGTCAGCCATAGAACATTTTTATCAAGGGTTACATTTTTTCAAGGTCAACAACTTTTTTTGGCACCTCATGTATGGGATATTCACAAAAAAAGTATACCATTCGAAAGGCCACTGCCTCGTGATAAAAGGTCAGCTAGTTTCAGTAATTGGTCAGCCATAGGTTTTTTTTTAATAAATTTTTAAAATTTGTTTCAAGGTCACAGTATAAGACTTTTAGCACCTCATTTATAGAATTAAACAAAATTAGTATGCCATCTAAAAGGTCAGTAACTAACAAATTGTTAAAATTTTCTGTTGGTTTTTATAGGTTTGCACGGCCTTGAAACCGTAGAAGTACAATTATTTCTTAAGATACCTTTTAGCGTTGTACCTATACCCAAATCATCAATGTCTTGCTATCCCCAGTTTTTTGAGAAATGCTCGTTTGAAAATGAGAAAAAAACATTTTTTGCTGTTTTTATGAAGTTATTTGACCAGGCGAAGTAATTCGAATTAATTCAAAATACTTTTTTCATAGTCAAATACTGAAAACCAGATGATTCTAGGATGTTTAATTTTCAAGATATTAAAAAAAATCTCATAAATCTAAGAAGAATGCGGATAAATGATTATTTTAACAACATTGATTATCATCAACTTCGTTTTTTCTTGTTTTTACTAAAAAGTTGGTTTCTTTTTTTCGTAATATATTGAAAATTAAAAGTCTTAGAACCATCCGGTTTTCAGTATTTGAGTATGATTTGATAAGAGCATTGAATTTTGAAAAAATAATACCTAATTACGTGAAATTTTAAAAAAAATTATTTTGAACATTTATTTTTATTAATTTTTTCAAAATTTTGAGTTTGAAAATTAATATTTCGAAAATTGTTCACTAAAAGAACTTTATTTAACAAGGAGATGATATAAGGGACTTCTGACTTTACATACAAAAATAAAAGAGCGTTTTAGTTCCTACCGTTATATTTAATATAGTTGTTTTACCCATTTATTTTTAATTTTTCGGGTTCTGTAAACGGTCTGGCAGGGTAAATGCCGCCTCCAATAGATCTTGGACATACGGATCTGTAATCAGGGGTTCAATACCTAGGGATGGATAAACATTTTTTTGGGTTCATACAATCATCCTCAAAGTTGATTTGTTTAGGTTTTCAAATTGGTATAACGCATCTTAAGCCGCCTCCAGGGACTGCAAGAATTGAATTTCTTTCACAAGCATTACCACACCTTTCGACTCATATACTTTTTTTTTGGTTCATTTTCACACCCCTAAATTAGCTGTGGGGTCTTGGTCTATTAGGAAAAAGTATTTAAAATTAAAAATAAAATACGTATACGCCCAAGTGTACCTACCATTATTTTGAAGTTTATTTGTTTAAGTTGAAGGGATTATGACCACTCCTTAAGAACTCAAGCAGTTCATAAATTCAAATTTAAAACTTGAAATGGTCCTGGAAGCTAGCTTGCTTTGAGCTCAACAACTTATGTAAAATAAAAAAAAAACTGCGTTTAAAAAATTTATATAATATTTAAATACCAAAACAGAGACGACAATTTAATAATGCAAGTTGTGATTATGAAAACCTTATCACATCGAATGCAAACAAAGTTTAAAAAGCTAAATAGGGAAGACAATCTTCTGATATATAAAAATAGATGTTTGTATGTTTGTAAATATGTTAGTTATAGACTCCGAAACTGCCCAACCAATTGAATCCAAATTTTCAGGATATCTTTGATGTAAGTCCGAGCGTGTTCCTGTCAAGTTTGTTTGAAATCGGTCTGGCAATTTGTCAACCAGGACCAAAAATACATTCGGAAAGGGGTAATATGAACAAAATCGAATGTTATCAAATAGAAAAATGTGTTTGATAGGTTAAATTCAGGTTCTTAGATGACAGCCTTAGAGTCAAATATTTTTTTCCCAACAAGGAGTAAGCTTCATAATAACAATAAATTTATGAACATACATTACATACACTTAAAGCTAATTGGACGGAATTTGAAATCGCAGCAATTCCAGTTGGAGTTATAGATGCAGTTTAAGATGGAAGACGTTTAATTGATTTTCAGATAAATATATTTTAATCAATTTTTCCAACATTAGCAGGGTGTACATGTCAAAAAGTAATTGCAGTAAGAGGATCAATTGCATTTGCAGTAATAGCTTATTAAAAGATAATTTATTGTGAAAAAAGCTAAACAAAAAGTACTCAGAACATGTTTAGATGTCCTGAGTACTTTTTGTTTAGCTTAGAATGTTTTAAAAATTTGTACAATAAGTTTAACAAAATGTTGGTGGAAAATGCAATATTGAAAAAAAATAATTAAGGTATGCTTTTATTTGCTTTTCCTTGATCAACGATCAAGAACAAGTGAAAAAAATTCAAAAAAAGTTAAACATAATTGAATTTTTAGTTTTTGATGTGTTTTGTCGTAAAATGAAATATAACCATTTTTGTTACAACACAAATTAGCTATGTTAACTTTAAGCCAACAAAACAAAAATGTTTTTTTTACAAACACCAAAATCCGTTTGTTCGTTTTCTATATAATTAAAAAAAAAAAGGGGTTTAATAAGTAATGTTATTTATAAAAAGGGAATGCACTATTGGATTGCATGAACTAAGTCTTTTGGCTTATTTATCCTCTTAATACGCGCGTTCAGTAATGAAAGATATCGAAGACTTTGCTTCATCAAAAGCTGAGCAAGCGAATACAAACACATTTTTCCTCATGAAATTTTTCCATTTGTGAAATATTTATGTGTGTGCGCGTAAATTGTCTGATATTTATGTATATTTTGCACGTTCAGTCGAGTAAAATTAATTTGACAAATAATCCGATGAAAGGATTATACATATCGCTCATTAAAAAGAACAACGTCATAACTCAAAAAACATCAATTTTCACCTAATGATACAGTTCAAACTCATTTTCTATAAACTAGCTATTTTTTTGGCAAAACGTAATTTCTAGAACTTGAAAATTAAAGGCTATAGAGCATAATTTGTCGTTATTTACACTGTCACTTTTAAATGTTTTTTTGTGGCAATACTGTATTTTTACATTTACGGAGGGACCTTTGAAGTGAAAACAGTCCAATAAATATATAGCTCTACCAAGAAAAAAGAAAAAATTAGATACAAATATAGATGATTATTTATATACAGCAATGCAAACTTTAAATTGCGATTTCTAAAGTTTGAGTTTTTTTGAGTTATGATGTTGTTCTTTTTAATGAGCGATATGTATGTATTTGTATATGTGTTTTCCGGGTCTACTCCTTTATCAATTCCGGAAAAATACTCTGAAAACATTACTCGGAACAGCCAATTGAATTATTTTGGAGTAAGCGGAGTCAAAAAGGAGTAACTCCGAACCTTCAACCGAAAACGACATAAGAATGTTAATATTTCTGGAGTCTGAGAGCGACTGATTTTTTTTTTTAATTCACTTATTTTTAAGTATTATTTGAACAATTTTACACTGAAAAATTCTATATGTTTCTTGAAACGCAATACCCTTAAGAAGATAATATGTTCAAAATCTCAAAAGGAAAAAAGATACAATTTTTTGAGACGCAAAAGCCCATTTGGGCCATGTGTACGAGGGTTTTTAAGAAGTTGCTGCATTTGTTTGTTTAGAAACCACAACTACGATTTTTAAAATTCTTTTTGTTTTGGAAGTTTATAATGAGAAGTGTAAGACTCACGAGTTTGTGTTTGTAATTTACATATATTATCTACCTACTGTACAGGGCAGAACAACGTCTGCCAGACACCGCTAGTAGTTTATAAAAATCCAAAATTAATTTTTCTCGAAATGAATACAGGTATGCAAAATTTTAACTATTAAGTACCTCCTTCATAAGAAATTTGGTTAAAATCAGTTAGCTGTTAACGAGAAATTTGAAAATTTAAAAATCCTCAGAATAGGTAGTTCTATACCGTCGAAAAGGCAATAATTTATTAAATAAAAATTAAACATAGAGACTAGCACTATAGTATATCTAGTTATCAGTGTGGCAGTCGTGAAATAGCTACAATTCCAACCAAATACAATTGTGGTAGCCCTCTCCAGTGGCTGTTGTATCATTCAAACATTCAAGACTTAAATTAGTCTTAGGTATGAATAAAATTTCTTCAGTGGCTTATTGGAAAATTGGCAGTAATTATTATAAAAAATGTATTCAAATTCAAAGCTGATGACAAGAAAAATAATGGTGGAATAGTATTCTACTCAGTTTGCTAACGAAAGTGATGCCACCAGCAGCGCCACCCACCATAATAATATGAGGTTGGTTGAACTAAACGAAAATTGTTTTTATCTTTCCGGTTCGTATCTTTTTTTTTATTTAGTTTTTGCAAGCTTAAGTTCTTTACAAAAAAAAACTTAATATCTATACCTACATTAAAAACAAAAACGTAAGGCACGCCGAAGGCCCAGAAAAAATGTCGCATCAGCTAGGCGCTTCGCTTTTTGTTCAAAGGATTTAAAATCAAAAAATGGGGAAGTGGGAATGCATGAAAAAAAAAACGCTTAATTTATTCTCCGGGGGATTTAAGGAGCACAAAGCATGATGCAACTTTGAGGAAGGGTATACCTTGTGATGGGTATAGGGTATATAATAAAGCTGACTCGCCCACATTCACCTGTTAGCATGCATCCAAGCAAAGGATGAACGTTGCATAGTGAATTTATGCATAATATGCACCTCCAGGGGATCTTCACAAATTCGAAAATGTGGCCTGGGCCGAGGGTGGAGTGAGTTAAGTGTGTCTTTTCAAAACGTGGGACAACACCTGCAGCAAACTGTAGCAAAATGCTTTAAATCCAAATTTATAATGGATGAGTTAGAACATGGGGTGAGAAACTGAACATAAATCCTTTGTAATTGAGTCACGTAAATAAGATGGAATTGGGTAAATGATATTTATCCACCCGCACCAAGCACAGGTATAATGTAAGCTGCTAAACCACCGCTCCTCGCCTCGCAGGCATCTCAAAAATTATCCTATTTAAACGACAATTTTCTTAGGTACCTAATTTGAAAGAGCCCGGGCAGAATTATTTTTTTTTTATTTTATCCTTGTGCAATACAAATTTCCATTAAATCTTATTCACTTTTTTAACAAGGAACGAATAAATTCGAACAAAGAAATAATTTAATTTTGCAGACGTGCATTGTCGAATGAAACGTAACGCGCACCACTCCGCTGTGTGTCGCATCGATGGAACTCCATTTATATGTGAGCGCTGAATCTTGAGCTAATTTAAATGATTGAATATTTTCTATTTGGAATAGAAATGAGAAAAAAAAAATACGTTAAGCTATTTATCGAACACGGCGAAGCGATGCTTGAGGAAATGAGCTATTTAGCTGGTAATGACTATGAGGATATTGTGTAAGAGAAAAAGGATCCAAAATTGAAGCATTAAATTGATTTTATATTTTACTGACATAAAATTACGTAATATATATGCTATGTTTTTTACGTGGAATTTTGTGCCTGAATTAATATGCAGAAATAAGTTCACTATCTACCTATCCTTTTTATTTACAGAATATCTTGATTTGATTTCGTTTAACACAACCATAGTATGTTAAGTAACACAACGTATGTATAATTTCTCTACTTTGGATGGAACTTACTGTCTTGGCTCTAGATAAACTTGCTACAGTAAATAAATTTAGTGGGAATAGAGCTCGTGGAAAACTTAGAGCCTATAAGGTTATAAGTAAACAGGTGTAGAGGGGACCTACAATCTCCTGCCGGATGCATAAGGTTGAGGTGATTAACAAGAGACGCAAAAGGCGCAATAATCCAAACCTTCGCCGTGACAGTTACATAAATTTAGTTTAACTACATTTTTAATTATAATCAATTTTTCTTGAACGAAATAGATTAATGTGTAGCCAATTTAAGCGAAGTAATCATAAGACCAATAATAGCATTATTTTAGAGGAGGGTTAGTGCAGCAAGTACAAAAATTGGAAAAATCTAAACACGCGAAAAGACAAAAAAAAAACCTTACGACATGTCGCAACAGTGTGAGAAAAATAAAATGCATGTACATTATTTGTACATACATATTTGGAATCAGGATCACCTTTAAGTCGTGTCTTTTTATTTTAAACCAATAATCCCCGTATTTATAAGTATTTATAAGGAAAAAGACACAATGGAATAATAATTTTCTGGGTTCAAACCAAAGGCATTTGCGTAGTGCTCCATTTGAGTCCGGAACATTTGTATTCCATAGTGTAGTTTTCCTAAACACCGGAAGCTGAAATAACTATTTTTTTTATTACGGGGGTAATTCTTTTTAATCAGACTTTCCAAAAATATGTAAATGAATTTTCCACATAAGAGACATAATCTGTTCCGCACGTTTAAAATAATTACGACTTTTGATTAGTACTTCGAATTTTTTTTAATTTTTTAAATATGAATTTTATTCGCATCTGGAGACAAATTTATTCAAAATTATCAAGCAGAGTTTTCATGGGATATCTGTGTAGGACCTATTTATCAGAAAAACCTTATTCATAAATGTATATTAAGTATAATTATAATTAATTTTGGTTTCTTTGAAAATGCTAATTGCTAATAATAATAATTATTTTATTCACTTAACCTAAAGCCTTATTGTGGTAGAAATATTGTATGTTTGGATTTGTGGTTAATTTAATTCATTATATCCATCACTTAAACAATATTAAAATAGCTTTCTGGTTTGCTTAAATTTATTCGGATGTTGAATGAAATTCTTTTGAAAATCCAGTTATGAATTATTATTTGAAATGTAAAATTATTAAATTTCATTTGAAGTGGAGAAAAGAGAATAATGTACGAGGAGAGTTTGTCTTGTACAGGGTGTTTTTCCTAACCCGGGGCTTAGACAAGTGAGAAGAACTAGTAGCATTTGTATCATAGTGTTAGTTTTATGGATGTATGTGTGACTAGTAGCTCTCTGCGCATTTTGTCAACTAGTATGATTTTTTAAAAATATTTCATACAGAAAAAATATACAAATTATGTAAACTATGGAAACAAAATAAATAAATGAAAACAATACACTACACTAGCAGGCTAACTGGCAGGCTACTCGCAGGCAAAAATATTATACTATTTGCCCTGCTAGTCGGCTCTCTCGTGTTTGTATTTGTATTTATTGAGTAAACATTTTTTTTACAATAAGAATATAATTCTTTAAGGCTGCACAGTATTACATCATTTTAGAAAAAATAAAAGATAAAAATTAACATATTTAGAAGAATTAAAAAATAATTTAAACATTGAGTAAAGTTTCAAAAAGCATGGTATAATACAATCGGTAAATAATAATAACAAGATATTTTACATTTAAATTAACAAGTGATAAAGAAAAAGATTGAGAGAAACAAAACTTAACAAGTTTCTAAAATGGGAAAAGAGACACTGGGAAAAATTTCTAATATTAAGATTAGTTTTTAAGTTAATTGGTAGCTTGTTCCAGAGAAGTATTGCGTGTATAAAAAATTGCCTTTGAGTTATAGTGCATGTGTAAATGTATGGTCTTATCATTTGTTTACGTGTGGATTGAGAAAATGTGATTTTATTAAATAAATATGAAGGTTGTTTTATTGAGATTATTTTCAAAACCATTAAGCAAGCTCTGAAGTTTAGATATTGTTCAAGCTGACAATTTAATATCAACCGAGAGTAAGTCGATACATGGTAATACCTCCGGAGTCCATAAACAAATCTGGCAACCGAATTGAATGCAACATTGAGCTTGCGCATTGAATTCGCATCTGTTCTTCCAAATAGCTCAGAACCATAGGAGATAATAGGTACAATTAAAGCCCTCACAAGTTTCAATTTGACTTCCGTTGGTAATATGTCTCGACAGATGTGTTCAGTGTTCAGATACACTAACACACATGTACGCTACTAGTTCTACTCGTTTGTCTAAGCCCCGGGTAAGTTGTGACAAAAAGCTTGAGTGCGTAGGTGGGCGGGGTCTATTCTATATTTGTAAACATTTACATATTCTCATATTCAACATTTTGAAAAAAAAATATGAAAACTATTTTAATCGATATTTTACGTTATTAAGCCAAGCCCCACAAGTGGAATCTTAGGCAAAGCAGTTGAGTGGGAGAGTTGTGGTCCCCTTCGAGATCATGAAAATCGCCAGTAAAATGAAGAAGAAGAAGATTAAGTTATATTTGTAATTTCAAAATTCAATGCTCTTATCAATTTTTAGTCCAACACTGAAAATCAGATTGTTCTAGGAATTTTACTTTTCAAGATGTTAAGAAACAAAAAAAAAATAAAAACTTCTTATTAAAAACAGGAAAAAACAAGGTTAATGAAAATCAGCTGTTTACTGAAATATTCATTTAGCCGGATTCTTCTTAGCTTTATGATAAAGTTGGTTCATTTATTTTTCAATGTCTTGAAAAGTGAAAGTTCTAGAACCATCCGGTTTTCAGTGTTTGGCTAAAAACTAATAAAATTGAATTTTGAAATCAAAAATAGTGCTTACGTTTATTTTTGATAAAAAATAGTTTGAACAATTTTTTTTATTTTTTAAATTATGAGTTAAAATTAATTTTTCAAAAAGTGTTCAAAAACAAATTGACCCTCCCGCCTAAACTAGGGGAAATAGACCTAGGGGTCTCATATGATTTTTTCTTGTTTCGACCTAACATAAACACGCAAGCCTTATGTCACACCTTAGGTGAAACACCCTGTATAGTAATTTTCTGGCTTCTTTCTGGGTAAACAGTGTTTCTCCGACCAAAATTACCTAATTTTTTGTTTTGATCAACACCAACACCACTCGGTCAATAATGAAATATTCATCCGATACTAAATTTTAGTTAACAGTTGTAAGCATAAAAAAGCAAAAACAAAATACAAGGAAGTATTTGAACACATTGTATCTAAAAATTATACTATAACTATGCGGTTAGAGCTTATTTTGAGAATTTTCAAATTTCTTTCAACACCTCCTCCCTTGAAAGTGATTATTATAATCCAAAAAAATCAGTGTTAAATTTCATTTAAATTTGTTAACATTATCATGTGCCACCAAGCAGTTGAAATTCCCATAATAAAATTTTTATGCTGCGTATGTGTATACTATGCAAAACAGGCCAGCTGTTTTGGCACTGAGTGAAACTCAGATAGAAAATTCTGATCATTCGGAATTTAATTTATTTGGTTACAACTAAGTGTCATTATTCTTTCCCCACCATGGTCTTGCCGTTTATAAAGCGTCCGCCAAATAACTTTTTTTTTTTGAAAATGCATCATCAACATCGAGTGTAGCTTCGGCTGTGTGGCACGTAGCGCCGTCCTTTTAAAACCAATTGTTGCCAATATCCTCCTCTTAAATTTTTGTGAACAAAAATTTGTTCAACATGGCCCGATAACGATCGCCATTGACTGTAACGGCCACTCCTTGCTCAGTTGAAGAAAAATGGCCCAATTATGCCTCTGGACCAAAATCCGCACCAAACAGTGACTCGTTTTGGGTGTATCGGCTTTTCAATGTATGCGTGCGGGTTTTCTGTGCCCCAAATGCGACAATTTTGCTTGTTTACATACCCGCCAAGATCAAAATGAGCTTCATCTGAAAAGATGATTTTTTTGGCAAAATCGGCAAAGTAATGTCGCAATATTTCCCAGCGTTGTTCAAGCGTATACACAACCATATTCGTTAAGCGGAAGGCTAAAACTAATTATCTGTCAAATCAGACATGAGCTAAGTGTTACCATTCACGAAATAAGCACTAGTTGAAAAAAAACGTTAGATGGCGGACCATTTATAAGAAGGATGTTTCATACCAACTTCAACCACACTATGGTTTGTGTTCTAACACAAAATTTAATTTCATGTGGTTAAAATTTACGGTAAATAATCACATAATTCACACTTGTTTCGTTTATCAAAGCCCTAATTTGGACAGAAATTCGACTTCTAACGAGTTTGATGCCCTGTCCGACTCCATTCAAAGAATTGTTACCCATTATTCTCACACTGAAATCGTCATTTCGGGCGATTTCGATGTACACAATTCTAGTTGGCTTCGCTTTTCTGGCCAGACAACACCCGAAGGAAGGTATGTTGAGCTCTTTGCTGATTTAAACCACCTGGCTCAGCTTGTTGACGAACTAACTCAAATCCCTGATGTTGCAAGTCAAACCGCCTACACACTTGACTTGTTTCTTACCTCTGACCCTGATAAATACACTGTTAGTGTATTATCGCCTCTAGGCACATGAGACCATTGTGTCATATCTGCTTATTTCTCGTGCCAACAAAACTCCGTTAAAGAGAAAGTACCAACAAGAACCGTTTGGCAATACGAGAAAGCCAACTGGGTCGGTCTCAACGGTTTCTTCAGTAATTTTAACTGTTCACTGTGCTTCCTCGATAGTGACGCAGATGCCAGTGCAGATATGATAACAAACTTAATTCTTTGTTGAATGAGAAATTTTATCCCGAATGGGGTAAAATCTATCAAACCGAAGGAAAACTCATGGTTTGATTCGAGCTGTAAAGAGGTTATTAGGGTCATAGAAGTAAGTTTCCGTAGTAACAAAGCCAACCCTAGTGAGGTTATCCTCAGTAGGTTGGAAGAAGTTTCAACAAACCAGGAAGACCTGTAACGCTCATACTCACCAAATTTTTGCATGACCAAAAATTAAGGCAAAAAATATTACAAAGACCCAATAGTAGTAAAAATTTTTGGTAATTTGTAAAAAATATTCGAAACACTACTTCATCTTCGGTTCCAACGCTCGTCTTTAACGACACACCTACTGTCAGCTCGCAAGATAAAGCCAATTTGCTTGCAGCACAGTTTGCTAATAATTCGATGCTGCCAGCTAGTGATAGAACACCGCCTGTACTTGAGAGTGTAAATGATTTTATGGGACAAATCTTTTTTCGCACTAGTGCAGTTGCTAGAGTTCTAAAAGACCTCGACATATACAAATCCGCTGGCCCGGATAGTATTCCTCCCATTGTTTTGAAGAGGTGTTCTTCAACGCTGGCAAAACCACTGCGTAAGCTTTTTCATCTGTCCTATTCTACTAGTCTTTTTCCGAGTGAATAGAACGAAAGCTTCTTAATGACCGGCAGTACGGCTTTCTTAGCAATAGGTCCACCGCTGATCTGATGGTATATCTCACCGAACAGTAGAACAAATCTTTACGTCGTTTTGGAGAAAGTAACATTATTGCGCTTGATATTTCTAAAGCATTTGATAGAGTTTGGCATCAAGCTCTCTTATCGAAAATGCGTGCATTTGGTATCGATGAATCTCTTCTTCGATTAAAAATTACTTTTCGGACCGATCAATACAAGTTGTATTGGACGGTTTCAAGTCAGAAATTCACAAAATAAATGCTTGTGTGCCCCAGAGCTCCGTTTCGTCTCCGACTCTCTTCCTTGTATTCATTAATGATCTTTTTTCTGAAACTTCTAATCCATTAATATGTTTTGCTGACGACAGCAACCTCAGCTTCTTATATTCGTTTTCAGATTCACATCCAGGACCTTCGTATGTGGACCTCGAACGGCAGCGTATGATTAGCTCATTACATTCTGATCTCGACAGCATTGTCCAAAAAAAAAAAAATAATTCGGGTGGCACAACGGCTCATGAAGAACCAGGGCCTAGTGACTAACAACTCGCAACCATTCCTGTATGCGCCTTTTGACGGGAATGGAAGGGACCTACAATTTTATGCCGAACCCGAACGGCTAGACGAGAAGCACTTATTCGTGACAAGTGATACTCTTGTTGGATTTGTCAATTCCTCGCAAGAGGCAGTAGCCCTGAAAAAAAACATTTTAGGTTTTTAGGTGGACGAGGCTAGGAAGCGATCCCAGACCTCCAGCGTGACAGTCGAAAGCACTAACCATTACGCTACGGGCTACTACCAGCATTGTCCAATGGGGAATCAAAAATCGGGTAGAATTCAATGCTTCTAAAACTCAATGCTGTCTACACCGAAAAGCTTTCAGCTCTCGGTATGTGTATTACAGACCACCTTTTGTGGAGTGAACACATATTCGACGTCGCCAAAAATGCTGCTAAGTGTTTAGATTTTCTTCGGCGATGCAAGAAATTTGTCTCCCCCTCTGATCTGGCTGTAATCTATAAAGCATTTATCCGTCCGAAACTTGTATAAAATTCTCATATTTGGACAGGTGCCCCAATAACCCACTTCAGTGTCTTACATAGGATTCAGAAAAGAGCTGTGAAAATGATAGGTGACAGAAAAATAACAGAAACATTTGCATCCCTCGAACACCGCCGCAATGTTTCATGTCTAACATTATCTTACCGTTACTTTTATAAATATTGTTCTAGTGAAAAAGCCAGTGCATTCCTTCCCTAAAACAATTCGACCGTAATAGTCGTACCTCTAGGAATGCACATCAGTTTACCCTCGAGCACAACTTTGGACGTATAGAAATTCTTTTTTAGCCGCACTACCCCAATGTGGAATGCTTTACCCGGCTCTATCTTTTCCGACCATTTTAATATTCAAAGTTTCAAAACCAATGTGCATCGGTATCACCTCTTAAATCCTTCCCTAATTTCCCAACGCATGCACAGTGTTTAATCATTTTAAGGGCAGCCAAAATCCCTTTCGAGCGCGCTCAACTAAAAAAAAAATGTCCATACAAAAAAGTTTACGCTCATTGAGAGATTTCATATGACATGGGTCATAAAGTGTTTCACCAATGGGACGAAACCACCCATGCTCGTTAAATAAATTGGGTGGCACAACGGCCAAGATCCAGGGCCTAGTGACTGATAACTCGCAACCATTCCTGTGTGCGCCTGTCAACAGGAATGGAAGTGACCTACAATTTTATGCCGAATCCGAATGGCTGGACGAGTAGCACTTATTCGTGACAAGTGATACTCTTGGAGGATTAGTCAATTCCTCGCAAGAGACAGTATCCCTGAAAAAAAACTTTTTAGTTTTTAGGTGGACGAGGCTGGGAAGCGAACCCAGACCTCCAGCGTGACAGTCGAACGCACTAACCATTACGCTACAGGCTACTTCGCCCATTCTCTTTAAGTGATTTAAAATTAGTTTTTATTATAAAAAAATCATAGAATTTTACTGAAATTGCATGGCAATTAAATTCTCTGCTCATCCAAGCAATAAATTGCCATTGTCTGTATTCTTACCTGAGCCACAGCATTAACAATACACAAATTCGTTCATTTGGAAATGAATATGTAGCTAAGTTCTTTATCATTTGTCTGGTCTATTGGCGGTCGCTATATACGGCGTCGACTGTTATTATATAAAAATCCATATTAGTTAAAACGACACAATCCAGTTGTTAATGGACTCTGATTATAAACTTGCCCTTAATGTCTGTGACTAATATTTTTATATATCTACTACTAACTTTACTTCAACATTTGCTTGTGTTCCTATTTAAACCAATTATTAATGACTTATTTAATGTAAATTAAATATTAATTAAGACTTAACTACTACACGTTACGAAGCTAACACAAATTTAATGAAAAGATTATTTTTGTAACTTCATTTTCGTTAATTACAAATTTTCTTTTTATATATGTATATAAATAACCTTTTCAATAATAATTCCTTCATTAACATTATTTTACATCACCTTGGATGGTTGTATTATCCTTAACCACCATTGAATTACCTTATTAAAATTTAAAGTAAAGAAAAGCCTTCTTTAAAAACAGACATCCAAGAAGCACCTGCGAATTACAACAAGAACAAATAACCCACCCAGAAAAAATTGTAAACATAAATCTGCTACCATTGTGTTCAATTATTTTCATAGAAACAATATAACATACTATACATATATGCACAACCCAGCAATCGGAGATGATTTTAATGTTTTAACATGAAGGTAGAATGTATATATTATAGTATAAACATGAGATTAGACACATCTGTTGAGTATGTGTGTATGTGTATATATGATCATAAACATACTTATACACATAGAGGTATCTAAAGGTATTCTGAATCCCTATCTTCTTCATAAATATAGAAACAAAAAAGTCTTTTTTTAAGATACGAGTTTCTGTTGACACAAAATGAACAACACAACATCAGCATCAACAACAATAAAAAAAAGACACTCCATATCTAAAGGATAGGTAAGGATCCCTTATTATAACATAACGCAATACGCAACCCTTTTGTAATTCAATGCGTATATAAACCATCCGATAGCATACTGCTGTCTATACTAACAGATGCGTGTACACTGTATACTCTGCACAAATACTACAGGTAGGCTTCAGACATAATGGGAGCGGGCGGGCATTATGAAGGCAGTAGGCACCTATCTCGACAATGATACGTGTAATTAATTGTTATTGTTGTTACATAATGCGAACATTCGTACACACTTATTTTATCACTCACAATCACGCTGGCTGGCTTGCTATAGCTGTAAGTAACGCCAACGCTAACAGAAGTTAGCGCAATTAAAACCCTCCCTACATAACATGGGCTGTTCGGTTGGATTTTGTTGTGGGGAATGCTTGGTTGAGCTTAAAAGCAACCCAAACCAGGGTTGTTATACAAAAAAAAAGTCTAAGAAAGGGATTTTTTCACATCGTCAGATTCTTCTGCAAGGTAGCCTAATATGACCCAACCACATCAGCTAGCTTTTTACACAATTAATTATTTATATCTTCAAGAATTTCGTGTTTTAAAAAGTTAGACCTCAGAGCATAAATGTAAATATGTACATATTAAAGTGAAATTTAATTTAAAATGTGCACTTGGGCGTATACGTAACAAAAAAAATATATGAACAAAAAAAATAAAAGTTTGTCTGTGCCCTTGGTATAGTGAAGGACTTTGAGTGATTTATCAGAGTCTTATATCTATTTATAGAAAATGAAAGCAAATCAAAGTATCCAAAATATTTTTGTAAAATAACCAAATAAATAGGGATGCAACAACACTGATTTTCAGAGGTAATATCCATCAGCTCCCTCTCCTTTTCTCTAATTTGATACAGGTGTATAACTGTTTAGGACAGGGATGGTATATAAGAACAAAATAATGTAGGATTGATGTTTCAATTTAAATTATAAAAGGTTACTAAATTACTTCAAATAAAATAACACGCCTACGTGCAGTAGCGGATCCAGGGGGGTGACTATAGGGCCTAAAGCCCCCCCCCACAGCCGAATCATAAAATAATTTGAAATATAGAAAGCAATACATTACAACGTGTAGAATTTTATATTCCGTCTAAAATATTGTTAAGATATGAAATTTGATGGACAAAATAACGTGGTTGGGGCTGAACTATTTGCATACATGTTATGTAATTTTTTTTCTAAGCCCTAAGATTGGAGCTAAAGCCTGAAGCGAATTGGACGAAAACTAAGTTGGGGGCTATGACTATGGATATTTTTAATGCAACGACAATCTTTCCCTAAAAATTAAACCCAGAAAATTGGAACAAAAAAAAACAGCTTTGGCGCAATAAGGTCTGAGAATATTGGACAAAAAACCTAGACAGGGTTAAGCAACTTACTTTTGGGGGCCCAAGTCTAGGGACTGTCAAAGTCCGAAGTTGGTGCTAAGGCTTGAAGAGATAAGTAAAAAGAGATAAAAATGGTCGGGGCTTTACATTAACGTGTCAAATTCCCCAACTGTATATACTAAAAACAAAGCTAATTTACCGAAAGAAACGCATTTGAGGCTTAAACCATTGGAGAACAACGGGATGTCAAGTTTAGTGTATGTTTAATACAACAGGAATTGTTTCTTACTGCCTTGGCTGGGCTTAGAAATTTTCGGGGCTACGTTTTCAAAATTTGAAAGGTCCAAGGCAATTGTACATACAAAACATAGAAATTCGCTAGCGAAGGAGCCAAATTCCAAAAGCGTGAGTTTTCTCTGTGCGCGCTCAGAAAATCATGCAAAAGCAAATGAATATTTGCAATCCCTCTAGACTCTAGAAAAAAAAAATTTCTTAGAGCAGCTTTGTCGTAAAGTGTCAGTTTGAACAAAATAGTTTCTCTTTGATTTAGATAATTCAGGAAAAATGAGAATTTTAGAGGACTAATACCGTGTCAAAGCACATATATGAGCTTTTGCCAGTACGAACACTTAAATATAATTTTTCTGAACTAGCCAATTAAAAACAGTTTTCAAATCTTGTCAAAAATGGGAAGTTCAAAACATACCCACAGCTAATAGTACAGTCAACGAAGGAATTTTGCTTGCATGTAAGCGGAAAAGTCTGTTCTACTTAATTAGAGACAATTAAATTATTATCTATAAAAATATATATATTCACATTTTTTCTAGGGTCAAAAATAAAGGAGATCCGGGCGGTAGAAAAGTCATAACAAATCTGAAAAACCTGTTATTGTCCTAGATATTGAACGTTTTCTAACCAAATTAGTTGGAAAAAAAACAAAAAACGTTAATACACATTCATTAACTGTTGTTTCATTATTTAGTGAAGCTAAGAAAGGAGTTATAATTTCCTTTTTTTTTCTATATATCCGAAACTATACGAAAAAGTATACTAAATTAGGAAAAATTTAAATAGCAAGAGTTGTTTTCATATGGCGCCAAAAAATGATAACGTTTTTTTTTAAAGGATCACAATACAAAATTTATTTGCCATAGAGGGGGTGCTTTCCCCCCCCCTCTTTAGAGAGGAGGGTAATTTTTTTAAAAAGAATATTAAAAAACAACGGCAACACTTGGAACAAAAAAATTTACCTTTTTTGGAAGCCTTTCATTTTATTTTCAAATCTAGTTTTTGATGTCCATAGTTTTTGTAAAAATTACTTTCAAACTCAAAATTAAAAAAAAAGTTGAAAATTTCGTTTTTGTTTTTTTCATTCAAATTGTAAAATAAAATGCAGAATTGGCTTCTATTGTTCACAACCCCTATTAATTCTTAATTGAAAACTAAAAACTAAATGGTTCTTTGTCTCCTAGTTTTTGAGAAAATTGAAAGTTACGAGGACAGTTTTTTTGATTTTTTTTTTAATTTTTGTTATTATAATTCTTTGTAGTATGTGATAGTAGTGTTTCTTGGAACTTGAGGTTAATGAATGAATAATTTCTTTGAACCTGCGAAGCAAGCCACCCAAGGTTATGTGAAAGTGGTAGAGGGGACCCTAAGGTATAACATAATCAAAGTCCCCAGCCCAGGGCCGCAATCCTTAGACAGGAGAGGGGGGTAAAGGTCGCCTTTTTTAGTTTTTCTACTAAGCATAATAGAGGCAAAGTCTATACACAAAGTGAAAGAATATTAAATTCCCTTCCAATAAAAGTTATGCTCATAGTTTTGCTGGTGGCAATAGAGATGCGGGAGTAGAAATATCGAAAAAAAAAAAAAATTTTAAATGTATTTTCTTAGAAATTTAATGTTTGTAAATTAGTTTACTTTTATAATACTATGAACATAACTTTTATTAGAAGGGAATTTAATTTTCTCCTGTCTAAGGATTGCGGCCCTGGGCTGGGGACTTTGATTATTTTATACCTTAGGGTCCCCTCTACCACTATCACATTACCTTGGGTGGCTTGCTTCGCAGATATGAATTTGTATGAAGTTCAGTTGCCGCTTAGTGCGATATAGCTCCTTAAATTTCATAAAAAATAATGTTTTGCCGCGTTGTCGTGAAGTTAAGTTCGACTGAAGTTGAGTACGGTCTTGCATTAAACCTAAACTGATCTCTCTGATCTTGGGATAAGCAAATTTTATTAGGTCTCAAAATGGATTTCCAAACTGCAAGCCCCCCCCACAGCCAAATCCTAGATCCGCTACTGCCTACGTGAAATTGGACCCGAAGGGAAAATCGACCCAAACAAAAAAAATTTAAATGGCCTAAAAATTGTCTATAAACAAAAAAGTTTAAAATTTGTAAATTAGTGTAATTTTTTTTGGTTTTGAGCCCAAACTTTTATTCTTGAACAAAAATGAAAAATTACCCCGCTTTTGAATATTGCCAACAGAAATCAAATGAAAAAAGTCCAAAAACAAATTCATAAAAGACGAACATTAAAATAAATACATACTGCTTATCACAGTAATATTTTTTTTGGTTTAATAATACTGACCAAATAGCTATCGTGCGATTTTTTCGAATGATTACTCTGTGAGAGAAAAATCTGATTAATATTAGTACAAGAAACATTTGATGCACTTTATTTGATTTATTCAGATTTTTTAAAATTTAATACTTTCATTTTGATTTTTCACCCAACGATTCCTTATAATTGTGAAGGATTTGATAAAATATTGTTAATTTCGGCACACAAGTCCCAAGTCTGTGGCCATTTTTCATATTGACATTTTTGTTTCAAAATTCTATGTAATAAATTTATAATTTTTTTTTAATATTTAATTTTCTTGTCAATTTTAAGCCAAAGAAAATCAGCTTAAATTATTATAGCTTTAATCACATCTCATTAACCTACAGTTAAAAAGATGTAAATGACTGCTGGAATAATTGAAAACAATGATTTGAAAATTCTACATAAGGGCCTTATTGCGAGAGTCTACTCGGAAAAAATCTAGATGACTTAAGTCGATCAGAAATTCTTGATCGAATTTAATTTTCTATCAACTAGAAAAAAATTCATATAATTTCATAGGAATATGACAGAAAAATGTTAACGAATAGATTTTTGAAATATCGGTTGTAGACTTTTAGTCTATTCGACTTATGAATAAACTCTCGCAATAAGCCCCTAAGTTTTTGAAAGGGAAAGATTAAACGAGCTTTCAGGGCCGTACCAATACTCAAACTTTTTGTATTCGTGATTGAAGGGATTTTGACCTTCAGCAGGGTCCAAAATCCCTTCAGTCGACACAAAGATGGGTCCAAAACGTTAAATAATGTATGCAAAAACATGGATATTAAAAAAATTTAAAAAACATGCATTTGTTTTTTTAAATTAAAATTTACAGATTTCACAAAAGAGAAATGTCGTCCGTGTGTGCGCGCATAACTCGAGAACAGATCGTTCGATTTTCTTGATATTGGGCTTGATGAATTCGTATTGACCCAAGGAAGTACATAGGACACTGTAGGAAAATCCCGAACAATTTTCAGGAAAATTGTAAATCAGAGATCATCCTCTTTTAAGTGCAAATCTCGAGAACGGTGTCTTCGATTTTCACGATTAACGGCTTGATTGATTCGTATTGGCTCAAGAAAGGACATAGGACACTGGAGGAAAATCCCGTAAAATTTCCTGGAAAATTGGAAAACAGGGAACATCCAGTTTTAAGGGCATAACTCAAGAACGGTTACTTCGAGTTTTACGATTTAGGGCTTGATAAATTCGTATTAGTTCAAGAAAGGTCATAGGAAACTGGAAGAAAATCCTGGAACATCCGGTTTTTAGTGCATAACTAGAGAACGGTTACTTTGAATTTCACGATTTAGAGCTTGCTAAATTCGTATTGGCCCCAGGAAGGGCCTGAAAGCATCAGCTTTATTGCAATACGTGGAGAAATTGCAACAAACATGCGAGTCGCTTTATACGAAATGACCAGTCCGCTGCAGATTTCTCCAGGCAATTTATTGGCGGTGGGCAATGGTGTGATGCCAGTGGATTTAGTCACCGGCCTAATTGAATTTCCAGCGAATTGTTTTCCACTTTACAACATCGCCGGAAGAGCTCATTGTGCATGTTTTTCCGAATTTATTTCAAAATTATGTTAACCATGATTGGCTGAGTTCACAAGCGAACTTGGTTGCGAAAAACAAGAATGTCGATCATTCAAAATCAAATCGCCGGTGAATTACATTTATTCCGTGCACTCCGTGATGGATGAAAACGAAGCCAACAATACTATCCCACGGAATTTTTGAATTCTTTGGATGTTCCGGGCTTTTCACAACACAATTTGAAATTGAAAGTCGGCTCAGTTATAATCTTGCTGCGCAACCTCAATGCAGCAAAACTTTGTAACGGAACGCGTTTGATTGTGAAGTGCATCGAAGATGTTCTCATTCCACGGATTCTGCTTATTCCGAACGATTTGCCATTCGTATTTAAGCGACTTCAGTGCGTCTCGCTTTTTCTATGACAATTGACAGTTAATAAGGGGCCAGTTATAACGATCAGTAAGAAGCATTAGTAAAAGTTGAAACAGTTGAAAACTGGAATTTTTTACGTACGGGTGGTTATAGCAATCAGTAAAATTATATCAGTAAATTAATGTCAAACCAACACAGCCGCAATCTTTTATTTATTGTAAATGATGCAAAATGCTTCAGTATTTTTTTTACTGATGAATGGAACAGCAAAAAAAATGGAACATAGAAAACTGAAATGAAATGTTCCATTTTTTGTGAATTGGCAATCAGCTGTTCAGTAAATTTCCATCAGTAAAATAAATAAATGTTTTTTATAAAAAAAATATTTTTCCTTGGGATTATTTTTTGTTAGAAAAATCATTTTTATGTTTCAAATCTTTTTAAAACACATGAAGTTATCCAAAAGAAAATTTTTACTGATGGTTTTTACTGATCGCTATAACTTTATGGCATAAATCTTGAATTCCCATGTTTCTTACATAGTCAATTGTATGTGGTGTGCTCAAGTATCGGCAAACCTTCCGCTTTGTACGTGTACGCGCCTAAAAATGAAACGAAAAATGTTGTTTACCATAAAGCTCTTCAGTAAAGAAGCGGAAGGTTGGCCGACACGCCAATCATTTTGGTTTCATTGAAACACATCGACATTGTTAATTTAGTTTTTTTTATTGTATATTTAATAAAACTTTAGAACAAAGAATTTTAATTGACCGAAGTACATGAAACATCGTTGTGCATCATGCTCGGAATTATTATTTTCTTTACATAAATGAATTAAGGCGGAACGAAGTTCGCCGGGTCAGCTAGTCATATATATAATTAATTAAAGTTATAGTTTTGTATCAACTTTTCAATTTTATGCGCAAAAAATCGAAACGACTATTAACTCAAACACATTTTTAGAATGAAATTATACAACATTTTTCGATTAAGCTTGCATACAAATTTAAGTCATCTCTGCTTTAATTCTTCACTTTATTCATAAAGACCTGATATATTTCGTTTGGGACAAACCATCTTCAGAATTAGGTACAAGAACAGCCACATTTGTTTCTCATCTTCTTGTGACTATAAGTGGCCTTTACTGTATTTTTCCAGTGGTATGAGCTACAAAATAGATTATTATATTGAAATCCAAGAAAAAATAAAGTTAGGAACGATTGTACCTGTCCGTTGCGGTGTCACAAAATGCTCATCTTTTTTAATTATAATTCAAAATTCAAAAAGTACTAAATTTTAAATTGTCTATTATATCTACAACTATTTAATCCTCTACTATACGTAGAGAATATATGCTACCCAGAATCCTAAATTACAACTTCAATCAATTTTCCGTATTAAGTTTTGAATAATTAAGTCAAGGAGGTACAAAACCTTTAACTCAAATTGATTTTCATTTTTTTTTTAAGTTTTCATGCAATTGTAGATTGTTTTTTTTTCAATTAATCTTTTATGTCTTAATTTTAAAATCTTAATATCGGAGACAAGTTGGTTGCAGGACCCCAAAGGCGCCCGTCGAACACAATTATGTTAGCCAGGGCTGAGCGCAAATATGTATACAATTTAGTTGACAAGCTCAGCGTTCACTTTCATAAAAAAGTTAATTCCAGAAAATTGGCAACCCTTAACATTTTCGTTTAGGAGCAGGAGTGTTTTTTTTCCGATTTTACCATCATAGCAGCGTTACCCAGTCAGTGAGTCAGAAAAGAGCGTTGATAAATGCAATTTTTGTATGTATAATTTATAATAAAAATATAAAACATAATTGAATAATTTCTCATCACTTTTTTTTAAGCAAGTAACCAACGATATTCATTTTTACAAGAAATTCAGTTTGAAAAAAAGTTATTCATTTTTTTGTAGACAAATTAATTTTTTTTGTACAAGTTTTTTTTTTTTTTTTAGGAAAGCTATTTTTTTTGTAAAAACGTTATTTTTTTTGTAAAGAAGTTAATTTGTTCTTGTAAAAAAGTTATTTTTTTTTTGTAAAAAAGTTATTTTTTTTTGTAAAAAAGTTATTTTTTTTTTTGTAGAAAAGTTACATTTTTTTTGTGAAAAAGTTAATTTAAATTTATTAACATATAATAAATAGGTTCAAAACTTTTGTAAATTCTACTATGATAAATTTTGCATGTATCCCTTTATCCTCCGTTTCTTTTCTACCACCCCAACCTCTGTAAACACGCACTGTGGCTGTACACAACACAACATATCAACCGAAAATTTGATACTCTGCTGTTGTTGTGCTCTGCAGTCTGCACCTGCCAATAAAAGACATACAAACATGAAGCTCATTATTTCTGTCATCGTTTATTTTTCATTCTTTTATTCTCTTCTAACTTTTTTGGTAGCACAAGCAAATTTTTTTTTGTAAAAACGTTATTTTTTTTGTAAAAAAGTTAATTTGTTCTTGTAAAAAAGTTATTTTTTTTTTGTAAAAAAGTTATTTTTTTTTGTAAAAAAGTTATTTTTTTTTTTGTAGAAAAGTTACATTTTTTTTGTGAAAAAGTTAATTTAAATTTATTAACATATAATAAATAGGTTCAAAACTTTTGTAAATTCTACTATGATAAATTTTGCATGTATCCCTTTATCCTCCGTTTCTTTTCTACCACCCCAACCTCTGTAAACACGCACTGTGGCTGTACACAACACAACATATCAACCGAAAATTCGATACTCTGCTATTGTTGTGCTCTGCTGTCTGCACCTGCCAATAAAAGACATACAAACATGAAGCTCATTATTTATGTCATCGTTTATTTTTCATTCTTTTATTCTCTTCTAACTTTTTTGGTAGCACAAGCAAATTGCACAAGCACGAAACATCGCCCAACCAACAATTCGATACGCTGCGATGTTCATCGCTTACAAAGATATGTTCATTTTAATTTTGTAGGGAGCTTCTGTGGTAACACCAACCAAATTTTTCGCAAAATGCCCCTACTAGTCTAAAGTTCATTTTCATTTGTACTTTATTCATACCATAATTTGTGCAAAACGAGCCTATAAACATTTTCAATGTTAAAAAGTACAAGTGATCTCAACTCCAGAAATAATTGTGTTCCGCCCATGGATAACATTGGGCTCTTCCGATGGCCGATGTTTACCGACTCTTATAAGAAACACAGCAAGAAGATACTGTGACTCAACAATAAGAGTCGGTAAACATCGCCCAAAATTTGTTTCTTAGTAGGGTATACCAGACTGAGTAAGGAGCCCACTGTTATACATACCTGAGCGAAACACATTGGGGCATATTCATAGTCGCAGATAGACCCAGGTTTAACTAAACTACAGTTTAAGACAATTTTGGCTCAATGAATACAGACCGATTTTAATTACAAGTAGTTGGTTTTATATTTTTATAAGATAATTAACTTGGTATACTACACAAACAGCTTCAAATATTTTGAAATGATAACCTTAAAAAAATAGAAACAACGTCCGAAAATTCAACCAAAGCTATGTTTAACTTAGACCCAGGTCTAAAATGACTATGAATATGCCCCATTATTTCTGGAGTTGAGGGCACTTGCACTTTTTAATTGAATTTAATAATAAATGTATTTATTTTGAAATACTATTTTTAAGTTTAAACTGTAGGTAATGTTCATTTTTATCATTTTTGTTTGCAACATAGATACGTAAGGTATCGTCTAGTGTTCATGTTGTTAAAAACGAAATAACTACGCTGTTACATACATATGTCCATCAGCCTCAAACAAGCTTTCTACCAAAAAAGAACATTTTTAACAACAATAATTTTCTCCACTCAGTGACAAATATTACAGAACAATTATTACTTTTTTGCGGTTTTTCATCATTTTCCCGTCACAAAGGTTTTAACCTACTTAACAAACCTTTTGGCGTGCGGAGTAGAAAACAAAAAAAAAATATCTACTGGATTCGATTTGGTATTCAGGAACAGGATACTCATCGTATAATAATGTATGTACCTATAGTAACAACTTTTATCAATTTGAAACTATTTTAAAATTCTGTGTGTAGGTGTTTTTTTTTTATTGCTACCGAGTGCTCGTTCATAATGAAATTTTAAAAAGTGCGGGTAGCAAAAATAGAAACAAAACTACCTTACACCAACGATACTCAAAAGTTACTCTGGTCCATTTTACACTCTTGTTTTGGGTCGTTATGGATCAATAATCGATAACTACTATACTCAACCATCCCAAGCAAATGTTTTGCGCGTGAAATTTTTCCTTGATAGAAAATATCATAAAAGGACAAAGGGAAAAAAGTTTTCTCTGGAGGAAATTGAAAATATAAAAATCCGTCCACTTTCAACCACTTAAAGTTTTGAACTTTTGCATTTGCACTTCTGCGATGAGGGTAGAAAAAATGTTTTTAAAATTTTCCGGAAGTGTCTCTTAAGACTTATAAAAAAAAGAGGAAGTGAAATCTCTTATGAATAAGTAATGATGGAAGTTACCAATACAAATCGAGTTATTTAAAATAATAATTAGCTACATGCTGTAAGGAGATATCTTGTTTATTACATCGAAATTATAATCTATTTTAATGATGATCTTTAATATATTCAGGTACTTTGCACTCGTATTTGCAGAACATGTGCACTGTATTTTATGGCACCCCAAATGCGTTGGTTATCTAGAAATTCACGTTCATTGACAGTTTTGTTTTTGATTAAATCTTTGCTGATAACGAAATTGATGTCCTGCTGATTTGTTTTCCCTTTCGTGTCATTGTTATCAATGTCAAAACCATTTGTCTTCGCAGCTTAACCGCGAACAGGTCATACCTGCACGAGGAGTAAGTTTGCAACATGTTGTACATTTCAAAAGAGATGTCTCAGATGTTCCTTAGAAAAGTGTTATAGCCTTGTCTCAAGTTTTCCATCTCCTACTGTGAAGAAATGCAATTTTAAAATAACATTTAATGTTAGACGTTATCAATGGATTATTATCTTAAATAACCAAAATTTGAGGGAAAACTCCTCTTTGTCAACTGAAGCAATAAGGTGATTGATTGTTATTTGTTGTCTTGTAAAGTGTTGTTCAAGTTTCGTTCGTCTGAATCAACAAAAATGCACATTTTTGTTAGCATGAACATGGAAGAAACCCAGGAGAAAAATATAATTTATGCTCAGAAGTCAACTTTAGTTCAATCTATCTGGATAAATCATACCTTTTTTGTTTTAACATAATCATTTCTTAATTGAGCCCTCTTACAAATTTCAAGGCTGCCTCTAGAGAAGTACCTACATAAAAATGCTTGTACCAAAGGATACTTTTTTCACTCATTCCTAGACACTAAATTCTTTGAAATTATTTGTTTTTATAAAAAATATAATTCCAAGTTTGAAACAGGTTTTTGAATAACTATTTTTGATAAATTTATAACTACAGTTATATTTTAACTAAAATCTAACCCTAACTCAGCTCAACCAATCATTTTTGGAAAAAGCACATTCAAAGATATATGGCCTGCAAAGATAAAAGTTTCGTATGATTTTCGGTTGATAAAGTTAACGGTCAATTGAATGAATGAATAAATAGAACATTGAGGGTTATTGCACTGCGACCTTGAGATCTATTGTGCCCCCACCTAGAGCTGGATTAGAACTTGCTTATCTTACAGCTCTTCCCCCAGATGTATTCCTTTGAAGAATTGGAGTATTTGGTAGCGTCCCAGGTACTTTTTTCTTTGATGTATGAGTGTGCTACATCTGTCTAGAATATATGGTCCGTCCTTTCCCCATCTGTGTCACAAAACTTGCATATGGCACTACTTACTAGGCCCAGGATACTAAGGCCGAATTTATTCACTATTGCTCAACTTGCTGAAAACTCCAAAATTTGGCTTACTAACAAGTTAACTTCAAATCCGTAGTTGAACTGAAAGTGGAAATATCCTTTTATTCACTACTTCGAATCTGAACTCCAGAGTTGAAATCCGAAACTTGACAAATCTGCACTTTCTAAAATATCCTTGGGATATTTGTGACACAGGACGCACAAGACGTCACCTTCAACTTGTCCGAATAATTGCAATGGATTTTTCATTCCATGTGAAGCGCGGAATCAAAAGAATACCAAGAAAAATTGAAAGTTATACAAAACGGATTAGGTACAACTTTTATTTTTAAAGCAAATATACATATATCTAACAATAAGAGGTGAGTTTTCACACACTATAATTTGTTGCTACTATTTTGTTTTCCTGAAATGAAATTTTAAAGGAAGAAACACAAATTTTCACAGAGAAGAATAATGCAGGGTCAAGCAGGAAAAGCCAAACAAAGATCGAAAGATCAACAATTCCTTGAAACGTTACAACTGTTATTGTGAAATGGAATCATGAATGGATCCATTTTCATGAGTATGTTTTTACACTTGTCCGGCGAAATTGTCACCCACAACTTAAACATCACAAGACCAACAAATCATGCCGTATATGTATGTAACATGGAACACAATGCTGAAGTGATCTGTTTATTGAAAGTTTACACTTTTTCTATTTTTAAACAAATTTAAATTATAAAAAAGAAATATGAAATCAAAAAAACTCATGCGGTACTTCATCTTAGTACTAACTCACACGACAATACTTGATTTCGGTAATCGGTCGAGAACTGAATAGACAGAAATGAAAAAAAAATCTCAAGTTTGCTCGCTAACTTCTGCTATTTCAGGGAGTTGAGAAAATTCAAAGTTGATCAAATATAGAGTAGAAAATAAAATGTTGAAAACTTCAACTTAGAGTGAATAAAAACTATTTCTCAAGTTGACTATAAAAATCCCAAAGTTATATTCAACTTTGAGTGAATAAATTAGGCCTAATGTGTCTTTTCTTTTTTGTAGTATTCAGTGAGGAGACTGCTTAACAATGGTCAGCTATTTTACCTAAATTTTGACCTCGTTATTATTTTTAGTATTATAGTATGTTCTCAAGTATTAAAAAATCACTTAAGATTTCTCTTGGATATTTGTCTACTTATTAACAACCAATTTGTAACTAAGTTCAATTCAGGTTATTTTTTAACTTATTCCTAACTCCCATCTAGAAATAAGTTATAAAACAACTTTTATTTACTTGGACTTCTTTTAATAGACAAACTTGTTCAAATTTTCAGTTTCAATTTCATGTACAAAAATTGTTTGATTCATATTTTGTGCAGTTTGTATATTAAACACATCTGAGAGGTCAAAAAGGAAAACACCATCTGAATGTTCGCCAAATATTATTTTTCTAACTCACCCAAAAATTATATTTTCGAAGTCTTGTATGTATATGCAAAATTGTTAAAATTTAGAAGAACCTCCTGTATACACAATTTTTTTATAATTGGTGAGGCCGTAAACCAGAAAAAAAAGTTTTTTTTCAGGGCTACTGCATCTTGCGAGGATTTGAGAAATCCTCTAATAGTATCAATTGTCATGAATAAATCTCGTCTAGCCGTTTGGATTCGATATAAAATTGTAGGTCCCTTCCATTCCTGTCGACACGCGCACTTGTACTTCACGAGCCGTTGCGCAATCCAATTTATTTATTTCTATTTATTTATGTAAACGAGAAACGTGAAAATCAAAAAAATGGTTCTATCAAAGTTTTATTGTATATTTTATTGCAAATTTTTCTTTTAACCAAAATATTAACAATGCCCAAAACAGTTATTGGTTATTTTGTGTATTTTTAAATCAAGACTACCCTAAATATGAGCAAGGACAGTACGAGCGTTAGGAAAATAAGGAAGCATTAAGAAGTATTAGGTAACATTAATATCTCGGTTTACGAATAGGAACCTTTTCCCTATAGTACTTGCATACATCGCAAGTCAAAATGGGATTAATGGGATTATTAAGTTGTTTTTTCCAACAATTCGCACCGAATGACGGCTTTCATTTAAGTACAACCCTATATTTATTTTCATTGATATTATTTTTAAAATCACTTTTTATTCAGACGATTATAAAAAGTTTAAAAAAAAACACAAACAAACGCTTGGAGTTTTTACAAAAACAATTTTCAGTTTATTTTATATGATTGATTACTTGTAAATTTAAATGGACAAAGAATTGTTATTAATTTGACTTAAGAAACTTTTTTTCGTACCTTAAAACTATTCCCACTTATCATAAATAGAATACAATTCCAACATTAAAAATATTTGACATAGATCTTTTTGAATTTATTAAGGATGAAATACTGGTTTCTTAAATACTATACACAAACGCTTTTAAAAAAAATGGGCACGACTGAATCGCATGAACTTGCAACTTGAACGTAGCGTAAAATCGATAATGTGCATGTGCATAGTGGTTCTATAACATTATGATATCATAAAAAAAAAGTTTTAAAAACAATTTAAAAATAAATTATTACTATAATTTAATATATTTTTTTTCCAGAGGCTAAAACAGATAGAGCTAAAATAAAGTATGTTATCTGATTGGTTTTATAAATATGCATTATGGAAAAAAAAATTTTAAAATCGTTCTAGCGGTTTTTTTCTTAAATAATTTTTTATGTATAAAAATTCTTGAAAATGTAAAAAAATTAAATTTGATATGCCAACTTTTAGTATTTAATAAAATACAATTTTTCACAAAATTTAAAAGAAAATCATTGAGCCGTTTTCAAGATATTGAATTTTCAAAAAAAAAATTTAAATATTTTTTTAAAAATCTAAAAATAATTTTTTTGGAAAAAATTTATATGCAAAATTGTTAGAATTGTAAAAGACCTCTAACATAAGAAATGTGATTGAAATCAGTGCAGCCGCTAACGAGAAATTTGAAAAGCAAAAAATCGGTTCTATGACAGGTACCGTTATTAACCGTTTCAATTTTTTTTTTTCTACCAATATATTTATTTTAGTAATTATAGTAGCTAGTAATTTTTTTTTTAAAAATCGTTAGAGCCGTTTTTAAAATAAATCAATTTTTGTATATTGGTTGTATGGCAGGTACCGTTATTGTTTGAGCTAAAACAAAAAAAAATCCAATTTCCCCTCTAGGGAATCCCCTATGAACCTTAAGTCCAAAGTTTGAAGAAAATCGCTTCAGCCGTTTATGCTGCAGATCGAGGTACAGACAGACAGACGGACAGGCGGACAGACAGACAAAATTGCGAGACCCACTTTTTTCGCGTTCTCTATCATCGTAATGTTAGGGAAAATTATTAACTCGATTTTTTTTTGCACGAATCCTAAACTTGCCCTAATACTACGTATATCGCAAGTAAAAATGGGCACGAATGAAACCCATGAATTTGCTCTCGTAGCTAACAACTGGAATTTAGCTAGACATTGACGGTGAAGGTATAGAGATGGTTTAATAATATTCTATTATTGTTAACAATAGCAATAGTTAAATAGCAATTTTGAAATTTTTTGATGGAAGTAAAAAGTAAAAAAAATAATTTTTTCTTTAATTTTATTTTTTCGTAAAAAAAAAAATTATTTATACAAATTTGCAATATTTGTTGAATAACTTAGAGGTATTGAATCGCAAAATAATGATAAAATCAAACTAGCCAATGACGAGGTATGAGGGAATATACCTAAATAAGTACCTATAAAAAAAAGGCAATTTAAAAAAAAAAAATTATTTCCATTATTCGTATACTTTTTGGTAAGAACGTGGTATGCAGTATTATTAGAACTGGTCTTAAAATGACATGCACAAGGTTTAATCAAAATCGTTAGATCCGTTTTTTTGAAAACTTGGTGAAACCGAAATCGTTGTATGTAGGGATGGCCACGAGACGAGACTCTGCGAGACTTTTGTAAGTCTCGTCTCGCTTCGGCGTCGTTAAAATTGAAAATTTTCAGTCTCGTCTCGGTCTCGTGTCGGTCTCGTATAATTAAGTCTCGTCTCGGTCTTGTTTCCGAAAAATACGATTTCCGGACAACCTGTTGATTATTAGAACGAAATATTTTGGATTATAGTTTGAATATGTGCAGAAGAAAATAAATATTTAAATGAAATTGGATTTTTGAATTTATTATACTCTGTTAATTTCGGTCCAAATATACAGTTTCGTCTCGGTTGCTTAAAAGGCAGTCTCATCTCGTATCGGTCTCATCATGCAAGACCGAGATCGAGACCGGTACTTTTCTCGTCTCGTGGCCAGCCCTAGTTGTATGGCAGTCACCCGTTCTAGATGAGCTAAAACCTCCTCTAGGAAATTACATGAAAACACTTCACGCTAAATTAGAAGCAAATCCGTCCAACCGTTAGTTGAATTCTATGGACAAAAATCTTTTCCCACCTCAATTCTTGACGGAAATTAATGAAATTTGGTACACTTAATGTTTCGGGGCGTAGAATTTAGTGGCCCCCATTTTGAGTATAAAAATATAGGCTATACCACTGAATTCTGTATCTCAAAATCATTAAGTATACTAAATTTCATCAAGAAATTCAAGAAATTTCTGTCAAGAATTGGCGTGTGAAAAGTATTTTGTCCACAGAACTCAACAAACGGACCACTCCGGGACATCTTGATGAAAATCATTTTTTTTTTTTACTTCTCCTTCACCGTAATGTTAGTTTTGATTAAATCGATTTTTTTTTCTACACGAAACTAATACACACTACTTGTTCAAGAAAGTAAAAAACTCTCAGAGTCGGTATAGTGCAAATCAAATGTTTACAAGAAATTATTCGATAACCGAAAATTATTTGAAGATTATACATTTATGATTTTATTAAATTGTCAGTATATTTAAACAGATTAAGAGATTACATTTCAGTAAAATATAATTCTATTTGAGAATTTCCGGTAGTCATATATTTTCAAACTATTATTTCATACAAACACAATTTATGTACAATATTTATCTTAAATCAATTCTCTCAACTCCTATTTCTAGTTAAGTGACGCTTTTGTCAATATCAGCAATGATTGTGTGTGATTATGATGTTGATTGGTTGTGAACATGAAGCCATATAAGTCTCTAGAACTGAAATGCCTATACTGTTAGTTTTTGAAGGTAGACAAATTATAGTTCAAGGTTACCGTTTGTCATCATTTTCTTAGAAAGTTAATTTTTCCGGTATTGGTTATTGTATCTTAATTAAAAGGTTTACATGGAATTTGGGATGCTGCAGATCGAGGCACAGACAGACAGACGGACAGACAGACAGAATTGCGAGACCCACTTTTTTCGCGTTCTCTATCATCGTAATGTTAGGGAAAATTATTTACTCGATTTTTTTTTTTGCACGAATCCTAAACTTGCCCTATAACGTATATCGCAAGTAAAAATGGGCACGACTGAATCGCATGAACTTGCTCTCGTAGCTAACAACTGGAATGTAGCGAGACATTGACGGTGAAGGTATAGAGAAGGTTTACTAATATTCTCTTATAGTTAACAAAAAAAAATAATAATAACATGTTAAAATAGCAATTATGAAATTTTTTGATGGAAGTAAAATGTAAAAAAAATTTGTTTTTCTTTGATTTTATTTTTTCGTAAAAAAAAAATTATTTATACAAATTTGCAATATTTGTTGAATAACTTAGAGGTATTGAATCGCAAAATAATGATAAAATCAAACTAGCCAATGACGAGGTATGAGGGAATATACCTAAATAAGTATCTATAAAAAAAAGGCAATTTAAAAAAAAAAAATTATTTCCATTATTCGTATACTTTTTGGTAAGAACGTGGTATGCAGTATTATTAGAACTGGTCTTAAAATGACATGCACAAGGTTTAATCAAAATCGTTAGATCCGTTTTTTGAAAACTTGGTGAAACCGAAGTCATTGTATGTAGGGATGGCCACGAGACGAGACTCTGCGAGACATTTGTAAGTCTCGTCTCGCCTCGGCGTCTTTAAAATCGAAAATTTTTAGTCTCGTCTCGGTCTCATGTCGGTCTCGTATAATTAAGTCTCGTCTCGGTGTTGTTTCTGAAAAATACGATTTCCGGACAACCTGTTGATTATTAGAACGAAATATTTTTGATTATAGTTTGAGTATGTGTAGAAGAAAATAAATATTTAAATGAAATTGGATTTTTGAATTTATTATACTCTGTTAATTTCGATCCAAATATACAGTTTCGTCTCGGTCTCGTCTCGGTTGCTTTAAAGGCAGTCTCGTCTCGTATCGGTCTCGTCATGCGAGACTGAGATCGAGACCGATACTTTTCTCGTCTCGTGGCCAGCCCTAGTTGTATGGCAGCCACCCGTTCTAGATGAGCTAAAACCTCCTCTAGGAAATTACATGAAAACACTTCACGCTAAATTAGAAGCAAATCCGTCCAACCGTTTGTTGAAT
The DNA here is from genome assembly GCA_949320155.1 of Melangyna quadrimaculata. NCBI lineage: Eukaryota > Metazoa > Arthropoda > Insecta > Diptera > Syrphidae > Melangyna > Melangyna quadrimaculata. Next base: position 435,531,387 of record OX439483.1, read on the forward strand.
TCTATGGACAAAAATCTTTTCCCGCCTCAATTCTTGACGGAAATTAATGAAATTTTGTACACTTAATATTTCGGTGCGCAGAATTCAGTGGCCCCCATTTTGAGTATAAAAATATAGGCTATACCACTGAATTTTGTATCTAAAAATCATTAAGTATACTAAATTTCATCAAATTCTGTCAAGAACTGGCGGGTGAAAAATATTTTGTCCACAGAACTCAACAAACGGATCACTCTGGGACATCTTGATGAAAATTATTTTTTTTTACTTCTCCTTCATCGTTATGTTAGTTTTGATTAAAACCTCAATTTTTTTTTTCTACACGAAACTAATACACACTACTTGTTCTAGAAAGTAAAAAACTCTCAGAGTAGGTATAGTTCAAATCAAATGTTTACAAGAAATTATTCGATAACCGAAAATTATTTGAAGATTATACATTTATGATTGTTTAAATTGTCAGTATATTTAAACAGATTGAGAGATTACATTTCAGTAAAATATAATTCTATTTGAGAATTTCCGGTAGTCATTTATTTTCAAACTATTATTTCATACAAACACAATTTATGTACAATATTTATCTTAAATCAATTCTCTCAACTCATATTTCTAGTTAAGTGACGCTTTTGTCAATATCAGCAATGATTGTGTGTGATTATGATGTTGATTGGTTGTGAACATGAAGCCTTATAAGTCTCTCGAACTGAAATGCCTATACTGTTAGTTTTGAAGGTAGACAAATTATAGTTCAAGGTTACCGTTTGTCATCATTTTCTTAGAAAGTTAATTTTTCCGGTATTGGTTATTTTATCTTTGTTAGAAGGTTTACATGGAATTTGGGATGGAGCAGATGAATTGAGAATTTTTGTAAATAAAAAACATATTGTCGAAATTGTGGGAAACTGAACTTAGACAATAAAGTCTTAAACTATGTCTATTTAAAGCATACCATAAATGAATATAACGATTTAATTTAATTCACGAATATTTAATGAATGTCTGTTAGGTAAACTTTGGAATCAGTTAGGTATTGGAAATTGTTCGAATTTCAGCTTTTTTCTTTCAGGGCTGCCTATAACTATGGGCGTTTTATCAAATTCTCCTGTAATTTCAGTACAAAACTATGTTTTGTGTGGATAATTTTCTGTTTATTCGCAAAAAAAAAAAAGCATAGGTACCATTCGAAAGGCCACCAAATTCTTATAAAAGGTCAGTTATTTTTAGTGATTGGTCAACATAGTTTTTTTTTTAAAGAATTCTTAAAAAAAAATATGGCTTTAAAAGTTAGCGCTCAAAATAAACTATCTGATTTGTTTGATAAACATGAACTAACGAAAAAAAAATTAAAAATCGTTATAGCGGTTTTCTTAAAAATTAATTTTTATATATACAATTCTTTGCTCATTTTTCAAAATAAAATCTGGTATTCCAAATTTTGTATTTAATAAAATACAATTTTAAACAAATTTGAAAAAAAAAAAACATTCATTAACCCGATTTCAAGATATTGATTTTTGAAAAAAAAAATTTCACTTGTAAGGACCTCTTATATAGAAATTTTGGTTGAATTCGGTGAAGCTGTTAGCGAGAAATTTAAAAACAAAAAATCGGCTCTATGACAGGTACCTTTATAGGTAACTTATTCTTATCAAAATATTTACAAAACTCTTTACCTTTAATAGTAATTCATAATATTTTTTATCAAAATCGTTGTATCCGTTTTTGAGATAAATTACTTTTTACATAAGAGATGTTATTTTGATATACAAAAAAAATTGCATTTTTGGAGATAAATGATCGGATGTTTATTTCAATGAAAGGAGGAAGGTATGCCATTAGTAACGGAAAGCAATATCAGCCAAATGGCTGCCACAGCTAGGCTTACACAACAATATCCTTTTCATGAAATTTCCATCACCAAATCGCAAAGTGGCTGCTGTCTACCCTCAATAGTTTCACGAATTCCATCTTTGAGTTCTTGAATCGACGCTGGGCTGTTGGCGTAGACCTTATCTTTCACGTGGGCCTAAAGGAAGAAGTCGCAAGGTGTTAACAAGATCTCGGTGGCCAATTGTGATCACCTCATCGAGAGGTAGCACAGTCCGAAAACGTTTCCCGTAAAATATAGATGGTTTCGTTGCTTGTGTGGTTGCTTGCCGCCACCGTCTTGTTGAAAGTAAACGTTGTCAAGATAAATACCATTCAATTTCGGCCATAAAAAATTATCATCTCTCGATAACGCAATCCATTCACCGTAGCTGTTGCTCCAACCTCATTTTCGAAAAAGTAAGGTCCAATGACCCCGCTGCGGCGGACCATAAACCGCACCAAACAGTTACTCGTTGAGGATGGAGAGGCTTTTCAACAGTAAATCTTGGGTTTTCCAAGCCCCAGATGCGTCAATTTTGATTGTTGACTTAGCCACCGAGGTGGCAATGGGCTTTATCAGTCAAGGTGATTTTTCGATGAAATTCCGGATCATTTTCATGCATTTCTTTAGTGAATTTTAATAATTTCAATACGTTGTTGAAGCGTGTATCGTTCCATTTTTGTTAATGGCGTAGTTTCTACTTGTCAAATGTCAAAAAATTACAGCTTCAAAAGTGACAACTACCGATATAGCGGAATATTCAAAATAACACCTCTTATTGGAAAACCCTTTAGTTGCATGGTAGGTATGTTCGTTTATTTTTTGAGCTAGCAAAAAAAAATCATGTTTCCCTTCTATAGAATCCCCAAGGAACCTTAAGTCCAAAGTTTGAAGAAAATCCCTTCAGGGGTTTAGGCTGCAGGCCTATTATCTCGAGTTTGATTTGTTTACGAATCCAAAACTTGCCCTATAGGACCTCGTAAAAATTAAAATGCATATAGAAAAATCTATGACTGCCCAATTACTGAAACAAAAACTGGACTCTAATGAAATTTATTAACAGATTTATTTTCAGATGTTTTCTGTCCTTTTTGAAAACTAAGAAATTAATTTATTGACCAATTTGATAATTATGATGTTGAGTGGAAAATATTTTGTTCCGTCGGCTGTTTTTCTTTCTTTTGATTGGTTCCAAAAAAGCACTGCCTCAGGACGACTCATTAACTTTTGTTCTAGCCAAGCCAAACATATTGTCATGAACACGGCTTCCAATTTAGTGAACAAAGTTTTTACCTTGAGTGACGAACAATTCCACTCGGTCAACCAAGCAAGAATAACCAATATTCTAAGAAACAATGGATACCCAGCTGCGGTCATACGGGGTTTGATTTCAAAGTACAGCCAAAACCCCCCCCCCTAAAAATTGACCAACTTGCAGATGGATTTTTCAGAAGCGTTGTCTATGGGCCTAATTTGACCGAGAACTTTAAGGAAATGGTCTAAAGTGAAAGATGTTCATTTGGCTTGCAAGTCCAACAAGACACTAGCTCATCTGTTGAACAAGCTTAAGGTGAAACCTGATAAGGACAAATGTACGGATGAAGTATATAAAATCGATTGTATGGGGAAAACCGATGAATCCTGCAATTGGATTGGAACGACAAAACAATTTTTGCGTCAACGTATGTCAAATCATAGGTCCGATATCAACACAAAAAATCCTGCAAAAACTGCACTCGCTAGTCATGCAATTGAATATGGCCATTCTCCTAATTTCGAAGGTGTCAAAGTTCTTCAAACGGAAAAGCATACCTCAAAGCGATACACTCTCGAAACGCTTCATATTTTAAACAACAAATACAACATGAATCGAAAGCAAGACACACAGAACATTTCAGCGGTATACTGCTCACTGGTTTCATAATAATAGCTAGCCGCTTTCTTTCTTTATTCTTTAGTTGCAGACTAAACTTCTTTATCAGAAGAGCTCTAATTTTTCAATAACAATAATTTGATATCAAATTAATAATTTTTATAAATTATGTAAATTTATCCTTTATACTTCTTAAAGTGTAAGTTCAACTTTCATTGTTATTTTTGTTGCTAACATTGTGATAAGCTATTTGTATTTTGTATGTAATAAAGTTCCCCCTGAAGAAGACAGCAACCCCTGTCGAAACGTCGGGAAAAGTTAATGCTACAATTCTTGTTTCATTACTAAAATTATTGTGACCAAAACAGCCGACGACGGAACGAAATATTTTCCACTCAACATCATACCTTTTGAAAACTCCATAAATTAACTACTTAAAGCTGTATACTGTCTTGAAAAAAAAACTTTAAAAATTCATTTAAAAAGAAATGGTTGATCAAATTACTAACCTTTTATATGACATCCTTTTTTTTTTTTTAATTGTGTGGTGTTAAAAGTCCTATTATATGTATGTATATCCATATTATATTCTAAACATATTTTCTAAATTCCTTATTTTTGTATAGACAATAAAAATATGATGGTCACCTAAGCTCATGGTTATAAAAATAACAGCATCAAAGTGATTTAATCAATAAACGATATTGATCACATACGAGTAGGTACTCCTTTCTAATTTGGCTAAGACTACTTATAGATACATATTTTATGTCTACAATACATTGTACCGATATGCAATTGTTTTTGTGTGCTCTTAACTAAACTAAGCTAGTAGAGATACGATTTTTTTAATTGCTATATTGTTTCTAAAAGGAATGTTTTGGACTCGTAAAAAATTCAAACTAGAGATATTAATCAGACCTAGAATTATTATAGGTCTCGTAAATGATGTGTTTGTCTGTACTTGGACAAGAAGCCTTAGCCATTGGAGCAATTTTCTTCAATCATTTTGACTCAATGTTTATAAATGATTCCCTATTTTTTCTTTTCTAAAATCTCGTAATGGGCACAAAGATCAAATGGCACGGTAGTGCCCATACTAATTCTTGCACTACACCCTTTTTACAGGATCAAACTCAGGCGATTTTTGACCCCCCTCTAACTTCAGTACCAATAAAGACAGAAACTTCAAACACGCAGCATTTGCTAAACTCACCAGGTTTAGACAACTCACCAATTTCAATTCCTTAGCATCAGTGGTTCCCGAGATATAAGACTGCAAAAATAGCAAAAACCGTAACTGGCCGACTCACTCACTCACTGACAGATCATCAAAATTATGGAGCACTTCCCGACATGGTAGAATCTTGTAATTTCGCACAACGACAGGCTTTGTGGTGTAAACAAAGGAAAAAAGTGTTGGTTTACTATTCAAGTTTCCATTTTAAAATTGAGTAATTAGGTAATAAAAAAAAAACTTGCCAAGTAATCTAACTCAATTTAAGTCAGTAATCATTAAATAACAGATTTCTCTGATAATTTTGAGGTTCTTCCATATTACCCTACCTAAAATATTTGATATTTAACATTAATAAACTTAGAACTTGGCGTACTTGTAGATCTCACTACTTTTTACGGCTGACTTGTTGCGGAAAGGTTTTTGTATATAAAAGAACTTGACTCCTTTTTTATCATTTATGTTTTGGTGTGATACAATTTTCACGAGGCACTGCAAGGCGAAAATAATTTTGCATATACAGAAATATATACAAAAATTGTTTTTTTATTTTTAAAACTGTATTTTCTTGTTGAAAAATTCAACACCTCCTTACCTATATTGAAAGTGGAACGGGTGTAATTTTTTTTTTTTTTAATAATGTTTTTGTGTAAACTTTTAAGATTTCTATACCATGGCTACAAGAGCGATTTCGTGCGATCTAGTCGTGCATTGAATTGATTGCCAACAGCTGTCTATAAAGTGATGCAAAATTAGAATTTAATTGAGAGCCGAAAGGCTTGCATCTGTTGTGTTGTGGTGGTACATACATAACATACATGATGGATATTTAATGGAACTTCAAGCGATATACACATATTATAGTAAAGAGTTTGTACCATCGGAGAAGTGAGAGATGTAGTTTTAAAGAGGAGAAGCTTCCATACTACAGAATACAGACACAGATTAAACATTAGATGGTGAGATAAATTTTGAAGTCATTAAATAAAAGCAGGATATGTATTTAAGATGTCTGTATTAAGAAGCTGAAATAGATTGAAAATGAAAAAGAAATTAAACATTTGCCACACCAATGCTTGCTACAGAGATGCACTGCATTGTTATATTACTTAGTAATAGTAATGTGCTGTCTCAGATCTTTTGCTTAGCGAAACTGGCATACTTGAAATGTTAAAATATCTATTTTGGTTTGTTAGGATGGTTGAAGATTTGTTTTTGTTAAATTATGGCACACGCTTAAAATAATTGTAGACTTAAAATTTAAAACAAAGAATCAGATAAATCAGAAATATCTGTTGACACAGCGTTGCCAACCCGTTTAGGCAAAATCATGCATCATTTAGAAAAAATAATGCCAATTTCGATGAAATATTGCCTCATTGGTTTTTTTTAATTTTTTTTTTTAGCAAAAGTCAAAGATTAAACACAATTGTAATAAAAATAAAAAAACATTAAGAGATCACAGAAATAAATTATGGAAGAACTTTTCAGTAATTTAAGAAAGATTTTTAGATACACAGTAGTCTAAAAAAGATAGAATCGGACCAGGGACAAATTAATTCATGATATTGCTGGTATCGACACAGAATTTTATCCTCAACAACATATCCAAAGTCCCCCAAAATCCCCGCATTGGCTTTTTGTATAGGCGCATTTTAAGAAGCGGAGAGGGGAGGGAGGCGGGAGTTTGTCCCGCTGAAAAATTTATTGTAATACAATCTAATCATATGACACATGTTTTTAGGGAGCTTTTCAACGCTGATTCTAAAGAGATCAAAACCGAAAAGATACATTAATCCTGTGGAAAGTAAATGTTATTTTTATGGAATGATCACTTTTTTTAAAGTACAACAAGTAATATATTACCCAAAACCATTTTAAAATAATGGCATTTTAATGAAATTTGGTATAAATGTTTAATTTGGCATGCTTACCAAGAATCAAAAGAGTCCCCAAAAATATCTTTGGTTAAAGGGTGTTTTTTTTTTTTTGTTTTTTTTTTTTTGACGGAGAGATGCTAGTGAGTGATTATTTTACCATAACAGCCATGAAAAAATTCTGACACTTATGAACTTTGCTAAAAATATTAAATTTGTATGTGCACCCAAGGATCAAAAGAGTCCGTACAAATATCTTAGGACCAAGTGTGTTTTTTGAGGGTGTAATGTTTCACCTGCTTAACGCAAAAGACAGTCATTTCTGCTTCAAAATTAATATAACTTTTGTAAGGGTGCTTGTTTCATATTGGTTCTTCTTTTATTAGATTCGGCGTTAAAAAATACCTTTAAATCATATATCATAATCTCATATGTACTATCTCAATTCCACGAAAGTACAATTTTTCGTAAGACCTAACATTTTTCTCCGTATAGGGCAGGTCAAACATAAACTCTCTAAAAAAAACTCTTTTGATCAAGTTATTTTAATGGACTCTATTGATGCTTGGAAACCATGAAATATTTAATATTTTAAGCAAACTTCATCAGTGTCAAAACTTATTCATAGATGTTGATCAAGAACAATAGCAAAGAAAAACTATTGAATTAAAAAACGATCCTTTAACACGTTATAATAATAATTGATTTTATTACAAGTTCAATTCTCTATTGTAATGATCAAGACAAATGAAATTAACTTGACGATCTGTTCAGCTTGGTGGTCGACTAACAAAAACAAAAAAAAAAACATAATGCGACACAAGATAGCATTAATTTTCATATTACAAAAAGTACATTGCATGATTACAAAAAATACAACTATTCTGCTCCGGTATAGGGGATTATAACTTTTGAGAAAAACAAGATCATAAAACTATAGGGTATTGTATGATATGTTCGGTAGTTGAATATTTAACATTATACAAAAAACAAACAAAATATGAAAAATGATAGAATTATGATTTTTAAATGAAAATAATAATATGACAAAATAATAATATTTAACACAGGAAAATAAAAATAACTATTTCTGAACACGCCGGCCACCCCTGAAGGATTTCAGGATATTGGTAAAATTGCAAGTTTGGTTATTGGGCGCTTAAAAATGCCATTCTGGGTTCGCACCGACACAACTCGTACAAGGTCGTCATCTCCTGGATGAAGTACTTCAATTCGACCGAGGGCCCATTTAGATGGTGGCATATTTGGTTCTTTAACGACCACTAAGTCGCCAACTTCGAAATTTTTAGTTTTCTTCTGCCACTTGGGACGCTGTTGAAGTGATGTGAGGTATTCGCAGTGCCAACGCCGCCAAAAACCTTGAAGCATATTTTGGACCAGTTCCCATCTTCCAAGTCGGTTCACTGGGACATTTAGGTAGCTGGGTTCCGGAATTGCGGTGTATGGTCTACCTATAAGAAAATGAGAAGGAGTAAGAGGGTTTAAGTCAGAATCAGATATGGCACATAGTGGTCTAGAATTCAATAAGGCTTCAACTTGAGAGAGCAGAGTAGTCATTTCTTCAAAGGTTAAAATATTGTTCCCTATAACTCTACGAAGATGCTGTTTCACACTCTTTACCCCCGCTTCCCAAAGCCCACCAAAGTGCGGGCTGTGAGGTGGAATGAATTCCCATCTGATGCTATCAACCGCCAATGTCTTTGAAATTTTAGAATTATTACTCTCCGATCGAATTAACTTGTACCATTCCGATAGATTGTTAGCAGCTCCGCGAAAGTTAGTGCCATTGTCGGAGTAGATGATACTGCACTTTCCCCTTCTAGCAATGAATCGCCTTAACGCAGCTATAAAGGCATCCGTAGACAAGTCGCTCACGACTTCTAAGTGCAGCGCCTTTGTCGCCATGCACACGAAAAGCGCGAAGTAGCCTTTTATAAATTTAGGATTTCTTCCTTTGGCTAAACGAAGAGTAATTGGCCCCGCATAGTCGCAACCGGTTTGATCAAAGGCAAAGGATGGGGAAAGTCTAGATAAAGGTAAATTTCCCATCAGCTGCTGGGATGTGGCTTGTCGTTGACGGAAACAATTCATGCAGTCGTGGACGACTTTCCTTATGAGATTTCTGCTTCCAATAATCCAAAATTCCTGACGCACTAGGGAAAAAAGTTCGGATACACCCGCATGAAGATATTTTATATGGGCATCATGAAGAATAAGTTTAGAAACAGGGTGACCCTTTGGCAAAATAATGGGGTGTTTTAGGTTAAACGTGACATCGACGGCTTTTGAGATTCTGCCCCCCACGCGGTGTAGCCCAACATCATCTAAAAAAGGAGCCAAAGATGATAGTTTTGAGCGTTCGGAGACACAGTTTTCTAACTTCAAAGCTTTAATGTCGTCTTCAAATTCTCTCTGAGCCCATTTAAGACATTTTTGCTTCGCATAAAGCAGTTCTGAAGAACGAAGATATCCATGGATGCGTTCCTCTGCAGAAAGTGTACCATTTTTTGCACGCCGCACAAAAACCGCGATAATTCGAATCGCACGATCCCACGAAGAAACGCGCTTGCCTAGTACATCTATAGGATCTTCTGGAGTACACGATACATTGGCTACCACAATTTCTTTCCTACCTTCAGGCACTTCCTCTAATTCGGAGCTCTCTGCAGGAATCGGCCAAGACGCAGAACTTCTCGAAATCCAATCGGGGCCTTTCCACCAAATTTCCAATTCCAATAATTTTCTAGGCTCAACCCCTCGTGATGCGCAATCCGCCGGGTTCTCCTCAGAGCGAATGTAGTTCCAATTTGAACGGGGTAGAACGTCAAGAATTTCTGAAGTTCTATTAGCAACGAAGGTGTTCCACCGACGGGGAGAAGAGGATAACCAGGCTAACACAATTTGAGAATCACAAAAGGCAAATGTTCGAACAGGCTTTTGGTCTAACGCATTCCGAACCAGATGAACCAAACGACCTAGTAGCAATGCTCCACAGAGTTCAAGACGTGGTATGGTAAGTTGTTTCATGGGAGCGACGCGAGTTTTTGCAGCAACCAGTTGAACCTCAATTTTCCCGCATTCAGAAACACTTCTAGCGTACAAAACCGCGGAATATGCCTTCTCAGATGCATCAGAAAAGCCTATTAAATCAAAAATTTTAGAATCCAAGGTACACCTTCGCTCAATCTCAACCCTTTCAAATAAGAATAATTCCTCTCGGTAGGAAATCCATTTATTGGCTAGCTCAGTAGGCAGCGGATCATCCCATCCGATTTTCGTTGGATGTGCCCATAACTCCTGAAACAACATTTTAAATAAAATGGTGGCAGGAGCTAGAAAACCCAAGGGATCAAAAATTTTTGAAATCTCCGATAACAGCATCCTCTTAGTGGGCTTCAACAATGAATCTTTTTCTATGGAAATTTTGTAAGTGAGAATGTCACGATGCGGATTCCAAATTAGGCCAAGCACCTTTGTCCAATTTTTTGAGGCATCAAAATCGAGAGAGATTGATGGTTCGGAGCCTGTCCCCTGCAAAACTGGCCAGCAGTTAGAAATCCATTTACTCAACTCTAAGCCTCCACATGACATCAAATTTATTAATTCGTTTTTTAGCTCTAGGATTTCAGTAACGGTATCTGACCCTGTCATAATATCGTCCACATAAAAATCATGTAAAACAGCGTGAGAAGCAATTGGAAATTGATCCTTATAGTCCAAGGCAAGCTGTTTTAAAACACGCATTGACAAAAAAGGAGCAGGCGAAGTTCCGTAAGTGACGGTACGCAGGCGGTAGTGTTCAATTGGTTCATTTGGATTCTCTCGCCACACAATACGTTGAAAATCGCGATGACCTTCGTCAATCCAAATTTGCCTGAACATCTTCACAATGTCGGCACAAAAAACGTATTTATGCACCCTAAACCGCAGACAGACATTTATGAGATTACGCTGGAGTGGAGGTCCTGGGTAGAGCATTTCATTCAGGCTAACACCCTTACTATCTTTATGAGACCCATCAAAAACAACCCGTAGTTTATTTGTTACCACAGCATGATGTGGCAAATAGTAAACCTTCCCAGATGAAGGTTCGATCTCATTTTCGGGAATCCTTTCCATGTGGCCTAACTCAAGATAAGTTCTCATAAAGCGACAATATTCAGATTGAAGATTAGGCTGACGAGAAAAACGACGTTCCATTGAAAACAATCTAGACAAAGCCCCGGAGAGAGTGTTCCTAAAAGCGATTTCCTTGTAGCGGAAAGGAAGTTTAACAACATATTTGTTATCAGGCGTACGAGAGAAAGTTTTAATGAAATGCGTGTCCGCAAAGTCGCCTGTATCCAAAGAACAAATTATTTGAGTCACTTCCTCAATCTCCCAAAACCGTCTCAGTGAAAGGTCAACATCCAACCCAACACGTAAGGAAACAATTTTCTGATCTGGAATGCTGCCCGTTACAACCCACCCAAAAATGGTATTATGAGCAACTAGATTACCTTTCTGATCTGTCCGACGACCATCACTCAAAATGCTCCATGCCTTATCAGAACCCAATAAAATATCTATCGGTCCCGGTAAAAAAAACTTGGGTCAGCCAAACTTAAATTTTTCAAAATCGAAGCACTACCGTATTCAAAACGTGCAAACGGGGTATTTGAGGTTATTTGCTTCAAAATGTAAGCTTCAATGTCAATTGCATTTGAATCGAAACAAGAACGCAAGGTTATATTCACGACCCCTTGAGTAACACCAGCTTCTAACGAAGATATACCGGAAACAGGAAGTCTCGCATGATGACGACGTAACCCTAATTTTTTGACCAATCCTTCGGTAACAAAAGATGCTTGCGAACCGGTATCAAGTAACATGCGACAAAACTGGCTTTTACCTATCGAATCAATGACCTTCACGACTACAGTAGGCAAAATTCCAGATGGACGGAATTCATTTTGTGAATAGTTACTAACAATTGCAAAAGAGCTGGGCGACGCGGGTGGTTCAGTATTTGGATTGGTGTTGGTTGCTTCTCCAGAAGACGGCTGATCCTGATGAACGAGAACGTGATGGCGAACACGACAATGAGGACACCGGGTTTTAGAACGACATCTCGAGGACGAATGATTGCTACCTAAACAGTTATAGCATAATTTTTGATCTCTAGCATAGCTACGACGCGAGGGAATAGATAATGCGAGAAATTGGGGACACTGTGGCAAGAAATGTGTTTCTTTGCACATTTTGCATTGGGGGTTGCTTATTGCGAAACTTTTTATATTGTTCGAAGAGTTGCCAGAACGCGAAGAGTTTCTACTTCCACTAGCTTTCGCTTCAATTGCTTTTGATGAACATGCTTCTAAAGCATCACATCTTCTTTCTATAAACTCTATAAGTTCATGAATAGTCGATTTCTCACAATTATTTTTATGCAACGACCAGGCCTTTCGCGTTTCTATGTCCGTTCGACTTAACAAAAGATATATTAACCACGGATCTCTAGTCTCGGATTGCAATGCTTTCAAACCCCGAATCACTTCATCAGCCTTGTCGGCTAAACGACGCAAATGTCCACTATCTGAGGTAGATACCGAAGGCATTTTCAAGAAACCTTCGATGTAAGCGTTTATAATATATAGCGGTTTGTTATAACGACGCTCTAGTTTTTCCCATGCTTGTAAATAATTATCATCAGTAATTTCGATACTGTTCAAGAGTTTCGCAGCATCTTTTTCCAGAAATGATTTTAAATAACGCATTTTTTGCGCACCCGAAAGTCTCTTCGAACAATCAATGCTTCCGAGAAACAAATCCCGAAACTCGGGCCAATCACGGTAATCGCCGCTAAAAGACGGTATTTTAAATTTGGGTAGCTCTACATCGGAACGCTTAGAAGTCGAGCACTCATTTAAAAAAGTTTCTAAAACCGCATTCGATTTATTTGCCGAATCATCTGTATTTTCACTACGCGGGGGCGGAGGGGGTGGAATCGAAGGAGAATTTTTCTTAATTGCTTTCACATAGGCACTTTTCGCATCTAAATATTTAGTTTCTGTGGTTTCAAAATCTGTTTCGGGATCCACAAATTCCTCTTCCGCAGAATATTGATAGAGTTCAGTTTGGTTTATGCAAAAAGATTTCCATACCTCCTCTAATCGTTCTAAACGCGTTTCTAAAATACAAATGTCTTCGACGTCGACATCTAAAATAAATGAATGTGCTCGCGTTATAGCACCCTTCAAATGTCCTCGTGACTGCTTTAATACATTCATTACGGTAAGGTCAAACACGTGGGTGTACAATCAAATTTCAATTAGTTTTTACCCCAAAAGCGAAGTTTTCTTTTTCAAAATCAGCTCAAAAAACACGACACAGCCCTCAAAAACAACACAGCCTAGCTCAGCACCTCGTTCAAGAAATCAAAAAACAGCAGCAGCAAATGACCAAAATGACCAACAAAAAAAAATATATACCTATATATGCGATACAGATTACCTTGACCCAACGTGTATCTCACAAAGTTAGGTAGTTTACTTAGGTCCAAAACAGTCTCGAAATATGTAGCAATCACCAAAAACTGCAGCAAGGTGCACCGTTAGCAGCTAGGTATAGGTATATAGCTTGTGTCCAAAGGTTTTCGAAAGGTTTTCCAAAGGTTTCCTTTACCAAATGTATGTAGCGACCACCAAAATTATTCAAATTAATTTGTTCAATTTAATTAACTTTTAATCAAAATTTATATCCGGCTCGAAGGACCAACTTTGATCAAGAACAATAGCAAAGAAAAACTATTGAATTAAAAAACGATCCTTTAACACGTTATAATAATAATTGATTTTATTACAAGTTCAATTCTCTATTGTAATGATCAAGACAAATGAAATTAACTTGACGATCTGTTCAGCTTGGTGGTCGACTAACAAAAACAAAAAAAAAAACATAATGCGACACAAGATAGCATTAATTTTCATATTACAAAAAGTACATTGCATGATTACAAAAAATACAACTATTCTGCTCCGGTATAGGGGATTATAACTTTTGAGAAAAACAAGATCATAAAACTATAGGGTATTGTATGATATGTTCGGTAGTTGAATATTTAACATTATACAAAAAACAAACAAAATATGAAAAATGATAGAATTATGATTTTTAAATGAAAATAATAATATGACAAAATAATAATATTTAACACAGGAAAATAAAAATAACTATTTCTGAACAGATGTTATGGTAATAATGACGCACTTATATCTCGCCCTAAAAAAACACCCTTTTACCACAGATATTATTGGGGACTCTTTTGATTCTTAGTAAACATGCCAAATAAAACATTTATACAAAATTTCGTTGAAATGCGATTATTTTAAAATGGTTTTGGGTAATATATTACTTGTTGTACTTTAAAAAAAAAGTGATCATTCCATAGAAATGACATTAACTTTCCACAGAATACATGTATCTTTTCAGTTTTGGTCTCTTTAGAATCAGCGTTGAATATATAAATTGGGTGGTACAACGGCTCGTGAAGAACCAGGGCCTAGTGACTAACAACTCGCAACCATTCCTGTAAGCGCCTGTCGACAGGAATGGAAGGGACCTACAATTTTATGCCGAATCCGAACGGCTAGACGAGAAGCACTTATTCGTGGCAAGTGATACTCTTGGAGGATTGGTTAATTCCTCGCAAGAGGCAGTAGCCCTGAAAAAAAAAACTTTTTAGTTTTTAGGTGGACGTGGCTGGGAAGCGAACCCAGACCTTCAGCGTGACAGTGGAACGCACTAGCCATTACGCTACGGGCTACTACAATCAGCGTTGAAAAGCACCCTAAAAACATGTGTCATATCATAAGATTCTTTTACAACAAATTTTTCAGCTTGACAAACTCCCGCCACCCACCCCTCTCCACCCCTTTAAATGCGTCTATACAAAAAAACCAATTCAGGGATATTGGATAAAAATCCGCGTCGTTACCAGCAATAAAATTTCGTGAATTAATTTTGTCCCCGGTTGTCTATATTAAGTTTCCTATCTTATATATATCTTATATATAGTTTTAAATTTTAATTTAGGTCATCCTCATTCTGATCCTTAAGATCGAACTTGGATAAAGATACATGGGTTTCTTCTTGTAATTGAAACTGTTCGGAAATTACAAATAGTTGTAGGGTGGAAGCAATATTTTAGACAAAAGTAATATGTACATATATTAGGGTGGTCCTTTTAAAAGTCATTGCCTTATTTTGAATGACGCACCCCCCTAATTCGTTCTAAATAATTAGAAAAAAATGTCTGTTAAATTTTAGCTCATTTTATTAACGTTATCCCGGCCCCCAAGGTGTCTGAAGTTTTATATGGAAAATGTCCTTGTATTTTTGTACATCCAACTTTAAAAATTCATATTTTTAGTAATGATTGGCAAAGAAAATTGAGTTTTTGCACACATTTAGTAACTATTGTAATGTTTAAAAAAATGTATTAAACAAAATTTTACAACATTTATTAAAACTAAAATTAAATTAAAAAAATGTTTTTGGTTAAATGGCTATTAGTACTTAAATAACTGTTTTAAATTTTTTTTCAGATACATTTTCATAAATATGACAGAAGTGAACACATGTGTTCCAAAAATCAATTTTTTTTATCAATCATTACCAAAGTCAAGATTTTTCAAAACTTCAGACGTGTTGGGGGCCGCGTTAACGTTAATATAATATATATAAGTTAAAATTGTACAGGGTTTTTTTTTTAATTATTAAGAACAAATTAGTGGGGGTGCGTCGTTCAAAGTAAGACAATGACCCTTATAAGAACCACCCTAATGTATATGTATTTTTAATATTTTGTTAAAATGTTTTAGAAAATTACAAATAAAAGACAATGGGCAAAGATGTATGGAGTAGTGGCCCAGCACCAATAAGAACGGCCTTCATATCGGTTGTAGGTACATATTTGTGCATTTATTATCCGTTAATCCTTTGTCTAAATTCACTGTTTGACAGAAGTTATTTAGTTTTGAATAAAATGAGATTTATGGTCACAATTCCCATTTTCCTTAGTTTTTCTTTAATATTTTGTGTATTTTTCGTTCGATTTAAGCCTTTAAGGTTCTTTGAATCCATGACACACTACCTGAATTTTTTCAGATTTTTAAAACATGTTTAGGGGTCGGAAGCATCAATCCTATGCAAAAAAAAAGCCGTTTTTACAGTATTTAATTTGAAAAAAATACATATATTTGTTTTCAAATAATATTTTTGAAGTCAAAAACAAACAAACATCAATTGGTATCTCATTTTCGCGGTTTTAAATTGCAATTCATAGGTAAAAAACTGACTGAGTTAGAAATCTTTTAGTATTATAAAAAGCCAAAATAAAATGTTCTATTTTTTGTTTATATTTTTGTTTGTATCTATTTAGGAATCTGTCCGTAATAAATGTACAACCATTTTCTTCGTTACTAAACTAGGAATAAGCTAAAAATATTTTCAACCCCTAATATTTTATATAAAAATGGTTTGTGGGCGGATTTGTGGGTTGTTTAGTCTAACTTTTACGAATTGCAGCGAATTTGGACAAACGATTAATGGATAGTGAATGCATAAATATGTACCTATAAACAATATTAAGGCCGTTGGTGCTGGGCCAGATTTGTCCATTGTCCTTAAGGCTGGTCACGAGACGGTCTCGTCATTCGAGACCGAGATTTTTCTCGTGGCCAGCCCTGATTGTCCTTTGTTTTTGTTTGATTCATCTAATACCTAGTATACCAATATGAAATAAGAAATCTCGAATGTGTCGATAATGTCTTTATTTTTCACAAATAACTATTTCTTTTTTGCTTTTTTATCAGATTTTTTCCCTTCTTAAATAAAACTGTTTTCACTTTATCGCAAAAAAAAATCACAGAACCATTCAACGATGACTAAAAAGCCTAATTAACTCCATTTCCGCACGCAGAGCTAACAAGATAACGAATGAGATTTTTCATACATCATACTACTTAAGGTCATTCTGATTGATGAATGAAGATGAGATTTATTTTTCTCTCTAAGCAAGAAATATCACTAGCTGACCGAAACATACCAACAAAATAAAGGTTTCTCTTAGACATTGACCGATTTATTTGTATTAAATAGGTTTAGGTAATTGGGGGACCTTTATAAAAAAAACAACTAATAAGAGTTATTGAAGTATGTACCTTTATATAAATTTCTGAACTCTGATAAGAACGATTTAATGGTCTGTTGAATATTTAAGACTTGCCTTATATTTCTGATATTGACAACAAAAACAAAATCAACTAGTTTAAATGGACTGGTAGACAAGTATTTTGTATGCCGGAACAGTCCCGATATTTAAACTCTGTCCCGATATCTGCCCCGATTTGCGAATATCCCATAAACGAGGTGCCCAAATTAGTTGGTGACCTTGAAAAACTTTAACCATTGACTAAAAAATTTCTATGGCTGACCAATTTCTGAAACTGGTTGACCTTTTTTGACCAATTACTAACCTTTTAGATATCATACTTTTTTTTGCGAATATCCCATATACGAGGCGCTAAAGGTAAGGAGCCAAATAGGTGGTTATTAAAAAATAATATTTTAATTGATAATATGTATTTTTATGTTGTTAAAGAGGAAATAAGAAAATGTGTAAAAATAGGTAAACACTATTATCTTTGTTTTTATTTGTTTGTAAAAAAATTGTTTAAATAAATTTTTTTTTTTGAATAACTTATATGTACCGAAATGTAAAATTATGATAAAATTAGTTGGGTCAGCAACAAGATATGTATGTTTTTCAATATTTCCAAATAAAAAAAAGTTATATTGAAACAAAAATATTTTTGATCAAATGGACAATGTTTTAACCTGAACGAAATGCCAAATCTGTGAACTATTGTGAATTAATAATTTAAATGTTGAAATTTCGAGCCAGCGTTGCCGATGTGACTTGATAGTGCTTTTCGACGCGGAATTTTCCTTGTGGCACGGTGGCACGAAAAAATTCAATATGGCACGATTTTAAAATCTCCATTATTTTTTTTTTAACTTCATGCATACATTTTAACGAAATAAGTGCGAATTTTGAGAAAAATTTATAAAATTTTTTCCAAATGACTTACAAATCAGTTATTAAGTTCAACAAAGGAATTTGCTTGCAAAAACTAAGGCAACAAAATTTGGTATTGTGTTCCTTTAAAAAAAACCATTATCATTTTTTGGCGCCATATGAAAACAGCTCTTTCTAATTAAATTTTGCCTAATTTACTATAGATCAACTTGTTCGTATACATAGTTTCGGGTATATATAAAAAAAGAAAATTATAACTAAACTCTTTGCCTCAGGACATGATGAAATAACAGTGAATGAATGTGTATTTACCTTTTTTTGTTTTCCAGATAAATTAGTCAGAAAACATTCAATATCTAAGACATTAACCGGTTTTTTTCCAGTTTTCCAGATTTGTTGACTTCAACCCGGCGAACCCCACAAGTGGAACCTTAGGTGAAGCAGTTGAGTGGTAGAGTTGCAATCCCCTCGAGATCATGACAATCACCGGTTAAATGAAGAAGAAAGAAGAAGAAGATGCTAGGTTGTGCCAATATTCACGAAAACCTTAATAGAGGTACCTTTAAACCCCTTCCCCTGAGTTTAGCTCGCCGCTCTGGGCTGGCGACTTTGGGTATGTTATAAAGAGGCATATCCCCTAACATATGTACACATATAATCTACAGAGCCCTTTTTTGCATTTATTTTATAATTTTTAGTCTTCGCTGACTGAGCTAAGTAGAAACTTATATTTTTTGATAATACACGAAATGGTCAAGTAATATTTTTTGTTGCACCTATAATTACACCAAGTTACATATAATATTTATTTTTTCTTTTTTTTTTTGAAAAAGTAGAAGAACTCCTTATTGTTTTTTATGTAGCACGAAAATGACACTTTTTTTTACCCAAATATTTTTTTTCGAGCGGAAACGCTGATTCGATCCCTTTTTTCTGGAGCCAGAAAATAAAAACCACTTCATTTAATTTGACTTAACTTAAAATTTGTTTATATATCTTATTACAATGGATAAAAATGATAGGCAAGAATTTTTGATACATTTTTTTTTTTCTTGATTTACCTAATATGTATACATACTTTTTTAAATTTGTATTACAAGCAAGACTAACCTGTAGAAATTGGGTGGTTTACTATGGCAGGTGCTCCAATGTATTACATTTCAATACATTTGACTAATGCTGCTAAGGAAACTTATGGGTAGATAACTAATAGGTGCATCTCCGGTTTTTAAGAACTAAACAACCATTGACTTTTATAACTTATACTATAGGCAGCGAGCATCATGCACCACCCCTTCAAACAATTTTAATATTGACTTCCGCAAAAAAGTGGACAAATAGCTTAAGCAAACCATTTCAGGCTCACTAGGAGAAAGAAACCAAATGCAATCACAGTCGAGTTTTTCTAAGACATTCTGAATCTTATATGAAAGTAAAAGTTAATACCTACAGTTTCGACCAAACCTTGAAGTTCTTAGAGTATTTTAATCAAATTTCATGACCTATAATAAAGATCATAAGAATTGGTACTTACCTAACTTTCATGTCCATGACTTGAGCCAATGTTGGATTGATTGTATCTTCCTCCAAGTGACTGTCAACAATGACACTTGAATATCTACTGCCTCCATCTCTTAACACCTTTAACAAATCTTCAAACCGATCATGAGGAGATGGTTTTTTCGTCGTTGATGCACTATTCTTTTCATTTGAATTTCCTTGGCTCTTGGCGACTATTGTTGTTGATGCTTCTTTGGAACCAGATGAATTGCTGTGGAAAAAGAAATTAAGAACAAAATGTTAAATATTTAAATCCAATAAAGTATATTGTTTTTTTATCATGTTTGAAAGATGTATTGTACACCATTTTAATTAATTAAAAATTATCTTTTACGATGTTTGCTACAAGGATTGTCTTAATTGAAAAAAAAAAATTATTAAAGCGAACACGAAGCCAGCTTTATAAAACCTTCTTTCCTATCCTCAACATAAGCTTAATGATCTCATAGAAAGAAATATAAATTCATCTGTATAACCGCCCATATACCCTTTCGTTCACCCTAGCATATTAAAATCAATTTTATTAAATGTCGGAAATTACTATTATTGCTTCCGTAGTTGGGGCTCGCACTGCAACCACATCACATCCACCTTAACTCCTTCCTAACCAGTGCCTCAGCCACAGTCTTCATAAATACAAACATTAAACATAAAAATTTACATTCGCTGAAATGAAACCCCACATCATGGTAAGTTCTCAAGACAGACGGTACCTAATTAAAATATTTTCTAATGGCTATTTCCGACGTTGCGTCTTGCGTAGTGGGCGTTCTCTATTCTGTAAAGGTAAAGGAAAGAAAAAAAAACGATTTTGTGTAGGTTACCTTTATAATGCTTTTTCCTATAAATATACAAGCGTTGCGCTGTTTCTTTACAGCTAAAAAGAATTTTACTCAGCTGCAACAATTTATCGGCTTAAAATTTAACCACCCTTTACACTATTTTCCCACAAGTATTCATTAGTATTGCATTTATTTTTTGTTTGTATTGTTAAGGAAGCTCTTATTTCGTTTACTTCGGTTCTTTGGATGTAAAGGAAAATGCGGATGCTCAAAAAGCCCATAGATTTGTTTTAAGAAATCGTGTGCTTATATGTACCATTCTTAATGGTATTGGTTGAAAAAAAGACTTTCACCACGTTCAGTTGAACAATATCATAACCACATAAACTATAAATAAAAATTAAACAACATTTCAATTCCCAGACTTTAATTTAAGTTGTTGAAATTATGCTATATGCTTTTTATGTAGAAAAGGGTTATCAACAAAAAAAAACCCATCTTCAATGGTGATAAGGGCCAGTTTGTCCGAAGTAGTTTGAATGGTTGATGAACATTCACATGCTCTAATTAACTAACGCTAATCATCCAAAATTGGCTGATTAGGAATTTTCATTATAAACTCAAACTTTGGATTTTTTGAAGAAAATTTCTGCAGCAAACACATTCGAAAATCTCAAGATGCAATGTTATCATTTTTTTTATATTAAGCGCGGACTGAAGGTGGTTTTGCTATCATTAAAATGATTTAACATAGTGCGAGTGTTAGGAAAAAAGGGAAGGTGAAGGATTTCAAAGCAGATACAAATGGACATTGGAAAAAAAGTGCCGTATTCGGGTACGGCGACTGTTGAAAGAACTTCTATACTTGACAGTTAGTCCGAAAATGTCCTCGTGGCTAAACTGATGTGCGTTCCTAACAGTATGAGTATTTCGGTTGAATTGTTTTAGAAGCGAATGAAACTGGCTGTTTTAGTAGAGCATTTTGTATACAAATAACAGTAAAATAATGAAAATCGTTAAACATTGCGGCGTAGTTGTTGCGGGTGGCAACTGGCAATGGCACAGTGGGACAATTAATATAGTATTTGACTGCTAACCTGGATATATGGGTTCAAGCCCCGGTCTAGGTAGCATTCTTTTCTGTATTCCCCAGTTTCAATTGGATGCCACCCGTGGAATTTCATGAAATAATAAACATCTAGTTCTCAATCCACTATGCCAACAAGAAACTTTACTTCTAACTATAGCGCCGCGCCCGCCGTGCATTGCATTGAGAAGACCTGAGGACTTACAGGCATACAGTTAAAATTGTTAAAATTGTTGGTTCAAGGGATGCAAATGCTTCCGCTATGTTTCCATCACCTGTCGTTTTAAAAGCTCTTCTTTGTATTATATCCAATAGACTATAGTGGATTATTGGAGCACCTGCCCAATTATGAGATTGTAGTTAAGTTTTGGTTTTTGATTCCCCATTGAACAATGCTGTCGATATAAGAATTTAATGAGCTTCAAGTTCAGTTGAGCTTCAGAGGTTACTGTCGTGCGTCGGCAAAATAGTTTAATGGATAAGAAGTTTCGCACAGGAGATCATTAATGAATACGAGGAAGAGGGTCGGAGACAAAACGGAACCCTGAGGCATATCAGCATTTATAATGTGAATTTGTATTGAACGGTCCAAAAGGTAATTTCTTATCCAACGAAGAAGAGATTCATCGATATACCTACTGCGCGCATTTTCGATAAGAGAGCTAGATGGCAAACTCTATCAAACATTTTTGAAATAATCAAGCGCAATAATCTTACTTTTTCCAAAACAATATAAAGACAATTGGTCGATAGTTTAAGGGTCACAAATTCTGTTTTCCATCCACTTGGAAGGAGAATAGAATAATAGGACAGATGTTAAAGCTTACGTAGTGTTTTTTCAAGCGTTGAAGAACACCTCTTCAGATCAATGAAAGGGAAACGATAATGGGCCACCGGTTTTGTGTATATGGGAATCTTTCAGACCTCTTGCAGCTGGACGAGTGCAAACGAATATTTGTCTTATAAAATAGTTTATGCTCTCAAGTAGAAGAGGTGTCCTAACAGTTTGGGTTTGGGATTTTACCCCTTTTAAAAGAGGCTGGATCGACCCACAAAAGTAGCTCCTCATTTTCCGTTCTCGACATAGTCGAGACGAATGACATTTTTCAATTTTTGTTTTAATTGCTGTAGCAAAAGAACGGTTTATTGAATTTGTAAGAAAACGTTTTCAGCACGTTATGATTTTACTATCTGTAAAATGAAATCAATTGGAATTCTCTGTCTAAATTTATTCTCCATTATTTACACCGAACGTATGTACATACACACATACACACATCTTTCTAAAAACGCAACGGATTCTTATTCTAGAGACTTGGAAACGTTAAGATATGTCATCATTTTCAGTTCGAAATATCGCACCAATTACAATAACTTTCTATAGGAATTTAATTAATTTTTTGATCATAACTGCTCTAAACTTTAAAGTCTATCAAACAATTTATCCAATATTTTATTTGAACTGATAACCGTTTTTACCACCAGTTGAAATTTCCATACAAAATATATGTACCTACGTTAGCTTTCAACAATATTTCGGTGGAAAATTTTAAAATTTGCACATTTATTATGTACGTACATTAGGGTGGTCCTCATAAAGGTCATTGTCTTATTTTAAATGAAGCACCCCCTTATTTGTTCTAAATAAATTTAAAAAAAATAATTCCGTACAATTTTAGCTCATAAGGTTAACGTCAACTCGGCCGCCAATACGTCTGAAGTTTTATATGGGAAATCCATTGTATTTTTGTAAATCCAAATTTGAAAAATCGTAACTTTGGAAATGATTGATAAAACAAAAAAAATAATTGAATTTTTGAACACAAGTTTTTGTCATATTTATAAAAATGTATCAGAAAAAAATTTACAACAGTTATTTTCCTACTTATAGCAATTTAATCAAAAATAATTTTATATATTAATTTTAATAAATTTTGTACATTTTTTGTTTAATACATTTTTTAAAACATGACAAAAGTTACAAAATGTGTGCAAAAATTCAATTTTATTTATTTATCGTTACTAAAGTTATGAATTTTAATAGTTGGATGTAAAAAATGCATGCGATTTCCTATATAAAACTTCAGACAACTTGTGGTCCGGGCTAACGTTAGTGAAATTAATTAAATTTTACAGGATTTTGTTTCAATTTATTAAAAACAAATTAAGGGGGTGCGTCATTCAAAATAAAACAATGACTTTTATAAGGACCACCCTAATGTACATAGCTTACTCGGGGCTTAGACAGGCGAGAAGCAAGTACCTTAAACTAGTAGCATTTGTATCATAAAGTTAGTTTTATAGATGTATGTGTAACTATGCTCTGTTCAACAAAAATTCTCAGTTCAGGGAAGATAGGACGTTTGTATCTTTGTCTAGTCGCATTGGCTTGCATATATCTATTTCAAGTAAAAGCTCTCATAGGGTTCCCGTACTTTGCATTATACCTCACCTTAATTCATTCTGTTCCCAAAAGCTTGAAAACAGAAAGCTTTTTTTATGAAAACCACTGAAAAAGCTTTTTTGTATTGCTTTCAATGGGTAAGGTAACTCTGTTGGAATATGTATATTTTTTTAGCTCACACAGCCAGAGCAGGGTTGTCAGGTTTTAAAAAGCGAAACCGTAAAAATTTAAATTTAAATCGTCAAATTTAAAAATAAAAAAAAAATCCGCAAATTGTAGTTTTAATATTAAAACAAATCATAATAATAAAAAAAAAAAAAAAAATAAGTAAGCAAAACAAAACCAAATAAAAAATCTACATAAAAACCTAAAAATTAAAAAAAAATTCTCTTTTGTACTTAAAGACTGTACACATGAGAGCGAGGAGCGACCAACGACCGACAAATAAATGAATAAATGGAATTTAAAACATTAATAAACCTAAATTCCTTACAAAATCTAGACAAAATGGAAGAAATATAATTGAGGATTATTTTAAGATACGAAAATTTTCATTTTAATTGCTCAAACAAGAGAATTTTAAGAAAAAAATTTGTTCCTCGCGAATAGCCGCAATTCGTTACGACTAATTTATTTTCTAAAATTTCTTATATTTAAGCAAAAAAAAATTCAGATTTTATAATTTTAAAAATACTCTTAAATCGAATTCTACCATTTTGATTAGATTTTAGGAATTATTAAGCTTTATTACTGTTTTAATTCCCATTTCTTTGTTCATTCGTCGGTCGTTGGTCGCTCTCATGTGAATGGTCCTTAAGTCCTCTTCAATATATTCGATGGTCATTATGTATGTATCCAGTATTTTATCAATAAGATCCTTTTCATAGCCTTAGAAACATGGCTAGATCTTACAGCATGCCGTTCTAAGTCAGTTTTGAGCGAACGTAGATCGCAGTCATAAATTTTGCAATGTGCTTATTCATATTTTTATACGATTTGGTTAACCAACAAAGATTATTTATTTTGCCATACATACATCATTTATTTTAGGGATGGAAGTGAAATCGAATTTCAGTTTTGGGGTGTGTTCAGCGCTTATAGCGATGAAAAAGATGTAAAGTTAAAGTGAACATTTGAGAAGAATATTAGAATTTCGATTCAAAAAATTTAAATCGCCAAAAACTAAAATTATCACATTTTTTTGGGGTACATCGCCAAACCGATTTTCGTGTCGCCAAATAAAATTTCAAATCGCACATTTGGCGATAAATCGCACAATCTGACAACCCTGAGTCAGAGTAGAAACTTTTATTATGATCAGTGTGAGTGTGCTTTGGGCATGCAATGAGGATGGTCATGGTGGATGTGTACGATATTCTGCACGGCATTACGACAACAATTCCTGTTCGTTGCGTTGTTCAGTGGTGAAGAATCTTTTTTACTGGCAGTTTTCTGAATTCAGTGTCGTGAAAGTATACACATGCGCCACTGTTTTGAAAAAAGCTCGCCCATAAGCCCTGAACTGACAATTTTTGTTGTCAACTAGTATGATATTTTAAAAATATTTCAAAGAGCAAAATAAAAATATTATTGATATTATGGAAACAAAACAAAAAAAAAAAAAAATAAAAATAAAACATGATGCACTAGTAGTACAAGAGCCGACAGCAAATTTTGGGAGTAGATGTGTAACCAAAATCTGAGTATGAGGGTTTAAAGGGATATATTTTGTGATATCGAAATCAAAAGTCTGGCAGGAATTTTTCTCAGCCTTTGGCGGGCGCAGGGAGTTGATAATAGTTATTTTCCAAATTTATTATCAGGAGTATTATGACTTCAATTATTATTTTAAGATTACATCATGATGATCTGGTATTTTCCCTAACTCCAAACACCTCAATCTTGGGGATCCCACTAATAGAACTCAAGATATACGTAAGTTTTAATAAACAAAACGCATACACAGACAAAAAGAAACTGACAAAAACGGTATCTGAATTAATCATAACAAAAAATAAGATATCAGTTAAAAATTTCGTAAAAAAAAATTCATTTTACCCCCTGCTGCTCTGGACTGGTTCTTTCTTGCCCACAATCAGTTTTTTATAAAAAAAATATTTTAAAAAATCGTTTTAGTTTTGGTTTTATTAATCCAACATAAGCAAATCAAAGCAAGCACTTGATAATTCCCACAGGAATAAAGCCGTGTGGCTGGATGTCTTTAAAAAATGTGTGGTTTTTTTTTTTTAGTAAAACGTCTATTGTCAATATTTAATTGTTAAAAATAGAACCAACTTAACTGTACCTATGAAACTAAGCCCAGAGGTTCTAAAGGAGGTTAAAAACGAAGTAAAAAAAATGGCACTTTTAAAGGCCATTTAAAATTGTTCAATCTGGAATTTAAAGTGTTTTCAAAGTTAAAACTTTAAAAACCTGTTTAAAAGTTTCAAACCAATTTTAAAACGTTAACTATTAAACTAAAAGTGTTTTTAAAGCTCTCACTCTTAAATTCGATTTAAAATGGCTTCCTTTAAAATTTAAACGTTACACTTTTAAACCAAATACCAAAGTCAAGTACAAAAAATGTACTCGAATTTGGTACATTTTAATACTAAATACTTATAACTAATTTTGATTGAAGCAAATGTGAACTATATAAAATACCAAAATTACATTAATTATACAATTTTAAAAATTTAAATTTAAAAATGAAATTAGTTCATATTACATTTTAAAATTATTATACATATGTTCAAATGCAAATTTAAAGTGATTTCTCTTACTTTTAAAGCAAACGGCTTTCCCTTTTAACTTTGGCAAATTAAAAGTGATTTATTTTAATTCTAAAGCTTAAAGTTTCAAAAAAGACACGTTTCATTTAAACTGAACCAATTTTTTTTTATTTTGGACATGACACACTTAAGATTTGCACAATTTAAATTCAAATATCTATGCGAACTTTTGATTTTAAAGAGCACTTTTTTTCTCAGTACACCCTTGTTCATTTTAAGTCAAACACAAAACCAAATAGTTTTAGTTTAAAAATACATATCTATTACAAAATAAAGAAACCATATCCCACATAGAAATAAAAAGAATCCAGTTAAATTATTTCAGCTTAATTTTATCTTGTTTTTATGAGGAAATTGTTTTTTTTTTTCTTATTTTCTTTTATAAAACTTTACCTCAAAATCCTATTAGGTACCAATGGACCGCAAGAATTTCCATTTCAATAAAATAAAAAAATAAATATTCCCGGAATTGTTTTTCTCTTCTCCAAATGTTATAGTCATACCTAACTCATGTGCAAAAATTTATACAAGTAGTTTTAATGAGTTGTTTTCTATTTTTTCTTTGTCATTCCCATCATCATCAATACCATTCTTGGTAACTAAAACTAAAAATAAACAATCAACAAGTACCTGTATATAGGTACCGGTACCACTCTTAATTCTCAGGGCATTCAAATTGAAAACATGCAACTTAATAGATTGTCTATTGTAAAACTGAAACTTCATTACTATCGTGTAAAATTTCAGAAAACACAAAACGGATGTCATCAAGTAACCATATAGAAATATACTTAAAGACCATTTTGTCTTGCGGTATTTCTCTAACGTACTGCAAATTCACGTCCAATTATCTAGTACAACTTCAGACATATCCACCCTAACAATTCCCAAAGTAAATAAATCTTTGAAGCCATCATGCAAGACGAAGACATGACGCACCAACTTTTCTAAGAACTACAACAACTAAACTTTTCTACTCTAACTCTTCATCTTTCAATTTTATCAAAAAATACCCCCCCCCCTCCCCCCGACTTCTACAACGCAAAAGTTTCACTTCAATTACACAATTTTCTTGCATAATTACTCAAATACAATACAAAAATAGTGCTGTGCCACTAGAGCGAGTGCCATTGAAACTCACCTCTTTTGTAGAAACTTCCTTTTGAAATCTCGGAATACGCCACTCCTGTCTTCTTCGTTGACGTACCGAACTTTTGCATGCGATGGCATCAGGTGTCGATTGGTGACACCGAAATCCATCTGCACGTCTATGACCAGTAGCAGGGTGAATAATATTAGAGTGGCACCGAGACTTATAGCCAGGCGCTCCTTCAATTTAACCGAGCGAAGGACTCCCATGATGATGGCTCCACTGCTGACAGCAGTTGTGGGCGGTGAAATAGTACTGGATGTGGATGTAACTCCGGCAACTTTCGAACTTCCACCAAAAAGTTGGTCTAACTTCTGACAGGCATATTCAGTAAAGTTCTGCTGCTGCTGGTGCTGCGGCGGCAACAGTGGCTTTTCAAAAATAAATTCCGATTGTAATGACTTCCGAACACGTCTACGCAATGCACGCTTTCGCTTAGGCTCATCGGCAGCAACTACTTCTGCGGGTGCAACTGATGAATCGTGATAGTTTTCTAACGACAACGACGAAACAACCTTCAAGCTATCGAGCTGCGGCAGCGAAGGGAACTGGTTGCAATGGATAGAGCTTATAAGCGACGACGTCGATGAAGGGTTCACGGACGGACTATATTCGTTGTTTAGCGGATTTATGCTTCGGTCAGCACCACACGTTGTCGGTGGGGAGGTTAGAGCGCAGTTGTTAGCACTACCGTTTAAGCAATGGTCAGCAGTATTCTTACACGCTTCTAATGTTTTGATTTGTTGTGGAGAATCACTGCGACTGCGATACACTGAATAATTCTTATCACTTGACCTATTGATATCAGCGATTGATGGTAAAAGCGACGATGAATAATTTGGATTAGCTTGTGATAAGGGTTGACTTTCGGGCGAATCTAAGGGCTGCCGCACAGTTACTAAATCTGATGATCGGTGAAAATTCTGAAGACGTTCAGCGATCGTTTTATGCTCTTTCGTTGGTGGATTCTTATCAGTACAGAGATTTTCGACTGAGGAATTTTTGTTGTTGTTTGAGTGAGTGTTGTTTGAAGAATAGCTGAAAAGACAAATAAAAACAAAAATATTAAGATTACCTACAACAAATGTAAATATTTTTGGATTTTGGCAAACATTCTTTAAAAATGGTTATTGTCTTTAGGGATTATGAGGGTATTTTAGAAATTTTTTTTTGTGTCGAAGGTAAAGAAGAATACCTTATACCTATACCTATATATCATAATTACAATTCGCCCCCATGGTGAATTTTCGTAGACAGATTAGACAACGGAGAAAGAGAGAATGTCATTAAACTTAGTTGGCTTTTTTGTTCTCCTTTGTTTCTGATTAAACATATTTAGTTTCAAGGTTAAATCTAATCGCCTTTAATACAAACATTAAATGGGTTTTTGCGTGTTATCTTGGTGAGAAGTGTTGAGTTTTACGTTGGAAATTTGTTCAATATTTGTTACTTGAGCTAAGGGACATGTATTTGGGTCATGCACAGAAAAATAGGCAACATATTAATACTATGTTATTTATTATACAGTGTGGTTCACATAAGTTGTGACATAAGGTGTGTGTTGGGTTCAAATATTTTATATTTCATGATTGAACGCGATTGCTCCAATATTTTAAATTAAAAAACATGCCAATGAATGAAAAGATCAGAAACATTTTCTATTATTTATAAAAGAAAATAATTTTAAATATTTTGTTTGTATAAACCATAACCCGAGAACGGATATAAGCAAACAATTTTGTGCAAAATAAAAATAAAGGTGCAGTGCATTAACGCCCAAAACAAAAAAGGAATTAATCCCGCGGGTGTTAATTCCTTTTTAAATATGGGAACTAACAACCGCGGGGTTTGTTTCCTTTTTTTGGCGAGTTTTAATTCCAATTTAAAATTAAAATAAACCCCATCTGGCAGGAACCTATGGTATCAGTCGGTTTGCTTTCGAAGTTTTTGTACTAAATAGAACTTTGGGTGGCTGGCTTCGAGGGTTCAAGGATTTTAACTCCCTTTTTGGGTCCTCTGTCCCGCTCACGCGACTCCGCCGTCGCTCTGCCTATAGTATGCTGAGTCGCCTGGCAGGCGCCTATGTTTTAAGTCGGTCTGCTTTCAAAGTGTTCGTAGTAAACAGTGATTTGGTTAAAAGTTTTTAAGAATAATATATGTATGAAGTGTAGGTCTGAATGCCAATTCCAAAAAGCAAAAACACCCGTGCTGACCATAATCTCGTAAAGGCTCTTACTAACATTTTCACTATTTCGAGATAATGATGAAAACACTAAATCGCCTGAAGATACAAATTGAAAATTACCAAAAAATGTTTTTGTAAAGTTTAGTTAATGTTTTATTTTTTTCAAATAGTTAGTTGTAAAATAGAAATTTGTAAGTTTTTAGGAAATAAGGTAGATGGGTCTAACACCATTGTATTTTGGCTGGAATTATTGCAATATAGACATTGATTAATTTCAAACATTATTTTTATAAAATGTTCGCATAAAACCGTGTTGAAAATTATAGAAACGAATATTTTTAAAAGCCCTAACTGATACATAGGGCTTTTTAATACAAACATGGATATGGATATACTTTCTCTATACTGTGTTATAAAAGGCCCTATATATGTCCGGGAAGCCACACATTTTAATCATCTGAAAACTAAAAAAGATCCACCGAAATAAGGTTGGTATAACAGATCTCATACATTAATCATTATAGCTTTAAGAAAAAAAAAAAAAAAAAAAAAATCGGAGTTGTGGTTTCTAAACAAACAAATGCGTTCACAATGGGCCCAAATTAGCTCTTGCGTCTCAACAAGTCTTATCTTTTTTACCTCTTGAGATTTTGAACGTATGTATGTTCTTAAGGGCCTTTTAATAAACAGAAGTGAAGATTGTCTAAAATTATTTAAAAGCAAGTGAATTGAAAAAAAAATCAGTCACTCTCAGACCTCAGAAATATTTGGATTAAATTTCTTAAACTTAAAATTCAAAGCAATTTTAACAAAACTGCACATTTTTTTTATTTTGTTTAGTTCCCTAAACTAAAGTTTACGGGCTTTTAGTTATTCTCTCATAACTGGCTACGCTGAATTTGTTAAAATTTTGGGAAAAAGTATTTCTAAAAACTGCAAACAATATTGCGTTCCAAAATATGCACACCAAATTTTTTAAACAAAAAAATGTAGATGAAAAATATTTTGTTCGACATTCTGACTTTTATACACTTTCCCATAATTATTCAATTCTATTAATAATGTAAGACGCTTAGCCACATTATAGTCTTATGCCAAAAGACCAAGTCACTGATATCCAGTAGTGCATTTTTTCATTTTTATGAATAACTTATGACGTATTTTTCAAATTTTCTCGAAAACGATCTAACGGATGTTGGTGTTTGTAATAACTCGGCGTGTTTGTTTTTTGGCTTAAAGTTTACATAGCTAATTTGTGTTCTTACAAAAATGGTCATACTTATTTCTATGACGAAAAAATCAAAAATTCAATATTGTTTAGGTATTTTTATTTTTGTACAATTATGTTATTTTGATAAACTTATGTTATCTATATTAATAGAACACAATCCTTTTTTACTTGCTCTTTAAGGCAAGTATTTTAATTTCGTGTCAAAGACAAATTTTAAAGTTTTAATCAAAACTAGCATTACGATGATGGAGAAGTCCAAAAAAGTGATTTTCGTCAAGACGTCCTTCGGTCTGTTTGTCTGTGCGTCCTAATGTACGTCGAGATAGAGCCTAAACTGTTGCTTCAAATTTTGTTGTTATCTAGAACGCGTAGCTGCCATACGACGATTTATCTTTTATTAAGTTTTTTTTGAAAATCACAGTAAATATTTTGATTAAACTTTGTATACCACGTTTTTATCAAAAAAATACGAATAACGGATATACAAATATTTTTTTTTAAATGGTCATAAATCGTAATTGGCTTGGTTAATTTTTTCATTATTTTGCAATTCAGTAGTTCTAAGTTATTCTACAAATATTGCATTCAAAAGTTGTATAAATGATTTTTTTAACGAAAAAATACAACCAAAGAAATTTTTTTTATTTTTAACGTTTTTTTCCAAATACATAAGTTTGTATTAAATCAAAAAATAAAATTTCTTTTCTAACATGTTTTTATTATTTTTTTCTTTAACTATATAAGACTATCAGTAAGCCATCACTATATCTACACAATCAATGTCTATAGCTACATTCTAGTAGTTAGCTAGTTCATGCGACCCAGTGTTACATTTTTTTTTGTAATACAAATGCAACTTGTAACTTGAGTTATGGATAGCCATGTTCATCCTGCGAATTTTGTCCCACTTTAGCTATTATTTACGTACTCTTATGTTATGAATTATTGTAAAATGCAGCTACAGTCCACTTTTTTTAAAATCCAGGCTTAATCGGGGGATCATAATTAATTATTTTACAAACTTTCAAATCATTCTATGTAGTTGTTTAGATGAACTGTGTATTTTTTTTGTTTAGTTTTTTTCACAATCAATCAACTTTTAATTATCTAGGACTCCAAATGCAACTGCAACTCTTACTGCAATTATTTATTCAGATGATAATATTGGTACGCTTTCTTAAAAATACATTAATTTTTTGTTTAATCATGTTATTGTCTTCCAACTTCAACTGCATCTATAACTGCAATTTCAACTCTCGCCCAATTTGGGTTAGACCTACGATCATAAGTTACCACTATTATTCTAAAATTGTCAGTATGAAGTATTGTTAAATGCAACTGCATCTGCATCTGCAAGTAAAACCACTCCTTGCGAACAAAATATTTGACCCTGAACCTGTCCTCTAAGAACCTACATATAACCGCTAAACACACGTTTTACTATTTAATTTGATTAGATTTTGCTCAAGTTACCCCTACCGAAATGCATTTTTGCTCCTGGTTGTCAAATTGCCAGACCGATTGCAACCAAACTTCACAGGAACACGCTCGGACTTACATCAAAGATATCTGGGTTCAATTGGTTGGGTAGTTTCGGAGTCTATAACATATTTACAATCCATTTTTATATATAAGATTTTTAACGAAAAAATAATATGAAAGAAATTTTTTTTTATTTTTAACTTTTTTTCACATGTTTTTGAATTTTTGTAAATAAACAAATTTTAAAATTAATATTTTTTGTATTAAGTTTTTTTTTTATTTTCTCGTTAATGATATAAAAATATTATCAAAGCATTTCTATATACTGTCAATGTCTAGCTAAATTCTATGTTAGCTACAAAAGCTATAGCTAGTGGGATCCAGTCGTGCAGATTTTTTCTTGCGATAAAGGTACTATATTTATTTTCCTTAACATTGCGATTATAGAGAACGTGAAAATGTGGGTCTCGCAATTCTGTCTGTCTGTCCCCGCACGTGCAGCCTAAACGGCTGGAAGGATTTTCTTCAAACTTGGTATATAGTGTTTTCTGACTAATATGCCCAGACGGTTTTTAAAATTTTTGTTTAGGACCAAAAATAACGGTACCTGCTATACAATTTTTTTTTTTTCGCCAAAAAGGAAAGTAATATTCAAAATTCAAATAAATTAAGTAAGGAAATGCTACTTTTTAATAATTTTTTTATTTTCATAAATTAAATATTTTGGGAACCTCCAGTACATCCATTTTTTTGAAATTCTCGAAAAAAGTTAAGTTCTAAAAAGTATAAACATTATTGTGAACCAAAATTAAAAAAAAAAAAATTGAAAATTAAAAAAAAAATTATTTGTATATACAGGGTGTCCCATTAACAATGGTCCAAACTGAAATTGGTGATAGGCCTGTTGATGAACTATCAGAATTTGGTAACTTTTCCATACCGAATCATAGCGGTTCTCGAGTAACGGCTATTTTTTGAAATTTGAAAAAAATCTAACTTTGAACCAGTTTTTTGCTCACCCTGTCCATAATTAATTTTTGTTTTTTACAAATTTTGCAATAAAAAAATCACTTATAGTTTCACTAACTTTACTGAGTAAAATATTTTTGATTGGCATCACCATTTGCCTACAAATCATTAGTTAATATTGAACTTTCCCAAAATTAATTTTTGACCTCAATCTTCTGATGAGCCCCCTGAATAAAATTCGTATGGCTCAATACAAGTTTTATATTTCAAAAATTGCCTATTTTTCTGTAGTTTCAAAAAAGGTATTAAACTTGCCAAAGCTATTTTTAAATAGACAGTTATAACCGTTTGAACCCAATCAAACAGGTTCAAAATCAAACAAAAATAAAACATTTTTGTTCAAATATTTCGATAAAATTAGGATTTCACTTCAAATATAACTCCGAAAGAGCTGAATTTTGGTGGAGATCTTCGTTTTGATGTCTTAAATAAATACCTTTAATTTGGACAAGGACCTTCTATTTTCTGTGGTGAAAGCGTATAAATCCAGTATTTTTGAAAATTTTTCGAAAACCATCGGCTTTTTTAAGAAGTGTCTTTGGAAAACTTGTAGCTTATAGCATTCTAAAAAACCATTAGGATACATTTTTCCGTTAGACCAATAAATTTTGAGACAAATGTGCGCAAATGCAACGGTGTGGAAAATACCACATCAAAGTATAAAAACACATTTTGTCCCCGTTTTCTCAAAATCTCTTGCTCCAACGAAAAAATAGGAGTTAATCTTTTTTATGTAGAATTTTATAAGCTGCATTTTTTCCAAAGACACTTCTTAAAAAACCTGATGGTTTTCGTAAAATTTTCAAATATACTGGATTTATACTCTTTCACCACAGAAAATAAAAAGTCCTTGTCAAAATTTAATGTATTTATTTAAGAAATGCGTATGACATTAAAACGAAGATCTCCACCAAAATTCAGCTCTTTCGGAGTTATATTTGAAGTGAAATTCTAATTTTATCGAAATATTTGAACAAAAATGTTTTCTTTTTGTTTGATTTTGAACCTGTTTGATTGGGTTCAAACGGTTATAACTGTCTATTTAAACATAGCTTTGGCAAGTTTAATACCTTTTTTGAAACTACAGAAAAATAGGCAATTTTTGAAATATAAAACCTGTATTGAGCCATACGAATTTTATTCAGGGGGCTCATCAGAAGATTGAGGTCAAAAATTAATGTTGGTAAAGTTCAATATTAACTAATGATTTGTAGGCAAATGGTGATGCCAATCAAAAATATTTTACTCAGTAAAGTTAGTGAAACTATAAGTGAATTTTTTAATGCAAAATTTGTAAAAAACAAAAATTAATTATGGACAGGGTGAGCAAAATACTGGTTCAAAGTTAGATTTTTTTCAAATTTCAAAAAATAGCCGTTACTCGAGAACCGCTATGATTCGGTATGGAAAAGTTACCAAATTCTGATAGCTCACCACCTGGCCTATCACCAATTTCAGTTTGGACCATTGTTAATGGGACACCCTGTATATATGTATAATTTTTTTATTATGTCATTTTTTGATTTGTATGTAACATATTTTTCAATTTGCTTAAAAACCTGAAGATGGGAAGATATTCTCGAAAACGTTAGTTTAAAATAAAAATAAATTTGTATGAGGATAAAAAAAAATCTATTTTTTTTTGAAAACTTAATATATTGAAAACGATTTGGTCAATATTTTCAAAACTAGGTGTGAGATAGTTTTTTATTATTTTGTAGAATACTTGAAAAAATCATCTTACTAAATTAAAAAATAACGGTACCTTTCATACAAATGTTGAAAAACCGTTAAGAAAAAAATTCTTTTTCTCGAAAACGGCTCCAAGAATTTTGATGTGAGTTTACTATATAAGGTTTGGTCAATATTTTGATGAAAACAAATATTACCAATAATGGTTAATAACGGTACCTCTCATTGAACCGATTTTTTTTGTTTTCAAATTTCTCGTTGACGGCTGCTATACGATTTCAACCAAAATTTTTATGTAAGAGCTCCCTTATAATTCAAATAATTTTGCATATACAAATTTTGAAAAACATGATTTTTGGATTAAAAAAAAAAAATTTGATTTTTTTTTTGAAAATTCAGTATCTACAGTAATATTAGATTTTATTTTTGAAAATGAGCGAAACATTTTATATATAAAAAATTAATTTTTAAGAAAGCCGCTCCAACGATTTTTATTATTTTTTTGTTTCATAAATTCATATTTATCAAACTAATCAGATGGCATACTTTATTTTGAGCACTTACTCTCAAGGCCATTACAATAATAAATTTATAGTAATTTATAGTAATAATTTATTTAATTTTTTTTTTTAACTGCTATCATAATATTTTGGAACCAATAGCTATGTACTTGTACATCATGAATTTCTAGCTACGTTAAAGTTGTTAGCTACGAGAGCAAGTTTGTTAGATCCAGTCGTGCCCATTTTTTAAATAGTCATTATACAAAAAATAAAAAAATTTAATTGGGTGGCGCGACGGCTCGTGAAGAACCAGGGCCTAGTGACTAACAACTCGCAACCATTCCTGTGTCCGCCTGTCGACAGGAATGGAAGGGACCTACAATTTTATACCGAATCCGAACGGCTAGACGAGAAGCACATATTCATGATACTCTTGAAGGATCAATGCCTCGCAAGAGGCAGTAGCCCTGAAAAAAAAAAAACTTTTCAGTTCTTAGGTGGACGAGGCTGGGAAGTGAACTCAGGCCTCCAGCGTGACAGTCGAACGCACTAACCATTACGCAACGGGCTACTACTAATTATGCATTGTTAAAAATGCTCTTAACCTCCAAGAAAATATAGAATTCTCTCATTGGTCAACATGGCTGGCGCAACCTGACCCTTGATGAACTTTCTATAGTCTAATAGGTATTCAAGTTTAACTTAACGAAATATTCAAAAAGTTTACATAAAATTAACTTTGTTGTTGATTAACATATTTATTTTTATTATATTATTATTTTACTACTAAAACTTCCCCTAACAATAGCTAATCTTTTTTCTCTGTGTAGAACACAAAAACACCAAATCCTCCTTCAGGTCATTCATTACCGGTTTTAAGCTCTCGACAAAACAAAAAAGGACTTTAAATAGTAGGAAATATAACTACAAAAATATGTATGTCTAAAAAGTTAAAACCAGCTTTAGAGTGAAAGTACCTCTACACATATACATACTTCATTTCTATTAAATAAATAATCAAAAAAAAAGAAAAAATAAACAAACTCTACTAAAGCAACACATACTCCCAGTATTTATGTGTGTCCTTTCCATTATAATAGTACAACAAAACCAAGGAGTTTTCTCCTGGTGTTTAATCTGTTTTGCAAATTATTTTAATTTCTTTCCCCTATGAGGACGTTATGATGACAACGACAGGATTTCAGGTTATTTGATATAAAAGTTTGTCCTCTGCAATGGACTTTATGCTCTGATGATGGTGGTTTGCGAAACGAAAACCTATCAAGGACACAAAGCATAGCAGAAACTGTCAAAAACAATGTTTTGGTTGTGGTCTGATGGTGGATGGTCATGGTCCTAATATAGCTAGCTAGCTACTGGCAAAACAAAAAAGTTTGTAAAAAGTGTGATTTTAAAAATGTTAGGAGTGATTATTATTTTTATTTTAATCGTCCTTTTAAACGGCGCACAGCAATTAAATATCCTTGCTTGCTTTAAATAAAACAAATTTAAATAAATTTAAATTCTGTTGAATCTTTGCAAAACAAGTGTTTAAAAATAGCTTTAATTCAGGTCCCTATTAGTAGCAATACCATCATCAGAAGTAATGGTGTGCTAGTTATGAAAAAGAAGAATTGTCAGAAAGGAACTTTAATCGGCCCAAGTTGTAGGTGTATGTGCGATGTGATGATGTAATAAGATAAAGTCCTTATTCAAAAACAGTATAATCAACAAAATCTGAAACAAAGAAAATCCTACTGCAGTCTTTCAAGTACATTTTGTCTCCATTATTATGTTGAAAACAAAATAAATACACAACAGACAATGGAATCTTTCTTTAGTCAGCAAAAGTTGATTGTTGACGAAAACTACTATACTATTCTACGTACCTACTGCTACTATGATGGCGATGATGATGGCGACAACATCAACAAAGCCCAGGAATGTTGCATGCAAATTGACAGCAAGTCAAAGTCTTTCAGTCCGCATTTTCAAAGTGGATATGAGTATATTATGTTTTTTGGTAGTGCGTCAGAGTCGTAGATAGTATAAGTCGTCGTCGTAGTAGTAGTCGTCGTCCTGAGGGGGAACTTGTAATTAAAATGGTGGCAATTGTTTCATCTATACATACTTTGCAATTACTTTGCCCCAAGCGGCAGGTAGGTATACTATTCAATGGCGAAGTATATCACACCACAGCCAAGTGAGAGAAGAAGAGCTATAAGCTAGTTTCCTTGAAAGTGACTTGGAACTAAAAGATGCAATCATCAGTCCCATAGTTTTGCATTCTTCATTATAAAAAAAATATGCCTAGAAGGTATTTTGGGTTGTTCACAGGTTCTATACCAGCTACTAACCACATGGAAACTCATTGTCATTTGGTTGAAGAAATGAAGGGAGAGAATATACAACTGATGCTCAAATGGTTTCAATAATTTCAGTTGTTAAATTTTTTGTAAAATTTTAGGACTGAAAAATTCCAGGCCTCATTTTTTCTGAAACATTTTTTTTTTTTTGTTTTAAGTTCATAGTCTAGGCTGCTTTTCCTTCAAGTTCTAAAAATTTAAAATGTTTGAGAACATCACGTTCTGCAAAGCCCAACTTTTGGGCTCAAAATTCCATGTTATTAATTTGATAAAAATCGATTTCGGCGATATAAATGTTGGTAATAGAGAAAATTGGAGGGAAAAACCGAGTTAGGGGTTGGAGAGAATATGACAAAGAACAAGGGCTGAGGAATTAACATGTTAAATGCATTTCGGTCAGAATAAATTTTGGGACCTTTAACTCTAAGGGCTAGTGTGAAGTTTGAAGACAACATGACTAAAATAGTAAACTCATGGCTAAAGCTCGAAAAAATTACAAAAAAAAAGAAAACCGAGTCAGTTCCTTACGATTTATATGCTAAATGAAACAACATTAACTAATCTAAGAAACTTGGCTAAGCCGCGAAAATTTTTGACGGAGAATTGAATTTTATAAACAAAAAATCTGAGGGATAAATTTCCATTAAACTAGAAATATTGCTAAACAGAGCAAAAGTTAATTGTTTCCCTAGTTAGATTAACTGGTATCAAGCATTTTTTTTGGCTACACTTTAAGATCTACTAAAGCCTAAGGGAATTATACGTTAGAACTGCAGCAAAGGTCAGTTTCTAGGCCCGTTAAAGTTGTTAGCTACAAAATCAGGCTCGAACGCTCTAGCCGTAGGTACATTTTATTTTACTTGTTTTTCTCCGAATATCTCGTTATTGACTTGGTTGATTTTATCATAATTTTGCAATTTGGTTTTTCTAAGTTGACCAAAAAATATTGCATTTGAATTTTGTATCAATATTTGTATCCTAAATCAACAATTTTCAAAATTTATTTTTACATAATTATATCGCTAATAAGAAAATATAAAAAATAAATTATGTAACCATTTATATACACCATTCATATCTAGCCTAGGCACACATTGTAGTTGTAAGCTACAAGAGAAAGTTAGTGCGATACAGGCGTGCCCATTTTTTTTTTTTTTTTTGTTTTATTTTTTCATAAACAAAACTAGTTCATACAAATTTAAAGATCAATGTTTTTTGACATTCTAGGCCTGCAACTCAACTGCAAAAAGCCTTCAAATAAAAGAGCAAGTGACAACTGAAAGATAATTCTATCTCACACATACAAATCGAAAGTATATGATATAAGGGTTCTTTGGTCTAAAGTTACCCAGAATTACTGTGGAGGAACATGTCCAAATCCTGCTTTAAAGGTGCCTGCACACTTTTTTGGATATTTCATTTTTACCCAGAAAAATTAGAAAACAAATTGTAAAAATCTGAATTTTTGTGGAAAGCTTTATTTAGATGCCCTTAATATGTGATGAAAATTGTTTTTAATTGCACCCCCAAATTAAAGGTAAAAGAGGTTAAAAGAGAATTTGCACCTATTTTGTTCAATATCTCAAAAATTATCAGCCTTACAGAAAAACTGTAGAAACACAAATTATAGCTTATACAATTTTACACAAGTTAGACCTCTTCACTTTTTTTAGTAAGACGAATAGTTAAGAAGCTACGAGTTGAATTATATATTAGTCTAAATTTTTACTAGTACGCTTATGTTGTTATGAGTAGAAGTAAAAAATTGCCAAAACCTCAAAAAATGTAATACATAAAACCTTCAGATGGGTATCGACGCAGAATTCCAAGATCTAAGGCATATCCAAAGTTTCACGAAATGCACGTATTGGATTTTTTAGTAGTCGCTTTTAAAAGGGGTGAAAGTAGGAGAGTAGGGGGAGGTTAGAGTTTATCACATTCAAATATTTATTTTAGTGCAACCAAAGGATATGGCACATGATATTAAGGTAGTTTTTAAAGCTGAACCAATATAATAAAAACTAAATCGATATGACTACAAACGAAAAATGTATAGTCCTTTTTATAAAAAATAGTATGCAAATAATGTTATGCTATAATGATGAAACTAGGAATAAATATTTTACTGAGCATGAAAACAAGAGTTTATAAAAATATTAACGTTGACAGGGTGTTTTTTTTTTTAGAAGGAGCGAAATCCTTTTTATTTATTAAATCTATTTTTATTGGCACTATTTATTTCAATCAGAGAAAAAGTATGAGCTAAAAAAATATTCAAATTTTTATTAAAACACTTTTGTTCTTGTGTCTTATTATTCTATGCCTAAAAAAGAAAGACGGATCAAAGATTTTCCAAAAAACATTTTTGTTTTGACTAAGCAGTCAAAGCAAAACTATAGAAACAAATTTTAAACTTTGCGCAATCTCTGCGTTTTACAGATACTTGTATCTCCTCGTCGCGTCGTGTCGCCGTCGTGTCCTCGTCGTCTTCGTTTTACGTGTCTTTGTATAAGAACTTTTTGACCGCTTTTTGTATGCTTTTATCTCAAGACTTCGTACTGCACACTTATAATATTAATGCTTTAACAGGATGCGACACAACTTC
The DNA here is from genome assembly GCA_949320155.1 of Melangyna quadrimaculata. Taxonomy (NCBI): domain Eukaryota; kingdom Metazoa; phylum Arthropoda; class Insecta; order Diptera; family Syrphidae; genus Melangyna; species Melangyna quadrimaculata. The sequence continues at coordinate 435,572,216 of OX439483.1, forward strand.
ATCCTTCTTTGGAATTAGCAAACAAAAAGTCTTTGCTGCTGCTAGAATGACGGATGATGGTGATTTAAATAAATTATGTAAACTTGGAGATCTGACAGAGGAAAGAATAACTGCTGCTATTAAAATGTGCAACAAACACGAAAGTGGCGTGTTTTCGATATTTCACTTTTTACCCAGCAAAATTAGAAAACAAATTGTAAAAATCTGAATTTTTGCGGAAAGCTTTATTTAGATGCCCTTAACATGTGATAAAATTTTTTCTTAATTTCACCCCCAAATTAAAGGTAAAAAAGGTTTAAAGAGTATTTGCAAATGTTTTTTTCAATATCTCAAAAATTATCAGTCTTACTGAAAAAATGTCGAACACAAATTATAGCTTTTATTATTTTACACAATTCTGGGTAACTTTTAACCAAAGTACTCTTATATCAAATTCTTTCGATTAGAATGTGTTAGATAGAGTTATCTTTCAGTTGCCACTGACTCAGGTCTGAAAAATGGGAGCTAGTTGGAGGCCTATTTATTCCCTTAAGAAAATTGAAAATCAAATAAATCGCTCTTACTCATTGCACTGCTTCGAAATGCAATGATTGACGGCAACCTCATGACTAAAACCATTTCGTAGTCATTTCTTTTTATTTTATTTATATGAACATCTTGAAGTGGGATTTTATTTAGATATAGCATGAAGATTTATAATATACAAATATTTTTGAATTGCTAAAAAAAAACTAAATAATAAAAGTAAAAAGCTGAAAACAAAATAATAAAAAAAATAAATATTTCATACACATATTATAATATTTATCTTTAAAAATAAAAAGTAAAGTCAAATTAAGAGTGAACAAAGAAGAAATATTAAGAAGAGATAATGCAAGACTATGATACCTCTAGGTTCTGTAGATTCTTTTCATTTTATAGAATCGGCACAGATATTTGAACTGCTTATTGTTTTGAATAAAACAGGTAAATGTGTGTTGATTGCTAGCACCAATCATGACGGAAGATCTGCAATATAGATCTCCTTTGTATGATAATATTCTTTGAATTTAATGAAAATGAATATTCTGGCTTTTCATGGAAATATAGGTGGAAATACTAGAACTGTTGGTTCTCTAGTCATCCCCTTAGAAATCACGAACATTTATTAAAAAGTCAATAAAATGAAAAAAGTACGTATACACCTGAGTGTACCGATTTGTTCTATCTTCGTTTTTATAAAAAATAAAACTAGGGAATATTTTTTGGATATTTAATTGACTGACGTTACATGAAAAAGAAGATAGCATGAGCAATTTGAAAATTACAAAATTCAAAGGCTTTATTAATGGACCGGTTGTACAAAATTGATGAACCTTCTGTTCAAGATTTTATCCTTTCACTGATATCACATATAATAAGTTCCACCATAGTTTTAGCATGTAATTGGATATTTTCACTTCATTTCAGAAATATCGTGAAACTATACGTGGCTCTAAAAACAACAAACATAATATTTGATAATCCATTGTTTGAAAAAATAAAAAATAATTAATTTTTACTTGCGATATATTATGTACTATATGGCAAGTTACAATAAATAAATAAATATAAATCGGGTGGCACAACGGCTCATGAAGAACCAGGGCCTAGTGACTAACAACTCGCAACCATTCCTGTGTGCGACTGTCGACAGGAATGGAAGGGATCTACAATTTTATGCCGAATCCGAACGGCTAGACGAGAAGCACTTATTCGTGACAAGTGATACTCTTGGAGGATTTGTCAATTCCTCGCAAGAGGCAGTAGCCCTAAAAAAACTTTTTAGATTTTAGGTGGACGAGGCTGGGAAGCGAACCCAGACCTCCAGCGTGACAGTCGAATGCACTAACCATTACGCTACGGGCTACTACATATGGCAAGTTATGGATTCGTAAGAAAATGGAATTCGAAATAATAGTTTTCACTAATTTTACGACGATAAAGAAGAACGGGAGTGGGTCCCGCAATTCTGTCTGTCTGTCCTCGTCTTTACGGCCTAAAAGGCTGCGGGTTTTTTTCAAACTTCGTAAGTAGTGTTTTTTGACTAATATGTCCACACGTTTTTTTAATTTTTTAGGACTAAAAATAACGGGTACTGCCATACAATTTTTTTTTTGCAAAAAGGAAAATAATGTTTTTCTCAAAAAGGGAAATAATATTTTTCTCAAAAACGGCTCCGATAGTCCGGTCAGGAAACCGAAACCCGTGTGTTTTTTGGGGGGAATTTTTTTTTATGATTGGAATTTATTGTCAATATTTTTAAGATGAAATTTAGCCGGGGAGTCATTTCTAAAATTCTGGCTTTTGGCCGCAATTATTAAAATGGCGCCCAACGTTTCTGATATGAGAAAATTAAAAAAATATGTCAAAAAATATGTAAAAAAAAAAAATGTGTTGTTGTATTGGTCTAACAAAAAGGTCGTGACCCCATTCCACCCAACCATAGCCCCCCGCCATAAAAAAATGTATAGATGTATTTTTAAATTGATTTATTTTATGCAGTTAAAGCTACATAATAATAACTGACTGGATTATCCAATAATAATATATACTTACTTACTTAATAATAACTATACTTTGTATACTGAATTACTGTTATGACATCAATTTGATAAAAGCTACGTTACATATCTTGTAATCAGTCATTAAACTCATCTTCTGTGTCGCTATCTTCAATGGATGTATCACAGAGAACCCCATTAAATTCTTCCTCGGCTACGACGAAAGATTCCTCTTCAAGGGTTTCAATGGATTGAGGCAATTGGATCCACTAAGAAGTGAGGACTTTGTAAAAAAAATTCAAATAATGCTACTTTTTAATATTTTTTTTATTTTCAAAAATTTGTTTTTTTATGATACCTCCAGTACACAAAAATTTTTTTGGTTTTTGATTTCCTCAAAACTGTTAAGTTGAAATTTTTTATTTTTGTGTGGTTAATCTTCTAAAAAGTATAAACATATTATTGTGAAGCAAAATTAATTTTTTTTTTATTTAAATTTTTAATTTAAAAACAAATCATTTTTTTTTTGAAAAAGAAACAAAAAACTTATTTTTCTCGAAAACGACTTCAAGAATTTTGATAAAAAGATGTGCGTTACTACTAAAGGTATGGTCAATATTTTGATACAATCAAAATTTACCAATAACGGTACCTGTCTTACAACTGATTTTTTGGTTTTAAAATGTCTCGTTAACGGCTACACCGATTTCAACCTAAATTCTTATAGATTCAATATAGCTTTTAACGGCCTTTAGTCCATAAAAATTGGCGTTTCGTCCCGGCGTTCTCACTTGGACTCTTCAGTTGACAGTGAGGGCCTTGTCAAGACGCAATTTTTATTAAATTCAGTCCAGCTTACATCAATTTTACAGCGAAAATCGAATGTGAACTATATCCAACCCAATTAGAATTTCTAATCAAGAATTGTTGGAAATTTTGTTACCCGTGGCCTGGCATTGTTAACATATGAGTGTTTTTTATAATACAAATTCTATATACTACTGAAATACATCAGCCAAGTAGAAGACTTAGCATTATTTAATTGGACTTGTTGAATTATTGATTCAATATAGCTTTTAACGGCCTTTAGTCCATAAAAATTGGCGTTTCGTCCCGGCGTTCTCACTTGGACTCTTCAGTTGACAGTGAGGGCCTTGTCAAGACGCAATTTTTATTAAATTCAGTCCAGCTTACATCAATTTTACAGCGAAAATCGAATGTGAACTATATCCAACCCAATTAGAATTTCTAATCAAGAATTGTTGGAAATTTTGTTACCCGTGGCCTGGCATTGTTAACATATGAGGACTGAATTTAATAAAAATTGCGTCTTGACAAGGCCCTCACTGTCAACTGAAGAGTCCAAGTGAGAACGCCGGGACGAAACGCCAATTTTTATGGACTAAAGGCCGTTAAAAGCTATATTGAATCAATAATTCAACAAGTCCAATTAAATAATGCTAAGTCTTCTACTTGGCTGATGTATTTCAGTAGTATATAGAATTTGTATTATAAAAAACACTCATATGTTAACAATGCCAGGCCACGGGTAACAAAATTTCCAACAATTCTTGATTAGAAATTCTAATTGGGTTGGATATAGTTCACATTCGATTTTCGCTGTAAAATTGATGTAAGCTGGACTGAATTTAATAAAAATTGCGTCTTGACAAGGCCCTCACTGTCAACTGAAGAGTCCAAGTGAGAACGCCGGGACGAAACGCCAATTTTTATGGACTAAAGGCCGTTAAAAGCTATATTGAATCAATAATTCAACAAGTCCAATTAAATAATGCTAAGTCTTCTACTTGGCTGATGTATTTCAGTAGTATATAGAATTTGTATTATAAAAAACACTCATATGTTAACAATGCCAGGCCACGGGTAACAAAATTTCCAACAATTCTTGATTAGAAATTCTAATTGGGTTGGATATAGTTCACATTCGATTTTCGCTGTAAAATTGATGTAAGCTGGACTGAATTTAATAAAAATTGCGTCTTGACAAGGCCCTCACTGTCAACTGAAGAGTCCAAGTGAGAACGCCGGGACGAAACGCCAATTTTTATGGACTAAAGGCCGTTAAAAGCTATATTGAATCAATAATTCAACAAGTCCAATTAAATAATGCTAAGTCTTCTACTTGGCTGATGTATTTCAGTAGTATATAGAATTTGTATTATAAAAAACACTCATATCTAAATTCTTATATAAAAGCTACTTTTCACTTGAAACAATTTTGCTTATACAACTTTTCGGAAAAATAATTTTTAGATTTTTAAAAAATATTGAAATTTTTTTTTTTTAAATTCAATATCTTGATAACGGGATCATGAATACTTTTTTTATTTTGTATAAAATTTTATTTTAATAAGTACCAAAAGTTGGCATACCGGATTTTATTTTTGAAAACGGCCAAACAATTTTCATGTATAAAAATTATTTTTTTTTTAGAAAACCGATCCAACAATTTTTGATTTTTTTTTATAAAATCATATGTATCAAACAAATCAGATGGCATACTTTATTTTGACCTTCGTCTTTTTTAGCCATTAAAATAACAAAGGAGAATGGGCAAACATATATGAGACGTGGTCTACTTAGTGCCCAGAAACGAGACATATAAAAATGATAAGTATTATGGAGTGTACTAACGTAATAGTATTTTTTTTTTTTTAAACAATGGGATTTGGTTAAAATAAGTGACCAACAAAATAAGAAAAACACTTTGGAAATTCGAATAAATATAGACAAATTGTTTTATATTTAGTTATACACTGCCTAAGCCCCAAGGTTTACAGGTTTGTGTCCACATTCAAATATAATGTTTTTAAACCAATTCTACTTTATAGTAGGTTATATATAGTAATAATTTTTTTTTTAATTGCTTTTAAATATTTTTTGAATGATATCATAATATAATGAGACCGATACAAACGAGTATTTACCTCATCAACTTCTAGCTACGTTAAAGTTGTTAGCTACGATAGCAAGTTTGTGCGATCCAGTCGTGTCCATTTTTTTCTTTGGTTTTATGTTTTCATTAAAAAAATTAGTTCATACAAATTTACTTAAAAGTAACAAATTACTAAATTATAGCAACATTAATATTTGAGCTTCAGCAATTTGCTCAAAAAACAGCACTTTTGGTTTTCATTATTTAGATTTTTTTGCAGCTTAAATGATGTTTAATTTGTTGCCATTCTTTTTGTGCTGTAGACATTCATTCCCTTAAGAAAATTGAAAATCAAAAAAATTGCTCTTGCTCATTGCACTGCTTAGAGATGCAATGATTGACGGCACCCTATCATGACTAAAACCATTTCAAAATCATTTCTTTTTTTTTATTTATATCCAAGTCTTGAAATGGGATTTTATTTAGGTATAGCATGAAGGTTTATAATATACAAATATTTTCGAATTCCTAAAAAAAAACTGAATAATAAAAGTAAAAAGCTGAAAACAAAATAATAAAAAAATAAATATTTCATACACATATTATAATATTTATCTTTAAAAATAAAAAGTAAAGTCAAATTATGAGTGAACAAAGAAGAGATATTAAGAAGAGATAATGCAAGACTATGATGCCTCTATGTTCTGTAATATATTCTTTTCTTTTTATAGAATCAGCACAAATATTTGAACTGTTTATTGTTTTGAATAAAACAGGTAAATGCTTTGATTGCTAGCACCAGTCACAACGAAAGATCTGCAATGTAGATCTCCAATTTATGATAATATTCTTTGAATTTAATGAAAATGAATGTTCTAGCTTTTCATGGAAATATAGGTGGAAATAGTAGAGCTGTTGGTTCTCAAGTCATGAAAAATGCTTCTCATCTTAGATGTTCAGATTCGCCAGAAAATTATTACTTGTAGGTCACTAGTTCCTCATTCTCCACAAGATGTCACGACATCAAATTAATATTTTTTTAAATACATCAATTATTGTCAATGTATCCAACAAATTTATAAAGATACCAACTTTCATAAATGGTAATTACAAAAAACGAATATACTCCTAAATATAATGCAATGTCCAAGGTCGTCAGGAAGAATCCCAGGCCCGGGATGGAAAAATCCCCGGCCACTTATATATAATCTTTTTTATTTTAACTAAATACTTACTGCTTTGACACTAGTTAGAATGAATAGAATATATTTTTTGTCAGCACAGTAGACGGAAAAAAGGGTGTCCATTGCATCATGATGGTAGGATTTTTTTATTTTTTCGAGTGAATTTTTGTACTATTTTACCTGAACTAATGAGCACGAGTGATGTTAATTTAGTGTATTCTAGCAAGGACGCTAAAGGAACGTTCGGCACTAGCTACGGTGGCAGGTATGCTGCAAAACATACGCAGACAAATTAGTCTCCAAGTTCTGTAATCAAATTACATTCAGCAAACTCAATGGTGGAAATTCTGATTCGAAATTGGCTTCATTAATGTGTTTTGATAGTTCCTGGGTCTCTTATTTTTGCATATAAAACTGATATAAAATTTCGAAATTAACCTACTAAAATTATAAAATTGCTTGTACTCGCAAAAAAAGCTTAGCAATTTTCTTTTAATCGATAACCCAAAAAAATATTTCAAAATAAGTCAGGGGCCAAAATACGAAAGCGTGAATTTTTGTTGATAGAAGTACGTGCACAAAAGGGCACGATTTCGAAATCGCGAATGATTTTTGAAATTTTCGGGGAATTAACAAATCAAGTGAGTATGTTAATGCTTGATGTGGAACGGCTCTAGGTTGTATGAAAAATATATCTCAATTAAAAAAAAAAATATTAAACAAAAAATATTGATTCAACTTATCGCTTCAAATGTCCGTGCCCTTAGAAAATCCTGGGGCTGGGCGATGTCTCCTTTAAGGCCAAGAAGGGTGGACCAAGATTTGCGATTTTTGTTTGTTTTAAGTTATCTCTTGGAATTTAGTTCTTTTGGTACTTAAAGCACTACCAGTCTTTCTTTCACCTTTTTAAGGCCATATTAAGAGGTCGCGTGGATCAATATTAATCATATTGAATTTTTGACTCCTTGGTATTTTTGACTCAGTCAGTTTTAAGTATTTTCTGCAACTCCATTGCTCCGGTTTGGAAAGTGTTGAGTCGCAAATGTCAACTTATTATTTGGACAACAGTTCCTTCTATGACTCGCTTATCAAAAGCATAATGGTAAAAGTGAGGAATGAATTATGTAAGCAAAACATTTAACATTCTTACCTAACGTAAGAAGTCTGAATTTTAGAATTTCCCCATTGCGGAGCCTTACAGTGACATATGTATCTATTCTTTCATTGAATGTATGCTTACTTCATTACGACAAAATTACTACATGCTCGAAAAGACCCTCTTTGCAAATTATATTCTCGAACTCGAGTATTATTTAAAACTATTTTTATTAATTTCATCACTTGTTTATTATACGAGTAGGTATATTGAGCTCGTTGAAAATTAAAGTTTTTAATTAGCCATATCATGCGTCCTTAGCTTTCTCTCTATTTCTATCTCTCTCTTCATAAGGATACCTTCATCAAAACCTTAGATTCATTATAAAATGAAAAATCAACTGGTTGTCAATTATACTATTTCCCCATATGTGTAGTTGTATTCTAAAAGCTAAGTGGGACAAATTAGGCTGCTTCACATCAGTAGATAAAACAGAAGAACCAAAAGCATAGATAGTATAGGACTTTAAAGTTAGTCTGTTTGTTTGTTTGTTTCTCTAAGGACTCACATGATATAATAAAGGATTAAAAAGACACTCGAGCAAATGGTCTATATATGGTCCCAGTGCTATAAAACAGTTTGCACTTAATTTAATCTCATGATAAACTAATTTTTGTGGCATAAAGTTCTCCCTTTCTACTAATATATATTAGGGTGGTCCTTTTTAAATGCCTTTGTCTTATTTTTAATGATGTACCCCCCTAATTTGTTCTTAATAAATAAAATAAAATCGTGTTAAATTTTAGCTCATTATTTAAACGTTAACCCAGCCCCCAAGACGTCTGAAGTTTTACATGGAAATTGCCATGTATTTTTGTAAATCCAAATTTGAAAAATCTTACCTTTGAATTTTGGATCACATGTACCTAGTCACTTTTGTCATATTACTAAAAATGTATCAGAAAAAAATTTACAAAAGTTATTTCCCTATTTATAGCCATTTAAACACATACTAGTATCGCCAGTGGCCGAATATTCGGCCAGGCAAAATTTTAGAAAAGCACACATTAGATTGCTTTTTTTTAGTTAACACAAATTTTGTTCTGACGAAATAATGGTAACATAAATTTCTAAATTGAAATCCGAGATAACGTACACTTTGGCGTATACGTACTTTTTTAATTTCTAAATTAAAAAAGTGGCTAACTGCATGACTTTAAAAAAAAATATAAAAAAATATTTTCCCGCTTAGTGAGTTCAAAAGAGACTCATATATTTCACCTAATCTCAAGCAAATAGTATCTTTACTTTTAGTTAAAAACAAACTTTGTTCTAAATAAGATTTTGTTGGGGAGTACAAAAAATTCAAACAACAATTGCTCTTTTTAATGCTTAAATGAAGTTGCGTGAGCGGGACAGAGGACACCAAGAGGGAGTTTAAAGCCTCGGAACCTGTGAAGCGGGCCAACCAACGAACTGATGTCCAAAATAAATGTTGTAAGACGTTTAAAATGAATTCTGAAAACAAAAGGTTTCAGAGATTTACCAATGTTAGTGAAAAACTCTAACTTTATGGAAAATTCGGCCAACAAATAATGAATCACTTCATAGGTGCACAATTAGTTATATTCGTTTTACAAACTTCCAAGGTCAGAAGACCTACGTTATTTCATCAAATAACTTTAGGTCCAACAATCGGTTTCTGGCAAATTTCAAATAAATTGTATATAATCCCCTAATACATACCTATAAACATATATACTTAAAACTAATCAGCCTTGATAAAGAGCAAATTTTTGGTTTGGATGCATATACATACCTATACAAAATATGAGTATGAGCATAATGTACATATGTATGTATATGTATAAGAGCAAAAATCATGACAGAAAACTCGCAAAATCGCAATTTTCAACCGCACACTCCCACCAAGGGTATCAAAATAAAGCTGCCAAACTTTTGATTTTATACATACATGTACATATACATATAACTTAAAAACCATTTTTTTCAAAGAACTCTCATTGATTTTTAATAAAAGCGTAATATTCACGTTTGCGGAATTGGCCTCCTGTTTTAGATATGATTCGTCACGCTTTAGATAACGTGCTTTATAAAACTGTCCATTATAAAACTCATTAAACTACACATTTCTTTTCACAAAATAAAAATATTAATTTTATTTTAGTTTTAATCTTAGTCTGCTATAAATCAAAATTAATTTTTTTATAATGAAAGTTGTTTTTGAGCAAAACTATATAGAAATGTTACTTTCTTCGCCTTACGGTAAGTCATAAAGTCCAATTTAGCACCAAAAAATCTAAACTTAGAATGTTCATCATCTCCCAAAATTTCAAAATTCTAAACCAACCCCCTAAAATGATAAAAATCAATTATCTTAAAAACTGCAAGCGACCATTACCTGCCTTAACGGGTACATGCAAACATAATTTTTGGTTTGTGCACATCATCTTGGGGCCGGGTTAACGTTAATAAAATGAGCTAAAATTTTACAGGAATTTTTTTTTTAATTATTTAGAACAAATTAGGGGGGTGCGTCATTGAAAATAAGATAATGACCTTTATAAGGACCACCCCAATATATGATTATATGTATGTATATAATACACACAATATTCACAGATAGATTTATATCCATATTTATACTAAAAATGTCAGGCAGCAAGAGTTTGTTTTTTAGTGGATACAAATTGAGTCGTTATGAAAGTTTAGAAGCATCAACGATGTACTCGTACTCTTATATAACAAAAAAAAACTGTTTAGCTGATGTTGATGATGACGATGAGACTATAGAAATATACCTCATATTCAAGAAGTGTATCTATAAATTATGTCAAGGATTATTGCTACCATCAGGTCTACCAGAAAGGAAAGCACACTTTACAAATTCAAAGCACGTCCATGACTTTTGGAAGGAATGGTTTTGTTTTTTTTTTTTTTTTGCTTTTTTGAAACATGTACTACATAATGATTTCTATTTTTGGAGTAAGTATTGGGCCAAATTATCATAAAGTAACAACTGTAAGGTAAACAGCTTTTTGACTTGAAGAAATTAAAAAAAATAACAACTAACAACAGTTTTTAAATAAAAATAAGGCATCTAGCTTCTTTTTTATTTAAACACAACTTGCTTAAAGAACAATGGAAAAATCTGGCCCAGCACCAATAAGGTATATAGGTACATATTTATGCATTCACCGTTTGTCCAAATTCGCTGTGTGACAGAAGTTATTTTATTTTGAATAAAATTATTTTTAGGGTCACAATTCCCTATTTCCTTAGTTTTTCTTTAATATTTTTCGTTCGATTTAAGCCATTAGGAATCAGTCAGTAAGAAATGTACAACCATTTTGATCGTAAGTAAATAAGGAATAAGCTAAAAATATTTTCAACCCCTAATATATATCAGGCAGTTTTGTCTAACTTTTACGAATTGCAATTTAAAACCCATACCCATTAATACCCAATTTTACTCCCATAAATGATACACAAGTTGATCATTGCTTGTTGTTTTCCAGAGATGATTTTGACATCAAAAATATTATTTAAAAGCCAGTTTTTGTGTTTTTTACAAACTAAATACTCCAAAAACTGTTTTTTTTTTGCATAAAATTGATGCTTGCGATGACTGAATATAATTTTTAAAATCTGAAACCTACATAAGTTTTTTGTAAGAACATTTATAAATTGAAAACGAATACGACTTTTATATATTTAACCAGTAAATTCACGTTGTGTTTTGCAAATGCTTCATGAAAAAGGTACACAACATTTTAAAATTTATTGGTGCTGCGAAAGCCATATGACTTTTTTCTTTTAAAATGTTGACTGGATAAACACTTCCAATTTGTCGCATACCTAAAATAATATTTCTATTACTTATGTATAAATATCATTTTAAAGTGGCATGATGCATGACAGCATGCAATGTAGATAATTCTTCATAATTTGTTATGATTTATGAGACTTGAGATGAGTCACTAAGTGCAGAAATCTGTTACTGTACAAGTCTGAAATAAGAAAATTCAAGAAATTTCCGATAAGATTTTGATTTTTCAATCACCAGGAAGGCGTTAATATCAGCAGTTTACTGGGACCACCATCAGTGCGTTGGTTAGGCCTCTTTTCTAATGCATGGTGCCGTGGTAAAAGTCAGGAATTAATTATTAATTCAAAAAAATTCGGAATTCTTCCAATGTTGCTGAAAAATTCTAAGTTTTACCGCTAAATTCTAGAATTTACCTGTTTTGGGGTTTTTCAGTAAAACTCAATATACAGGGTTCAAAAAATAGCTTTTATCATACAAAAACTAGAGTTAATATTAATTTTGAATTTATGTTTTGATTTAACACAATTTTTTAAAATGCTTAAATTCCTAAGCATAGTAGTGGAGCTATCAGAAAAGATACCATTTCAGTTCTTGGACAGATAAATATGAAGTTATGGAATAGGTTTAAAAAAACATAATAATTTCTTATATATACATATCTACCAACATAAAAAATGCAAAATTTAAAAAAAAAATGAGTAAAAAAATTGGATGACCAATTTAAATTTCTGATGTATTAAGATGCAGATACAAAAGTATTTTCAAAAAACTTCGTAAGGCTCCTTTTTTTGGAATTTTGAATTAGAAATACTATTTAAAATTTTTAAGAGCTTCTTTGTTATAAATATTTAAATAGGCTTATCCAATAATGAGAAATTCAGAAATATGAAAAAAGGAAGTTTTAATAAAAAAAAAAAGCTCGTGTAACTCAGTACTCGTGCAGAAGTGAAACTTCTTTGGCGATCTAAAAAAACTCGATTTGTAAGTAAAGGGATATTAAGCTTATAGGCTATGTGTTCTGTATCAAAATGATCGGTTGGGGTTGTCGATTTGAAGATTAAATAATAGCAGTTTGCTGTTAATTCGACGCTGCCAGAAAGTGTTATGAATCCTCCTGTACTTTAGAGCTTAAGCGATTTCATGGGACCAATCTTCTTTCGCACTCGTGCAGTTGCCAGAGTTCTGAAAGATCTTGATATACACAAATCCGCTGGCCTGGATAGTATCCCTCCCATTGTTCTGAAGAGGTGTTCTTCAATGCTGGCAAAACCACTGCGTAAGCTTCTCCATCTGTCCTATTCTACTGGTCTCTTTCCGAGTGGATGGAAAACAGCATTTGTCCAGCCAATCCCTAAAAAAGGCGTATCTTTTTCACCCTTAAACTATCAACCAATTGCACTTACGTCCCTTCTTTCCAAGGTCATGGAAACGCTGATTAATTTTCAGCTCAAGAAATATCTCGAGGAACGAAAGCTTCTTAACCCTAGAAAGATAACCTACGTCGAATTGACGTAACAATTACATGTGACTCTTATGGGACATGAAATAGGGTTATCTTTCTAGGGTTAATGACCGGCAGTACGGCTTTCGCAGCAATAGGTCCACTGGTGATCTGATGGTATATCTCACCGAACAGTGGAACAAATCTTTACATCGTTTTGGAGAAAGTAAGATTATTGCGCTTGATATTTCAAAAGCGTTTGATAGAGTTTGGCACCAAGCTCTCTTATCGAAATTGCGCGCATTTGGTTTCGATGAACCTCTTTTTCGTTGGATTAGAAACTACCTTTCATACCGTTCAATACAAGTCGTATTGGACGGTTTAAAGTCTGAAATCCACAAAATAAATGCTGGTGTGCCCCAGGGCTCCGTTTTGTCTCCGACTCTCTTCCTTATATTCATAAATGATCTTCTATCTGAAACGTCTAATTCAATAAACTGTTTCGCTGACGACAGCACCCTCAGCTTCTCATATTCGTTTTCAGATTCACATCCATGTCCTTCGGATGTGGAATTTGAACGGCAGCGTATGATAAGCTCATTAAATTCTGATCTTGACAGCTTTGTCCAATAGGGAATTAAAAACGGCGTGGATTTTAATGCTTCAAAAACTCAATGCTGTCTACTGTCGTCTAAACGAAACCCACCCCCATGCCACTATCCATGAGTGGCACTTGCATTGAAGAAACCGAAAAGCTTTCAGTCCTCAGTCAGACCACCTTGTGGAATGTGGAATGATCACATATTCGACGTCGCCAAAAATGCTGCTAAGTGCTTAGGTTTTCTTCGGCGATGCAAGAAATTTGTCTCCCCTTCTGACCTGGCTGTAATCTAGAAGGCCTTTATTCTTCCAAAACTCGAGAACAACTCTCATGTTTGGGCAGGTGCTCCAATAACCCATTTGAGTCTATTGGATAGAATTCAAAGAAGAGCTATGAAAATGATAGGCGATAGATATATAACCTATACATTTGCTGCTCTAGAACACCGCCGCAATGTTTCCTGTATTTCATTATTTTATCGTTATTTTCATAAACAATGCTCTAATGAAATAGCCAGTTGCATTTCTCCCCTCAAACAATTCAACCGTAATACTCGTGCTTCTAGCAATGCCCATCAGTTTACCCTTGAGCCCAACTTCGGACGTACTGTCAAGTTCAGGGATCCACGCGAATGTGGAATGCTTTACCCGAATCTTATCTTTCCCTCCCATTTTAATATTCAGAACTTCAAAACCAATGTGCATCGGTTCCTCCTCTTAAATCCTTCCCTATTTTCCTAAAGCTCATACTGTGTTCAGTCATATTAAGGCTAGTCACAACCCCTTTAGTGCGCGCATATATAAAAAAAAGTTTAGGAGAGTAGGTTTTACTACTATTTCCAAAAATTCCTACACTCAAAATCTCTGCAAAATCAAAAATTTGTAGGTATATGACAACTTAAATTTGGTTTTATTTATGTTTCAACCATATATAATTCAATTTTTTAGCGGAATCGGCTGATTTAATTATATTTTTTGAAATAAGCCTATTTAGAGATAAAATGATTGAAATAATTTATATCTCCCTACCAATAGGAGATAGATAAAAATCTTAAACTAGTAAAATTCTTAGAATTTCATTATCTATTCACTTAAATTCAAAACTCTAGCATTCTTATTAACGAAATTAGAAAATAGAAATAAAAGGACATTTTCCATTTTATCTGCTACAATAATATAGATTATCAAAAAATCCAAACTTATTGCACTATAAAATATATTAGCATATCAAAAAATTTGTTCACTTTTTCTCTACCTCCCATCACTTAGCTAATCATTGATCTCAGCGTTGCACATGCGGCGTTACATTTTTTCGTTTCACAAAAATTCGACCTTGAAATATCTCTCCCAACGTGCTCAAAGAAGTTTCACTTCAATAACAATAAAGCAAAGTAAAGTTGTGTTTTCCTAAAAAGTAAGCCACACTAATATTAAAGATAAAATACATTTTTCTTATTAAAATTGTTAGTCATTTTTGAGAAAAACTAGTGCTTTCTTAAAGGTTTTTCAATTTTTGTATGGTAAGTACCGTAGTTTTCTTCTTGTAAAAAGATTTTTCAAATATCTATAAAGGAGTTTAAAAATCAATTCGTGCAAAGTTTTAAAAAAATTCAATAAGTATTTTTTGAAATACATATTAAATTTTCAAAAGAAAACAATTTAACAATTTCAAAAAAAAAAACAGTTTATAAAAACTTGTGTATACTTTTACAATGTTATTTTAAATTTTCTAGAAGCTTCTTAATAAAATTGAAATAAAATGCACGACTGCTAATATGCTAATAAATAATATGAATAAATGAAAATAAAAATTTTAAATCGTTGAGCGGTGTTAAAAAAAAATAATTTTTACATATAAATTTTTTAAAACATTTGGAAGGTGAATTTAAAGTTGAAAATTTGATTTTTTTTTTATCGGAAAAACATTTTTTTGAAAATTTTGATACGCAATATTAACTAATTTTTAAAGGTTCATATGCTTGCGCAGAAAAAACATATTTTATTATCCAATAATGGGAATGTCGAAAATATGAACACTGACATCTATTATGGTAAATACATACTGTTATTACCAAAGCAAAACCAATTGTTTTCTAAATAAAAAATAAAATAAACTTAAAAAATATAACATCTTCTTATCAAAACACTTACCCCCTTATTTATAAGGAAAAAATAGTTATTTCAGCTCCCGTGTTTAGAAAAACCACACCATGGAATAAGAATGTTCCGGACTCAAAGGAGCAGTAAGCAATTTCCTTTATTTTTAGTCTGGACAGTTCTTATTTCATGTTGTAATTTTCCTAAACACGGGAACTATAATAAGTATTTTTTCTTTATAAATACGGGGGAAAGTCATTTTCGAGAAAAAAAAATACATTTTTGAATTTACAAACATTTTTTTTTTAATATTCTAAAAGATATTAAAAAAAACTACGTTACCCCAAGTTTTAAGAAAGTTAGCCAAGTCGTTGTCGAATTATTGAGTTCCCAAAATAAAATTATTTAAAAAAAAAAAATTGAAAAAAGTTTTTTTTTGTTGTTAAATTTTGGTTTACAATAATGTTAAAATTTTGTAGAAGTGTCACCACCAAAAAAATGAAATGCATCAACACAACTGCTTTCGAGAAAATAAAAACTATAAGAACCAACAAAAAATATAATTTGTTGAGAAAAACTTATCAAAAAGTAGTTTTTTTTTAATTAAATTATTTTATTTTGTTTAAGAAAATTGTTGGATTCATTTTTAAGAAAAAAAAAACTATTTTTCTATTCCATAGTTACCCACATAATCGCATTCAACCATCCTTGCAAAATATGATTATTCAAAGCTCTTTTCCTTTTAGTCCATAAACGAAGAAAACACAACACACACCGTTATACCAACCAACTAAACCATATCACCCATCTTTGGCCAAAGTTGAAAGGATTACTTGAAACACCCCAATTCACTTATACACATCATCACTCCTAAACATCAAACGCAAAGAAAAACGATACAAACAACGAAGAAAAAAAAGTATCCTTACTTAAAAAAAAAAAAAACAAGAAGACAAAATGAAAATCTTGCAAAAAAAAAGACATCAGGGAGCAAAAAATATGGAGAAACGGACAAAATTCTATCCAAATTGCATTACACTCCTCGTTAGCATGGAATAAAAGAAAACACACAGGCAACATGACAACCCACGATGACGACAAACGTGGTGAGCCCTCTTATTCCTGAGGCTTGCTTGTCGGTGGTGGAGCGGGGCTGGGGGTTCCCCACCCATGCCCGCACCTAAATCACAAAGGGGCGCATAAACTAATCTAAGACCTTTTTAATAGTTGTGCTGCGATGAAGGACGAAGGATGACGTCGCCGGTCGCAGTGACATTCTTTTCTCGCAGTTCTTTTTCTTCATGTATGAATAGAAAGTTCATGATTTGTTTGCTCTTTTCGTAAGAATCAAAAAAAAAAAAAAAAAAAGTAACAGAGTTGCCGTTTATAAGTTTTAGAAATGACATGTGAATAAATGATTGGATGATGCAACTGTTAGACTTGGAATACATTTGCGCTCTCCATCGCACGACTATTTAATCGCAAAAAATGAAATACGTGAGATTCAATACAAATGAACCCACTTGGTAACGAAAAATTGCGATTCCGGAAATGGCGATTTGATTGTTGCGAAACGGGAAATGCGCTTGAGATTTTTTTGGTCGAAGGATATTTTAACCATGTGGTTTTCTGGCAAGTGATTATTTAATCGCAAGAAAAAACTTTTATTAAAAAATCAATAAACGAAGAATATTGTGTGTACGCCCTTGTGTACCTACCTGTGTTTAACCAGTTTATTTATCTGTTCGACGTGTTTTTGTAAAAAAAATTGAATAAATAGGCAATAAAATGGGTTTGATAATAAATTGGGGGAAACCGTTATCCGCATAGGAAAAGTTGTAGCACAGATAACTAGGTGATGCTCTTGTATTGACATCCAAAAAATGAGAAACTAGTATTCACAGTGAATCAAGACATTTTTAAGTTTTATAATTTATTATATGTTTATGAGTTCTTTCATGTTTTTATATTTTTGCTATATGGACAAAAAAAAGTTATTTTGTATCAACTAATAAAAATTAATCTTTTTCTTCATACACTCCTCGTCAACTGAATACGCACAAACATTTTTGAATATATTTTATCCATTTTTTCCAAACAGTGATGGTTATTATGCCATCTGTTGATGGTAAAAATTTTCGTAACATATAAATAACAGAATTTCAAAGTTTTATCCAAAAACAACCGTGAGTTTTTCCTTCAACCACTTCCAAAGTGTAACTTATGCAAAGTAGAAGTTTTTTTTTGAGTCAACTGAATAGGTACAAAAATTAAAATTGGTATTGGAATGGAATGAAACAAGTTTTTGTTTAAGTTTAGTAGTGGGTACTTCCACCTTTATTTTTAATTACTTCGTAAATTCGATCCGGCATGGAATCGTATAGCTTTTTAATGTAATTTAACGAAATTTCGCTCCACGCTAATTTGATTGCAGAAATTAAGGTTTCTTTGTCTTCGAACTGACGACCACCCTCATAAACTTTGCGTACTAACCATTCCCAGACATTTTCTATGATGTTTAGATCAGGTAAGTACGGCGGCCATTGAAGCAACTGCACTTGTTGCTCCTCTATCCATGTTTTTATTATGCGCGCTGAGTGAATAGGCGCATTGTCATGTTGGTAGGTCCAGTTTATGGGTCCAAAGATGTTAGAAAATTTAGGAAAATTTCTTTCCAAAATTACTTTATACCCAGCTGCTGTCATTCTTGATGTAACAACCTCGAGCTCAACTGTTCCATAATAACTGACTGCTCCCCATATCATGACACCTCCTTCACGACTATGATGGCGCTTTAAAAATCTTTTTTCTTTTCTTAAGTCGTGAAAATAGAAGTTGAACCCATCAGGGCCATCGAAATTAAACTTTTTTTCATCTGAAAAAACCACGTGATACCATTCTTTTTTCCAACTCATGTGAAGTCTTGAAAAATCTAATTGCAACATTTTCCGTCTCTCGTCAAGTGGTGGTTTTTTCTTAAGTTTCATTCGTTTAAGATGGCTTGAGTTGTTGATTACTCTTAATACTGTTGAGCAACTTGCGTTTATGCCGACTTTTTGTTTTATTTTTGCCACAGAATCAGAAGAATTTGATGCACATCTTAAAATTCGTTGCTCTCAGCTGCTGTTGTTGCTGTTTTCTTACCTCCCTTCATGTTTTTGCCGTATGCATCTTTATTTTTCAAGTAAGAATAAACTACATTGAAACTTCGGCCAACTTTATCAGCTATTGCACGTCCAGTTAGGCCTTGGTCTCTAAGTAAATCGATTTTAGCTTTTTCAACACTGTTAAGACACGTAGATCTACCCATTTTTCTTAAAATTTGAAATCAAGAATTAAATTTTACTGAAAACACTAAAATCGTTATTTTAAACTGTCAAGCACTCCAAAAAACTTATAAACAACGAAGAAAATGATGTTGTACCTATTCAGTTGACTAAAAAAAAAACTCCTACTTTGCATATAAAACACTTTGCAAGTGGTTGAAGAAAAACTCACGGTTGTTTTTGGATAATTCTTTCGGAATTATCTGCTTAAGATCTTAAGGGAATAGTTAGCATCAACAGATGGCATAATAACCATCACTGTTTGGAAAAAATGGATAAAATATAATCAAAAATGTTTGTGCGTATTCAGTTGACGAGGAGTGTATATATACATAAAAATGGATGTTTGTATGCTTGTAAATATGTTACTTGTGCATATGTTATAGACTCCGAAACTACCTAACCAATTTTTGGGATATCTTTGATTTAAGTCCGAGCGTGTTCCTGTGAAGTTTGGTTGAAATCGGTCTGGACATTTGTCAACTAGGAGCAAAAAATGCATTCCGGAACGGGTAATTTGAATAAAATCCAATGATATCAAATTGAAAAATGTGTTTGAGAAGTTGTATTCAGGTTCTTAGATGGTAGCCTGGGGTCAAACATTTTTTCGCAACCATGAGTAGCAGTTTTAGTTGAAATTGCACTTACAGCACATCAGTAATCAGTGCAGCTTATTTTATAAATACGTCGGTAGCCATCAACTAAGAACATGTGTCTGAGAAAGGCAACAACAATTCTTTTTTTTGACAGAGCGAAACACATCTGCACTATAGGTCGCAAAAACCTTCCAAATTAAAATAATTCATAATTCTAATCAAAGTGGAAAGCCATTCGCAGAATGAACATTAAGGAACTTCCACAAATGAAGTTACACATTTGCATACAAAAAATGGACTTTGGTCTATTCATTTCTTTTTCTTTCCAAAAAATTAAGCAAGATTCGCAGGGTGTACGTTGAATCTAAAAGTGTAAAAAGAAGTCTATTCTCTAAATATACATTTTAAAATAAATAAAAAAACTTAGCACCTGAGCATCTTATAGGTACTTACTTACTTACTTTACTTTTGATGGCGCTCACAGCCCAGGATGGGCTTCGGCCTCAACTAACAAGCCCCTTCAGCCAGCTCTGTCCGTAGCTAGCCGCTTCAAGTTGCGCACACCGAGTGCTTTGATGTCGTCATTCACTTGTTTGCACCACCTGTTACGGGTCCTTCCTCTGCTGCGTACCCCATCGGGGTTGGATTCGAAGACTCGTCGGGCAGGTGCGTTGCTGTCCATACGCTCCACGTGCCTCAGCCATCTCAGTCGCTGTATAGCCCGTATAGCTCGTCGTTAAATCTTCTCCTCCATACTCCTTCGATACACACCGGACCGAAAATCACACGATTTTTATCCGAATCTTTCAGTGTCCATGCTTCTGACCCATAAAGCAGGACCGGGATGATTAGGGTTTTGTATAAAGTCTCCTTGGTTCTCTGAGAGAGGGCCTTACTACTTAAATGCCTTCTTAGACCGAAGAAACAGCGGTTGGCAAGAGTAATTCTTCGCTTGATCTCTGCACTGATGTCATTCTGCGATGTAATAGTGGAGCCCAGGTAGACAAAGTCCTTGACAACTTCGAAGTTATATCTGTCCATCGTGATATTTTGCCCGAGTCGACGATGTTGAGATTCCTCTCTCGATGACAGCATATACTTCGTCTTGTCCTCATTAACCGCCAATCCCATTCTAGCCGCCTCCGATTCAATGCTCGCAAATGCCCCTGCCACAGCTCGCTTCGTTCTGCCGACAATGTCTATGTCATCCGCATATGCAAGCAATTGAACGGACTTTTGATAGATTGTACCGCTGGTGTTGACATGTGCGTTGCGTACAATGGCTTCAAGAACGATGTTGAATAGGTTGCATGATAACGCGTCGCCTTGCCTCAATCCTTTCTCAACATCAAAGGAATTGGTGGTGTTCTTACCAATTTTGACGGAGCAGCGAGATTTCTCCATCGTCATCCTGCACAGGCGGACGAGTTTGGCAGGGATGCCGAGACTCGACATGGCTCTGTATAATTCGTCCCTTTTCACGCTATCATACGCGACTTTAAAATCGATAAAAAGGTGGTGTGTATCGATCTGGAATTCCCGGGATTTTTCTGAAATCTGTCGGAGTGTGAACATTTGATCGACGGTTGACTTGCCTGGCCTAAAACCACACTGATAGGGGCCGATCAGATCGTTGACAAAAGGTTTTAAGCGGTCACACAGAATAGCCGACAAGATTTTATAAGCGACGTTTAGGAGACTAATTCCTCAGTAGTTGGTACATTTCAGAACATCTCCCTGTTAATGGATGGGGCACACTATACCGAGGTTCCATTCATCGGGCATACTTTCCTCCGCCGCACTTCGGTTAGGTCGGGTGGACGGAACTCTTGACCATCATCGTCCAAGTTGAATGGAGCATTCTGCCTATTAGCGGCATCTTGGCTGTCTCCGCCATTAAGCAGTATAGAGAAGTGTTCTTTCCAGATCCTCAGCACTGACTGTGTGTCTACTGCCATATTCCCACTCTCATCTCGGCAGGCTTCTGTTCTAGCCTTGAATCCTTGGGTGGATCGCTTCACCCTCTGATAACATTTTCGAACATCTCCCCTACCGCTACAACCCTCAAAAGACTCTACCGCCCGCTTTACGTGCTCTCTCTTTTTCCTCCTGAGAAGTCGGCGTTCCTCTTTTCGTTTCAGCCCGTAGAACTCCCGGGCCACTCTCTCAGCAGCTCTTGTTCGAGTCTGCAGCATTGCCTGGTAGGCCTCGTCCTTAGCTGCATGCGCTAGCCGGCACTCTTCATCGAACCAGGGGTTTCGTTGTATTCGCCTAGTGAAACCCAGCACATCAGAGGCGGCACTTCTGATGGCTTGTTGACAGTGTTCCCACTGGTCCCCTGCACTTGATGCTGGTGGCGGACCTCCTGAGAGATTAAGAGTTACGTGGTCTGCAAAAGTTCTTATAGGTAAAGCACTTTAAATATTAAAATAAGCCTGACAAATAACAACACAACTTTTCCAATTGAATTAATTTTTTCAAAATTAATTTTAATTGACTTTTTTCTCGCAAATATTGTTGTTTTTTTTTTTCAGCTAATTTCACATGGACTGAACTTGTTCTTAATCTCATATTTGGCTGATTTGTTTCCAAAAGTAAATATCTTTCTTTAATATTTAAGCATCTTTTTTATTACTTTATACAATAATTGAATTATAATGTTGGCCAAAACCCACCACACAAAACTATTTTTTTTTAAATCCTTTATAAAAATATGATAAAAATTGTGGTTAATATTAAAACTTTTGCAGTGATGGCAACCTATAGTCATAAAATGCACAAATTTAATTTAAAATGCATGTTGTGTTGAAAAATAAAAAAAAAACGACAAGAGTAGAGAGGACGCCAAGCTACTACCAAGCAGCAGCAAGCCAAACTTGTTGGGGGGTTTATAAAACAACAAAATCACAAAGGCAAAAGGACACAACAGGTTCTGGAACAAGGACCAAAAGACTTAGTTTAAAAAATAAAAATAAAAAAAATACTATACCTACACAAGGTAAAATTATAGGTAGTATGAACATTGTAAATATATATGAGTTGAGTATAGCTTTAACCACATACATATGTACATACAAACAGAACATACAATGCGGCACTGTTGCAAAAGGATAATGAAAATGAAAATCGCCTCGAGCAAATTAAAAATTCATCTTACCTTTGATTATAGCACAAGGAGGAGTGTTTCCGTTTCGAAACGAAATTATCCTCTTCGGTGGTTGCCTGGCCGAGACTGGGACCGGTACTGATGGGGCCGGTCTTTGGCCACCCCAACGGCAAAGGAAACGGACCAGGATAAGGAGTTGATGGCGATGGGGAAGCATTGAAAGAAAACTGCAGCAAAGGTTGATGCCAATTACCAAGGTGTTGCTGGGTTTCTTCGGTAGGTGCCCCTACCATTTGTGTCATCGTCATGGTTCGTTCGGTTGTATCCGTATCCGGCTTTAAATGTTCCGCAGTTTCGCCTCGGGACAAACACAAAGGATCACTAACACTGTTGGGACTGCCATCGCTAATAGAATTTTCCGGTAAATAAGAAAAGCCATTCGTTGGAGATGGCGACAACGACAGCGACGACGACGATGACGACGGCGAAAGCGATGGCGACGACAACAATGGCTGCCCATTATTGTTGTTGTTTGTATGGTGGTGGTGGTTTTGTTCTTGTTGTTGTTGTTGTTGCCATGTGACCAAAGGTTTATGCCAATTTTTTCTTTCGAACCATTGCCAAGACGGTGATCGAATTCGCCGCTCTGAATCGGCAATCATCGTTTGGCTAGTCTTTGGATGGTCGTTGGATGTTGATTGCGATGGCATTATCTTCATCTTTTGTCTGGAACGGTGATGGCTCTGATTGAAGATGCATCCAGAATGATGATGATGATTATCATTGGAGAATTGTTCATCAAGCGTCTTATTTGGTTTATTTGCAGGGATACAAGTTGCGCTATCGGCTAAATCAGACTTGGGACTTTGGCAATGGGCAGGAATTTTAAGCTCTTTGTCCTTGCATTTGCTTTGTTCGTTTTGATTTTCTTTTGGTCTGCTTCCAATATAAGTGAAGTTTATTTGAAGTTTATCGTTTGGCCGAGCTAGGCGGGGGGATGATGTTGGTGGCGGTAGTGGCGGTGGTAGTGGTGATGGTCTTCGCGTTACCTAAATGGATTGAGGGGATTTTGTTTTTTTTAGAATGTTGGTTTTTCAGCAAATGGATGTAAGTTCACACAAAAGCCGTGGAAGTCCTTGGGCAATCAAGCATGCTTTAGCAAAACCATGAGGTTGTTGGCAAAAATCAATGTACATCACGATGTCATGTCATGTTAGTTTTTTTTTTTATTATTTTATTTTAGAGGATGAGGATTTGGTGTTTAACATAAAATGGCTTCAGGGATGGATGTGTGTATGCACAATTATACCTACCTACATTTATAAATACATTCATATGTAGGTATTGCTTTTTATATTTTTGTATTGAAGTTATATTTGGCTCAAATTTCCTTTACGGTAGAACAGACCGACATAGGCGCCTCCCAGACGACTGAGCATACCCTAAGCGGAGCGACGGAGTCGCGTGAGCGGGACAGAGGTTCCGAAAAGGGATTTAAAATCCCTTAACCCGCGAAGCGGGCCACCCAAGGTACTGTTTACTACAAAAAACTTTGATAACAGATCGACAGACAACATAGGCGCCTGCAAGATGATCAAGATGATTGAGAATACCCTAAGCGGAGCGGCGGAGTCGCGTGAGCGGGACAGAGGACTCAAAAAGGGGGTTAAGATCCTTGAACCCGCGAAGCGTGCCACCCAAAGTACTTTTAATCGAAAAAAACATCCTAATTCGCAAAAAACTTTCCAACAAAAAATCCCAAACCAAATCCACACGCCACACAACACTTACCATAGCCAAGTTGTTGAGTAGTAGAAATGTCACAATAATTTTATAATTGTTTTATTTAGTGGCCGCAGATTTTATGCATATTGAATGCAATTTTCTAACTTTAAATGTTTTTTAAAAATTGAAATAAAAGTTTGTACATATTGAAATTGTTGAATTAAATTAATCTACCCAAAAAAAGTATTCGCGTGTAAAAATGTGAGGTATCTCAAGGGAAACTTGAGTAGGGAGTGTGTAAAAAGAGTGCCAAAATCGAAAAATTAAAACATTTTTTTAATCATATTTAGGGGTGTGTCCTCACTGCAATATTTTAAAGCTATTCTATAAAGGCCCGAAGCTTACTGTAAAAAAAATCAAAATTCTAGGCGTGCTAAATAACTATTTAAATTTGTATTCGCTTGAAAAACTTATTTTAAAATTGTATTACGAAGGTTTGTTTAACAGGACATTTAATAAAGAATGTGAGCCTCGATATTTTGCGTAGTAAATAAGTTTTAATATTATGAAAATAATATAAAAAAAAATTATTTCATTATGATTAAATAAGTATCTATTTGTTTTCGAAGATTTCACGATAGAGAATTGTTGGCGAGGTAATATAAATGTGTTAGATATCTACCAGCAGCAATGTGCATTGTAAGTTTGGATGGAAAAATGCCGCCCCGGGCCACCAGTGTACGGGGGCCTCACAATCCAATTTAACCTCCATAACTGTTCATTTAACAATGAAACAAAATATGTGTAGAATGGATGTACATTGGTATATATGTATATTTTAAGATTTTAAGAAAAATACGTTCATATGAACCTACCACCTACTAATTATATTTTTTTTCGTAATGTGTCTATATCACACATGAAGCAAAAGCAAAATTGTATGGGTCCCCACACTCAAATTTTGTTTTGTTCAAACTTAGTTTTTAGACGGGTGGGCTCATTCCACTCAATAAACATTTATGTATTTACATAATCTATAAAGACATACATATATGTACAAGTAAACATATGTATATAAAAAAATCGATGTAAGTATATAGGTACGTTCCATATAGACTCAAAATGACGAGACCGATTTTGACCAAATTTTCAGCAAATCTACAGATTAGCCTATACCAACTGAATCAACAGAATTTTTGTTTGGATTTTTGTTTGGTTATATTTAAGTGTTTCCCATACAAAGCAGGGGGTCGGTCGCTAGTTTTGAATAAAAGCTTTTATTTTGTTTTCTATTCATTGTTTTTTGCACTTTACATGTTGGTTGGTATGCCTATAAATGCTGATGTGTTTTCCTAATTTCTTTGCCCGTTATTAACACCCTTTTCTCAATATTTTCTTCGCCAAAATGTTTTGTTGTATAATTTTTCGCGAAAAAGTTTACAAGCTTTGTGTAAGAACACATTCTGCTTAAGTAATGACATCAAATAGAAGGGTTAACAAGAAATCCCATCGAAATCTGCTGGGCTCTGTAAAAGAACTGCAAAAATAGGGCATAATTAGTTGCATCACTTGATTAAGATCAATTCAGAAATCTTTCAAAAAAAGACAAAATTAAAAAAAAAAATATTTAATTTATATATAAAAAAAATAATTTAAATATTTGTTGAATATTTGAGTATGGCCAACATTTTGTGACAAAATCTCTATTAGAAGGTTTAATTGAAGGATTCAGATTTTTTTATATATTCGAGACCAATCTAGACCCAGTCATCACTGAAAGCTTCTATTAAGACGTCATCATCTTCAAAATGTCTACTGAGTTCAAAAACTTTCTTGAAGTAGCCAGGTCCAAAACGTTTTCAACGATGTTTAAGCCAAGTTAAAAGTCCCGTCCCGGTAAAAATCCCATTTTTGTATTCTAAATCCAGATTTTACCTGACTTGGAAGTGTGAATAGGGGCCAAGCCTTGTAAAAACGTCGAAGGTACAAGTTAGGTACACGTTCCAGCAAACATTAATTAAATATTTTCTATCATTGTTGTAGGTCTAAATTTCTATTCGAAAGCGCCATATTGGGTTATAGAAACGAATATAAAGTTAACAAGAAGTATTATCTGCATCTGAAAATAAAATCAGGCTCTTTTCTAAAGAAGAATAAAACAACGAAACAAAAAATATTTCAGACAAAAGCTCTTATTCATACAATTTTGCCAAACAACTTACATAAAATGTTTATAAGGAGATGGGTAGGGTAGGTATAATAAGGAAAAAAACGCAGGTTGTGTCACTGTGTGTGGTATCGCGTTGTTAAAGGGCTGAGAGAATTATTGAAAAGTAGGGCCGCCCACGAGACGAGACTCCGCTAGACTTTTGTAAGTCTCGTCTCGGTCTCGTTAAAATCGAAAATTTTCAGTCTCGTATCGTATAATTAAGTCTCGTCTCGGTCTCGTCTCCGAAAAATACGATTTCTGGACAAACTGTTGATTTATTATTGGAACGAAATATTTTCATTTGTCGTTTGAATATGTGCAGAAGAAAATAAATATTTAACTGAAATTGCATTTTTTAATTTATTAGACTCTGTAAATTTCAGTTCAAATATACAGTCTCGTCTCGGTTGCTTAAAATGCAGTCTCGTCTCGGTCTCTTCATGCGAGATCGAGATCGAGACTAAGACTTTTCTCGTCTCGTGGCCAGCCCTATTAAAAAGCCCATACAAAAGCAAAAGCTCTGAAAGCAGGTCGCAATATTGGAACCCACAAAATTTGTATCAGATTCGTCTTCTTGGTAACTTGTTATTCTTTGGTTATAGTTACTGACGTCATAACACCTGACGTACGACTGCGATGTCTAAACGGACAAAGTTTTTTTTCTTCTGTAAAATATTAAAATTAAAAATTGGAAAAGACAATATATATTTTCATTCGTAACTCGAAACGACATTATTCATAGGAAAATTCATTCGCAATCTCATATAACCTTGACTTTAGAATGGTTGATTTAATATTTTTTAATAGTGGGTATGCGAGATATTTTTGCATATCATTTTTGGTGTCGAAAGACTGGCTTAAACGCCAATTTAGACGTCATTTAAGGGACTGAAAATGTAATTTGAGGCAAACCACATTTCTATACTCATTTTTTCGTCCCTATCTTATTTCTTCCGCTGTGTATGTTTTTAATTTTTTTTGCAGTATTTGTTGGTATCCGCAAGATAATTGTGTAAAAACTGCGGAACTTATTTTCCGTTTGCTTGATTTTTCTCGGCCTAAGAGTTAAAGATTTTTGAACGCATTTATGTATTTTTACTTTTTCTGCTTCCGTAAACCCCTTCCGTTGCCCTTTCTTAAATTTTTAAAATTTTTGTTTGAAAAAATCCATTCCGTTAAATTTTCAACGCGAAATTCACCGTGGCCTCAATCAAGTGGCACAACTTTTTCGACCTTTTTTTCAGTTCATTTACAAAATCCGTGATATTTCTTTAAATATTCTTTAGTTTTGAATCTTTATTTTTGCAAAATATGTGTATGTACCCACACCTAGTCAATTTATTTTGGAACACAATTTGTTAAGTAGATATTTATTGTATGCAATATTAATAGCGAATAAAGAGTAAAATAAAGAGTGTTTTATAATTACTATGGTTTATGTTTTCTCCGTCGTAAAAGCTGACGTTATTAAGACTACAAATATCATACAAGGGGCCTCATTTCAATTGCCGCCCCGGGCCTCCAACAAGCTTAGTCCGCGACTGATGGTATGAAACATTAGAGTATGAAACCTATTCACTTTCGAAATAAAATTTTTGTATAGCGAGTTAGCCCAGTTTGTAGCGCCATGGACTGAAAATCAGAAGATCACGGCCAACTGTTTTGTTGTTTGCCTGACGAGGCAAAAGGGTTCATAATCGCTAAGGCCCTTGTTATAGCCTTTGCTAACCCTTGCTAGTTCGCCAGAATCTATGCACAACTCTCTAGTGCTTTGTCGTAAACGCGATTGTTCCTCTAAGCGGTGATATTATACTAAACTTTGACCAAACTTTACTTTAAATTTTAATCTGAAACAAAGTACCCTGTCTGCTCTGCTATATTTTATAATAATGGCCTGTATATATTCTTAAAAACAGATACATATTTGGATATTATGCGCAAAACAAACATTTTACACTGATTTTCAATTTATTCGTCCTGATTTATTCCATATACATACTTTAATTTTTTTATTTTGTATTTTCTTAATTGTTATTCACTCAATGAAATATCACGCTCCTATTTGGAGCTAGAATATAAAAACAACAAACAAATCGTCAAGCGGAATTCCAAAACTTCTATACCATGAGACATAACGAACCATAATCAAAGTCAAACAACAAAGGATGATGCAATGTTTACTCCTTTTCTGGCGCTATTTCTCTCATGGTGATGTTAAAGTAGCAATTTCGTTAGTATTTTTTTAAATTTAGAAGGATGGAAAAACCAAAACACATATTTAAACAAAAAAAAAAAAAAAAAACACGACCCAACACAAAGCACACAAAGTTTAGTTTTTTTTTTTATTTCACAGCAAAACAACAACCCAATGCAAAAATTTCAAAGGGAAAACTCTTTTAGAAAAACAACAAAAAATAACACAACAAGCACGCAAAAAACGGTTCTTTTGGAAAAACATTCATTTGTCAGAAGTTAAAGTCTTCTCAAATGCATCAGTAAAAAAAAAACACGCAGCAGCAGAGGATGCGGTGGGAGGGAACACAAAGTGTCTACCTCAAAGTTTGGCATTTGCCTTTATTTAATTTTTGTTGGTTTTTGTTGCGTTTTTTGTTTTGCATTCGTTTTGCTGTGACATGTATTTCAATTTTGGACCGGCTTCGACGTTGGCATTGGCGTCGTCGTCGTCGTCCTCGCATAGCCCTTTTGCCTTTCGATTCCGACTTTAGCTTTGACTTCGACAACAACAGTCGCTGTTAGTTGAGTAGAGTTTAGCTATGGTATTGGTAGCAGTGTTTGCGTTGATACTGTTGTCGTTGGCGTTACTGGTAGGTACGAGTACGAGTACTTGTTTGAAATCCTTCATTGATGGAAACTCTTGGTTAGTTTTGTAGTTCGAGGGCACGACTACTTCTGTGGCCCCTAGGCGCTGTTGCATTTGTAGACATGATTCTGTGAAGAGAATACAGAATGAATGAGGGCAAAACTAAACAAACACACACACACACACAAAAAACAACATTTTTTGAGAGAAGGATAATTCTTGTTATACGTGTGGGTAATGAAGTTTCAAAATTGTTGGTTTTATGAAAGTTTAATCCAGTTAACAGAGGATAGTTGGATGCATCGACTTTTGATAGTTCGTATAAGGCGAGTTAGAGAGTTGTCTGAAAAAATATGCATCTTCGACAAATGGTTTAGTCTTTAAACCGGAGGCAAAAACAACTAAGCAAGAGAATAGGTCACACATGTGTGCGTGTTTTTGGGATTGAAAAACTCTGATACATTTTAAAGATAAGTTTTTTAAACTGATGGAACTTTGTTCTGAACTCATTCTTTGGATCTAGATTTATTGATGCTGTTGAATAACAGTTTTGAACAATGAAGAAGTTGTGTGCGTAAAGGTAGCTCAATCCTTAGGTAAGGTAAAGCATTCCAGGTTAAATTGGTTTTTTTTTAGAGAAAGGGTTTTCTATCTGTGTGAAAAAAATTATTCGCTTACTTAGATTCGCTGAATGCAGTATGGAAAATCACAATCTTATTTAGGGAGTTGCTTTTTCGCTAGTTCCTATAGCTATTGGCGCTAGTAGCAATTATACGATACTACCTATCCAACGACATTTTTGTATCGTCATTATTGTTGCCTAGACCGAGAATCTATATATTTTTGCCGTTTTCCCAACTAATTTTAGTATTGCCAAAAATCAGTTGTTCACTACGGCGTATGCGCACTTTTTTAACGTTTTTTTTGTGCACCATAATGCTTTATGCTTACTAACTTCCCATTAGAAGGTATTGTAGTTGGTGGGATTTGTTGATTTGAAAATGTTGACATGTCTACACGTTTTGAAGTCTCTAGAATCATAATCCGTCTTTTTTAACAAGATGTCTGTGTGTGTGTATGTACAAACATTCGGGCTACTTTTTTTGTCCACAATATCTCGACAACAAGAGATATTGTCTTCGGATGAATTTTGTTTTACAGATAATATCCTACTTCAACAATTGAAATAGGAGCTATAAAATGTCATTCGTCTCGAATTTCTTGAGAGCGGAAAAAGATATTGACTTCAGACTAGTTTTAATTAATTTTAAAACGTGATTATGTGAATCACGTACAAATAAAAAAAAAATTCAACGGCTACGTTTTTTTTAAACAAAGAAGAACAGTTGAAAAATAATTTTCGTCTTAAATATTTCAAGAACAAATAATGATTCCGACCACATTCTATTTTTTTTACATAATAATGATGTATTCAAAAACTTGTAGTTTAGAAAAAAAATCAATAGACTACTAAAAACTCTTAAAAAATGTTTTTTCGGCTCAATTAGCTGGAGAACAAACAATGATATCGACTTCACATTTCCACCAAAAATATATAAAAATACCATCTAAGTATATGTTGTGTAATTTATAAAACCACCCTTTTAAAAGATTAAAATCAAAATGTTGCCAAAAACGACTTTTACTCGAAGCGATTTTCTTCAATCTTTTGAGGACTCCTTAGAGGAGAAATTGAATTTTTGTTTATGCTCAAGAAATAACGTTACCTGCCATACAACCAATAGGTATATAAAAATATATTTATTTCAAAAACGGCTACAACAATTTTGACAAAAAAAATTCGAGTTACTTAAAAAGGTATGGTCAATATTTTGATAACAACAAATTTTACTTAAAACGGTTATTCATGGTACCTGTCATATAACCGATTTATTTGATTTTGAAATTTTTCGTTAATGTCTTCACCGATTTCAATCAGATTTTTTACACAGAAGGTCTGTTTTATTGTAAGCAATACTGCATATAAAAATTTTCATAAAAAATGTTTTTTTTGGGGTTTTAAAAAAAATTTTTTTTTTTTTTTTTTTTTTTTGAAGAATAAATATCTTGAAAAAAGTCAATTTTTTTTAAAATTTTTTGTCAAATTATATTTTAATTAATGCTCAAAGC
The DNA here is from genome assembly GCA_949320155.1 of Melangyna quadrimaculata. Lineage (NCBI taxonomy): Eukaryota > Metazoa > Arthropoda > Insecta > Diptera > Syrphidae > Melangyna > Melangyna quadrimaculata. Next base: position 435,603,815 of record OX439483.1, read on the forward strand.
TGGCGTAGCACAATTTATTTTTGTTCTAAAAATGTCGTATATAAAAAATTGATCTTGAAGAAAACCGCTCTAACGAACTTTGAGTTCTGAGCATAATTTTTTTTAGCTGCATCAGTTCGAAATAGTATTTTTAACTTTTTAAATAATAAAATTTATAAGAAATTGCATAATAATTTGTATACAGACCTCAGGTCCTTTTAAATGCAACCTTAAATGCAGGACATTATTAAAAGGAATATTTAAAACGATACAATTATTTTTGATTTATTTGAAAAAAAAAAAAAAATTACCTTTAACGATTATAAACGATAATGGTACTTATCATATAGCCGATTTTTTGGTTTTCAAATTTCTCGTTAACGGCTGCACTGATTTCAATTTGCTTTTATGAAAAAGCTCCTGCACAATTCAAATAACTTTGCACATACAAATTTTCAGAAAAATAACTTTTGGATTTTAAAAAAAATATTGAAATTTCAGTATCTTGAAAACGGGCTAATGAATTTATTTTTTGAAGACTAAATACCTTGAAAATAGGTCAATGATTTTTTTTTTAATTTTTTGTTAAATTGTGATTTATTTTATACTAAATGTTGGCACACTAGATTTTATTTTTGAAAATGAGCAAAAAATTTTATGTATAAAAAGTTAATTTTAAAGAAACCCGCTCCAACGATTTTTTTTTTTTCATAAATTCATATTTATCAAACAAATCAGAAGGCATACTTGAGTTAAAGCTCTTACTCTCAAAGCCATTAAATTAATAAATTTATAGTAATATACTTTATTTTATTTTTTATTAATGCTATCATAATATTTTGGAACCAATATCTATGGACTTGAACATCATCAATTTCTAGCTACGTTAAAGTTGTTAGCTATGAGGGCAGGTTTGTGCGATCCAGTCGTGCCCATTTTGTATCATGTTTTCGAAAGGCTTAGTCTTTCATATTGTTGGCTGATCCATCGTCTTAACTCTTGTGTGTTCACCTTAAGTGTTCACTTTTGCGCTGAACGAATTGAAAATCACTATTAAAAATTGTAAAGTGGGTATAGTATCGTCCCTTTCTATTTTTCCTATCTCTGTCTCTATATTCACGTTAATAAATTACTTAAGTTTTGTTGGTTACAAGAAAGAACAAGCGTTTTTAATTGTTCTCGGAAAATTTACAATTTAAATATTTTTCAGCCTGGAAATTCCACAGAAGAAAGTAAACTCGAAGTTCCAAAAACACGATCGAAGCAAACACATATTCAAGTAGCTCATGTAAAATTTCAAAAATTAAGTATATAATCGCATTATCTAAAAATTCTAAAAATGTTAGGTAATAATTTTAAATTTATCCGTCTGAATTTTTTTTTTTTTTTTTTTCAAAAACTATTAACACAACTTACTGAGTTGAAACTAATGATAAAATAACAAGTTCCTGGCTCTCCGAAAACGTACCTTCTTAAACGGCGCGTGGCGTGAGATGGACCACCCTCCTCCTATAATAAAAAAAAAATAATTTTGACCCCTCTACGAATAAACCGTTATCAATTTTTGGCGCCAAATTTATCGTACTCTCCCCGAAATAATCATACAAAATCATAAAAGAAAATTTTTAATATTTGTGTGCTTATGCGTTATGTGCATATACATACATGGAGTTGGTCATTTTGTTGGTGGGTGTGGCCCCCGCTGGATGTTTTCATGGCGGAATGGAGACAACAACTGTACAACATTGCTAGAAATTGATTACGTAAATAATTGGTTCAATATTAATATGATTTCTTGCAAAAAAATGTTGAAAAACTTATTAAATATAAATTGTTGCTATAAATAACTTAACCTGTTATTTAAATAGTCGAATAAAAGCTTTAAAAATAATAAGAGCTCTAAAAAAAGTATGCCATCTGATATTTTTGATGAATATGAATTTATAAAAAAAAAATTGAAAAATCGTCAGAGCGGTTTTCTTAAAAATTAATTTTTTATATATAAAAATTCTTAAACATTTATTAAAATAAAATTTGGTATGCCAACATTTAGTTTTTAATAAAATACCAAATTGGGTTGAAATCGGTGTAGCCGTTAACGAGAATTTTGGAAAAGTATATATTATTGCTACTTTTACCTATGTGTGCAAAATTGGAGCCTTTGAAAATATGTATATTAAATTTCTTCAAAAACCATCAAAATCATATTTTCTTTGTTCGATTTTTTTTTGGCAAAAACCTGAAATTTTCATACAATAACTTTAAATATTGCAGACGCAAAGCTTATTTCAATCTGTTAAAAGCGTTTTCGATAAATTAAGCCTTAAATTGAAGACAAATAAAACCTAAATTCGAAGTCCTTCTCACCTGAAAACTATATCTTTCAAATTTGAAGAAAATATTGGATAAGTATATAGTTTATATGTACATAATGAATGGAAATGCAGATTATGTTGCCTGATGGTCCTGATTTATAAACATAACTCCTATATTTAAAACTACTAAGAAAACTCTACACTACATTATTTTTATCGGGCTCCAGTGCACACGCTCTAAGCTGCAGCTCCAAACATGAGTGAATTCGATAGAAACGTTTCTAAAGAGGAATTATTATTTGTATTCACTTGTGACTGAGTTTAATCTGTTCGTTGAATGATCAGATAATAGAAAATGTTTAGAAACTTTGCTTTACGAAAACAAAGGATTTGATTTCCTTTGAAATTGATCTATGATTCGACATGCAACGTTATATTTTTTATTTGAATGATGTCAAACGAAGAGAAAAATAAAATCCACTAATCAGTCTCTTCCTCCACAAAAGCTTAACTATACAACTACTCAGTTAAAAAAAGTGCAAATTGTCAACGATAAACTACCGTTTGTCCTTCTGCTTCTTTCAATTTTCCACTAGGATTCAGGATAAAGTCCTGAATCCTGCTTGTATACGAAATGTTATAAAAATGATAATCCTTGAGAAAGGTTAATGGATCGGAATAATTTCAATTATTCATCAGATATACGGAAGACGTTGGAAAAAAAAAAGTTACTTCCTATCTCGCTGTCTCTGGGACTGGACCAGGATACAAAATGTATTGATTGTCGATTACGATTATTATTTATTTCATCTCTCTCTCTCTCCGTACTTTTCTTTGGAGGTTGTATTTGAGATAGTCATGTTGTTTAAATTAACTGTCAAATTCATATTTTAAACATTGACAGGTATCCAAGGACTCAACAGTCAACCCTCAGAAACGAACAAACGACAGTGATCAATATTGCCCAGTGTGGGAAAAGTGGAATTATATGTCGTGCTACAAACTAATAACTGTCACATTTCCATAGGTACCTACCTCCTACATACATCTGTATGTGTGTAGATATTCCCGATGGCAAAAATGTGAGAGGTGGAGAGGGTTTGAGATTGAAGAAAAAAAATGTAGACACGACAACGCATATATCTAAATAGTATCGGTGACTGGTCGTCGGTCGTGTCGGTGACTTCTTATATGTGCGAACTAATGATGACAAGTCCTGATATGGTAACACTAAGGACAAATGGTTCACAAGACGCCCAATGTGGAAAGTATCTAAGGGCGTGAGAAAGAACGTTCTTCCGATGGCAATCTTTTCAGGAAGCACAAGAAAAAGTTACTCTAAATTTTGTCCCTGCTATTGTTGGTATAGATGTAGCTTTGTATATGTAGTAGGTACATATCTACTTATTTTTTTTTTTTTACTGTGGACATAGAGAAAAGAATATGGACGAGAAAAGGTATATCTAGTTCAGCGTATAGGGAGAACCTAGAGAGAGACTATACATACAACAAGAATAAATGATAAATTTGTCTCAATTTGTCTGTGTGACAATCTCTTGGGTCTTGAAGTCAGTGTCAAATGCTTTATTAGCAACAGTGTTGGTTGTTGACATGCAATTTCTTTCAACAAGAAGACGGGTATTTTATTTTTGATAGGAATTTCGTACCAATTAATGTGAAAGGAAGTCAACAAAAAAAAAAAAAAAACAGACATAACAGCATTTGTTTGTAAGAAATTTTACGAACATACCTGTTTAATTAAAATCACTGTCGAATTCATTTCTGTAGTTAAAATATATACACAAATATATTGCAAATTCAGGTATAAGAATGTTTTTAAATTATAAGCAAAAATCCAATCAAATAATTTCTTTTGGTAGAATAAATTTTAGGTCCAGATTTGTAAATCCTTTCAAAAGATAATGCTAAGCTTATTTTCTAAACGTTCAAAAATATTGTAGATATGTATGTATCTACAATTCTACATACATGTGTATGTGTTTATCTAATGAAAGGACATTTTCTTTCGTATTTTTTTCAAACAAAATTTAAAGATTGTTAAATTTTTAAACATTTTGCATTTCTAAGGAGTTCGTAAGTACTTTCCAAATCCATATTTGAAATTAAGATTAAATTTTAATCAACTTTTGATTTAACTAAGCCACTTTTACTTAGTAACTTAGTTTACGGGTTGGGGTAAGAATCCCGAAAACCGAAATCCCGAAAACTCAAAATCCCGAAAATCTAAAATCCCGAAAACCTAAAATCCCGTAAATCCAGAATCCCGAAAACCCAGAATCCTGAAAATCCAGAATCCCGAAAACCCAAAATCTTGAAAACCCAGAATCCTGAAAGCCCAAAATCCTGAAAGCCCAAAATCCCGAAATCGGAATCCCGAAAAATTATATAAAATGAAAAATTTGCGCAAATTTTTCATTTTATATAATTTTCTGGGATTCCGATATCGGAAAAATAATCCTAAGTGTAAAGTTAAGAAGTAAAGGTGTAACCAAAAATCAGTTCCGTTAATATCTCTTTAAACTTTATCTAAAGTTGTTATTGTGCTTTCAGTAGTAGTGTGTTGTATTGCAATTGCATTAATGTGCAAAAAAATCATTGATCTATAATCAATAAAGTTGTGAGTTTTAATATTTTTTAATTTAAAATTATATGTTTAAATTATTATTTAAATGTTGTTTTATTTTATGTTTCATAGATATAATGAATATGTGTCCATGGTAAAAACGAATAAAGGACTGGAGAAAATCTGTATTGATGGCAGAGAAAAAAAATCCCTTTATGGCAACAAAATTTTGTATTGTGTTCTTTTAAAAATAACGTCAGTTTTTGGCGCCGTATTAAAACAACTCTTGCTAATTAAATTTTGCCTAATTTAGTGTACATCAACTTTTTCGTATAGTTTCGGATATATAGAAAAAAGAGGAAATTATAACTCAACTCTCAGCCTCATGACATGATGAAATAACAAAGAATGAATATGTATTTACCTTTTTTGTTTTTTTCCAAGTAAATTGTTTTGAAAACATTTAATATCTAAGCCAATGACAGGTTTTTTTCAGATTTTTTGACTTTTCTACCCCCCGCATCTTCCTTATTATTAACCCAAGCGAAAATATGAACAAAACTTTTTTGTAAAGACAATTTATTTGTCCCTAATTTTGTAGTACAGACTTTTCCGCTAACATGCTATGTTGTGCCAATATTCACGAAAATCTAAAAAGGGATACCTTTAACCCCCCTCCTGAGTTTAGCTCGCGGCTGGGGACTTTGGGTATATTATACCTGGGGGTATCCCCTACCATATAAGAAAATAATCCAGAGAGCACTATTTTTTGCATTTATTTTATCAATTTGAGTCTTCGTTGACTGGGCTATTTGTTCAATAAAAGTTTCACTGATCAGACAATTTTGAAGAGTTTTTTTATTGTTTCAATTTTATTTTCTGAGATTCTGGGTTTTCGGGGTTTTGGGTTTTCGGGATTCTGGGTTTTCGGGATTTTGGGTTTTCGGGATCCTGGGTTTTCGGGATTCTGGATTTTCGGGATTCTGGATTTTCGGGATTTTGGGTTTTCGGGATTCAAAATTTCGGGATTGTGTCCGTCTCCAAGTTGACTTCAAATCCGTAGTTGAACTGAAAGTTGAAAAATGCTTTTATTCACTACTTTGAATCTGAATTCCAGAGTTGAAATTCAAAAGTTGACCAACCTGCGGTATCTAAAATATCCTTGGGATTTTTGTGACACTTGACACACAACACGTCATTTTCAACTTTTGATTTTCATTAGAATAATTCTGCATTTGAGTGTGAATATGTTTCTTTATACATTTTAGATATTCAAAATATTAGGAATAAGAATTTTGTGTTTCTTTATTCAATAAAGTATTCAGGATAAACCATTATTGTTGATTTTTTTTTTTTTTTTTGTTCCGAATAATTGGAATGTTTTTTTTTTTCAAATCATGTGAAGCGTGGAATCAAAAGAATACCATCAAGCTAAATAGAAAACTACGCATAACGGAAATAAAGTGAGTTTTCACACACTAATTAATAAGTCTATAATTTGTTTCTACTATTTTGTTATCAAGAAGGAAGAAATAAAAATTTTCCACAAAGAAGTATAATGCATTGTCAAACAGGAAAAGCCAAACCCCGAGCTTGTACCAAAAAAAAAATAAAGTGAAAAGGAAAAGGAGCAACAATGATTAACAACTCCATGACACGTAAGAACTGTTACTACTAAATATAATCATCAATGAATCCATGTTCATGACTGTGTTTTTTCACTTGTCCGGCGAAATCGTCGCCAACTACCTACATGAACGTCACAATTCACAAGACCAGCAAATCGTTCCATATATAAGATGGAACTTAATGCTGAAGTGATCTGTTTATTGAAATTGGGGACTTGCTGTTGTTTTTTTATGGAGGAAAGGGACTTTTTTTATTAACAAAAAAGTTCAATTAGAAAAAGGAAATATGAAACAAAAAAAAATGGAACCATTTTTTTTATATTCCCCACTCAAATGCTCATGCGGTCCTCCATATAAGAAATAAACACACCCGAAAATACATTATTTCGTTGATCGGACGAGAACCGATATTTTTAATTTTTTTTTAACCGATATTTTCAGTACCGTCTTTTGACACAAAGCAAAGAATCCTTTATTAAATTAAAAAAAAAACATAATTGTCGTTGCTTTTGAGGGGCGAAAACGATAAATGAAATCATGGAGGTAACATTTATCGATTCCAACACGGGAAAGCATTTTATATTTGCGCCTTTTAAGGGATAAATTTTCATCCTCTGATGACGCTGCTCGAAAATGATGACTCCAAATTCTCCCAGAAGTAATTTGCACGAAACATTTTTTATTTTATTATTTCAATTAAAACAGAGCTTTATTTTTTATTTAATTATTTATTTTAAAATTCTTTTCCTTTCGAAGTCAAAATTTTTGAGAAAACAGTAATTTTACAAGTAAACACAGACATAAATTTGTATCTTAATCTCAACTATTATATAAAGACGAAACAATTATTTTGATTGCCGGGAGCAATCTCAAAAAATGTTTAACTGATTTACGTGAAACAAATTTTGTAATATTCTTTATGTCTATGAAAGTGTGTTAGGATGTTTTTATTCCTTAATTCGTTTAATTTTTCAGAATATTATTATTTTTAAATTGGAGAATGGGCAAAAATATTTGGGACCTGGTCTACCTAGTGCCCAGAAACGAGACCTATGAAAAAGATTAGGTACTATGGAGTGTACCAACGAACGAGTATTGTTTTTGTCCTAAACAAAGGGCGGTGGCTAAAATAAGCGACCAAAAAAATAAGAAAATCACTTTGGAAATTCGAATAAACATAGACCAATTGTTTTATATTTTGTTATATTCTGCATAAACCACATGGTTTACAGTTATGTGCCCATATTCAAAAATGCTCTTGAAGTAAGCGTTCCAGTGTTGAATATCTCAGTTGTTGGTACTAGATGCACAATTATTCCCATTCCTTTCATTCGCTAAATCGAATAAAAAATAGTAGAATTTTCATACTGTTAAGCGAATTATTCGTCAGCCATGATAATATTCGCTATTGTCATTGGTATAAAAGTTTCTTTATTTTGGGCTCTATTCGGTCTAATACTTTCAGAATAATACTGTCATTTTAATGTAACACTATTGCAATTAATTTTTGCTCTAGTTGCAACCTTTGTTGCCGTTAACTGACTTAACCCCATGATTTTCAGCTTTGTGTCCATACACACAAATGATGTTCTAAAGCTAAGCTTTCCAACGATTAGATTAGATTAGATTTTAAATGATTTTTATTTCATGAAATTTACAAAATTTTGTCTATCTTTCATTAGATGACATGGCTGTCATGTCTGTCAGTTGGCAAATAAAACTTGAATAAATGTAATTTAATTTTTTTTTTGTTTTTAGAAAAGTTCGTTTAATATTCGTGTTCTGTAACTCAATGCTATTTTGACGTATCTATACAATTTCTCCCAGATAGTTCCTCCATTTAGGATGTCGACAATTTCAGCTTCATTCAGATAGTTCTTTTCAAAAACACTTCTCCTAGTTTCCACAAGCATAGGACATCTACCCACAAATTTAAATACGTTTTCTCTTTCTCTTAAGTTGCACAAGTCGCAGGTTTCTTGTAAGTCATTCCTATGAGGCATATGATTCAGGGGGAGTAACTCTTTCCTCGTGTTTTTAAAGCAAATGACATGAGGTCGGTTGAAAACTCCACCGTGAAATAATTACTAAAAGCCAAGTTGTAGTTTAGCTGCGCATAAGTGCTTTCCAACGTGGGCAATAGGTAGACCAAAATGCCCATTCTCCTTTGTTGTCAAATTTTTTTCAAAGAGTTTGAACCAAATATTCACTTATACTCTTAAACCGTTTTAATGTTTAAAACAAAATAAGAATTTTTGGATAAAGTCAACATTTTTACGAAAATTGTAAGCCCTATTTATCTAGTTTGTTCTTAATGTTAGAAAAAACTGATTTAGTGGATCAAAAAGCATTTAACTTGACTTCTAATGGTCGCATATTCAAGTTGAGATCATTAAATGACGGGAAAAATAGGCTACGTGTGTATTAAAATAAAATGGGAAAGGTTCATTGTTCTGCGTATTCCAAAATTCTGTAAGATCAAAATTCTGTGAATGACTCAATTATTCTGTGTGACTATAATTCTGTATTGCATTATTCTGTAAATTTAATATTCTGAATTACAAAATTTTGTATTTTCAGAATTCTGTATTTCAAAATTATGTAAATCCAAAATTCTGTATTAAAATTCTAGAAAATTTAAAATACTGTATTGCAGTGCTGTACACATTTTTAATCAACAAAATAACAATAAAATGTATGCATTTTGTTAGAAATTAGTTCAATTCGATTCTAATAAAACCGTAGTTGGTTTAAAATGTTTTCTGTATTCTTTATCTAGTATAAAGTTCGGCATTTAAAAATTCTGTAAATAATAACAAAATTGTTTTGATAAAGAAAAAAGTGCGCAATTTTTTTCATTATCAAAACAATTTTTCATCATTTACAGAATTTTGAATTAAAGAATTTTGGAATACAGAATTTAGGAATGCAAGAATTTTAAAATACAGAATTTTAAAATACAGAATTTTGGAAACCGAATTATGACCCCAACCCAAAATCCAAAAAAGGAGCAATTGAAAGGCCTTCGGTGACGTTTTATAAGGAATAACGTAATAACTCTTAAAAAACGCTTGACATATTACAAAATGGCTACAATGCCAAAACATGGTGCATCCGGAAGCTTTAAAATAATCAACAAAATCTTTTTCCTTTATTATATGTAAAAAAAAATATAAGTTTTTTAAAATTTGCGAAGCAACGCGAGCATGGTTCGGCCAGTCATTAATATTTGTAAAACAAATAATCATTCAAACACACATTTTTAGTGATTGCTATTTTTCAATCAAACAATATTTTGTCTAACGCATATGATGGCGTTACGTTGATGATACTTTTGCAGTTGTTAAAAAAGAAAATGTTGAATATGTTTTAAACAACTTGAACAGCAGATATAAAAGCATTAAATTAACATATGAACTCGAATCAGAAGATGATCATTCATTACCTTTTCTGGAATTAAAAATAACACGCACTGATGGTAAAGTTCAATTTGTAGTATATAGGAAGATAACACCCACTGACCGCTTAATTACATTTGATTCCTACTGCAATCATCAACAAAAAATCGCAGCTTTCCATTCGATGGTTTATAGACTCTGCTCCCTTCCACTTTCCCTGCGCAACTTTAAAACTGAGTATGAACATATACTTAATTTGGCTACAATTAAAGGATACAACAAACATTTAATCGACAAATTAATAACAAAACACTCTAACAAAATAAGAAAAAGAAATCTCTCGACGTTTTTCGCTCAGAACACAATTTCAAATAAATCGAATCAAAGACGAAAGGCTATCGCCTTCGTTCCGAATGTCACAAGCAAATTACATAAATACTATGAGAAATCTAATATGAAAATCGTACATACAAACAACAAAAAACTTCGTTTATCACTTGGAACTACAAAAGACTCTATACCGATGCTTGAGCGGAGTGGTGTTTATAAAATCACCTGCAAAGACTGCGATGCTGCTAACATTGGACCGACGAGAAGGGCTTTGAAGACAAGAGCAAGTGAACACGAAAGAACAATAGATAACAAGGAAATCCAAAAAGCAATACCATCACACATATTTAGTTTTGACAACACAGAGCCTCACTCTGTAACACCAATTGTTGATAACATTAAAATTTTAAAAATAATGAATAAGCCCTCTAATTTAGATGCTTACTTAATTACTTTTGATGGCGCTCACAGCCCAGAATGGGCTTCGGCCTCAACTAACAAGCCCCTCCAGCCAGCTCTGTCCCTAGCTAGCCGCTTCCAGTTGCGCACATCGAGTGCTTTGATGTCGTCATTCACTTGTTTGCGACACCTGTTACGGGTTCTTCCTCTGCTGCGTACCCCATCGGGGTTGGATTCGAAGACTCATCGGGCAGGTGCGTTGCTGTTCATACGCTCCACGTGCCCCAGCCATCTCAGCCGCTGTATTTTCAGCTTTTTGACCAGGTCAACGTCGCTGTATAGCCTGTATAGCTCGTCGTTGAATCTTCTCCTCCATACTCCTTCGATACACACCGGACCGAAAATCACACGATTTTTATCCGAATCTTTCAGTGTCCATGCTTCTGACCCATAAAGCAGGACCGGGATGATTAGGGTCTTGTATAAAGTCTCCTTGGTTCTCTGAGAGAGGGCCTTACTACTTAAATGTCTTCTTAGACTTCTGCGATGTAATAGTGGAGCCCAGGTAGACAAAGTCCTTGACAACTTCGAAGTTATATCTGTCCATCGTGATATTTTGACCGAGTCGACGATGTTGAGATTCCTCTCTCGATGACAGCATATACTTCGTCTTGTCCTCATTAACCGCCAATCCCATTCTAGCCGCCTCCGATTCAATGCCCGCAAATGCCCCTGCCACAGCTCGCTTCGTTCTGCCGACAATGTCTATGTCATCCGCATATGCAAGCAATTGAACGGACTTTTGATAGATTGTACCGCTGGTGTTGACATGTGCGTTGCGTACAATGGCTTCAAGAACGATGTTGAATAGGTTGCATGATAACGCGTCGCCTTGCCTCAATCCTTTCTCAACATCAAAGGAATTGGTGGTGTTCTTACCAATTTTGACGGAGCAGCGAGATTTCTCCATCGTCATCCTGCACAGGCGGACGAGTTTGGCAGGGATGCCGAGACTCGACATGGCTCCGTATAATTCGTCCCTTTTCACGCTATCATACGCGACTTTAAAATCGATAAAAAGGTGGTGTGTATCGATCTGGAATTCCCGGGATTTTTCTGAAATCTGTCGGAGTGTGAACATTTGATCGACGGTTGACTTGCCTGGCCTAAAACCACACTGATAGGGGCCGATCAGATCGTTGACAAAAGGTTTTAAGCGGTCACACAGAATAGCCGACAAGATTTTATAAGCGACGTTTAGGTGACTTATTCCTCTGTAGTTGGTACATTTCAGAACATCTCCCTTTTTATGGATGGGGCACACTATACCGAGGTTCCATTCATCGGGCATACTTTCATCCGACCAAATTTTGCAGATGACCTGGTGTATGCTCCTAGTCAATTCATCTCCCGCTGATTTAAATAGTTCGGCTTGTGAGCCATCCGCACCAGCAGCCTTGTACAACTTAAGTTTGGATATCGCCAGCCGCACTTCGGTTAGTTCGGGTGGACGGAACTCTTGGCCATCATCGTCCAACTTGAATGGAGCGTTCTGCCTTTAGCGGCATCTTGGCTGTCTTCGCCATTAAGCAGCCTAGAGAAGTGTTCTTTCCAGATCCTCAGCACTGACTGTGTGTCTACTACCATATTCCCACTCTCATGTCGGCAGGCTTCCGTTCTAGCCTTGTATCCTTGGGTGGATCGCTTCACCCTCTGATAAAATTTTCGAACATCTGCCCTACCGCTACAACCCTCAATAGACTATACCGCCCGCGTCTCGTGCTCTCTCTTTTTCCTCCTGAGAAGACGTCGTTCCTCTTTTTGTTTCAGCCCGTAGAGCTTCCGGGGCACTCTCTCAGCTGCTCTTGTTCGAGTCTGCAGCATTGCCTGGTAGGCCTCGTCCTTAGCTGCATGCGCTAGCCGGCACTCTTCATCGAACCAGGGGTTTTATTGTATTCGCCTAGTGAAACCCAGCACATGAGAGGCGGCACTTCTGATGGCTTGTTGACAGTGTTTCCACTGGTCCTCTGCACTTGATGCTGGTAGCGGACCTCCTGAAAGATTAAGAGTTACGTGGTCTGCAAAAGTTCTGGTGGTCTCTTGCTGATTTAAGCTCTGCGTTAACGCGTCATGGATATCCGCATACATAGTCTAGCTACCACCAGGTAGTGATCCGAGTCAATGTTGGCCCCTCGGAACGTTCGGACGTCCAAGATACTGGAAGCATGTCTCGCGTCTATCGCAACGTAGTCGATTTGGTTGACGGTTTGTTGATCACGCGACCGCCAAGTCCCCTTGTGAATATTGAGGTGTGGGAAGTAGGTGTTTGAGATGATGACATTTCGCCCCGCCGCAAAGTCTGAAAGCCTATGTCCGTTGTCCGTTGCCGGAAGTTTCGTCGTGTAGGCTGTGTCCTCCGATTATCGAACCAAAGATGCCCACCTTTCCGAATCTTGCGTTGAAGTCACCAAGAATGATCTTCACGTCGTACTTCGGGCACATATCATACGTTGTCTCCAGGAGATCGTAGAATGCTTCTTTGGTTGAGTCCTCTCTCCTTTCATGGGGGGCGTGAACACAGATCAGCGTAATGTTCTTAAATTCACCTTTGATGCGGAATGAGATCAGGCGCTCGCTTACACTTCGGAAGCCCAAGACTTCTTGCCTAAGTCTTCCCCTTATCACAAAACCACAACCAAAGAGCCGCTGACCCTGTTCCTTCAAGCACCCGCCGTAGTAGATGTCACATGATTTCAGTCTCCTTATGCCCTCTCCATCCCATCGCACTTTCTGGATGGCTGCTACGACAGCCTTTAGCCTGACCAGGTTCTCCAATAATTGTTCGGCTGCACGTTTTCTGTATAAGGACAGGACGTTCCACGTGCAGATCCGAAATTCATTGTCCTTGCATCGTTTGCTGTGGTCATCAACTTTAAGATCATCCATATCCGAGGCTTATATAGTAGCCCATATAAGGTGTTCACTAAGTAGTTCAACCTTACTGGAACTGTAGACGCCACCGTTGATTCCAATACGTCCGCTGCCGTCTCGATGAAAGGAGAAGTGCCTTAGTGGGAACACTTCTCCCCCCCTCTCTCGTTGGCTTGATGCTTAGATGCTTACGAGTCTTTTTTCATCCAAACAACAAATATATAATTTAATGAATTTAGAATCTGGGGCAATAGAGTCATCTATTTTTAACTCTTTTTAATATTATTAATGTATATAATTATTAATGTATGTAATTGAGTTATTGTTGTAAGAAAATTAATTTTGTAAGCGAGTTGCTTTTGTTTTAAGTCAATTTCAGCTTCGTTCGTTTCATTTTGTTTTATTAAACTCGCGCTGAAGATGAACTTTCAATTTTAAGTTCGAAATGCATACGATAAAATTATTAAATATTTAAAAACTAAAATTCATCTTGGGTTTTGTTATATTTTTATCGATAGTTTGCGGTCAATAAGAAATCTTATATTATTCTGTTCTTTAATAATAACGACCACAAAATCACATTCATTTTATTTTCGGTGATTAAATATCGAATATAATTTATATATTTATAAATAAATACATTGAATTTCTCGTATAATTGATCAATTATTATAGTAGTATTACAAACTTTTATTTAGAGGTGTTTCGTATGATAATGCACTCGCAAAGCTTTATTATAATTACAAAGACTTAAGATTAAACGAAAAAAGAATTATTATAATAAACCAAAAAAAAACAACAAAATGTGAAAAGTGTAAAGTTCCCATACAAATTTGTATGGGAAAAGTGTGACCTTAGAGGCACGGGTTAATGACCTCGGAAAAAAAATTTGTTGGTCAATAATTTTTTCTTTCGACATAAACTTTCGTTTGACGGTCTGTGCTATCCAAAAAAAATGAGTTTGGGAAATAACGGACACTCTAATGTATATATAATATGTATTTTATGGGTGGGAGTCGAATTCAAGGCATCACAAAAATTCATATAAATTAGGCATGGCTTCGGTGACAGAAAAAAAAGACATTTAGTTGACAAGAAAGTGCGTTGATTACTCAAAAATAGATTTCTCTATATATAAAATAAAAAGTACGTATACGCCGTAGTGTACCATTTTATTTTTTTCTACCGTTCTTTATAATAATGCACTGATGTCTAAATAAATAATCGGGTGGCACAACGGCTCATGAAGAACCAGGGCCTAGTGACTAACAACTCGCAACCATTCCTGTGTGCGCCTTTCGACAGAAATGGAAGGGACCTACAATTTTATGCCGAATCCGAACGGCTAGACGAGAAGCACTTATTCGTGACAAGTGATACTCTTGGAGGATTTGTCAATTCCTCGCAAGAGGCAGTAGCCCTGAAAAAAAAACTTTTTAGTTTTTTAGGTCGACGAGGCTGGGAAGCGATCCCAGACCTCCAGCGTGACAGTCGAACGCACTAACCATTACGCTACGGGCTACTACTGATGTCTCAGGCAGCAAAAAATACCATTCGTCACTAGCAATTTTAAGTTAGATGTTTCTTACGTCTATTATATGTTGTTATTTGTGAACACTCAAAAGTTCATTCAATTTCAATAGCAGAATAGTGAGACTTTATTTGTTTAAAGTATGCATTATCCACTTTTGGTTTTGATAAACTCGATTATAAATAGCAAGATTTTATAGCCTTGTGTCGTAATAAAACGTTTTTTTTTATTATTAAAAAGTCATTATTTTTGTTCTAACAGTTGTTTCACCTAGATACTCATATTTCCGTCATAAAACCATTTTCTACAAAAATATTAACCTCGTAGATGTAGGTACTCTTGTTCTTTCACTATATACCAAAGGTACATTTGCTAAACTAAATAAAGAAGAGAAGACTATTTTTGGCACTATTAGCTAATTAATATCTTTTCCTAAAACGGCTCTATTACAACCGCATAAATCATAAAGCTCCAACCTCACTTCTCGAGGTTAGTATAGTAACTCGATCGGAACCACATTAAGAAATATACTCGTAGGTACCATAATAATTTATTTTTTTTTTTTTGATATTTATTATGTGCATATACCAAATTCATGGCTGGTGTTTGATGTCTTATGTCGGATTGAATCGTATCTATTATTAAGCAGTGTGCCGTTTATGTAGGTACATAATGTATGTATATTACAAGCTTCTTTGCTTATGATATTTGTTTTTCTGTTAACCCTTCTTTCTATTAAGGTTTGATGGTCTTATGTTTCTTCTGGTATCAAGATTCAAGAGTTTGAAATTATACGCCATGAACTGACTTACAGAATTTAGTTCGTAATAATAAAATGATAAGTTGTTAGTTGCTTGATCTCGCTTTAATTTGATTATTGGTTTTAATATATTTAGCATTTATTTGAAGTAAGTACCTATTATACAGCTATACCAACTGAGGCTTTTTAATGACCTTAAGGACTTTTTTCATTGCCTGAGGCCGGGCTTATTTTTTTTCCAAAAAGGCCTTTCTTTTTCATTTTATGTACAGTGTCGGACAAAACAAAAGCACACAATTTCACTTGGTTACATTTTGCTTAATTAAATTTCTAAACTTGAATACATTTCAACAAAATTTATTTGGTTAATGTAGGAATACATAAGCTCTTTAATCGCATAGAAAAAAATATATTAGTTAGACAGTAAAGGAAAAACAGCAACAAATTTAAAAAAATATTAAAAGCAATTGCGACAAAACTAAAGCACATAATTAAATTCTGTAGTTGTTTTCCCATATTTTGTTATGAAGCCACTGTTTTTGATAGCTGGTGCTTGACACCTACCAGGCATTGACTCAATCAAGTTATTTATGGTTTTCTGGGGGATACTTCCAAGCATATTTCTGTTCGAACAACAAGAAAATCCTTGTTTTTGCAGCTATCACGTTGAATCTAGCGATCTTCAATCTCAAATAGGTTTTTTTATGGGGATGGGGTTAGGTGAATGTGCCGGCAACTTCAAAACGTTGACTTTATTTTCCAAAAACAAATTTTGCACTAATTTAGCGGTATGTTCTGGATCGATGCCATATTGGAATGTCTATTTGACGGGCATTTCTACTTCTGCGTGTGGCAGCATGATGTTTTGAGGGACGTCATCATACACAAAACGATCCATTTTACCATCTATTTTATGAGTTGGGTCGATTCTTTGACTAGAAATACTTCCCCAGGCCGAAACATTTCCTCCTCCGTGGTTTAGTGTGTCTTTGTGAAACGTTGGCTTAGCATTTTGCCTTTCGGTCTGCGGACTTGCTTCATTCCGTCGGACCCATAGACTGGACTGTTGCCAAATAGAAAGCAATGTTATTTTCGGACGAATCCAGAAGTTTAATCTGCAATGTTCTGATGGAATGACGCAAAAGGCTGAACCCACGTTTCACAAAGGCAACGCTGTACTTACAATATGTTTTTATTGTTTACTTTAGAAAATTAAGCTAAAAAGAACTTTAAAAAAAAACGAATAAAAGAAAACGTTTGCAGTTGATGCCAACGATTTGACTACTCTGTACTTAATCTTGTTCCTCTTGACTTTTCTTTCGATTTTTTTTTATCTGTGTCTTGTATATAAGATCGCAAGAATTTTGTTTTGATTTTACCCTTATCCCTATATCACCTTTCTTTACAATAATTTTGATACATGAAGTAAGCCTGGCATTTATATGTTGTTGGAACACTTTAACCTTGAATATCCAATGATTAGAACAGATCTAAAAATCAATTGAATAAAAACAAATCGGGTGTTTTTTTCAACATTGCACAATCTACGCTGAACAGCTGGAAGTAGCATGCACAAAATCAACCTGCATAATCACGCCATGGCATAGCGTTCCCAGTGATTCAGTCACTTCGCCAGGAATGACCGTAAATTTACAATTTAGTAAGAACACTTATTTAAGAAAAAACGTCGTGTTAGCCCAGGGAACAGTATTTAAAAAAAAATGCGTTCTTGTTTTTGTTTATAGGTGAACCTCTTCAAAACAAATTTAAAACCACAGTTGTTAATATACTAAGTTCATATACCTGCATACCTGCGTTCGAAAAATTCATGAGTTTTGAATATGGAAACACCAATGTTTTACTCTCGGGAAGTTGGGGACTTTGAAATTTCTGTTAAGAAGCTTCCGTTTTTGTTCCAGCACTCTTTTTGTGTGTTTTGTTAGGTATGCATAATGCTAATACGACCAAATTATCTGAATATTTTAATTCTTTTATTCTTATAATAATATTGTGGGAGTAAGTCTGACTCCCACAGCCAAATACGTTGATAGGGGTATTTAAAGTATAAAGAATGTTACTATTGCTTTTTAGACACTATTTTTTTTTTAAATTGTACCAGATTGAACAAAAATATATTTACGTACATAGATAGGTTCACATCCCTTTCACTCAAAAAAACACCCTTTCGCGCCAGATACCCCAGGACTCTTTTGATTCGTATTTCTTACGAATAATGAGCCATGTGTGTCAAGTTTCATACCATACCATTGAAATTTGGTAATATTATGCTCGTTTCACTAAAAATTTAGTCATCATTGTATAAAAAGGTTATAACTTTTTCTAGGGAAATTATATTGAAATTATTTTGATTGCATAAGATTGGGCATTAAGAATTACCCTAAGATCATGTGCCACATGCTTAGATTATACCAAGACAAATATATAGTGGTTTGATATACTTCCACCTTCCTCTCCCCCTATTTTGAAAGCGATTATATAAAAAACTAATACATCGATAAAAATGGACTTCGGATATGCTACGTCGGCACTTATCTTAAAATTTTTTGATTATTAATTTTATTACCATTATTTTCTGACAAATAAAAACCCTTATCAGCCGACGCCGAGGGTATTTTGCTCCCCCAGCGTACAAGGGTGGGGGAGGGGCCAAAAAAATATCATATTCCTATAAATTCAAGTCTTCTAAATCTAATGAGACATTTCACGACATCAATCGATGTCTTGTTCCCGATTTATATGCTAATTTATCTAAAATTTTGTGTTAAAACATGGTCAGAAGGAAACCCTTATATCTCCGGCAAGCCAGTGTTGCCACAGTGGAAACACTTCTTTAAAGTAAACTAAGGATGTCGACTATTAGTGTACCAGAGCTCATCCCGTCAGAATGAAGTGCAAGGTTTGACCCAAAATATGGCCTTAACGCCCTAACTATACTTATAAGGTTGGTCAAATAAAATCAACATCTATTTTTCTTTTTTAAACCTTGAAATACTGATAATTTGTAAAAAGAAAATGTTATTGTCTTATAATTGACAAAATAAGGAAACCGTTTATAATGTCAGTCGATGTTATATTTGAAGATCTTTGGTAGATACCAATACAAAACCCTTAAAATGGTTCACGTTCATTTGTTTTTTTTAATTAATTTTTAAGTTAAGAACGTGTTGATATCTAGGTCACTTTACAGACCCAGTATATCATTCAAATTACACTTACAAAAATTAAATTTTCTTTTCGTCTGCCATAAAACAAAACAAAAAAAAGTAAAAAATTACGACTTAGTTATGTAATTCAAACGTGATGAAGGGTACTCGCAGCTTCCTCAAAATTCTAAACTAATTTTCAAATTCTCTTCATTACTTTTCAAGTCATAAGAGTATGAATGTCAAGGTCCAGTTTCGTTAACAAAATTTACATTCCAGAGGTAAGGTACTCTTTGCCGAAGAAAGTATAGTTTTGTTCGAAAGGCAATGGGGGAGGACGGCAGGAGGCCAACCCAAAATTACGAGTTTTGTTGAGTTTAAATTCCGACACGATAAAAGTGTCGTAATGAATCGTCTACTGTACCGTAAAAGCTTTAACTACATAGAAAAAAGTTAAGCCACAATGAGCGAATGTTAGTTCGAGATAAAATCAAAGAGAACCACAAGCGTCAAGCGTAGTCATAGTCTCATCGCCTTCGCCATTGTCGACCAACAATGGAGCGGACGTGCTGCCGTGGTTTTGCCATTACCCATCATGGCGTGGCTGACGCGTCTTGTCTTGTCACCCTGTGTCCTCGACACGTTCCATTCCAAGGTGGAGATACGTACATTATTTTAACTTCTGCGTATCATTCTTTGTCGTATTTATATACCATGTCGTATGTACAATGTACCTATTTAAGCAGGTATATGTAGGTAGGTACAAGTTGTTACACTGTGTATACCTACGAGCATTTGCCATCGGGAGGACATGTTTTGAATATCAGATTAATTTCATGTCTGCTGGAAGTATTGTACGTCTGCAGAGGATGTGGAAGTTTAATGTTTTTGATTGTGTTTATATAAGTACCAATGTCTGTTTTATTTTTATTTAATTACATTTTTATTTTGTGAATTAGCCGGATTTTGACACACAATACGTGTTCCATTGCGGGGTGGTTGATTTCAGAACGAACATCTAATCAGTAAAGTAGGCATTTATAAATATTTAATTTGCGTATAAGAAATGTTGTTTTTTTTTTCGAGTATAGCGAAACAGGATATGAGCATTATGTTGATTGATGCGTAGGAACGTATACGTGAGTAAGCTTACTAATGTGATTACCCCTCCAAGCTTCAACTTAAAAATGCAAAAACAAATATCGAAATTAAAACTCATTTAAATTCGGATAGGTTCCCACGTACGTTTTTTAAAAGTACAAATTTAAAAACCATTTATAGAATCGTTTTATGATAAACAAAGAATTATAATATAAATTTATTGGATGAAATTGGATCACCATAAAAGCTATAAAACGTAGTATATCTACAATCTACTGGAGGTAGGTTAGGTAAGACACAAGGTACAAAGACTAGCTTGTATAGGAATTATGGGGGTACAGAGTTCTACGCCACTAGCAGGGCTGGAAATTATTCTAAATCTTCCAGCACTGGACGAGTACATAAGGTGCACAGCAGCCAAAAGTGCACTTCGACTTAAAGAAATGAGCTCTTGGAAGTACAGCACCTATAGTCATCAGTGGCGATTCCTCTCAGTTAGCAGGTTTATCGCCGCTAAACCAAGAATTTAAATGAATAAATTGTATGATGTACTTTTTATTTTCAAAAAGTAACAAATGGCAATGTTGAAATAATGATAATGATTTCATACAATAATCAATACTATAAATACAAAAAACTACCCACCTACCCACCTACCTACCTACCTACCTATTTTTAAATCATATTTTCCTTCACACAACACAAAGCTCCCATCTTCCTATCTGCCTCAGCGTTACAATATGCGATACCAAAACCAAATTCTCTACAAAGAGCATTGAAATAATTAAAAAAAAAATAGATACCTACCTAACCTACCCCCATATTGTTCTCAATTATATTTTCCTGCAGACACACAACATGAACCTCTCATAGAACAAGTCTCCCTTGAAACATTTTAGCTTGCAACATCTGCGCTGCACAATTTCATACAATTTTTAATAATATCTATACAAATTACAAATACAAGCACAAATACAATTCAATCTAGAATACAAGAGCGTTTTACTACACAATGTCCTAAGCAAAGCCCAGCTAAATAAATGAAAGCGTAAGCGTAA
Source organism: Melangyna quadrimaculata (assembly GCA_949320155.1). Taxonomy (NCBI): domain Eukaryota; kingdom Metazoa; phylum Arthropoda; class Insecta; order Diptera; family Syrphidae; genus Melangyna; species Melangyna quadrimaculata. The sequence goes on from OX439483.1 coordinate 435,624,993, forward strand.
GTATGATGCGATAAGGCACGATAATTAGGTATGCAAGCAGCTCCAGGTACATTTTGGGTACGTTTTTTTTTTGTCATTCTCTTTTTTGCTTTCGTATATGTTTCTGGGAAAATGCGGTAGGAAGGATGAATGCATTGTTTTGTTATTAGTGATCTTTGATTGATATGAGCAAATATTGAGATTGAGTTCTTTTAGCACAGTGAATAATTACACAAAAAAAAGTGCTAAATTCGCAAAGCGCGATGTAGTTCTGCATTTTTGATATGTTGTTGGGGCATGTTAGAGTAGTATATAGCCAAGTTTGCAGCAACAGTGAAAAAAACGCTAAAATCACCCCTTTTTTCCTACAATTTCCTTTATAACTTTGGAAATATGCAACTTATGAAAAAACCGTCCACTATAAACTTGTTTTTTATAAAATTTTCTACAAAACAACATCAATTTTAAATGCATGTTATATTTGTGTTGCTATCTAACCATGAAATAAAAAAAAATCTGAAAAAACTAAGTAAATTTGAAGCACTCAAAAAATATGTCAAAAATTGTCCAATTCTTCTAAAAATTTGGAATCAAATAGTATAGACTCTAGAGTAACACAAGACGAAATTCGATCCAAATCGGTGAAATAGTTTTGGCAAGAAATATGATGCTAACTAAGTGCAACACAATTATGATGCAAACATTGCGGTGGTCAAAGTAGGACACTTAAGTTGGCACTGATTTTTGTACACGTACTTAGAACCATAAAATCATGAAATATAGTTATAATAGATGTTTACATCTTTTTTTAAGCCAAGTGAACAGTTTTTGGGACTTTTAAATTCAGTACCAAAGTTGCTTAAGAAAAGATATAAATATTATAACTATATTTTATGATAATAATTCTTCGTGACTTAGCAGCATATATGGTCAACTCATTGAAAGGCAATAAACTAAAACTTAGAATTTATATTTAACTTGTTTTGTAGGTTAGAATTATTTAAAATATTTTGAATTATTATTCAAAATATAATAAATATAGTTTGAAATATTTATTATTATTCGAACTTTTGATTTAAAAAAAAACGTCTTTTTCAAGACATTTCTTAATATTAAAAAGAATAATAGTTGCGTTCAAAAACCAAAATACAACCAAAAGAGGATTAAACCTTGATATTATTTTTATAAGAAAAAAATTTGTAAGTACATATTTTATAATTTTTAAAAATTGAAGCTATAAAATATTAATAACTATGTTTTTGAGACCTGTAGAAAAACGTAACCACGTTTGAAACGTCGTCTGATTTAGATACTTAGCTACAAATATACACCTAAAGCATAAACATTATATTTTATGTATAAGGGTTCAAAGTACGTGTACAAAAATCAGTGCCAACTTAAGTGTCCTACTTTGACCACAACAAAGTCGGCGAAAATTTTTTTTCCGTCAAACGACGCGACGAAGCGAATTTATGTATCGATAAATTTTTAAACTTTTATTTTATACCTATAATTTATTAACGTTTTTTTATTAATTGTCGTTATCAATCAAATTAAAAAAAAGTATGATTTTTTTTTATTTTAACCTGCCCAGACCACCTAGCTCAACCAATAATAAGGACCAGGAATCGCCACTGATAGTCATGGGTCTATCTTGCAAAGGTCTGACACAATGGCCGAACTTGATGCGACGACTGACTGCGTAGCACTCATAATAGATTTTAAAATACACTTCTCCATTTTAATTCCCGAAAGACATGGATGGGAACCTAACTCACTAATCAGTGAAAAAGGTATCCCGTTCTAAATCGATGGGTCAAAAATGGAAGAAGGAACAGGGGCAGGGGTGTTCTGTGAACCTCTCAATATTAGAGAATCATATACACTCCCAGATGTGTTTTGTAGTGTAGTGTCTTTCAAGCTGAAATTTTCGCTATTGAAAAAGCAGCAGAAATGGTACACAAGAAAAAACTGAGCTCGTCAGAGATCACATTTTTCGTGGACAGCCAAGCTGCTATCAAAGCATTAGCCAGTGAGACTATAAGATTCAAGACAGTGGCAAAATGCCGAGGCGTACTGGAGAAAATTTGTTACTCCAACCAAGTCAAATTTTGCTGGGTTCCTGGACATAGTAATATAGAAGGGAATGATATAGCAGTTGAACTGGCAAGGAAAGGTTCATTATCAAATAGAAACAATAGTAGCCAATTATTTACGGGACCTGAAATCCCGATCGGCGTCATTAAAAGGAAACTTGGCCTAGTAACGAAAGAGCAAATCAATAACTCCTGGATTTCCAGGAACGACTGCGTTATCTCTAGAAGTTTATGGCTTAGAATTAATGAAAAGGAAGCTCAGAATATTTTATCGCTGAGTAAAAAGAAAATTAGAGTCTTGAAAGGTGTACTAACGGGTCAATGCACCATTCGCACAATGGCCACCAGAATAGGCGCTTTCGCACGCGATTTCTGTAGGAGCTGTCAGGATCTTGAGAAAATTCAAACCATTAAGCACCTGCTCTCTGATTGTCAAAACTTCCAAACAAATCGCCTCCGGTACTTCGGAAACAGGTTTGTTGGAGAACTGGACGATATAGCGCATGTCTCGATGGCAAATATGAGAAAATTCATAGAAAAATCAGGCTGGTTCACAAAAGAACCAGGCTATGTGAACCATTAGTTAGGAACATCTCTGTTTTTATTTATAAGGGGGCACAATGGACAAATAGGTCCCCGTGTACGCAACAGCCTAGGCTGTGCACGCACACCCCTCATAACCTAACCTTACCTAGGTAAGAAATAATAATTTTCTGGTTCTATGCAAATTTGTTTGACCAAGATTTCCTTTTGTTTTGGGTCGTCTCTTAAGTACCTATTTCAAGGCTTAAGTTGTTTTTGTACTTAAAACACGACCAAAAGTTTGTTTAAATTTATAATCATCAATTTTATGCTAAAACAAACCAAAAATTTTATGTTAAAAAATTATAAATATCAGTTTTCAATTATATTTTCGGTTTTAGCTTTAGGAATCAAGGAAAGTATTAAGGCTATTCACTTGCAACACTAGATAAGTTTACCGTTTGGTTAATGAACTGTCAAAATGTATTTGGTAAATGATTAACACAAATTGAATAAAATTCCCTAATGAATTTGCTTGGGAAAATAATTTGGTAAAATTAACCAACCGTCATTGCATATTATATCTCAGAGAACTAAAAAACTCTGACCGTGTTCTGTACCTAACTATCAAATTGCAACTAGTTAGCGATAAAAGTTGTGAATGAAATGGTAGTTTAAGGAAGAAAAAACTACTCGAACGATTAGGAAAACTACTTTTCGTCATATATTAAGGTAAAGGCTCTCCCAAACCAATGCGAATCATTCGTTGTCGACGACGAAACTACATCAACAATGTGTTGTAATTTTTGCTTTCTTCGTCGTGAACGAATGATTTGAATTAATTGGTTTGAGAGATTTTTTTCTGACTGCCCGAATCGAAAACGTAATCAAAGCGATTTTTTCATATTAACCATGAAGATGGCCGACGGCTCTACTATTTTACGAAGAAATAGTCCCGGAACCATAGCGAAGGACTTCTGCCGCTGACCAGATGTGCCCCTGGAAATGGATAGCACACTGGCTGTTGTACATCAATACATTCAGCAGCTGATTAAGAGAGACCCATAGAATGTAGATCTGATTCTAACTATGCCCACGGCACAGGATGCAGGTGTCTGGAAATATGAGCATTTGCGGTAATTTAGCATGGAATAAAATGGTTTAGATGTGCGTCTCCAGACAAATTGCTTTCCAACATCATGTACACAGATGACAGCAACCAAACAACGGATATTCCTATACACGTCACACACTAGACGGTGCTGCTTGTTTATTAAATAGCAATAAATATTTCCCCAGTCGGCTCTGGATAAGAGAATAATCAGTTAGTAAACTAAGTTCGGTTTGTCGTCAAGTGTATAGGATTTTTTCGCATGCATATATTTTCGATGATTTCGAAGCTGAGACATTTGTATGCCACCGTCTTACGCATTTCGTTGCCAAATACAATCTCATATCAAAAGAGAATCTAATCGTTCCAATTAATGAAGAAGAAATTTCAACGCCTGGCGAAAGTGAAGCTTAAATATAAAAAAGAGTAATTGAACAACACCAAAAAAAACAAAAACAACAACCAAAACATAATTACAAAACAAACATCAAATAAATATACAAAAATATACATATACAAACATAAATTCCGATTCCCTGCTATTTCAAGAAAGAAAGAAAAAGGCTTTTGTTTTTTCGTTTAAAGCAACATTCAAATTGTTGAAATTCTTCTTTTCAATTTCAATAAATGCCAATGAAGTGGAAAATATGTTGACAAGTCTAATTTGATCGGAAAATAATAAGAAACAACAAATAAATTGAAGAATAACTTCAAATTTTAACTTAAAAATTGAACAAAAAAAAACACAAAATAAAATAAATGTGAAAGAGAAAATATGTTTCTTAAAAGATCTTTATGAACTTCAATGGAAAAGGAGGACGATGTTTGCTTGGATGAAGAACATAGCTTACAGAAACAATTTTTTTGAATAATTAATTTCATTATTACTTATTATACCTACACCATTAGCCCATAAAAAAAATATATTTGATAGTCAGAGCGAAAGTAGATATCATAAGCCAATGAAATATGGCTTTCTGAACAATCAAAATCTCTTTTTTTTTGGTTCCTTCCACAACAAATTTCAGTTCCAATTGCATGAAATGCACTCGGGATCGCTCTTCACTCCCGAAATAAAAAGTTAACAAAAAATTAAGATACTGACATTATGGGCGCATGATCGCTTAAGAAATCCAATGTGGCTAAGGTCTATTCTCATTTATAAAATTCTTTGCATTTGTTTTTTTCTTTTTACTAATTGTTTTTTCTTTTTTACTCTTTTTTTTTCGTTGTTGGTATAGGCTCGTGTATGACTCCTACTTTGAAAAACATAATTTTGAAAAGCCGAATTTTGGTCGATTTTTCGGGGCATTTTTTTAATAGTCAGTATCTTAAATTAGAATTAAATTGAAATTTGGTTAAATCTTAAAACAAAATAAAAAAGCACATTTCTTTTTTACCTGTGTTACTTAAAAATTATATTAAAACTCAATTTGTATACAATCTTTTCTTTAGTATTTATTTTAATCATATCGAAATCTGAATTAATTTTGTATAAACATACAAAGTTGCACCAGAAAATAATTTAAATTTAACTATACCATGATGACCAACTGCAGTTCTCATTTTTTTATTTAACTTTTATTTGTAGACTTGTAAAAAAAAAAATTACGAGTTTCAGAGATTAAGACTATTTTTTAACAACTCTACTTTAATTAAAAATTAAAAATAAATATTTAAATAAAGCAAACACGAATCGGAGTACAGAAATGAGCAAACATTTTGTCATAAATCACGCAAACAAATTATTGTCAATTAGTGGCTATAATTAATGTATCTACATAATAAATTGGTTGTTAATATAAAATTTAATAAGTAGTGATGCTTATGCTAATATATTATGTATGTCCTGTACATATGTATGTATTTGTATATGTATATGTATATTGGGAACGAATGTATGATTTATATTTGTAGTAATCCTTGATGTTAAAAAAATAAATAAATAAAATATTAAGAACCTAGGGAACCTGATCCAACTGTTCGATAATTGTTTTCAAACAAAAAAAATATAATTCTTCATCGTTCATTAAACTTACTATTGGATACTTTTTTGATTTGAACAGAACAAATGATAATGGTGTATAGTGTCGATGTCTCCCTTAAATCTTTCCAATAATACTACGAACCCGCTTATTATAGGTAAAATAGTACACAAAATCCTTAGGAAAAAAATAATAATTCCTACCCTCATGAAATTTGGTGAAAGCGTTACTTTTACCTTAAGAATGAAGAATCAAAATAGTCTATAAAAATATCTTGTAGGGAAGGGTGCTTTTTTTTGGGGGGTAGAGGGGGAGATTTCTGTGCATCAAAAGTAAAAAATGACTGGTACAATCTGTGCCATTTTTCTACAAAAAAAAATTAACTCGTTTACATAAAAAATTAACTTTTTCCCACAAAGAATTTGTGATTATTTTTACAAAAAAAAACTTTTTTTACAAAAATAAAATAAACTAAAAAAAAATGAACTTTTTTACAATAAAACAAAACTTTTCACAAAGAAAAAATTTCCTTTTTTTTTACAAAAAAATCCTTTTTAAGAAAACAAAAACAAACTTAAAAAAAAAAAAAAATAAAAAAATCGACTTAAAAAATCAATTTTCTACAAAAAAAAAAATATTTTTTTAAACAAAAATTATTTTCTTTTGCAATCTTTTTTAAAAATAAAAACATTTTTTTGCAAAAAAAAAAAAACATTGATGAGAAATTATTCAATTATGGTTAATATTTTTACTATAAATTATATATATTTTTAAGCTCATCCCTGACTCACTGACTGGGTAACGCTGTTATGATGATAAGTTAAAATCGGAAAATCGATTCCTGCCCCTAAACATAAAATTGGAAATACAGGCGATGGGTCGGAAGATAGGCCTTGAGTAGGCCTACATTTGTTAAAAATTTAAAGGTTGCCAGTTTTCTAGAAGTAACTTTTTTTTGAAAGTGAAGGGTGAGGTTGTCAACTAAATTATATACATATTAACGCTCAGCCCTGACTCACATGAAATAACATAACGCGTTCGACGGGCGCCTTTGGCGATCTACAACCTACTAGTTATAAATAGGAATGGTTTTGGTGGTTCTTCTTTTAAACGTTTCATAAATTTTAATATTAAACTTTTATCACAATCCAATTAAAATTACAAGTGATCTCTACTGCAGTAAAGAGTTTCGCTTAGTTATGGCAGTGAGTTCTTCAGTTAGATGCTGTTGTTCCAAACTACTACACTGGTTCTGAGAAAATGGACGAATCACTTCTGAAGACTGTAGAACGGCGATGACTAATTTAATTCCACTGTCAGACAGGCTGCACCATTCAACCTATGCAATGCAGATCTACAAATCCGTCTATCCGACCTCGACAAAGTGAAGATAGTAATATTTGGGCTTATCACCAACAGATTTGCTTAAACCGACATGGCCATGCTACTGAGCTATTCAAATCAGCAGGCGATGACTTGGTTAGAAGAACATGCACCAGCTTACAACTAAATATTGTCGGAGGAAAGCATGCCCGATGAATGAATGGCGATATTTACATAATTAAAAGAACAAAGCCTGATTTCACTGTAGCTTGTGCAAAGCATTTATAAGGAAGCGTCGAAGACGGGCTTAGCGGTGAATGAGGACAAAACCTACATGATGTCATCAAGAAAGGGCACTCAATACCGACGATATCTTGGACAGAACGTCACCATAGAAAGATATAACTTTGAGTTAGTGAAGGACTTTCTCTACCTTGGCTGCACTATCAACTCAGACAAGAATATACCATCGTCCATCTCTGACATCAAGCGAAGGAAAACTCTTGTCTTGCTAATCGCTGCTTCTTTGGGCTAAGAAGACAATTGAGAAGAAAACCCCTCTCTCGAGTGTCCCAGTATAAGACACCCATCATTCCGGTCCTGCTGTATGGTGCAGAGTCTTAAGGAGTGTACACATGAGAGCGACCAACGACCGACGAATGAATGAACAAAATGGATTTAAAACATTAATAAACCTAAAGTCATTACAAAATCTAGACAAAATGGAGGAAATATAATTGAGGATTATTTTCAGATACTAACATTTTCATTTTTATTGCTAAAACAAGAGAATTTTAAGAAAACAATTTATTCTCCGCGAATAGCCGCAATTCCTTACGACCAATTTATTTTCTTAAATTTTTCATATTCAAGCAAATAAAAACTCATATTTTACAATTTTAAAATTAACCTTAAATCAAATTCAACCATTTTGACTAGATTTTGTGTAATATTAAGGTTTATTAATTTTGTAATTCCCATTTACTTGTTCATTCGTTGGTCGTTGGTCGCTCTCAAGTGAATAGTCCTTTAGACCCTGTTAGCCGCGCTGGATGAGTATGCTTAAGGCGCATATTTGAGAAAAAATATTCGTCGGTCACGTATGCATAGACGGGGAATGGAGGAGAAGATACAACAACGAACTGTACGGGTTGTACAGCGACATCGACCTAGTCACAAAAGTAAAAACGCAACGACTGAGGTGGCTGGGTCTTATAGAGAGGATGGACTCCAATGCTCCGGCCCGAAAAGTCCTTGAGTCTATCCCCGAGGAACAGCACAGTAAAAGAAGACCGCGAAACAGGTGCGTAATGCAGGCAAGTGGAAGAGGACTTCAACCAACCTGGCATGCGAAACTGGAAACAGCTAACTAGGGAGAGAGCTAGCTGGAGAAGGCTTATTAGTAAGTGAATTTCTAAAATAATTCATACCCTATAAACTAACCGAACCTCAATGGAAAAATTATTTCACATTCTGATCTAGCTATTAATCTTCAAATAGAGTCACAGAACAAATAATGAGACATTATCCAGGTATTGGTACTAACAAAACCACCTTCAATTAAATTTTCTTTTACACAATTTATTAAACCCATTTATAATTTAAAGCACAAAAATGTGTTATTTACCGATAAAAAATGCCTACAAAAGAGTTTATTTTGTTTGTTTAATATTTTCATGAACTTGTGCGGAAAATGTGTACATAGATTCTTCCCTTTATCCAACTGTTTTAGAGCTCTTTTTATTGAGTTAGTAGTAAAATTACATTTCGAACTTGATTAGGTAAATAAAATTGAACTAAAGTACAAAATAACATTGCGTACCCGGAGCGTTGCTCTAGAATTCTGATTGTTTTTATATACCTAAAGTGTATAGAGGTAAGGAAAATTTGACGTCACCCTCTCGCCATGATATAATGCTTTTCAATCACGCAACTTTTCCATAATCCCGTCATTCAATGTAAATATGATTTTCCTATTTAAGGATTTTCATTATACGAGTAGGTATATACAAAACGAATTGCGGTAAAATCTAGCTTTTTCTTCTACTCATTTGCATCTTAATTGCTAATTTATTCCACACAAACTCGAACCGTCGATATTAATAATTGAGTTATTATTCGCTTTGGGAATTATTCGCATAAACCTACAAACTTTCTTGGCAAAAATTGAATTGATTTTCTCAAAAGGGGAAGAATGAAGGACTGCTACAAATCGGCAGCTTGTAAAATCCATTTTGAAGAAATTGTTCAAATACATAGGTAGATACCTATAAGTTACAACCACCCGCCCGCCATCCCATTGCCAATACCATCGACGTCGCTGTCGTATCCGTCGAAGTCGGCTTGTCTCTAATGTTTTTGGGAATTGGGAATTATTAATGAGGATCTAAAATTGAAAATTTAATAAGAAATTGGAAGCGCTTTGGTTTATTTGAAGGCTTAGGTATTTATATAAAAGCCAAGGTGTAATCAAATTTAGCGAAATCATGATAAGACATTAGTTGGTAATTTTTTTTTTTTCTTTTTTATTATAAAAATAAACTGTTAGCTCATTACCGTAATTGAACATGCACCAAGAAAGACTATGGGGGCCGGATTGTTGGAGGTTCAAGCATAAGTCACATGAGATCGTTAACTTAATTTTTGAAAAGAAAATTATGTTTTTGCTTTTTCTTTACTATGTAAGAGGGCCAAAGGTTGACACTTTGAACTGAAATAGTAAACAATGGTATCCCATACGGTATATCCATAGCTGCAAGATGTGTATGAGAATTGTAAGTACCTCTGATCTTTCTATGATGCAAGCTGTTACTTCAGGCTACAAAGAATATTATGTGGAAAAATATCTCTTTACATCTCAGCAAAAAAAAAAAATCGCTGAAAAACGAAATCAATTAAATTAAAGCTGAATAAACAAGTTATCTCATCAAAGAAAGTTTTACAGAAAGATTACACATTTAAAAAAAATGCAAAGTGTAGATAGCTTGGCTTTTGCTATTTCTAAGGAAAAAATATTTGCTAATTCGAAATTCAAAATTTAAAAATATTCTTTCATACTGTGCTAAAATCCCTTTAAAGAACGGTAAAATGATGAAAATTTGTGTATTTAAATGAAATATTTTTACCAAATTTCATTCACTTTCTATTTTTGGAATAGGTGTTATGATCATAATTCCATAACTTCCTCTGCCCTTAAAAAAACACCCTTTCATCATAGATATCTTAATGGCCTCTTTTGACCTTTTATTCTCATGCCAAAATGAATATTTATGCAAATGTTCATCAATGTAACTTTTTTTCAAGGGATTTTTTTAATATTGTGGTGGATATGCCCAGTTATGTAAACAATGACACATTATTACAACTTGGCGCGCCATCTATGAATAAAATAAATAATTAAATCCATCAAGGTTGGTGTCCATCCTCGTTCGTACTGGAATAATTGACGAAACCTTTTTTGGAAAGCACCATCTAGCAGACCCTAGAAAATTCTAGAACCCTTTATTTTTGGATATAAATACAGGGCCACCAGTCCGAAAGCGGCAGTTTGATTTTGAAAGTGAATGAATAAATGTCAGTGTGAATAAAGACTTGCATACTTGTGCTTGGTTATAATAAAAGTATTTAAAATAAAAGCGTTTTATTTTGTGAAGTAATTGTTGTTTCAGTTTGAATAAAGGAAATAAGTTTTATTTGCGAACCCGTAGTAAAATATAACAATATTTTACCAGTTTTACTGAAAAAAGAGTCATCTCTGAATAAAATGGACACTTAATTTTTTTCAGGACTACTGTATCGCCTTTATTTTGATGTTATTCCATCTAGAATATTATATCTATGTTCAAATTGTATCAATATACATTTTAATTCCGATAAGTTCATTTATTTCCCCACCTCCCTCCTTCCAAAAAAACACTCGTGGAAGACAGATTATTTATTCTTATGGTAAATCCGATGTTTCCACTAAGTTTCAAAATTAGAAGAATTTTGTCCGCATGTAAGTTTGTAGGTACTATGTTTTACGAAATCATAGCTTTCACCATTTCTGATCAATTTTTATAGATGATTGCTCATTCGATTCAGCATAAAAAAGAACTTTAAAACTGAAGTTAAAAGAAGCAAACAGAAATTCAAAATGTTGCTTGAAACGGTCTTCAAAGTTTAAAAACTGGAATAAAATGTGTTTTTTTTAGACTAAATCCAAAAAACTCTATGTATACATACAATTGGGTAGTGTGTGAACGTAAGAGTTTATTTTTTTTTTTTAACTATAGAAATTTTTCTTTTCAAAAACATAAAAAAAAATCTAAATTCCTTTGAAAAATTACTTACCCGGGGCTTAGACAAGCGAGTAGAACTAGTAGCATTTGTATCGTAGTGTTAGTTTTATGGATGTATGTGTTACTAGGAGAGAGCTCTGCGCGTTTCGTCAACTAGTATGATTTTTTTTAAATATTTCCTACAGAAAAATATACAAATTATGGAAACTATGGAAACAAAACAAATAAATAAAACCAATACACTACACTAGCAGGATAACTGGCAGGCTACTAGCAGCCAAAAATATTATACTATTTGTGCTACTAATTGTCTCTCTCCTGTTCAGATACACTAACACACATAAACGCTACTAGTTCTACTCGCTTGTCTAAACCCCGGGTTAGGTGTATTTAATTACGAAAAACAATTTTTCAATTCTATAATTTTTGTTCAAATCGTTTTTTTGCTAAGATCGAGGAGCATTGTGGTTGTTCCAAATCAGAAACGTCAAAGTTCAACCAGAAAAAGTCTTGAATTTTTCATTCCTGCTTTCGTTACTTCCTTGTTCCTTCCCTCTACATTACTCCCCCTCACCCAAGCTGTCAAAAAGACGAAAGACGAAACAACCGAAAAAACGAATCGTGTAATCGGGCACCATATTCAGGCAGACGAGGACAGAATTGCCATGTCCTTATTCTTAAGTTATAATATTGCAAAAATTATTTTATAAAATAAAGAACTATCTTATCTCTACAACATATTTCAGCATATTGATGTGCATAAACAAAATTTGTATGTTAAAAATTCGATATAAAAAAAGTGCGTATACGCCCGAGTGCACCACTATTGTATGTAGGTGGTGTTTTTAGGACACAAGTTGCACCAGAAAATAATTTAAATTTAACTATACCATGATGACCAACTGCAGTTCTTATTTTGTTATTTAACTTTTATTTCTTTACTTAAAAGGTAAAGTGGCTTAAGTCGACTTAAGCCAAAAACTATTTTATTAAATAATTTAAGAAAATAAAAAATTAGTTACATTTCTGTGAAATCGGTTTGTTTAAATGTCGTCTGGAACACCCTTTTTGAATGTGCAAAACGACCTAATTCCATTAAAATATAAAAACTACATTTGGAATAACGGCTTAACTCTAGGTTTTCAAATATGTGGAATTATTGTTTGTCTTATTTTTTAAGCCTTTTTCAATTATACCTTTAATAAAAATTACATAATAAGAAAAAAAGCACTAAGTCAGTTAGGCCGTTTTTCCAAAATCAACTTTTAAATTTTGTTGCGACTTAGGCCATTTTTACATAGGAGTTTATTTTTTTTTTTAAGTATAGAAATTTTTTTTTCAAAAACGTAAAAAAATCTAAATTCGTTTGTAAAATGACTTAGTAAGAAAGCATAGCAAGTTTAAAAAAAAAACTGTTTTTGATGATAAGTTGAAAATTTGAGGGTCTATGAAAGTTTTCAATTGCCAGTATGTATGCTGTAATGTGATACCTTCAATTTCTACTAGGACAGATTAAAGAAATTTTACAGTGTAGCACAGTGGTATAATTGTTTTGACAGCAAGTGTATTCATTTTATTAAAAAATATTTTTCTTGGTATTAAAATATACAAATTTTTTTTTGCTTGAAATCTTTTAATTTAATCAGATTATTTTAACTTGAGATATAATGGTAAATACTATATGGCGAGTTATAAAGAAAATTGAATTTTAAAAAGTAGTCCTTGCAATGCTGTCTGTCGGCGCACTTACACCCTAATCAGGCCAATGGATTTTCTTCAAACTTTGTACATACTGTTTTTTGAGTAATATGCTCACACGTTTATATTTGATTTTTTTAGCACCAAAAGTAACGTTATTTAATTTTTATTTTAAGAAAATTTTTATTTTTGGTAGCTCTAGTAGGTACAATCATTTTTTTTGGAAAACGGTTCAGTTATTTTTTTTACAAAGCTTTAAAATTCTTGGCAACCAAAATTTTTAAATAACTATATTTTTACTTGTAAAAGAAAAAAATAATTAAAAAAAAAATTTTTTTTCCTTTTTCCACATTTTTTTCTATTAAATCAAAAAATTTCAAAATTCCTATTTTAACTTTTTTTTATTATTTTCTCTTTAACGACATAAAAATATTATTGAACTATACAACGTCAATGCCTAGCTTCATTCTAGCTGCTACAAAAGCAACTTCACTGAATCAATTACACTTTATCTGATAATATTATTAAGCAACAAATGGTTTATACTACACCTACCTACTTATTTGATTAAAAATGTATTTGGGATCTACAAAAAGCTAATGGGTTTTAAGTAGTAGGTACACATAATTTAAAATAGCTATAAAATATTTTTTTTTTTATTTCACAGTTTTTTTTCGCAAAATTAAAATTTGTATTTATATTTTCATTTTTTTTTTTATCTAACCAATGTAGGTATGTACAGTCGTGGCGGCCTAATTAAGAACGATGTTTTTATAAAATTTTAAAATACATAACTTTTGTTTGGGAAATCTGTCGAGGTTGAGTAGTGGTTTTAATAATAGCCCATGAACTACGATATACACTTTGAGTAATGTTCATAAAATATAAGCATGAGAATATTAGTAGGAAAAAAATAAACATTAATTTAACTCTTATTTCGTCTGGCAATATAATTAGGAACAGAAAAAAAAGGTTGTCATAACATTAAAAATCTTTCAAATTTCATTATGTTAATGTGAATATATTGTAGGACAACCTTAATTCTTTATATTTTCAGTCAAAATTTCTTGCATATATTCGCGTAGGGCATGGAATCTTGATAGTGGTGTACTCTATCAGATTTCCTCAATGTTTAGAACATTCTGATCAAAATGTTTTTTTTTTACTTTAACCATCCCTTGATGTCTCCCCACAAGTTCTCGATACAATTTAGGCCCGAGCTTTGGACAATCTAATCTAAAAAATGACTTCTTGAATACGCAAACACCTTCTTAGCAATCCGTTGAGGACTTTTTGGATCATTATCGTCCTTAAAACAAATTTTATTGGCATGATTTCAAATGAATACGACTCCATAACATGTTCCTCAGTGTCTTTGTAAACATTTTGGTCAATTCGAGCATTTTTTTCTAACTTATCGACCATACTATTCCAAGTTACACCCCAAATTAAATTAAGTTTTATCCTGTACTCTGTACCAGGGATGTGACCCTGTATTAAATGGAACTGTTTGTCACTTTTCAAATAATTTCGGGTCTACCCGAAACTGGTGCAAAACTGGCACTAAATTAATTCCATCACTAAACTCGGCCCGAAATTATGTGGCCCCAAATTGGCACTAAACCGGTGCGAAATTGGCACGAAAATATTTCCGTCACTAAACTCGGTCCGAAAGTGTCTGGCCCCAAATTCGCCCTTAACCGGTACCCGAAATGGCACTTGATGGTGCGAAATTGGCACGAAAATATTTCCGGCACTAAACTCGGTCCGAAATTATCTGACTCTAAACTGGCCCGAAATTGGCACTAAATCGGCACAAAAATATTGAATCCCTTAATTAATAAAGGTTCAGGCCCAGTCACATTCGGAATAAGTGGAATTAAGTGGCGCTAAAGTTAAAGTTGAACAGAAAATAACAAAAAATAATGGGGGATTCAAACACAAAAAAAAAATATTTTCAAATTAGGGAGGTTCAAAAGATTTTTATTTTTAAAAGATTTCAATAAAATTGATTCAAGTTATGATGAAATTGGGAAGAAAACAATGTTTTGCACAGCAGGGTGGCTCGAAAAAATGTTTTTTTGATCGATTTCAATGAAATTGACGCAGGTTGCAGTTATGGTAGAATTATGAAAGAAAACAATGTTTTGCACAGCAGGGTGGTTCGAAAAAATGTTTTTTTGATCGATTTCAATGAAATTGACACTGGCTGCAGTTATGCAATTTATTGCAATTATAATAGAAACAAATGTTTTTCACACCAGGACGGTTCGAAAAAAATTTTTTTGGAGCAATTTCAGTGAAGGTAACATAAATTGCATTATCGTAGAAGGGAACAGGTTGTTATTCTGTATTCTAAAATTCTGTTTGTCCAAAATTCTGTAAATTACTGACAAATTCTGTGTGACTGTAAATCCAAAATTCTGTCTTAAAATTCTTTAAAGCTAAAAAAACTGTATTGCAATGCTGTACACATTTTTAATCAACAAAATAACAAACAAAAAATTTGACGGTGTTGACAAATCTTGCATAGTAAAATATAGAACTGTTGAAGAGATATGTGACTTTTATTTTCCTATCCAATTATAAAATTGCAACAAAAAAAATCGTTTGAAAATTGCTTTTGGTTAACATGCGTAGATAGTGAGTGCGAAATACAAAAAAAAAAAAATGGGCACTTTTTATAAATATCTAGCAAAATCATTCAAAGTGACCCAAATTCATTTCTCTAAGACTAAATGATATAATCTTAATAAGTGTATTCTCAAGAAAATGCCTAAGTTTTAAATTATGCAAAGCAGATTAAAGTCTTATCTAAACACAATTTAACAACTTATTTTCCAAATTAAGAAAAGGTTTAAAAAAACTATACCTAAATCTTTAATAGCACTATAACTAAAATATTTAAATATTTCAAAACAATTTCGAGAATATAACGAATGACCTTTTAAACAAAATGACCAAATGACTTAAATGAAATTGATGAGGATTGCAATTATTATAGAAAAAAATGTTTTGCATATCAGGGTGGCATATTCGGGCCGGCCCGAAATTGAACTCTTAAAGTTAATTTAGTTTTGGGACGACCCGAAACTAAACTCTATAATTGAATTAAATTTCGGCCCGGCCCGGCACTAAATGTTTAGTTTAATTCCGGGTCACATCCCTGCTCTGTACCGTATTAAGAGTGTATTTTTGATTAAATTTCTTGTTCTGAGGATTTCTTATTTTGTAGGCCAAAAGGAAATTTGATGTTATGATGTTATTTTATGAAAATATAGCTATATAAAAAATATGTGAAGTATACATATATGTACCTACATACGCTACGTTAGTAGGTACATGATCATAAACATACACAACTTAATTTTAAGAACCAATTTTATAGATTAATAGACTCGTGCATACATACATACATTGGTAGGATAAAAAAATGAAAATATAAATATTTTGATTCTGCGAAAAAACTGTAAGAGCACCACCCTATAAACAAGAAGATTTTTATAGATAAACGCCTTGAGAACTTTCTTGTATAATACTCATCTAGTTGACATTTTTTACAGGTAACAAGATAATTAGGAGAAGCAAAATTATTAGTTGGGAAAAATAAAAAATTAAAAACCAATAAAATTGAACCACCCTAACCTGTATGTTCTGCGTGTATTATTGGCAATTGAGTCTTTAATGTAATTAATTTGATTTGTTTTGAAGCTTTAGGCTCAACTTTATTTCATATTTAATATTTATTTTATTCACATCTGATTGAATGATAATAATAATTCAACAAATAAAAAATGGACTTATAATGCTCGTAGCATTTAAAGTTTTCATTGATGAAATGAACAGGTAGTCAGAGACATGAGCTTGTGCATAGTGTATACTGTACAGCCAAACAGACACGACATAATAAATATTATTTGATGTGTACCTATGTATGTATAGAGTACATATTTGTGCATTTATTAATTATCATCATTATGCAGAATGTTCATTTGTTAAGTTCATATTGTGAATCCTGAACTGTAACTATCTATTAGTAAAATGTACATATTTAAAAAATTTAAAAAAATATATTTGCACTTAATAAATATCAAATATTTTGGTTTTGATATTGATTGGAAAACTGAAATCTGCTGTTTAGAATAATATTTAACATAATAAAGTGCGTATTAATATAGAAAGTTTATTTTCTCTGAACGAAAAGAAAATTTTATTACAACTTAACTTGCATTCATTTTGTAATGTTTAAGTAAAAGTTTATTTATTATTAATTATATTTGACTTTAATCAAATTGAAATTCAACCCTATGGTGGTGCCAGAGAAATGAGTACTTTACTTATCATTTACTTAACATTAACGACATGCATTTCCGAGAATTTAGAAGTCTTGTCTTGTACCAACACTTCCCGCGTCGGGCGGTAACACGTCTTAAAAATTAACCTAGGATATGCAGGTACTTATGTACAAAAGCTCAATTCGTCGTGTCAGGTTGAAGTGGAATGTATGACTTAATATATGTCACTAACTTAATAATTTCCCACTATTACCTCCTTTCAAAATCATCAAGAACCTGGTTTGTAAAAATATAATTAACAAAATTTTGAAATCAAAAAAATTGGGTTCGATTTTAGTATCTCTTCTGATGGTAATGTTTGTCAGAACAATTTTCGTGGTATTTTGCAAGCAGTTTTCTTTAGCGAACGTTTTAATTTCTCGCTTTTGTACTTTTCGCAAAAACTAGGTCTATCTTATGTACATATGATGAGTGTTTTTTTATAAAACAAATTCTAAAAACTACTGAAATAAATCAGCCAAGTAGACGACTAAGTAGGTCTATTTACCTAAGCCTTTATACTGCAACAAGCTTATAACAGTTAAATTCTTGAATGAAAATTGAAAAGCGATTGATTTACCTATACTATTACACCCCTGTTAAAAAATAAGCCTGAGTTACCCTTAGCTCACAAAAGAACTTAAACAGTTAGAGTCAGTTTGGGTAATTGCACGCAGTTTTCACTATAAGTTTATATTGTAAAAAGGCTACATATAAGAAATATCAACTTAATTTTGTTTGCATTTTATAAACCTATATTTTAAGAGCAAAAAAATGCCAAACAAGTTAAGTTTGGTTTAATTATTTCATATGATTTGTTTTCGTTAAATTTTCTCTGTTCTCATGTAAATGAGTTGAAAAAAATGAAAGAAAAGTTAAATAAGTTAAATGCGCAAAAAAGTTAAAAAAAAGTGAAGTTTAAAACGGGGTACCTTAGAACGCACACTGCCCGCCTTTACCCACAGACGGACTGCACAATTTTACCCACAAAGCTACTTTTTTTAATTTTATTAAATTTTAAAAAAGAGGACAACATTTATTTAATGTTTAACTTAAATTAAATAAAAATGAACAGTATTTACAATATATGTTACTTCCGATATTATAGTGCTATCATGCTGGCGCCACGCACTTTTCTAACAAAATTCTTTTTTTCAACCCCTTTTTATCATAAATGCAGGTGCGCATTAATAATAAATATCGAAAAGGTCCAATTTTTCAGTGTGAACTTTTTTTTTTATCTCCTGCAACGTCGTTTTCAGTTAGTTTAAATTTCGAGCTTCCTTGAAGTTAATCCATCCAAGTAGAGTTAACTGTAGATTAATTGATGAGATATTTTTTACATATCACATACATAACATATATACCTATATACAATACATATGTATCACGTAATACATTTATGTTTTATTTACATATATGCAAGGTTAATCAATTCTGGGTTAGCTGTTAGTACCTTACCTTCAGTATACATAGGTACTTAACCTACCTACTAAAATAACTCTAAGTCTTTACGTTTTTCAAAAAGAACCATTTCAGTTAAAGCAGAATCAAAAGTGAATGATTAAGAAAATCTTATTTGTTAAACGAAAACAATGCATTATCAAAATGTAAGTCCATGGAATCGTATAACATTAAGATGATAGATATTTATAATAACTGGACTTACCTCTTTTGCTTGCAAGTTTACTAGAATCCCTGAAAGAAAGAAAAAAAAATATTTCAATATTTTAAGAAACAAAATGTAAATTTTGTAAATTCTCTAACTGCACCGTAAGTAGCTGGATGTAGGTTTGTTATCTTTAAAAACAGCAGTGGAACATAAACTTTTATCGGACATCCCCCAGATATTTGCCACTCTATTTATTTAAGAAAGAGTTGCCTAAAAAGTGTTTTAAAACGAAAACTTATTAAGAAATAGGCCATTCCGGTCAAAGAATTATAATGAACTTCACTGATATAGACAGTCAAACAGACTACTTTACGTCACACATATATTTCAACCCAATGGATCTGTTAGAAATTGGGAACAAAAATCCATCAACTAACTGTTCAATAAAGCTTCCGAAATTACGCAGTGCATTGAAGCGAAAGTCCTTGATGCAACACGGGGCAACAACGTGGGGCAATAGGTCGTGAAGAACCAGGCCCTTGTGACTAACAACTCGCAACCATTCCTGTGTGCGCGTGTCGACAGGAATGGAGGGAACCTTCAATTTTATGCCGAATCCGACCAGCTAGACGAGGGCATTAGGCCACCCTACTAGTTAGAATGGGGACAAGATGCGACTACCCGAGTTCGATATCAATTTTTCATCAAGCCAAAAAAAAAAACTTACTTTATAACCAAAAGTTCGCCTGAAACACGCTACATTGGTCAGGAAGATGAAAGTAGAAACTTAAATTAAATGCCCACCACCGGTTTTTGAACCATCCATGTAAAAATAAATCAGTTCGTCTTCCGGAAGAACGTCACGTCCTCGGATCTGGAGGTGATGGAAACTTCAAAATTGAACTGAGCAAATGATGAAGTCAATGATAGAGGTATACTTGGAAAAGATCTGAATGAGTTCAGAATAGGTGAGTGGCCTCTATAATAAATTGATCCACTCTAAAGGGGCTTTAAGGAGGGTAGCTGTGCGTGGGCATGCTGTCGTTTGTTGACTTATCACCAGCATGAATAGCTATCCTGTGAATTCTATTATTCTTGAGGGATTTGTTTAAATGCGTGCGGTGCATTTAGAAAATAAATAAAATTATTTCCATTTTAAGTCGAGTGACTGAATACCTTTAATTCAATTAAAAGCTTAAGTATCACAAGCATGGTGATGGTGATGGGTTTTCACTCAAAATTCGTTGGTCCTTACTAGGACTTCGACACTACTTCAATGTTAAGATTACGTCTGACAGGCCAGATAACGATTTTACAGAACGGCTTTCATCGGTCCCACAGCTTTTTGGATAGAATTTTGTTTAATATGCAACGTTAAGCATGTACCGTACATGGATAGTTCTTGCAAGATATCCGGAACACAATTTTTTAAGATGGGGCATATAGAGATAGTGGTCCAATCATCGGATATTATTTCTTTCACCCGTACCTGATTGGTAATATACATAATGATACAAGCGCCCTATCAGCAAATCCACTGCGTATTTGAAGAGCTGCACTGATAACCCATCAGAACCGGTGTGGTGCGGCGGCTTTGTTGTTTTCTAGCTTTTTGTATATGACAAAGTTTACGTCTGTTACGACTATTAGGTTTTGGAATTAAGTCCTTATTGAGGGGGTGAATTTTCTACTTTCGCTATCACCACTATTCTTCTATTCCCTATGTTTTCGTGACTAGGTTAACTTTACTGTTTCGAAGAATTTAAGAGCAGTAGTCAGTTCATTTAGTCTTTTTTTTACAAAACCTTCGGGTGTTGTTTCGATCACGAAACTCTTGCTTGGGCCCCTGTTTTTCTCTGAAAAACATTCTTCTCCTGACTCGATACTCTTCCCTTGCTGTTCTTGTTGTACGATGAAGCAGTGCTTTTTTTAATTCATTTTTATTTTTCATTTTTCTTATAACTATCTTAAAGCAAGACAAAAATTCATGAAAAACTAGCCTACTTATCAATATCTTAAAAATAACTTACTGGCCCTAAGCGGGCGCTCTAAATTTAACAATAACTTAATGCCTTTCGGCCTACTTAAAAATAATATCTTATCATGGTTTTATTTTTCCCAAGAAAGATTGACAAAAAAACTTGGACTCCTTATCATTTTTTTTATATTTTTTATAAAACTTACAAGCTAATTAAAACTAATTAAAACTACTTAAAACTACCATAAAACTACTTGCAACTACCTTAAAACTAGAACAGCCACAGTAATAATTTTTTTTTTTTTCAATTTTGTTATTTTTTTGTTTGGATTTTTTGATTTTATAATTTTTTTGTTTAGATTTTTTGATTTTATATCTATTTTTTTTTTGTTGGTGCCACCCTGACTGTCCCTACTTAACTAATACACTTAAAAACTATGTAAGTCGGGAAGACGAGAAAACTAAGTCAACTATGTTATATCTGTTTCTTGCTTTAACCACCAAAACTGATTCTCCTGCTTTACCCTTTCCCTGCGGTCCCGATCCTACACACACAGACACAGTCCTACTGAACCGAAGGTGCTCTGCTCCGCCTTGTGCAAAGACGTCTCGACTATAAAGGAGTCGCCTATCTACAGCTCTACGGCTGACGTGGTAGATAAGCGGAACCTCCTTTCTATCCTGAATCAGCTCTAGACCATCTAAATAGAGAAAACATCGGGTGGGATAAATCCACTTAAACGCACACTCTCGTAGTAATCAGTGTTGGGGTAGTAAGCCCCAAAAATTAAGCTATTAGCCAAGGACATCGCTCTTGCAATGTGCCCCGAATCAGCTTGAGTATAAGATTATCGATTCTGTTAATGTTGGCTCCATTGTATAGAACCTCATTGGAATAATAATGTTTGTCCTCCGACTCTGGTGTTCTGTGTAATCCAAGGCAGCGTCGAAGACACTGCCTCTCAAACACCCGAATCTTTTCCATTTGAGATGGGGCAACGTTGAACCACACCGGGCATCCATAGGCAATCATTGGCCGGATGAGGGCCATGTAGCAAATCACCTTAACCCTGCTATCAAGCCGGCTGCTAAAAAAACAACCGTTTTGTCAGGGCGAAAGCTCCCCTGGCTCTGGTCAGAGCAGCATTTATATGTCTGTCGAAATACAAAATACTGATCCATCCAGATGCCAAGGTACTTTACTACACTTTTATTTGCCAGTGGATGTCCATGTGGCCCTACAATCACCAGCTTGCGCCAGTTCTTTCTTGTATCCCTAGAGGCTCCATGCAATGGAGTCCTGAACAGAAAAGTTTCGGATTTCTGGACGTTGATTTTCAACTTCCAGTCATCACAATATCGCTGAATCTTGTCGAAGTCACGCTGCAAAATAATTCTGATGACCTCAACTGTTGGAGCCGTTCTGTACGCAATTAGATCGTCGGCATACGCTATGGCATGGGCTAGACTACCTATCAGATCGCTGGTGTAAATACTGAAGAGAATCGGTGAGTTCACCGCTCCCTGCTGAAGACCATTTTTAATTTCGAAGGTTGCGGTAGAAGTAACATTGCCACTTTTGACAACAAACTTTCTACCATTGAGCATATCTTAAAGCATATATAAAAGCGGTTTACTTATGCCAAGTCTGGCTAGCTTTAGATAGAGACCTTCTAACCATACGGTGTCGAAAGCTTTCTCCAAGTCAACCAGACAAGCACCTGTACACTGTCTTTTAGATTTGTTCCATTGGACATCAGAAACGAGTTTAGACGCAGCATGAATGGTGTCATGTCCCGCCTTAAAACCGAACTGATTGTCCGGTATGATATTGTTGTCCTCCTCCCACTTGAACACAGCTCTATTTATAACTTTCTCAAATACCTTACTGATACTTGGAGAATTATCGACCGGAGATTCGCCGGATTGGAGTTGTCCTTTCCCTTTTTCAGAAGAGGATGAACCACAGCTGTCTTCCACCGCCCTGGATAATATGCATTATTCAGAGCGTTGTTAAACAGTGTGGCATATATGTAAACTGCTTCCTGAGGCAGGTGTCACAGTACAACGTTGGATATACCATCGATTCCTGCTGACTTCTTTTTCTTTAAGATGAAGCAGTGCTGCATTGCAAGAGGAGTCATTTCTAAATCGCCATCACAGCAGGTTAGGAGGCGCCATGACGTAAGTTAATGAAGTGACCTTCTAACCTCACAGTGAAGTAAGCAGGTCACATCTCGTGAACCAAACTTGGAGATGGGCTCCAAATATCGAGTTTTTTGCATTACAAGTATAGGATGGGTTCAAATTTTGAATTTGAATTTTGCAGTATGAATTTTTGTTCGAAACTTATGCCGCATGTGTGCACATTTTCTTTGTCACTAAATGAGAATTTAACAACAAATATTGTCAAGCCCTTATAAAGATATATGAGGGTGGTTTTAAAGGTTGTTTTTTCGAACGTTTCACGAATTTCAACTGAAAAATCTTTTAAACAATATCCATTTTTATTTTAATAAAGGAAAATAAAATACATAGATGCAATTTAATTTTTGTCTAATGGATTCTTTTGGCAACAAACATATCATTATTTTATATTTTTATATTCGTGTTTTGTACAAAAAAAAATTAAAAAAATGTTTAATTTTGCATAAAGTCGATACTCGTGGTCCCTAGACATGATTTTAAAAAATCTAAAAAGTGCAGGCAGTGATTTTAAAACGAAAAGAACTTATTGCCATCTCTTGGCTTAAAACAAAAAAAATAAGGAAATCCTGGTCCATCCGATATGCATGCTAAAAGTAAAAACAAACACCTGGCAATCATAGTTCACTTACTCCTTATTTCTTATCTCCAATGTCGTTGAGTATGTGAATGTACAAATAAGAAAACAACATAAAGCGTTTTAGCTTGTGCCTCAAACGGGTGCTATATTTGGACACGTGCCAAAATACCACCTACGGAAGTAGAAAAGAGGGCAAATTAATATTGAAACTTAAGACCAAACCAGACGTTATAATCAACACAGGTGGTTTGGTTATAGGTATGGTGATGGTGAGTCTGAGTAGGTTAGCAGCAACAACAACACAAAAAATAAATAAACGTTTTCGAAATCAATTAAATCAACAACACGACTATGGATTTGGATTGTAGGTCAACGTACTAGATCCAAAACACATATTCATTGATTTGAAGAGTTTTTGTTTCTGTTTGTGTTTCTGTGTGTATATCTATTTGTTTTTGCTTTTCAATTTGAACTTTGACATATTCTGACTTAAGACGTGATTTTTTCAGTGTTTGGCAACACCATCCAGCAAAAGAAAGTGGCAAGACTCTTGTTTAAAAAGAACTCTATTTTTGTTTGTATTGTGTTGATGTTCTTATTTCTTGTTTTAATCCAAGTGGACTCATTGACGATTGGAAAGCAATTCTTTCAAGGAGCGAAAGGTTTAAATAGAACCATAGAAACATAGTTAAGTGATTAGCTCTTGTAATTTATTGTGGGTTGTTGTCGTTGTCGTCACTGCACAAGGAACTTTGGGCACTTTGCCACAAGGAACAAATTATGTTTCGGAAGCGACACGACAAACTGTGAACAAATATTGTATTACAAACGCCAAATGACGTTTGACTAAATGAAAACAAATTCCATAGCAGGTTGTTTGTTTGAGCAAATACAATATAGAGGCAGGTTGCAGGTATGCTAGGTTAGGTATGTTTAGATTATGTACGTGATTACCTATAGAGATATGTTGTGTCTCAGACGAAAATTTAAGATTCATTCATGATACTTGATTCACTTCGAGACATAATTCTTAGGAATTTAAGCATAATTATTGAACAATTGAAATTACAATTATGTAAATAATTACTAGCTGACCCGGCGAACTTCGCACCACCATAATTTTTTTTCCCGAATATTTTAGGATTTCTTCAAACTTGTTTTACTATTTAGGCTCACCTGGGCTTCACACGAGTGGTGTACGATTGTGGACTTAGGAATTGTGATACTTCCGGGAAATTCAAATTATTTGTATTATCAATATTTTTTCGTGTTTCCTCCTGGTAAGAAAACAAATAGCTCCGATGGTTTGGCGTCCCCCGAGCACGAAACATACAACTGAACCCATGCGAAAAACGCGGCAATTCAAGGTTTATTTCACACATTTCTAGCGATTGACCTTGAGATTTATTAATTATTGTCATTGCGAATGCAAGGAGCACTGGAAACCATACACGTTTAAAATCAAAATGAAAGTCAGTTGGTATTAGTGAAATAAGCACATTCTCGCCTTTGAACCTTTGAAGAAGCTTTCATCAATTTTTTTATAATTGTTTTAAGATCAGCTAGTTTTGTTCCGTTAAACAATTTTGGCTGATTCAGATTACGTAACATAATTATCACAGAGCCAACCTTGACTTGTAAATTGTTTGGCAGTAAACCTGGCAAATCCAATGAATGTTAGTATTCAATTGGATAATTAACTACTTCATTTGGAATTTGGATCGATAATGGAATCGATCCACTAAAATGAATACATTTATCCATCAATTTGACCCTGATTAATATGTTGAAGATCTATCACAGTCTTCTGTCTGATTCACTTTTCATATTAGGAGATTTAAAAAAAAATCAGTTCGATTTTGTTTTAATTTTCTTTTATACAAACCCTGTCCTGCAAAAAACCTCGTCAAAACACAAACAAAAAAGAATTATTCAGTTTAGTGCAGCCGTTCGGGAGTAATGCGCTTACATACATTTCGGCGTTTCATTTTTATTCAGGTATATAGATAACTGGTTAGGAACGATGATATTATTATATTTATTGGCACAAAGGAGGCCTGGCCTTATCTTATGCTATGTATTAAATTTAATTGATTGAATTTACTTCAAAAAAATTAAAGTTAAATGTCGCTTGACTTTATCGTCATCGTGGTGTTTCGTCCCGGTTGTAAAGTTGTGGTATAGGAGGGGGGACAGGTGGGCATATAGCCGCAGAGATATTCTGACCCTGTATCGGCAGTTGTCCGTGATGATGTTGTCGGCCAGGATTTCGGCATGGCTGTTTTCGTGATGGAGAACCAGACTGGGAAGAAATAGCTGATGGCAGGCCACAGTAGCTGATTGTTCATCAGCATCTAATTCGTCTTCTGGCTTAGTCCGTTTCTGCTACTCAATAGTGCGTGGAGTCGGTGGAAGGCCCAGTTAGCGTTTTAGAGCACGTTTCATCTGGCTTCAACCTAGACAACTCAACTTGAAGTTAATGGCTATAGGAACTTCACATTCTTTTTGGCTGATGTCTTAGATCCGTCCAGAAGTTTAAGAAGCAGTCTTCTGCAGTTCGCTTCCCTGTGACTACCTCTATGGGTATATAATGGTCAGGCCTTGAGGCTGTACAGAAAAGGGCCTGGATTTGAATCTTGGACCAGGCCCACTCATGTGATTTACTTATTCCGATTTGCAGTTGTCTAGTCGAACGTTGATTTTTTTGGGAAGAAAGTAAAGAAAAAAAAAAATGTTGTTAGTGACGGAAATAAAATGTGCCTAGTAGGCTGAGCCAACGGTTACACAATGGATGTTGTGCGCTATAGTGATGCTAAATGCTTGAATTTCAAGAGGGGATGAAAAGTCGAGTGCTTTTCCCTAAAGCCAAACTACATGTCCGGGTAATACTTCTTAGCATCAAAAGTAATACCTCTTCCAGTACTTACTTTACTTTAAGATGATGCTTACAGCCCAGGATAGACTGCGGCCCTTCCAGAAAGCTCTTTCCCTAACTAACCGCTTCCAGTTGCGCACAACAAGTTGGTTGAGGTCGTTCTCCACTTGTGTGTGCCACCTTATATGGGTTATCCTGTTCTACTTACACCATCGGGGTTGGATTAGAAGACTCGTCGGACAGATGGGTTGTTGTTCATACGTTCCACGTGTCCCAGCCATATCAGCCACTCAGACTTTTTACCACGGCGACGTCGCTGTATAGCCCCTAAGGCTCGTCGCTGAAATTGTTCCTACACGCACTCCTTTGCAACACACGAACCAAAAATCACACCAAGAATCTTCCTCTCAAAGCACCCTAGCAGACTTTCATCTGATTTTTTACAATTTCCATGCTTCTGCCCCACAGAGCAGGACCGGGATGATTATGGTCTTTTATAAAGTCTCCTTGGTTCTCTGAGAAAGGGCCTTACTACTTAAATGGCTTCTTAGACCAAGGAAACAGCAGTTAGAAAAAGTAATTCTTCGTTTAATTCCCTGCACTGATTTCATTTTGCGAGGTAGCGAGGAACTCTGGTAGACAAAGTCCTTGACAATTTATTTCTAAGTTATATATATCCATCGTGATATTTTGTTTAGCTTATGCGCCATTCACAGCTTGCTTTGTTTTGCTGGCAATGTTTATGTCATCTGCATAAGAACGTAGTTGAACGAACTTTTGATAAATTGGACCACTTGGTTGGACTTGTGCGTTGCGTGCAAATGATTCAAGAACGATATTAAAAAGGTTGCATGATAACGCGTCGCCTTGCATCAGACTTTTCTCAACATCAAAGGATTCGATGGCGTTCTTACCGATTTGTGAGTGTTTGGCATTGCTCCCAAGATATAACATTGCTTGTATAATTCGTCCCTATTCATCACGCGTGACTTTAAAATCGATTGCAATATCTTGCTTATATTGTTCATAAGCGAAATAAGTCTATAATTGGAGATCATATTCGGGAATGATCTCTGTTGTTTTTAGCTTTTGGGGGAACTAGCATTTTTTGATGCAGTTGTTTATGGTTATTGTTAAAAAAGACCATTACTGCATGTGGCATATCCTTTTGTAGTACGGTCCAGCAGACTTTTTCAGCTTTGGATTTCTTACGATATCTGCTACCTCCCCCAGATTGAAGAGATATTCGCTTTCGATTGGGTCACTTTTTGAGTTCAATTTACCAAAAACGACCCCTTCCGAACTTATTGCTGAAGGGTTTGCTGGATGGGATGTGGATTATTCAACTTCGATCAGGAACGTTGTATCGTCGACTGGATTTTGTGTCCACTTTGTGTACACGCTTCCACCTTGTCGTGTGTTGATTTAAATTTATTATCATTATGTGACTGGGCTGATGATTTCCAGAACTGGGGACTATTCTCCGACGATTTTGTTGATATTTTTGAAAGCTTCTGGTTCTCGTCCTGACTAGATCGTTATCCTTTTCTAGAACTGGATGTTATACTTACAGTGCTGAACGGAGTTCTGGAATATGGCATTTTCGCATTGCAACTCGTTCTAAATCGTTTGGTAGTTGATGTTAGTGTGGACTTCGGCTCTATTTGCTTCGGGACATAAATCAGATAAAAGGCCAATTTTTGAGCCAAACATATTAAGTAACACAAAAACCAATTTATCAATTGGACACAAATCATCCAGAAACATATAATCTAACAGCACTTAATCCTGATGCCCGAATATGAATATTTTTGTTTACCAATACTAAATCTCTTAAATCTATGGTAAGTCTTTTGTTTCTTTGCTGCTAATTTGATACAGAAAATTTTGTCGGACCTTTATTCTTTAGTTATTTTTTTCCATTTTTTTAGTTTTAAATCGGAAAAGGTTAGAAAAAAAAATTACAAAACAATTTATTAAACTTCAGCAGGAATTTCTAAGTTTTTCCTAGGATTTTGTGAAGCATCTGGTCCAAAAACAATCTTGCAAAGGTTATTGAGATTATGGTCATGTAATTCACGAGAGCAAAAAATCGACTCACAGTTAATAAAATAATGGGTAATTTCTAACGGTTGACATAGGTATATATTTCAATTAACTAAAATGTATCAATAAATGTTTGGAATCTTTATAAAAATGTTCATACGGTGAAATAAAGGACGATCTAAACACACAACATACTGTATTGTATCTATAGCTATCATTTTATTCTCATTTGAAATAAAGCACCTATCACTTATATGGACCACCACATTACCATGGGCAACAAAACCTAACATTTAAAACCGTTAACAATACGTCGTTAGTGGAGGTCGATAAAATTTGCATTAGCAAACCACACTCCACTCTAATAATGTAACGTGAATTTGCAATTTAAATGAAGTATAAGAGGATTTTTATTCCCGCATTTACACCCCTGCTTTTTTAGCTTGTACATAAATGGACAACCAATATTTGGGTAGGTACCAACATATAACTGATGTAGGAGAAAATAACAGAGGCTTTTCAACTAAATCAACAGCTATTTGTAACAAATTTAATACTTTTTGCGTTACAAATTACGGAAAACAATGCATTTAATTATTCGCCTGACTTGATTCGATACAATGTGTGTTTTTTTTTTTTTTTTGTTTCATTTTGTATTTGTTTGTGTGAGAATATTTATTTATTTTTGGTAAAGAACCGAAGTCTCTTAAAAGCATTAAATTGCCATCACAAATTAATCGTTTCAGCGATAGGAATACGTAACGCTAAACGTATTCTATGTCACCAGGAGTGGAAGTTCCTATTGTCCAAAATTGTTATATTATTATGTTGTCTCTCTTTCCCCGACTAACTCATTATCATTAGTGGACATTGTACTCCATTTTCGACAGGCTTGGTGATTATGATGATGGCCAAAGGCAATGACGAACTTGCTTTTGATGCATCGAATGTAATCTGAATCAGATCAAAAATCACGAAACCCTCATTTAAGACTTGAACATAAACAAATTTATTTTCTCAACTAGCTGACCCGTTGAAATTCGTTCCATCGAAAGTTGTTAAATGTAATGAAAATAATAATTCCGAGCCTTCACATGCTGATTCATGCAATTCGGTCAAGTAAAATTCTTTATTCAAAAATTCTGTTAAACATAATGGAAACAAACTGAAGTTTAATAACGTCAATGTTTTTCAACCCTCCCGCTATTTCACGGAAGCATTTTATTGTACACAACATGTTTCGTTTTATTTTCTGGCACGTACACGTAGAAAGCAGGAGGTTCACCGTCACGTGAGCACGCCACATACAATTATTTACCATGTTAGAAACATGGAAACTCAAGATTGATGTCGGAAATCATCCAGCGGTTGTCCTTCTGTGACTTTTTTATTCTCATAGCAAAATCGAGACGAACGGAATAATGGTAACATCTATGCCCTCGAATTGTGCCCTTCAAATCGTGTCGCTTCAATGAAATTTGATTTGATATTCTTAACAATCAAACGCGTTCCGTTACAAAGTCTCGGCATTGAGGTCGCTCAACAAAAATATAACTGAATCGAATTACAATTTCTAATTGTGTGTAGCAAGCCCAGAACATCCTTACTTTCTTACTTCAGACGGCGTTCACAGCCAAGAATGGACTACGGCCCCAACCAACAAGCGACCAGCCTTAGCTAGCCGCTTCCAGTTTTACGCACACCAAGTTGGTTGAGGTCTTCCCCAACTTATGCGCGCCACCTGTTACGGGTTCTTCCTCTTCCTAAGCCATCGGTGTTGGATTTGAAGACTCGTCGGGAGGTGTGTTGTTGTCCATACGCTCTACATATCCCCGCCATCTCAACCGCTGTATTTTCAGCTTTTTGACCCTATTCAAGTCACTGTATAGCCCGTCACTGCGTTCCGTTGGTCCCATTTTACTTTTGGTGAAAGTTGCCATGCCAAGACCTACGCCTTCAGGCAGTGGTCACTTCATCTCTCGGAGTTGATCTTGGGATGATAGACAGTGTTTGACGAAAATTGACTGACAGCTAAATCATTGCGTCATTGAAACGTCTTTTATCATTTTGTAGATCTTTCAACGTGCTATTTCGGGCTTTATTCAGGGCTGGATTTGAAGACTTGTCGGGAGGTGTGTTGTTGTCCATACGCTCCACATATCCCCGCCATCTCAACCGCTATATTTTCAGCTTTTTGACCCTATCCAAGTTATGCATTTGCCCCATTAGAGCAGGACCCGTAGCAGGGTCTTATATAAAGGCTTCTTGATTCGCCGGTTCTTTCTTTCTAAGCCTTATTAGACCGAAGAAACAGGGGTTGGCAAAATCAATTCTTTGATGTACTTCGTAGGATGTCAGGAATTCTGTGGGATAGCTGGGGCTTCGTTTTCATCCATCACGGTGTCCAAGTCAACGGAATCATAGTCAAAAGAATTTTGAGTGCCTTTCGGAGAAACATTCCTGGTTAGCTTTTCCGGCGACGTGGAAATTCAATCTGACTGGTGATTAAGTTGACTGGAATCACGACATTGTCCATCGCCATCAATTTCCCGGAGAACTCTACAGCGGACTAGTAATTTCATAAAGCCAGTTGCATCTTCGTTTTCAATTGCAATTTCTTCACGACACGCCCGCCGAAGACGCCTTCAAGATCTGTTAATTTGGCAGGGCAACTTTAACCTAGAGCAATGGGACCAGCAAAAATTTGATTTTTTTTGTATTTCTTTTACCAATTTCGCAGTTCGTCATTTGATTTAACTTCACATGAAGTAAGCGGGGTGTTATAAAACTTTTTTCAAATTAAGACTTCAACATTTCAACGCAACCTTTGAAATAGTAAATTTGGAGTGTAACTGAAAATTTCTAACATGTTTAGTTCTCTAAATTTTATTACTTGTCAACTTTACTGTGAAGTCAATTTATGAAATTTCTCTAAAATTTGGAAATTGAACATGAACTTGAAATAAAAAAAAAAACTGAAAATTTGGAGCCATACAAGAAACATTATGTAACCTGCTAACTACATGGTGAAATAAACAGGTCACACGATTACCAACCACTATTTGACAAATAGCTAAATTAGCAATAGAATTGAAAAAAAAAAACGCAAATCACTGCGTTCCGTTGGTCCGATTTTACTCTTGATGAAAGCTGCCATGCCAAGACCTACGCCTTCAGGCAAGTGGTCACTTCATCTCTCGGAGTTGATCTTGGGATGATAGACAGTGTTTGACGAAAATTGACTGACAGCTAAATCATTGCGTCAACGAAACGTCTTTTATCATTTTGTAGACCTTTCAACGTGCTATTCAAGGCTTTATTCAGGGCTTCCAATGCGCGTTTGTTTAAGCCATTTTACACTCTTCCCAGATGATAATCTTACATTGCTCCAATATTTCGCCATCCCATAAAAATATAAGATCTCGTACGAATCGTAGCCAAGATCTGTGAAATTAGGAATGTTTCTCAGTTCGACCGGGCGCATCAAGGAAGAAAATGCCATCATTTCCGTTATCGACTGCTCGCATCAATTCTTCGTACACTTGCTTTTGGTCTTGATTCAACATTAGTATATTTGCTCAAACTTCTTGAATCCATGCGACTCGATCTAAATCCATTTTTCTTTTTTATTTTTCAAGTTATGCACTAAAAACAGGATCTTCCCCCATTTCCATTTTTCCTGGAAATTTTCCCGGATTTTCCTCCAGTGCCCTATGTCCTTCCTTGCGCCAATACAAATCCATCAATTCCAAAATGGTAAAAATCGAACCATCCGTTCTCGAGACATAAGTGCACACAGGGACGTTAATCCGCTTTTACATTAGAAGATTATAATGTATTGCTCTAAATCCATTAAATGTGACATCATCTGACGTTCTTATTTTTCAACATAGTAGATAGCACACTTTTTCCTGCCATTTTAATCCAAAACTTCCCTGAAGGAGTAATTTAATTCGAAACTAGATTTAAATCTCCTTTTGGTTACGGTAGGTTTTTATATTTCGCTGCCAGAAAAATCGTATTTTAGTTCATGTTTACCTTTATTGTTCTGGCGAAACAATTAACAATGAGCGTACATTTTGTTCCTATTAATATACCTATCTAAATTTCCCCAAGGACTTCAATAAACTGAATTGGTTTCTTACGTGCATTTAAGTACCCACGCTACCAAGGTTAGCATATACAGCTCAAAACATAAATCGTACATTGATTTCGTGAAAAAGTAAAAAACCTATAAAAATATCCTTAATGCTTTGAGTTTGTATTATTCCATTATTGTAACGCACATAGCGTGTATGCAATGCAGTTAATTTTCTAAACAAAATAGTCCTGGGAGTTATTTAACGTACAACTAAATGGGGCATCACTTATTCATTTAAAGTGCTCCAAAATGAGTTGTTCTTCTTTTGGATTTAGCGTAAGCACACAACACTCGACTCGTACAATTCAGTCATTTATATAGAATTCGAGTTGGGTTGGGTTGGGTTGGGTACGAGTTTCAGTTTAACCACGAGTACTTTATTTTTTTGAATAAAGTTGTTGAAGTTGATACACTTTCTCTAGTTGTAGGAGGCGGTTGGTAATATGGTTGATGGGGTTATAAAATGTTGGTTGGCAGTTGGCTTTGCATGATGCGTCAGCGTTAGGGTGTGACAGGACAGGAGCAGCAGTAGCAGCGGGCGTGTGAATCTGACATAAAGGCATTCGTGAATTGCTCACATTATCGCTGGTAGTTCATTTTCAAATGATGACGATATACTATTTATAGTACATATAATGTTGTCTTAAACGCACCTAGGAATTTAACCCCATCACAGCTAAATCTATGTACAAGCTGGATTTGCACTTAAAATTTTATTCATGTTGCATGTGAGAACTCATTGAGGACTATATACGCTTAGTGTAATCTATTGGAATGATGAATCAGAGAGGGTGGTACGAATAAATGTTACTTGAAAATATTACAAAATCATTTATAAATTGAACAACTTACTTAAGAACTTTAGTTTATTTAGATATGATGACATTTTGGAATTGACTTGAATGTGAATTTTTTTAAGTTCCTATGTATGTACATAGTTATAGGTATATTATACAATTATAAGTTTAAGGCATTTTTATGAGGATATGGATAGCGAAAGTACCAAAAGCATTGCTTAGAGTGCATATTTTTGTGTACCCTGAACCAGATCCTTACGTAGATACGACGAAAAACTTCAATTATTCAACGATTTTATAATTAAAATTCAGCCGATGTTATACTTTGTGACTCAATAATTAGTCATTCCTTTATTAATGAAGCTTTTCACCAAACAGGGAATTTTCAAATATTGAAATATTTTGTTTAGTCAACGTAAAAGTCCATTGACAAATTTTCCTGGATTTAATGAATTTATTTCATCAATTAACGTAAAATGCATTCCTTGCTTACTTTAATCGATATGATACTTTATTTTTTGCGTTGTATTATTATTTTTTTTCATTTTATGTTGTTCACACTTGATACTTCGCAAAATCTAGCAATGAGCGAGACAGAAATTAAATGACGTGTTAACAAGGCGCCTGACAACAAAAAATGATGGTTCAAATTTAGAATCATCAATAACCGTGCAGCACACGCAATTTGTGTTGTGTTCATTTATATCTATTCTTTGTCAAAAATCAATTGTGCACTAAAACAAAACAGTTGGCAGACTTTTCTGTCGCGTCAAAATAATATGGATTGACATTCAACTTATTCAAAAATTTCGTTTTTTTTTAAATAATTTTTAAAAATAAAGTTGTGTTTTGTTTGAGGTTTTTTAACCCATCACAATCGTAGCCATCCTTAAATGGTATTTGACAGTTCATACGTTGACAGATAGGTAAGAAAATAGATTATGTCATGCGAGGAATATTTAGTTCCAAATGCCAGTCAAAAACCCTTAAATCACCTTTTCCCGCGCCTTTTTCTTCTTAGCAATCTTTCGATTTAGTTTGACAGTCTATGGCTTGACAATTCGCAATTTTCAGTTGTTTTTTTTTTCATTCATATAATGAAGATTCTTCGAGAAAAATCAAGTGTGAACTAAAACAAAATAGATTTAAATTTTGTTAAGTTGTTTTACATTAAACAACAACAATTTTAATTATTGTATGAAATTTTCGTTGATGCATCGTAAAGTAACAACATATTTTCATGAATGTTTTTCGTTGTATTATGAAATCTTTCATCAAAATAGACAAGTTGCTTCAGAGTTAAGGGAACAAGTGTACAAATACATTTTCATTGAAACAATGAAACCTTCATTAACCAACATATTTTTTTAAAATAAGTATTTTATTTGGCCAACAATTTTGCGTCAAGTCAACGAAAATTCAGCAAACGCAAAGAGTTTCACAACTACTTTACGAAGAATATTATATTCAGTGTTAGAAGACTTAGGTTATAAGATTTTTTGTTTGGCAAATGGATTGATGTTTGGCTTAATTTTAGATCACAAATTCTTAAATTTACTGTGAATATAAAAATAAGAGTTTAAGCTATTTAAAACGAGCTCAAAATAATATTTTCGTACTTTTGGCAGAGTTAAACAAAATTTCGTCAACGACTAGGAATTTCAACTCATTTTTGTTTAAGTTATTTGTTTCAAAACTAAAATATAAACCTTATCTGCCGAAGCCTAATGCAGGACTTTTGGTTTTTATATGTAGACTAAGTATTTGACCAAACAGACGTTTGTTGTGTCCAAATTGGTATAGATGCACAACATAAACCTCCTTCGTACTCACAAAGTAAAAAAAGTGCGTATACGCCCAAGTCTACCGCTATGTTATCGTCCATTATAGAAAGAATACACGAATCTATTCATTGTTAAATTTTATTGATATACTGAACCAACTATATTAAGAGCCCGCAGCTATTTTTGGGTGTGAACCATGGCAATAATTCCTGCTGTTTTAAGATAGCTAGACCTACTATTTATATGCAAATATGAAAGTCTTGCATGTCTTGGTTGGGGCAAAGGCATTGAATGCAATTAAAAAAGGCAGTGTAGTAACTTCAAAATCATATTTAATAAAAGGGCTGAGTGCGCCCTAGACAAGGCTATGGGGTCCATAAGATATTTTTCGTAGCCATTTGACTGCAAGACGCACTCAAAGCTTCAATTTTTGAGTAGGTGCGTGTTGGTGACATTTGGCCACCAAAAAAGGTCTTGAAATAGATATTTATATGGGGCACTCAGTTCTTTAATTAAATCCTAACCCTGACATTCAAGACTTTCATGTTCGCCTATATGAATGGTATGGACCTACATATCACATATGTATATATATGTAAATATTAAAATAGCAGGAATTTTTGCTATCGATCACACCTAAAAATAGCTGGTGGGCTCTCGGTCTAAACTAAAGATGTACTATGAATTTGTATCATTTTGCTTAGTATAAATAAAGCATTTGTGCTGGGATACACGAGCGCAAAAAAGAATTAATTCACGAAAGAGAAGGGATGATTTTCAGGAAGAAAGAAAGGGATGCCATTTTTGTCCGTTTCGTCCTTTCTTTATAAAAATCATCCGTTCTCTTTCCTGAATTAATTCTTTTTTGCGCTCGTGTATCCAAGCACTTTGTTTATAACTCGTTCACGGTATCCCCTGTCAGCTAGGTCTAGGTTTTGCAAGTTAATATGTTGGCAGTTAGTTAATCCAAATATAGGACATGTTTATAATTCTATTTTGTCCAGATTGTGTTGTTTTCTTTTTTGACGCAAAATCAATGTTGTGAATGTGAGCCATTTTAGTCTATAAATGGGTGATTCTCCACTAAATGCTCTTTTTCGTGGCCCCGACCAAAAATTGTTTAACAAATTAAAAAACTTATTTATTTTGAAGTCAATAGCAGCGCAAGCAACGTTTCTAACTAGTCCATTTCTAAATTTTAAATATTTGCAGGTATGTTATAACAAATTAATTGGTTTTATGGTCAAAATGCCACTTCCGTCGCGTATCTCCTCCTTGTTTCAGCGCAGAAAAATGGATTTTTTAATTGTTTTTAAATGCATAAATTATAATTTGACCGAGTTCAAGTATTAAGAATATGTTGTTAAATACAACTGCCCTATAAATTAAATTTATTGATTTTAAACAAATAACTTAGAAACTTCCAAACATGTGTCTCCATGTATTTGTAAAAAAAATACATTTTAAATTCAAACTAAAGGTCATAAGTGTGTATATTCTTTTGAATATATTATCCGTTCAGCTAATCTCGAGTTTAAAAAAAATAAAAACAAACGCACGACAATTGGTTAGGTAATACCTAGATATAAAATAATCTCTATGTGACCAAAGCCTTATTCTTTGTATCCAATTTTTTAATTAAAATTTTGCTTTTGCTGAAATTTGTTTGATTTGCTTGCTAACCAAATTTTTGTCGCAGTTGAGTAATTTAAATAGAAATTTTCATAAAAGTGGTCGGACTCGCCGCAGCAGCCAACACTGGTCTGTCCGACAACTGGTTTTGCAAGGAGGGCAGTCTAAGCTTTTATTTGATACCCCATTTATAAAAATCCGCGAAAAATGCAACCAAAAAAGTGCGTTTTCTACCCGTTGCCACCTGAAAAACCATGTCCGACTAGCAGCGGTTTTGTTAATGTTAAAACTAAAGCTATGAGTTCGCTTCATTTTTTTCCGCAGCCGCAATGAGATAGGTAAGATAACGATCGCCTCCCTTATTTATTATATCCTACCAAATATGAATAGTAAAAAATCATTCGAAACTAAAATAGGCAGCAAATATTTGACCCCACACTGTGATTGAAAATTGACATTCTTAGAAGTAATTTATGTTGAACGGGTCGAAGAAAGGACGAAGTGTTTAATAACAAATACCAGTAACGTGAGTTAGAGCTACCAATTTCAAATAGCAACTACCAGAAAACATAAAAACTACCACTTAAAACAGTCCCTGCTTTGTATTGAATAAGGTTATGCTTGGCTAACTCTAGGTACGTGTAGCGCAAAATCTAGCAGCGCATTTATCTATCTCAGAAGGATATAACTTTGGTTATACAAAGATTTATACAAAAATAATGAAATAAATGAAAGAAAGTTGTACCTACATTCTGGTTTGGTCAATTAGGTCCTTGTCCTTATCTAGGAAGATTTGGTCCACCTATGACAAGAACCGAACAATTGATCTAATACGCAGACCCAGGCAAGACATAGCCAGGGTAGTTGCAACCTGTAGCGGACACTGGCCAATAGGAGAGCATGGAGTGAAGCTGGGCATACCTCACAATACTCACTATCGGAGCTGTGAGGACCAGCAGGAAAAGGAAACAGTAGTTCATTTCCTCTGCAAATGTCCTGCTCTGGCCAAAGCTAGAAAACAGTCACTCGGAAGAGCATTCTTTGACGACATTAACGAACTTTCTGAAATGAAGATCAAAGACTTGATTTCTTTTCTCAACGCGACGAAATGGCTCTAGGGCAAATTTCTGCTACTTCTGCATTATACCTTCCGTCGATTCCCTATGATCACAAGATAGTGGACTAGGGTTCTGGTGGGGTTTGTGCTGCACAGCGGTCGGATGATCATCCAATCAGATCAGTGGACGCTCCAGTGCCAGCCAACGAACTGCTTAGTGGGCTAACTGTGGATGGTGCGGGTGCGGGTGCTGATCTGGTTGAGTGAGTGATCCACTTTCTTGTTATTGTGCTAAAAGCTACAACAAAATCCTATTCTAAACTAAATAAAAAGGGACGATATCCTGAGGATACGCCCATATTTTGTCTCTTCAATTCCATCCACAGGTTCAAACGAGTTATGGTATCAAAACGGCGCACTTCAGCGCTAATTGGGCTATGGGGTAGACTGCCCGTGGCCGCCATTTCTACCTACCTACCTAGGTCCTTATTTCTAGTTTGGAAGTAGGTACATATATGTTTTGTATATGGACCTCATTGGCTGACCTGGAGTGTAAGACTGTTGGTTTGGTATTTAATGAGTCTAAATACTTTTGTGACCAGTTTTCATTATTTTTGAAATGATATATGTAATTAAAACCGTTGCTAGCTCCTGATCTAGGAGGTACATTGAGTATTCTATTGCATAATCTTAAATTTTCTAAAAAAAAGGCTTGACAAAAATAAATTAAAAAACCGACAATAAAATCTCAACAATGCTGTCATCGTTTTTTCCACATTTTTCCATGCCAACAGAGAACAGAGTTAGCGTGTTCCAAAACCTAACCACGGGTAAATCAGTTACCGAAGCGGAACACACGGAATGGCATATTATGCCTCCTATAATTTGTATTATTTTGCTTTTTATCACACTAACAATGGATACATAACTACAAGGGTCCATAGATATACAATTGTAGGCAAAGCTTTTGTAGGTAGGTACGTACCTATGTACATTTACTATTGAGCATTTGTTTTCAATTTCATAGTCGAGTGAGGCTCGCGGTGCGTCATGCGGCATCCACAATCCTCACTGGGATTGTAATGCTTCAGCAGTCAGTTTCAATTCAATACTCAGTATTCAGCACTCAGCATGCTGCCGTGCTATAAGATGTTTCAATTTAAATCTGAGGTTAAATGAAACTGGTCAACCGGCTAACTTCTCTACAAATAATGCCGGTGATAGCTGGCTTGAGATAATAATTATTAGTTCCGCTGTTGTTTGTATATCTACCGAGCAGTTGTTGTTGACTTTGAAAAAAAAAAAAATAACAATAATTGCCAGTGGGATGTGCGGTTATTAAGGCATTGTATGTTTTTTTACAAGCGGAAATTTGAAGTAGGTATTTTTTTTTTTGTTTGTATTTTCTTTTATTTTGCAATATTTTATAATGGCCCAGATATTTCTTATAATAGATGCGAGGATGAGGAGTGAGGCCTTCGTCTGGGAGTTGTAGAATTTTTATTGAAGCGTAGGTTCTGCAAGTGGAAATGAAGAACCAAACAGTAATAATGTTCTTTTCGCAAAACAAGACAGAAATACAATTAAGATAAATGATAGGAGAAAGGTTAATATGTAATTAGTTGAAGTCAGTGTTTAGAGAAGTCATAGAGCATTTCGAATTGAATTATACCTCTTGCTCTTCATTAGAACATGAATGATGTGTGCCAGTTCAGAAGTTTTCCGTATTTGCTTTATGACTTTTTATTATATTCATTGTTTCAATTCATTGCGAATTAAGCAATGCATTTGACCATAAATATACCATGTTGCAGCCCCATCACTTAAGATTATTTTTGATGAATCAACAAAATAAAGGCCTTTTAAATTCGTTGATGCATTATTGTATTATATTAACTTCAGGAAATAAATTTAGTACCATCTATATGTTCTGTTGAATGCATTCACGGTAAATACATACTTCTTGCTTTGGATTTTAATTAGGTACTTTCAAACAGATTTTTGCGATGTCTCTTTTAGACATAATGAAGGTAATGAAGGTACCGCACCCATTGTTTTTCTTCTTCGTGACCTTTTTGAAAAGAAATTATAATTACCCACCTATTATATGATATTGGCTATCTACATATGTATAGGCTATGAGAGGGAAAAACATGAATTATTATTGATTGTTTATATTTTTTTTCGGCGTGGTGCGGTTACATGTTCAAACATAATGTTTGTTATTTTGAATTCTTCTTTGCTATTCTTCGATATAAAACATACATTATATCGGATAACTTAAAGTTGCCGCATCAGTAACGGATTTGGCTGGGGGGGGGGCTTGGAGATCCAGTTTGAGACACAAATGAAAATGATATCTAAGAGGTCTCACAGGCAAAAGCTTATATGTGTTTTGACAGTTTTGATTTGTTCCATTCCAGCTGCGACTGGAAAACACAGAAAACAAAATTCTTCCGAAAACCCCGTTGTAACTTTTTCTACATCGATCAGGATTTGCCTGTGGATGTGCATAAGTGCCAGACCGCGGAGGCGGTTTTCACCCGTTGTTGATCTTAAATATGTTTTAAGGCACCGCAATGAAGAAAAAGATCTCTCTGCCGAGGTGTTAGCGGAAGCGTTGCAAAGATACGAAGAAAACTATGTGTTATTACAAAAACATCACTATTGCTCTATAAGTTTGCATTCTTTCTTTTTTATCACAGCTTGCATAAACTCATAGTTCGATCAACTTGCACTTCCTTTATCCGCCCGTCCCAGCTATCGACTGCATTCTGAAATTTACTAACACGATTTGCACAAAAGAATCACAATTTGTTCAAAAGTTTATCAAAAAAAATTTTTCAAAAATATGCTCAAGAATATTTTGCCCTGCATTTATTTCGCCCGATAGTGGATGTACAGTTCAAACCAAAAATTTGTTTTTAAGATGGAGTTGCGTACTTAATGCTCTAAATTTTGTATAGGCTTATTGTAAAAAAAACTTCCATTCTTAACAATTATTAAAACTTTTAAA
This sequence comes from Melangyna quadrimaculata, assembly GCA_949320155.1. NCBI lineage: Eukaryota > Metazoa > Arthropoda > Insecta > Diptera > Syrphidae > Melangyna > Melangyna quadrimaculata. The sequence goes on from OX439483.1 coordinate 435,666,044, forward strand.
TTAAGTGTATTTTTATCTTGTTAAAGAAGATTCCTACTACTAGGTGTGTACCTTACGAATTTTCGGTCGATATTTTTTAAATTAAATGATAGTGCGACCTGGAAAAAGATATCTCACCTCATCTCACGCTGGCCACGTGACGAGACTCTGCGAGACTTTTGTAAGTCTCGTCTCGGTCTCGTTAAAATCGAATAGGGCTAGCCACGAGACGAGACTCTGCGAGACTTTTGTAAGTCTCATCTCGGTCTCGTTAAAATCAAAAATTTTCAGTCTCGTCTCGGTCTCGTGTTGGTCTCGTATAATTATGTCTCGTCTCGGTCTCGTCTCCGAAAAAAAAGATTTCCGGACAACCTATTGATTATTGGAACGAAATATTTTCGACTATATTTTGAATACGTGCAGAAGAAAATAAATATTTAACTGACATTGAAGTTTGTATTGTATTAAACTCTCTGTAAATTTCGGTCCAAATATACAGTCTCGTCTCGTTTGCTTAAAAGCCAGTCTCGTCGCGGTCTCGTCATGCGAGACCGAGATCGAGACCGAGACTTTTCTTTACTCGCCCTTAAATCGAAAATTTGCAGCCTCGTCCCGGTCTCGTGTAATTAAGTCTCGTCTCGGTCTCGTCTCCGAAAAATACGATTTTCGGACAAACTATTGATTATTGGAACGAAATGTTTTCGATTATCGTTTCAATATGTGCAGAAGAGAATAAATATTTAACTGAAATTGGATTTTTTAATTTATAAGACTCTCTGTAAATTTCGGTCCAAATATACAGTCTCGTCTCGTTTGCTTAGAAGGCAGTCTCATCATGCAAGACCGAGATCGAGACCGAGACTTTTCTCGTCTCGTGACCAGCCCTAACCTCAACGCATCCATTTAATTTCAAAAGCAATCAAGAATCAAAAATCGGCGTGTAAGTGTAACATCAAACTACGAATGTAAGACTACATTTTTACTACGCCAAGTTAGGTAATTCCATTTCAAATTTCCAAATTTGATCCGAGTTCACCATTTAAAATTTCCCAATACAAATATGTACATATTTTGAAATAAGAAAATTTCATACAAATTTGCACGAAAATATGTGAAGATTTTACAAACGCACTCAATTGGAATCCATTTTAAAAGCTTTGAAAATCTTTAGTGTATGAACACAGAAAGAGAAAAAGTATTCAACTGCTAAATCCAATTCAAAATGAAATGAGCTATAGGTACAAAAAAATTGAGAAATTTGAGACGAAAACACTTTTTTGCCATTTTTGAAATAACCTCATTTTTGGCTCCAAGGAAAAGTAAAATAAACAACTGAGCCGAACGAACCTTTATTAGCTGAACCAGTGAACGCGCTCTTCGTTTCTTTTCCTGAATGTTTCATTTTTTTTTTTTTTGTTTCGGAGGGCCAACACCAATAGCTACAGCATACGCCAATCTCAAATCTCAGTTTCAGTTGCCTGAACAAAAAATCTTCAGTTTGGCTGTAAAAATACTGAGAAAAACAAATTGTTGGATTCACTTGACAAAGTTGTTAAATTATGTCAACGTTTACCAAGTCAGGCCGCAAGGAGTTCCAAAAAATCGCCCTTACCATTATAACTATTGGCTTTTGCATGTGAACGGGATTCATCGGTTACTTTGTAAAAGTATTCCACATTCCAATCAACAACATTATTGTTGGATCAGAAATGTTGAATATGTGCAAACAAAATCCTTTCGTAATAAGTTTTCATCATAGTTTTTTACATTTTTATTTCGTTCACATTTACATTTTTTGGTTAGAATAGGTAACTATGATATTTTGTTACCTTTTAAAAATAATCTACTGCCATACAAAAACCAAACAAAGATTCTTTTTTTCAGAAATATATTTGGAAACAACTCCGGACTTTGATTTCTGTTTGGTTTAATGGAAACGTAGAATTGACCATGGGGGAGGGGCAATTGCCCCGGGTTTTTAATTGTTCATCCCCGAGACCGTTTTTTTTTTCAATTATCTCTTGAAGCTTTAGACTTTTGGACATTTCCTAAAGTAAACCCCCAAAAACTCCCAGAAATTTTTAAAACGACCACGTCTTTTTGTTCATTTCTTGTCAGGTCTCAGTCCCGAGTTAGTTTTTTCGTCCTAATTTTCTGGGCTATAGCCACCCTCTGGATCCGCCACTTGCCGCATTGTTATCATTTGTACGATATATACAAAGTTAGAAAATTAATTAATTAAATCAAAGTTTCAAACCTATTAATATACCTATTTTACTAATACCCATATAAGTGATTGCCAATTTTAATATTTCACCACTAGTTTACAACAGATTTTCAATTATTTAAAAACATAAATTTCAGTACGTTAGTCTTGGTTCACTTCCCACAGCCTCGTCTGCCTAAAAACTAAAAAGTTTTTTTAGGGCTACTGCCTCTTGCGAGGAATTGAAAAATCCTCCAGGAGTATCACTTGTCATGAATAAGTGCTTCTCGTCTAGCCGTTTAGATTCGGCATCAAATTTTAGGTCCCTTCCATTCCAACACCAGGAATGGTTGCGAGTTGTTAGTCAATAGGCCTGGTTCTTCACGAGCCGCTATTAAATTCTTCTGCTGTTACACATTTTCAATTTGTTTAAATTGCATTTAGAAGCCATTCTTTTAATTGATCCCAGTTTCATAGTTTCTATTTCTATGCACATGCCCTGCACTATCCCAAAGACACATTCCTTCAGCAATGATCAAAGTGATCTAACAAATAGAGACATCGGTAGTCTCTCTCGGGCTTCATAACAAGCTCCAACTGGTTTAACTGAGTTGGAAGAAACTATAATTGCACGTTGTATCAACAATGGACCAAGTTATGATCTCAGTAGTGTGTCAGTATTTCTGCTAGCAGCCACTTCAACCTATAAACTATAGAATGGGGAGAAAACATGTGTGTGATTCTCAACAACTTGGCTTGCAATTTGGCAAATTTAATGTATTAAGCCTGAATCGTTGTGATAAGTGCCTAAAAAAATGTACGACAGCAAATTTTCTAATCGTAAATTTCTTCCAGTATTTTAGTGAGTGCTTTTTGAAAACGTCACTGCCGTACAATCTGTGTGGGCAGTCATAGACGTGACACAACAAATCTTCAAAATTGCAAGTCGAATAATTTTTGTTCATACATTTTAATCTCTCCGACCAATAGTAAATAAAATAAATCGTTTTCAAAAAAAAGTGGGGTGAAGAGCCCTTGAAGAGGGAATACAAATTTATCTGTGTTTGCTTTAGTAGCAGCCCGTAGCGTAATGGTCAGTGCGTTGGACTGTCACGCTGGATGTCTTGGTTCACTTCCCAGCCACTTCAGGGCTACTTCCTCTTGCGTGGAATTGACAAATCTTCCAAGAGTATCACTAGTCATGAATAAGTCGACACGCGCACACAGAAATGGTTGCGAGTTGTTAAGTCACTAGGCCCAGGTTCTTCACGAGCTGTTGCGCCACTCAATTTAATTTATTTATTTAATTTTGTGTTTGCTTTAGACTTTGAGGAACAATAAATGCAAAATCCAAGCTGGTACTTATTTCCGTAGTGCCAAAACCTTGTTTGAATTATACATATATCTTAAAATTAAACAAAGTTTTTTATTTAACTTCAACGATTTTGCTTCAAATTAAAAGTTTGGATGCACATGGAAGATGTGTAGTGCTATCATTCAATTTTCCTTTTGAATCAAAAACCCCATGGACTTACGTATACCTCTATTTAAAAATGTTTGCACGTTCCCCAGAAAACGTAAAATTTAACAAGATATAGCAATATCATCTAATCTATCACTAATCTGGCGATTGTCTTTCAATTATGTAAATCAAGTTTTAGTATAATAGATTTTGAAATAGAAGCAATCATAAAAAATCCTCTTGAAAATGAAAGCCTTATAATAGAAGATAGCCTTGCTTGCAGCCCCACTTCGTTTTCACTCTCGAGGAACGTGCTAAAGTGCGCAAGTCGGGCATAATTTTGGCCAAAAACCCAACTATCAATTTCCGGTAGATTTTCAGAAACCCTCTTAGCACTCTTAGTTTGAGTATATGATATGAATATATTCAAAAATACTCCTAGCACTCTTAGTTTGGGTATATGATATGAATATAACGTACATAATACTGTATTATACCAACAAACGGATTTGCTTCGGCAAGCTTTTGTATAAAATATTGAATATTTAGCCTCATCTCATGTCATAGTCGATAGGTACCAGAACCTATATATTCGTAGTTGTTTTCAGGGCGTTTCGGGTAAATTTTGACGATACGATGATGATGATGATCCCATCACGACAACAATCGTTCCACATACATAATGGATCATAGTCATATCTATAGGTGTATATGTCTATAAAGCAATGCTACATACATACACTAGTAAAAGGCATTTGATCAATGGTAAGTAGATGATACATAGCTAATGTGTGTTGAATCCTTTAATTTCAAGAGGACACGGGATTTGCATGTTAATGTGAATGCAGAGCGATATTAACGCACTCTCTGTTCTCTGATGATACTATCGCACCCAACTTAAGCAAACAAGATAACATTAATAATTATGGCCTAAATTCACGAACTTGATTAAGTATACGACGGAACATCTCTGGTGCGTGGAAAGCTCCAACGAGATAAAGGACATCATCATCATCATCATCATCATCATCATCATCATCATCATATCGACGTCGTCGTCGTTGTCGTCATCGTCTATCGACGTTGTGGTTATCCTTGAGGGGAAAGTTAAACTGATTCCCCCCGTGGAAGCAAATACAAGCTCAACACTACTCTAAGAATAGATTATAGTAGTTCTAGACCGTACGAGTACATCGAGAGAAGAGAGAGAGAGGTCAACGTTATGACCATAATAACGATGTTAGCCATGTTTGGATATTCTGAATATGCAATTATATATCTACAACCAACAACAACACATTGGGGAATTGCGAGGGCCATCGATTATCCTGGGATGCATATACGTTATACAACATACATATTAATGGTATCATTAAACTCAGAGAGCTGAAGGTTTCATTTTTTTTCTTCTCAGAGATGACAAACACATATCCACGATAACAACAGACGAGGACGACCTACAAAAGATGCACCCATTAAGATATATCAAGGACCAATAATGAAGATGTTGCAACAGACAAAATACAATTGATTGTTAATGTCAATATACCTACTTCATCGGAAAAGACGATGATGATGTGAAGACATCCGATTGGCAGTATCATCATAAGTCAAACGAAAGGCTATGAACTATATACTTGCCTTTGCCTTGGAGTATTGCCAATTTAGATAGGTTAGAATTAATCTATACATTTTAAACGAACCAACTTAAAATAATTATATCCCGAAGTTTTGTATGGGTTTATAGGAAATTTCGGATGTTAGTATTAATGGAAAAGTGTTTCGATTTTCAAACGATTATCATGTAGATTAAATCTATTTGGCTTTGGTAATGTATTATTGTTACTTTTAATTTTGTTAATTTTTTTGTTTAATAAGCGAAAAGGGTTTTGACACATTTAAAATCGATAAAGCACAGTGCGAGTGATAAGCCGGATCCATAAACCTATCACATGTATTGTGTTGTTGAGTCGGGTGTCACTATCGGTTCAGTGTGTTTTGTTGTTGTGAGGTTTTAGTTACATATCCTGATATACACTCCATGTCACTTGTTTACGGATACTTGTGAGAAGGTATATATATTTTGCAGTAAAATAGCATTAAGTTAAGGGTTAACTTGCAAAATCCATAGAAATTTCCCAAATTGAATGAACTGCAAAAAATGGCTACAAAAAGTTGCTTCACTTGATTGGGGCCGTTCCAAAAACTGCTTTGCAAAAGTTAACATAGCTGATTTTTTTTCAAACAAAACTTTAAAATATTTAACAAAGGATAGAAAACTATATTTTATTTTAAATTTTAAGTTGAAATCGGCTCCAGAATCACGTTGACAGCAATAGATGCTTTGAAGGAGCTGGGATTCTCAGTCCGAGAAAAAGCTCGGAAACTGAATAGAATTAAGACCGTTATCAACAACTGTCTAGCAGACACCGAAATCTAAGAAAAGAAAAGATAAGGATGCTCAAGCAACAATAATCCGATAAAAGCGACTGATTCTGCGACTAGCTTGAAATTCCACACTATCAGCACCTAAAATAAGGTCAAAAAGTGGGGTATCAGCCAGTATTTCGACGATTTTAAGGATATGTAACTAAAACCTGTGGTAAAATCAAGCGTATGAAATTCAAAAAGAAACCGCTTCTACGGCAGCTACACAAGGAACTCCGGATGAATTCCGCCTGAGAGCATGTTGTCTGAAGCAATGATGGAAATGGGTTGTCTTTTTAGATTAAAAAAGTATAATCTTGTCTGATCCGATAGTTTGAACTTTTCTTTTTACGATTTAAGAAAAGAAGAATTTATTTTTTCAAGATATCACAGCCGCTCATCACGTGTTAATGGTGTGGCGCCGATCTATCACCTTATGGAACAATTGAGTTGGAGTCATCAACGGAAATATTTACAAATGACTGCTGGAACGGGCATCTTCAAAGCTAAAACATATTTTTGAACATCTATCTTGGAAATTTCAACAAAACAACGCCCCTATCAATACTTCCAGGGTAGCTTTAAGCTGGATACAGTCGTAAAACGTTGAAATTTTATCATGGCTACCCTCTACAGTTAGTGTGTGACAACATAGGCGCCTGCCTGGCGACTGAGCATACCCTAAGCGGAGCGACGGAGTCGCAGGAGCGCAACAGAGGACCCGAAAAGGGAGTTTAAATACCTGAACCCGCGAAGCGAGCCACCTAAGATACTATTATTAAATAAAACTATTGACAATAAAATTCGCTGAAATTTTGTTTGGAGAAATCGCCCAAAATTGAGGAAAAAACCCCCAAACTTTACAAAAATAATTTACATGTTCAATTTTCGGGCGGTATTTTCATTTTGGGGTCAAAAAATTTATTTGGGCAATATTTCTATTTTTTAATTTATGTATTTTCGATAAAATGTTTTTTGGGCGATAATTCCAAATCGATTTGGGCGCTTTTGCCTTGGGCGTTATTGACTAACGCCACATTCAATATCTTCTGCATAGAAAAAGCACTTAGTTGTAAATATTTAAAGTGCTGTTTTAAAAAAAATGAAAGGAGTCAAAAGGATCAAGTCTCCCCAATTTATTGGACACTTGTTCCTCCCCCCTATGGGAGACTTCATCATTAGATCGAATTCATCATACATTTGTGTTAAATCATTAAATGTTTGTCTTAAATCACGTGAAAGGTTAAATGCAATAAATAATAAAACTTAAATAACCCTTGATGCAAGAGTTGAACAATAAAATAATCTGGGGAAACTTGATCCCTTCGAGGACCCATGATCAAGGGGATCAAGTCTCCCAGTTTTGGTAAATTGAAAACAAAAACTTATCACAATTTATTGTTGGCACATTATTTTATTACATTATTACCACAGATAATAAGTTATACAGATGTCTTATCCCCATAGAAAAAAATGTCCCATATTTTCTTCACGGTTGACGATCAGCAGGCAAGAAAGCTCTTTGCCTGTTCATAGTAAAGCACAGAAAGTTCTTTCCCTCTTTTACTTTATTATCTGTGCTGTGAGAAGGCAAGGAAGCTCTTTGCCTTTTCATAGCAAATCACAGATAGTTCTTTCCCCTCTTTACTTTATTATATTTTTTGTGTGCTCATATATTTTGCCTCTCTTTCGTTACATAGAAAAAAACGGTAGTGGAAAAGAATTAGAAATTAAAAAAAATCAATTGTTTTCAGGTATCTATTGGGCGCGTGAGCATTTGCAAGTGCTTGGACCTTCGTAGTCTGCTTGCGCATTTGTGCATATACGATTTTTGTATGAATGAAAAGTAGGTACGTATATACAAATAAAAAATAAAAACGCCAGAGACATGTGATTTTGTTTTGAGCGATTCTTAAGTACAAAGGTAATTGAAATTTAAACTGTTTTTTTTTTACACTCTACAAAGGTCTTTGGATTTGAAAAAAATTATTAGTGGGAAAGAATTAGAATTTAAGTAAAATCAGGTGTATTTAGGTTAGTCCAGTCAATGGTGGAAAAAAATATAGAAGTGTTTTTCTCACTTGTCTTTTATGTTCTAGGGGTCGCTGAATCCGAATTTCAACTTTACTACTTCCTAGGGATATAGCTTCACAGCGAAAATAGCAAAAAAACTCAAAATGTTCGACCTTTTTTCAGGTTTTTGCCAAAAAGTCAACAAAGTCAACACTTTTTGGATAAAATTACCTTCTAAACTTTATAGAACATAAAATTTTCTATAAAAATTGCTTATAATTTTTTTTTGTAGAATTAACGGTTTGCCCGGTAGAGTACGGTGAAAAAGACAAAAATTGCGTACTTTTTGGAAAACACCGTTCTCTCGTTAGATTTTTGATTGTAACTCAAAAAGCATGCCTGTAATTGTTGAAAACCTAAGCTTTTGCTTAAACAACATTAAATTATCTACAAGTTTGATACCTTCATGACTTAAATTGGCGAAAAAATGCACCGGCTAGAGCGTGATGAAATTATATGTCAAATCACAGGAAGCCACCAATAGGCTATTGATTATATCATATGGAATGGAACTTAGACGTTCCAGGATTTTTGTTGTAAAAATCATTCAATGGCTCATTGAAGATGAGAAAACCATGGAGCGTTTTCAAGAGAGAGAGGGCGAAATTTTGAGGAGGGGGAGTAACTGCAGTCCATTGGGTTTTTATTGCATATAACTTGAAAACCAAGCTAACTTTCGAGAAAATTCCGAAAACATTTTTTGTAGAGAATTAAAATTTACTATAGAATTGGCCTATTCAAAAAATTTTAAATACATTTTTAATGTGTTAAAATAAATTAATCGATTTTTTTGTTTTTTTCTTTTACTTATTTGCCTCTAACTCTCCAACGAATAGAAAACACGGTAATTGGTGAAACATCCGAACAAAAAAACTTACTTTTAGATGTCAAAAAAGAAAAAACCTTCCCGAAGACAATTGAAACGTGCTACGACCTAAGCAAGATTGAAATAAGTCATTTGACCTGTTGCTGCTTCATGCGTCTATGATACCCCATCCACCCACTGTTTGCAAGATATTTGCGTTGTTTCAACCGTCCTGCGTTTCAAACGTACCCAGTCTCCCCTACTTGTCAATGCTGTGAAATACGCTTTTTTAACTCTTTTGGATCTGGAGATTTAGGGGGAGTCAAGTCTCACAAGGGATTAAGTCTCCCTCTTCTCCCCAAATGTTGGAGCCGTTTTTGGCAAGGCAAAGTTATTGTTGGTCAAAAATAAAAAACGAAAGTAAAATGTTATGAACTTATGGTAAAAAATCGAAATCATGGACCATTTGATTTTTGTATGTCAATAATTTTTGTGAACTTCTCCTGCTTTAATGTGTTATAATTTTTTTTTAAATTTCCATTACCATAGAGAATTTAATTTCCAAAACAAAGTCTTTTAAGGTGAATTCTCGAATTCGGCTTAGTTTTCGAGTTATTTACCAAAAAATATCCAAAAGTGATCAGTGTGACTGTTCTCTCAGAAACTTAATATTGAATTTACCAGAAATTTTGGGTTTCGCCATCCTTTGACATCCAACAAAAACACATTTAATAATAAAACCCCTGAACGATATTATTCCTTTCTAAAGGTATAATCACTAGCCTATAATACCATATTGTGTCATTAAAAAAATAAATCGTTATCTCGTCGTAAATCCTTTCCTATTTTCATAACACTCTCACTGAGTTTGAAAATGTTAAGGGTAGTCGAAACCTCTTAAGTGTGTGCTTATTATAAAGAAAAAACTTTGAATAGACTAAAAGACTACAACCACAAAACAAAGTAACTGCGGCGTAAACAAAACAAGCATTTTAATTTGTTTCTATTTCCAAACGCTCCCCATAATAATTGCTTTGTAAAACAAAATTTAAAAAGACAAAGCTAAAGTTTTCTGTTAGGTACAAACTTTTTTTTTTATATTTTTTTAAGGACACATTTTTTTTACAAGAATCCAAATTTTCCAACAAAACGGAAACAATTAAGCAATAACTTTAATTGAGCGATAAAAAAAAAGAAGTTATGGGTGTAGGTAAGAAATAAAAGAGTCAGGAGGAACCAAAGAGTCTTTACAGTATATGAACGAAGCAATAATAATTACATGAAAATTGTCTCGAGGCAGGAAGGTATTTTCCTCTCCATCTTCTGAAAATAAATTGTTCGTAGTCAGGTATCCAACATTCTTAAAAAAAAAAAAAATAAACACTAATTGCAAGTAAAGGATACTTCTATTGAAGTCATTTGAGAACAAATTGAGTAAAAATATGTAGAATGAAAAAAGAAAAACAGTACCTAACTACTTCTACATAATTTGGGTTCATGTTTATTCAACTCAAGATGTCTTTTCTTTAAGCTTGTTTTAAAGAAAGTTATTGCTTTCAGATACAATACAAATTGTAGGGTTTAAAGTATACAGGGTGTCCCATCGTCACCGGCCCAGAGAAAAACTATAGGTTCCGGAGTTAATTTTAAGTCGAAAAACTTAAGAGGTTGTTTTCTCGTTTTCGCTTCCTTTTCGACTTATAACGGTTTTCATTATTTTTGAACTTTTTTCTTTAAACTAGCTGTAACTTTGCCAAACTGCATCCGATTCTTGTTTTTTTGTTTTATTTACACGAGGAGAGTAAGCACTTTATACACGCCATACGGCCTTGCCTGTCATACAATTGTTTTCGTCAAAAAGGAAAATAATATTTTTTCTCAAAAATGGCTCCGAGGGTTTTGTTAAAAAAATCAAATTATTAAAATAGGGAAAAGCTACTTTTTTAATAATTTCTTTATTTTCAAAAAGTGGTCATTTTTGTACATACAGTACAACCATTTTTTTGTTTTTTGGTTTTTGATTTTTTCGAAAACAGGTTAGTTGAAATGTTTCATTTTCTTAAAGGCAAATCTTCTAAAAAGTATAAACATTATTGGGACCCAAAATTAAAAACAAACATTTTTTTGCAAACTAAAAAAAAATATATTTTTTTTTTGAAAACTAAATATTTTAAAAACGATTTGGTCGATATTTTTAAAACTAGGTTTAATATAACCCAAGTAACAATTTTAGCTCTTCAAATTCTTCACAAACGCTACCAAAGCAGGTCTTAAAGCTCGTCAATTCGAGAATCAGCACTAAATGCACCTTAAGCGCCAATGTCGAACTTCCTTCCAGCGAATTATTTCATTTTGAGAGCACATGTCGTTGGTTATTAGTTCGTTACCAGTGACATTGTAGATTTTAAGCTCTTTAATATGTATTTGAAATCTAGTAAGGAACACTTTTTACAGTATTAGTATGTATAACACAATCGAAAAATAAACATATAATAGATGCTTAACATTATTATATGTTTGTTTGATGATTATTTAGTTGTATTGTAAAACTTCATTTATTGCGCGATGTCAACAAGATAAAATATTTATATTCCTAAAAAAAAGTGAGTTATATATTTTATGTTTTTCGGTGAAATAGATGTGAATTTTAAGTGCGCGTTTTGTTTTATCACAAATGTATGGGAGCTAATTGGCGAAATTACAACGCGCCTCCAGAATTATAATTATTAAGCAGAGAATTTGAAAAAAAAAAAAAAAAATAATCTGAACAGAAAAAAACATTCACACTTGAAAATGCTTGAAAATGCTTTAATAAATTATTTTGTTTAACAAATACAATATGTGTTGTGTTTTTTATTGAATACGGAAACCTTTTCTTTTCTAAATTAAAAAAAAAAAAAAAAATCATTCGAATTATTTTCTTTTCATCGCCTTTTTTTTTTTACTGGTAAAAGCTTTTCTTCAGTAGAGCAGCAATATCGCTGCAGTTTTGCCTTTTGCTATTCTAGCCGTAAGTTGACAGTTTTGCCTTCATTGCTTTATATAAAATAGGGTGTTTTAAAAATTGAATCTGAATAGCAAAAAATGTATTTTTATTTAAAGAGTAGGTGTGCCTATAATACACAGAGAAAGAAACAACGTAAAATCAAAGCAAATCACTTTGATTCTAATATTTTTCGGAACGATTTGGCGCCAACGCCGAAAATTCTTAAAGCAAAATGGAGCGACTTTATTTCAAAGTGATTCCATACTTAAAAACGAACTAGATTTTACTACGTTTATATGTTGATTTAAAGTGGAATCATAGGTAAATCAAACTCACCCATCTTTTAAAACAACATTTATCTACTTCGAATTAAAGTAGATTGAACTTCGCTTGGTTAGCTATTGATTCAAAATGGCTACCCACCCCACGCTTCTTTGTTTAAATTCATGCTCGACACATTTCATTTTTGCGGTGAATCATTTATTTGTGACGACTTGCTGTGAGTATTTCATAGTAATAAATATAGGTTAGGTTAGGTTAAAGTGGCTGTCAGGAAAACGGCTGACACACTTAGACCATAATTAGGTCCGTTGTGATACCACATGATAGGAATGAGGAGATTATCCTCATTACGAAAACCATTCGGAGCTTTTAATGAAGCGAGAGAGACAGTGTATGTCTATATTAGCCAGATCGCTTGGATCATTGAAAAAATAGTCCCCCAGATGGAGTCTGCGCCTCTGTGAAAGAGCAGGACATGTGCAGAGGAGGTGAGGAATTGTTTCCTCCTCCTCTTCGTCCATGCAACTTCTACAGAAGTCATTTGAGAAAACGCCAAGTCTTGTGGCGTGTTTTCCTATAAGGCAGTGTCCTGTTATGACACCTATTACGGAGCTAATTTGTGATCTGCTAACTGATAGCAAACTTTTAGAGTGCCTAGGGTCTAGCGATGGCCAGATTTCTTTTGTGGCCAGACATGTATTAAGGTTTGTCCATCTAGAGTTTGCTTTCCTTGCAGAGTTTTTGTTTTAGCAAAAGTTTACACGTAGCGATCGGTATACCTGTGTTCTACCTGTTAGGCAAAACGGGCATTAGAGTTCCATTTCTGGCAAGTTCATCGGCTTTACAATTTCCCGGAATATCTCTATGGCCCGGCACCCAAAGAAGGTGAATATTAAACTGTTCCGCCATCTCTTCTAGAGACGATCGACAGTTTTGGGCCGTAACGGAGTTGGTAGAGACAGAGTTGAGAGATTTAAGTGCTGCTTGACTATCTGAGAAGATGCGTATATCCGATGTTGATATCACGTTTTCTCTCAGCCAAGACAGAGCTTCTTTAATTGCCAGGATTTCCGCTTGGAATACGCTACAGTGGTTAGGGAGCCGGAAGGAGAGACTTAAATTAAGTCTGTCTGAGTACACTCCGCCACGCACTCCTTCCTCAGTTTTCGACCCATCAGTATAAAAATGAACTGAATCACCTTTGAGAGGGTCCCCAACGTCCCAAGATTATCTTGAGGGTATAGTGACCTGGAAACTTTTGTCGAAATTTAGTTTGGATGTGATGTAGTCAGAATGACAAGGAATAGATTCATAGAAGTCTAGTATTTTAGTATGACCCATAGAGTTGTTGGTCCATTGAGAAATGGCTTTAAGGCGGACGGCTGTGTTCGCAGCCATTTGCTTGCCATATATATAGAGGGGTGTGAGGCTGAGGAGTATGTCTAGTGCAGCTGATGGTGTCGAGCGGAGAGCTCCACTTATGCACATACTTGCTGATCTCTGGACCTTGCTCAGCTGGTCACAGTACGTAACCTTATCTAGAGCAGTCCACCAAATTGTTACCCCATAAGTGAGAATCGGTCTTACGACCGCAGTGTAGAGCCAGTGAGTTATGGCAGGGGATAGACCCCATTTAGTACCTATAGCTTTTTTACAGGAGAATAAAGCAACAGTGGCTTTTTTAATTCTCTCCTGAATATTAGGTTTCCAACTAAGTTTTTTATCCAGTATGAGACCTAAATATTTGGCTTCATCTGAAAAGGAAAGTGGAACACCATTAATTGTTGGAGGATTTATCTGTGGAATTTTATATTTCCTTGTGAAGAGGACAAGTTCTGTTTTGCGGGGGTTTACACCTAGCTGACAACGTTCTGCCTATTTTATTAGCTTGTTAAGAGCGGTTTGAAGAAGTTCTGTAAGAACCTGGGGGTGTTTCCCTGATATAGCTATTTCAACATCATCGGCATACCCAATCACTTTGAATCCTTCACCCTCCAGGACAGTCAGTAAGTCATTTATGACCAAGTTCCATAGAAGTGGTGAAAGGACCCCACCTTGTGGTGTGCCTCTAGTGACAGATCTTCTAGTGGAATAGCCTCCCAATGCAGAGTTGATGACCCTACTTCCCAACATATGGTCTATCAACTTAATCAGTAGGCCGTCCACCTTCAAATTTTCCAGTGCTCCTACTATTGCACGGCCGCTGACGTTGTTAAAGGCGCCTTCTATATCAAGGAAAGCCGCAAGCGTGTACTCTTTATGGTGCAGGGAGTATTCGATAGATCTTACTAAGGTGTGAAGAGCAGTTTCCACCGATTTTCCCTTACAGTAAGCGTGTTGTGCTTTAGAGATAAGGTTAAGCTCTATAGTGTCACGCAGGTGGATATCAATCAGACGTTCGAAAGTTTTAAGAATGAATGATGATAAGCTAATTGGTCTCAGGTCTTTTGGATTAATTTGGGAGTATTTTCCAGCTTTGGGTATGAAGACAACTTTCACCTCTCTCCATAATGAAGGAATATGAATGAAATTCAGACAACCATTCAGTATAGTTTCCAGTATAGGAATTATGATATCTGAGGATCTCTGAAGTAAATATATATATATATATAGGAAAAGTAATTAAATATTGTTTTTCGATTATATGAAAGTGAATTTTGAGTGCGCGTTTAATTTGTTCACAAATGTAAGGGAGCTACTTCGAAAAACAACAACGCGCTCTCGAAATTCTTTATATTAAGCTAACAAATACAAACAAATTGTGGTTTAATTGACTATGCAACACTTTGAAACTACGTTGATAGCATTTTAAATGCCATAATAGTGGATTGCAATGTAAAATGTGGATTTCAATGTAATAATGAATACGTTACACTTTAAAACAAGGTTGAGCGCACTTTAAATGTGGATCTCAATGTAAAAGTTATAACGTTTCACTTTAAGACAACGTTGAACGGAATGTAAATGTACAAAAGTTGATTTCAATATATAAATAAACACGTTTTACTTTGAAACTAGGTTGAATCTATTAAAATTACGTCGCATATTCAAATTAAAATTTTGTTTGTGTTTATGTGATTCAGTAGTAGCTTTAGTTAAATCTTTGATAAATTTTAAAAAATTATTATAAGACCATTATAAAGAAAAGAATGTATACAAATTAATAACATTTGATTAAACTTCCTTATAATCTGGTACCTTTACATGGTAAAATTATTTTTTTTTTTAATTAATTTTAGGTTGTACCTATTTGAGTGTGAAACACCCTACAAAATCAGTGTTAGAATTTTTTTTGAGAAAGGTTTAGTATTCAGCTTTACAATAGCTCTGTTTATGCGTTTTTGACGATTCACAATGCGCATGTGCTATTATTTTGTTTATTCAGCTTTACAATAAATCTGTTAATGCTTTTTTTTGACAATTCACAATGCGCATGCGTTATCATTTTGTTTGTGAAGTATGTGTGTAAAAGTATTAGTATTCAACTCTATACGGTATTTTTTGTAGCTCTATTAAGGTGCCAGTTATAGCTATCATTGAAAACCATCATTGAAAAAGTTAACTGTTGATTTTGAGACGCTTCGAAAGTTTAATCATTGAATATTTTAATGCAGGACTATAGCTTACGACTTCAAAATTATTTCTTCTTCAAAAAAAAATGAATTTTGACTCATATCTTTCCCATAACGTGACTTTTAATTTTTCAATGATGAACTACCTTACCAATGATCATTGAAAAAATAAAAGTTACGCTATGGGGAAGATATGGGTCAAAATTAATTTTTTTTGAAGGAGAAATAATTTTGAAGTCGTAAGCTATAGTTCTGCATTAAAATATTCAATGATTAAACTTTCGAAGGGTCTCAAAATCAATAGCCAACTTTTTCAATGATGGTTTTCAATGATAGCTATAACTGGCCCCTAATGCTGTTTTTTGTCATTTTGGTAGGCGCATGCGTCATTATTTTGCCCATGTGTTGTTGAAAGCTCTATAATGCTACGTTGAGTGCTGACTGCTGATATTTAGAGTTTGCTCATTTATGGATCGTATGAACTGTATTTAAAAAGCATATTTTTTAATCTTGAGAAGTTATTAGTTCTTAGAGCTAAAACAGTTCAAGAACATCAGTTATATAGCAAATCTTTTAAATAAAATTCATAGAGCTGGGTTATTAACTCTTACAGAACTATAGCCTTATGCTGGATTTACATGTATCTTCGTCTGCAAATATGAAGAAAAGTAGAGCGGGACAAATGTATGCCAAAACTGTGAGCGTGTGAAGGAGAACAACCAAGAAGATGAACATGTTCGTCTTCATATCTGTATCATGGCACTTCCTATAATCTTCATTCACGAAGATCTTCTGCATTTGGTGTTCCCTCTCTATCCAACAATTGAAAATTTTAATTTTGTATCCCTTTTTTTTGCAGAAGTCGGACGAAGATACATGTAAATCCACCATTAGATTACACTATATTGGAGCTGTAGAAGAACAGATTTACTTCAATTAGCTCCAACGATGTTACTTGGGAATTTTTATTATTATTTTTTAGAATTCTTGAAAAAATCATGTTTTTAAATTCAAAAATAACGGTACCTTCCATACAAATGTTGAAAAACTGTTAATAAAAAACTTATTTTTCTCGAAAACGGCTTCAAGAGTTTTGATAAAATGATGTGCGTTTACTTCTAAAGGTATATTCAATATTTTGAAGAAAACAAATTTTACCAATAATGATTATTAACGGTACCTGTCAAAGAACCTATTTTTTTGGTTTTCAAATTTCTCGTTAAACGGCTAAATTTTTTGTACCAGAGCTCCTTTACAATTTATCAATTTTGCATACCTATACATATTTTCAAAAAAATTATTTTTGAATTTTTAAAAAAATATTCATGAATATTTTTTTATATTGTTTTAAATTGTATTTTATTAAATACTAAATTTTGGCATACCAGATTTTATTTTTGAAAATGTGCAAAAATTTTATATATAAAAATGAATTTGTAAGAAAACCGCTCCAACATTTCCGATTTTTTTTTTCATAAATTCATATTTATCAAAAAAATCAGATGGCACACTTTATTTTGAATTTTTTTTAAGCCATTAAAATAAAAAAATTATAGTTACTTATAGTAATGGTTTATTTATTTATTTTTAATGATATAATATTTTGGAACCAATAAATTACTTGTACATCATCAATATTTCTAGCTGATTTAAAGTTGTAAGCTACGAGAGCAAGTTTGGGCGATCTAGTCGTTTCCATTTTTGTTTTAGATTATGCCTTAAGACCAAAAATATCGGTGCGGTACCATTCGGTATCAGCCACTTTGTAAAATATTTTCACTTGCGGTGTATGTAAATTTATATTTATGTACTAAAGGCCAAGTTTTGGATTCGTAAAAAAATTCAAACTCGAGATAATAATTTTCTCACCTTTTAGATGGCATACTTTTTTTGTAAATATCCCATATATGAGGTGCTAAAGGTTAGGAGCCAAGGTTGTTAGCTACGAGAGCAAGTTTGTGCGATCCAGTTGTGCAGTTTTTTTTTTGTTTGCATATATATTCAAGCACTTAAAAAATTTTCCTTTCCGCCTATTGCTAATGACTCACCTATTTAATCAAAATTATTGCAATCAAATTTTAAAAAAGGCAGCTTAAAAATTGCAATTCTGTACGAACTTCTTTTTCTTATGTACGTAAAATATTTTCTTATTTGCAGTTAGATTCGCCATCTTATTTCCTCGCATCGTACTTACATAGCTACTTCCCAACATTAAATTTATAATAACTGCAAGATTGCAATTTAGTGATAAGGCTAAAAAAAAAGCATCAGTAAAAAATAAACTAAATTCTGTGAGAATGCTCTCTTCATCTTCACCAAACAAATAATAATAAAAATAAAATAAAAAAAAGAAATCCCATCATCTCATCTTAAAACATCGTCCTCGAAGATAGAGGTTGTCTTAGGTATAGGTTCTATGGGGGAAGCTATACAGCATCGAGATTCATGCTTGATGCTTACTTACTCTCAAAAGCAATTAACTGATAAGGAATTTAAAGCGATCATAAAAGTGTCATTTGATCACATCATCACCGCACTGGGACTCAGAGGAGCCGGCTGTGAAAAGAAAAAAGTAACGAAAAATAAAAATAACGTTTTCATATTCTGCCGAGGTTTGCTGGAACAAATCGAATCACCTTTTAAATATAAAGTTATTTTTTTACTTCTGGCAAGGCCAACAAAAATTCGATGCTCTCCAATATCCTCCTGACCAATTGAGTAAGTAAGGAAGGTAGGTTTCATGGTACATTCAACCATTAATGCTCGCTATGGTTATGTCGATTCTTTATAATTCGACGTTTTATGTGGCAAGCGCCACAGAAAAGCGGGGGTGTTTGCTGATAACCAATAAAAGAGGATGAAGCCACGCACGCCAAATTCCACGGAAATGCCGAAAACAGCAGAGCAGCCGTCATTAATGATTCCCGCAGGTGAAATAATTGTAGTTATTATTTGCATTCCTGTAGGCATCATGTAATCAGATTAATGTCAATTAAATATATTTTTTTGGATGTGTGGTGGCTGTGAAGTGTGTATTTAATGTTGCTCACTCCAAAGACTCAAAAGAAGGAAGTGTGGAGTTTTTAGTCTGACTTTCTGTCACATTATATACTCGTGGTCGTACTTACTCGTTAAGGGCGGCTGGCTTTTAATTCCATTTTCGCATTTGGGTTTTCCTTTTCAATTATGTAAGATGAACGACAAAGCGAAACGAATTGGCAGACATTTGCAACGATCATATTACTTTTTTTGTAACTGTTTGGGAATAACCATTTTTGTAATGCGGGTGTTAATATTATAATTATTATTTGCCTTTAAATAGATATGCGGTTAGCATCAGTTCAAGATATAAAAAGGTTTAACAAGTTTAAGGAACATGAGGTAACAAATTTTAAACAATAAAATTGAGGAGTTGATTGTCCTGCAGAAATATTTTTGAAACCAAAAGAGGCTGGCGGGCGGCACGCGTAAATTTTAGTGTTGTATTTTGTTAAAAAGATGTTTAGTATTTTTAAGAAAATAACATGGGCTTTCATAATAAAATCGAAAATATGCCCCTTCATAGAGTGTTTTTGTGGAAAAAATGACACCAAAGTAGAAAAAAAAAAAAAAATGGGTTTGATATTTAATTGTGGGAAAACCGTCATCCGCATAGAAGAAAATGTATAGCATGAATAAAGTGCTAACTCTCCTTGTGTAAATTAAGAATCGGATGCAGTTTGGCAAAGTTACAGCTAGTTGAAAGAAAAAAGATTAAAAATCATAAAAACCGTTATAAGTCGAAAAGGAAGCAAAAACTAGAAAATTACCTCTTAAGTTTTTCGACTTAAAATCAACTCAGAAACTCATAGTTTTCCTCTGGGCCGGTGACATTAAGACACCCAGTATGTCGCAATTAAAAATGATTAAAGCTTTCTTTAAGCAATAAAAGTCGGATGCTACTGGCGAGAAACGAACTCAATTTTAAATCAAAATAGGCGTAACGTTACAAGTGATTGATATTCGAAAATTCGAATTTAAACTTCATATACCGTATATGTATTTTCTAACAAGTTTCATTTCAGTTATTTGATGTTTCATTTTTAAACAAAAAAAAACTAATCGTGGTTTATGACAATTAGCTATATTGTGCTCGTTCCAATATTTTTTTTTTTTTTAAATATTATATCAAAACAGCTTCTTATGAAATAAGAGCGTGATGGGTTAACAAAAAATATTAACACATTTGTAGGCCTTGGTACTCGAATAAAAGCACCCCGTCTGACAACTTAGCACTTTTTCACACAATTAATAAACTCTTACAAAGAGTTTTACCTTAAAGAGTCACGTTTCCAAAAACAAAACATCACAGATCTCTCACAATTTCATTCAATTTTTTTTTCTCCAAAAACAACCTCACTTTCAACGATTGGCGTTAGCCCCATAATAATATGAATCTCCTAAGCTAAAATTAAAAAAAAGAAAAGGGAATTTCACAGTGAAGAAGATTTTAAAAGAGTGTCTTCTTCTCGTTTCTATTTTTTTTTCTTGTTCGTCGCAAAAATAAATCTCATAAATAAAAGAAAAAAAAAAGAAATATAAAACAATTGAAAATCGGATATATTAACAAAAATAGCAAAACAGTGAGAAAACTCTCGAAAGGAAAAACTTTTCATGTGATGCAGTTATATAGTTGGGAATGGGATAGTTTGTACGCTCGTAATTAAAGAGTCACCCAAGAAAACAAGAAGCGAAACACAGTGTAGTAGGTACTAGGTATAGAGGCATCTTCCTCTTAGTACCTAATAGATAGATACTATACAACTTAGATACTTCTTGTTTCATTAAGTGAAAATAAAAATAAGTTGCCTTGTGCAAGGTACGTACTTATAAGGAGGAAAAACTTGCAGTGAAAATAATGTTCAATTGTTAAACCAGTAATTTCAAAGTTTTCGTGACTATGAGAAAATTATACCCACATGTTGGATACAAGCAATCTGGCTTAAGATAGCTGAATGGAAGATTGTACATGGAAGCTGTGTTGCTATGGGGTTAAACTGCTAATTTACTCTAAAGCAGATGCAAAAACGCTTACTTAAGACAAGAGAAGACAATCGGGAAATAGAATTTTCTATTCTTTTCTCATGTTGTTGTTGTTTAACATTAACTACATTATATGGATCTTGGAAAAAGTGTTAAAATGAGGTGCATCGTTATTTTAATGCTTGGAAAGTGGAATGTGAGATGATAATCTTCTTTTTAGAACCACGTGCACGTACAGAGGAATTTATACTATTCTTATGAAAAAAATTTAGGTATTCAAAGGATTCTGAGTTTTTTTTATAGTTTGTTAGAAATATTTTTTAAGAGAAGAATTAAATTTTCCAGTATGTTAATATTTGTTATGAATGTTTGAATGTTCAACAACAATTTGAGTGGGCTACCAACATTGAATTTGGCTTGAATATTGTAATTTCATGGCCGCCACACAAATCATCAGATTCCTTTAGTGGTGCTTAGTCTTTGTGTTCAACTTTAATTTTTAAATAAGTGCCGTCAACTGGAATTGATCCTAGACCAGCATGAAAAATTTTATGATTTCAACTTTTTTTGTATACACCTGAAAACTAACCGCTCTACCAAATTTAATAATCCTGCACAAATCGGAAATGCTCTCAATGTATTTAATATTAATTCTGTGAAAATGGGTGGTTTCCACGCCCACTGAATGTAAAATCTCAAGGTTTTAATTTGTTCTTTGCTTGCATGTCAAGTCCTATATCTACCAAATTTCATCATTCTACAACAACCGGAAGTGCTCCATATAATTTATATGGATGTATAATCTCTGAATGTAAAATTTTAAAATGTTGCATTTGCTTGCACTTCTAGCCCTACCATTCTACCAAATTTGATCATTCTGCGACGATCAGATGGCTCCTCATAATTGGTATAAATTCTTATTCAAATGAGCGGATGCCACGCCGCCGCCTGAATGTAAAATCTCAAATTTTTGCCTTTGTCTGCACCTTAAGCACTACCGCTGCACCAAATTTCATCAATCTATGACAATCAGAAGTGCTCCAAAAGTAATTTATATCAATTCTATGAAAGTGGGCGGGTACAACGCCCCCTGAATGGAAAGTCTTAAAATTTTTTCCTTTGTATACAGCACAAGGCCTACCGTTGTGCGAAATAAAAAGATTCTAAGATGTCGGGAAGTGCTCCATAATTTTGATGATCTGTCAGTGAGTCAGTCAGTCAGTCAGTCAGTTACGGTTTTTGCGATTTGTTCAGTCTTATATCTCGGGAAACGCTAATGCTAAGGAAATTTGGTGAGTTGCCTTAACATGGTGAGCTTATAGCCAAATTACGCGAGTTTGAAGTTTCTGACTTTATTGGTACCTACTGAAGTTAGAGGGGGTCGCAAATGATATTTTGATGGTCTCTTTCGATTATTGGTTGCTATAACAAATTTAATCAATGTTTATGTACACTGTGGCGTTTGCGTACTTTTTAATTACTCTATTAGGCAAGTATTGGTTTCGTGTGAAAAAAAATTCGAGGCCTTAATCAAAACTAACATTACGATGATGGAGAAGTCCAAAAATGTTCGTCAAGGCGTCCGTCTTGCGTCGGCGCGGCGTCCGTCATCTGCTTGTCCGCGTGTCCTGAGGTACATCGAGCAAGATCCTAAACGGTTGGACGGATTTACTTCAAATTTGGTGTGAGGTGTATGATTTCTTATAGGACAAATTCGGGTTTTTGTTTTAGCTTTCGATTTCGTTTTTATCAAGTTTTCACGAAAACGGCTCTAACGATTTTAATTAAACTGTGTGCATGTACATGTAATTTTCCCTAACATAAGGTACAATTATAGAGATCGCGAAAAAAGTGTGTCTCGCAATTCTGTCTGTCTATCCGTCCGTCTGTCTGTCGTTTGTCCGTCTGTACCTAGACCTGCAGCCTAATGCTAGGTTTCATTGAAAAGACGCAAACTGACAAACTTTCCAAGACAGGGTGAGTTATAGTTGCTCGCTCTGTCCTGGAAAGTTTGTCAATTAACGTTTTTTCGAAGACAAGTGGAAACCTAGCATAAGCCGCTGAAGCGATTTGGTTCAAACTTTGGACTTAAGGTTTTTAGGTAATTCCCTAGAGGGGAAATTTAATTTTTTTTTAGCTCAAAAATAACTGTACCTTACAACCAATATACGAAATTTATTTATTTCAAAAACGAATCTAACGATTTTGGAAAAAAAAAATTTACGAGCTACTATAATTACCTACTACAGTTTATATTTTGGTAGATAAACAAATTATAACGGTTATTAACGGTACCTGTCATAGAACCGATTTTTTGGTTTTCAAATTTCTCGATTTCAACCAATTTTTTTATGTAAGAGGTCCTCTAAAATTTTAACAATTTTGGATATACAATTTTGCACAAAAACAATTTTTGGATTTATCAAAACTATTGACATTTTTTTTTTTTTGAAAATTCAAATCTTGAATAGGGTGAATGATTTTTTTTTTTAAATTTTGTGAAAAATTGTATTTTATTAAGTATAGAAGTTGGCATACCAATTTTTTTTTAATTTTCAAGAATTTTTATATATACAATATTATTTAAAAAAAAAAACGCTCTAACGATTATTGAATTATTTTTTATAAATTCATATTTATTAAATCAGATGGCATACTTTTTTTTAGTTTTGAAAATCATAATGTCATAGAACCACTGCATATGCACATTGTCAATTTTAAGCTTCATCCAAGTTGTTAGCTTTGAGAGCAAATTCGTGCGATCCAGTAGTCATATTTTTTTTTTTATAAATACACAATCCCTAAACATTAATTAATATAATTTTCGGTGTAATGTACTGTTTTAACCCTCTACTGCATGCACTATCATCCAATGAAAATATAAAAACTAAAATGTTTTTGTTTTTCATTTTGTGCAATTAAGAGACTAAAAAAACAAACATTTGTTTAAGCAAATTTTATTAAAAGTTATTAACTTTTGCCATATATGGCTTCTTGTGCAGTTACACATTTTTTAAACAGCACACAAAATAAATATAGAATTAAAAAAAAAAACAAAAACGATTTCTTTATTATTGATTGCAAAACTAAGCAATAATTTAACGAAGAAAAACATTTTTGCAAATATTCATTACAAAATAAATTAAGTTCGGAGTGATGTGAAGCAATTTCGGTCCTTGTCCAGATACAGATTTAGTTTGTATTTTTTGCACATTGTAAATGTCCTGTACCTGAAGTCATTTTGGAATTGCTGCCTTGTTTTTTGCTATTTGGGAATATGATCCATAGAGTCGAAGCGAACAGAATTCAGTGAAATGTCATGACGCCTTTCTATTTTTTTTAAAGGATGATATGAGAAAACCAAAATCCAAGGATTGAATGAATTTTAGTCTTTTGTCGTTTTGGAGTGTTTGGAGTTGAAGCACACCGACCCCTTTTCAGACATTGTTGACTCCTGCAAACGCGTTCATCTATAGCCGCTTAAAATCGAAATTAGGCATATCTAAAAACGAAAAGATTGAATATCTATCTTTTTGTGAATGCACATCAGCCATATATGGCGTCCCTAAATATTGTTGTGAATGGATAAGAAGCCATATATGAACGTTCCCAAAAACGCACCGTGTTTTGAATTCCACAAACATAATTGAAAATTTAACTATTAAGTTCTATTTTCCAATATCGAATCTTACTAAAAAAAATATAACAACCTTTATATTATTCGCTTTACCAATAATAAATAAACTTTTATTTCTATATTTTTTCACTACTTTCTCGCTGCGTGAACTGTTAGATTTGATTGTGGTATTTCACTACTGCGGAAAGAAAAAAGCAAAAAAAAATACACAAATATATACAAACAAATATCTATTCTAAACGATCAAAATGCTATTTTTTCACTGGCAGTTGCGCAATCGCAGTAGTGGGTGTTTAAAATCAAAAGCCATATATGGCTTCTTATATGCAGTAGAGGGTTAAGATTAGATACCTAATATCCGAAAAACCTATAATTTTTACAGTAGGTACACATTATTCGAAATCGCAATAACTTCTTAACGCTTCGTAGTTTAAAAAAAAATAACGTTTTCTATTTTTATGGAAAATCTCACTATCTTCAAATTTTTCATTTTGACCTTGAATATCTTTGTTTGCTAATGTAAAATCGATAACGAATTTTATTATTTATTCATTATGTTGTGTGACTCGTCTGTACTAAATTTCGTCGATGTGGGAATTTTGAGGCGTGGTGAGTCCAAATTTCACTTTAAAAATCTAAATAAATTTTCAACATAATATCCCTTAAAATGATTGAAATCAAAAACAAACAAAATTTTATATCAAAAAATTTTTTTAATTTCGTATGCCAAAACCTAATTTATTCTGATTTATGCCAATTAATTTCGTAAACATTTTACCATTGTCGATTTAAATAGCCTTTCATTAAGATTTAGTTTGAATACGTGCTAAAGAAAATAAATATTTAACTGAAATTGGATTTTTTAAATTATTAGGCTTTCTGTTAATTTGGGTACAATTATACAGTCTCGTCTCGAAAAAATGATACAACAACACTCAATTTTATAAGAAAATTACGAGCCACACTCACATAAAATATTAACAAAAAATTGATTTTGAAATCAACTGTGTTGTTCTTTATCTTTTGCTGTCGTTAAGAGTCGGGGTTCCGAAATATATTTTGACCTTGTTAAGGGTTCCAAAGCATAAAAGTTTGGGTTAAGCTGCTCTATGTCAAAGAGTTTTTCAAAACTTCTTCTTTTAAGAAATTTTGTAAGTTTTTTTTAAGTATCAGCTTTTTAATTAACTAAATTTTATGTTGACAAAACACTTTCTGGTATACATATATGTACACGCCATATATTAGCTTCATCTCAGTTAATTAAATCAAAGTACCTTTCTAAAAATTACCACTGGCTAGAAATGGGAATAAAAGTTGTTATAATACAAGCGTTCATAGCCGATTGGGCGTTAACTTTTTTGCAGTAGGTCTTTTTTGAAAGGAAACATTTAATTTTTTTAACTTTTTTCCTGTGGTTGATGAATGCATTTTCTAATTGGCAATCCGTTATCTATTTGGGTGTGTTGTGTTATAGTAGTATGCTACACAAAATAAATTCATTATCTATTAGGTGGATTCATTTAGAGTGGCCATTAACCTATACCTATACATTATATTTGTATATTCACCATGAAACAAAGAGAAGCCGCAATTAGTTTCAAGTTTTTTTTTTTTTTTTGTATTTCTTTTCAAATATTGCAGTAAAAGGCTAATATTGGATTAAATGAGTATTAATGTTATCAATCGCAATTACACTTTTGTAATTTATGTAAACAAGCTTAATTTGATGCAGGTAAATTAGGGGATGCTTTTATTAGAATTAGAATAAATTAAACGTGTGTAGTTGTGTATGTGTAGTGTAGAGTAGTTAGGTACCTACTTGTTATTTTTTCAAGCAGATTGTGATGCCAATGAAAAATTAATTTGTTTATTTTGTGGCCATTTTAAATGGCGCATGAAATAGGGGTAATTTTGATCATTCGATAAACCTTATTTATTTGAAGCGTATTATATAGTTTATATATCTTTTTTATCAATCTATTCTAAATACTTTAATTTTATTTTAAATGTGTTTAGAGGTTCCCTTTATGGTATGTTATAATAATTACACTTTATTAATGATTTTTTTTTTGTTTTTTTTTTCTTTGGTTGCGATTGTGTGATAAGGGGAAGAATTAGGCAAGAGGTCTTCAGCTTCCGGAGTGTAAGAGAGCGCTTGGTCACAATAATCTGCATCAAATACGAATTCAAGAACAGAACGCTGATCTGTGTTCACAATTTTAAAAGACAGATGACTCAACCAAAGAAGTATTCTACGATCTCCCTCCACGGCATATTTACGGCAATCACTTGGCAATTAATTGCATACTCAGATTTCACTTTTTCGAAAGTTGTCATGCTAACTTTATGCGGCTTAAACCAACTCATCTGCAAAATTTGGTCGGAGAAAGGTATGCCCAATTAATGGAACCTCGGTATATAGTGTGTCCGTTCCATAAGAAACGAGATGCTCTAAAATGCACCAACTACAGAAAAAAAGTAGCTTACTACCTGGCAAAATCACATCAGTGCAGAGAACAAATGAAGAAGAATAACTCTTACAGACCGCTGAAATGCACCAACTACAGAAAAATAAGTAGCTATACTACCTCGCAAACGACATCAATGCAGAGATCAAAAGAAGAAGAATTACTCTTACCAACCGCTATTTCTTCGGTCTAAGATGGCATTTAAGTAGTAAGGCCCTCTTTCAGAGAACCAAGGAGACTTTATGCAAGACCCTTATCATAACGGTCCTGCACTATGAGCAAGAAGCATGGATATTAAAAAAATAGTATGAACGTCTGCTATAGGGTGCTTTGGAAGAAGGATTCTTCGTGTGATTTTTGGGTCGGTGCGTATCGAAGAAGTATTGAGAAGAAGATTCAAAGACGAACTTCTAATTCGTCAACCTGTTGGAGCGAATGGGCAGCAACGCACCTGCCTGCGAGCCTTTAAATTTAACACCAATGGTGTACGCAGCAGAGGAAGAACCCATAATAGATGGCGCGCACAATTTGAGAACGACTGCGCAAGACTTGAAGCAGATAGCTGGGGACAGAGCTGGCTGGAAGGGCTTGTTCGTTGAGACCGCAGTCTATCGTGGGCTGTTAGTGCTATCGCAAGTTAAGTAAGTTAAAAAACGGTTGTAAGGACATCTCATTACTTTTGTTTATACGAGTATATTTCACTAGAAATAACCATTTCCTCCAGTTGATCTCTTCAGTAGATAAGTGAGGACTTAGGTTGAAATATGCTTGTTTCCTTTCCAGTGTGAATGTATCGCCATGACTCATAAAATGGTTTAACATTACCTACTCTGCCTCTAGTTCATAAGTATAGGTAAGTAACAATTTGATATTATTTCCAAAACATAAAACTCACTTCAATTGGATTGGAATACTGCCTTGCGGTCACACACCACAAATTTGATATCACTTTTTGTTTTTTTCTTCGCTGAACTCAAACTGCTACCCATAAGCCCACGCCACGACCTCTTCTGATGGACAATATAAAACTCCCACTTCAACTTCTTCATCGAGAGAAAATCTTCTTCTTTTCTTATGGTTGCTTTTTCGAAGTTGATGGCAATGGCAATGCAATAATACGTACGTCTGGTCTGTTTCTTTGTACATTCAGTGGATGCGACACATTATACTCCATAATGAAGATGTATCTTATTTCAGTTCGCTTTTGCAATTATTTTCGAATCTCGCCAAATAAAAGAGAGATGCGATTGCTAGCAGCCGGCTCGGACGTGGTGATGGCGGGAAAACAATTTGAACTCACTTTTTTTTCTTAGAAATACTGCGAACAGCTCTCGAATTACAATTGAAAAATATCAGTGTTGAGTTCGCTTGTGGTTGGTCAGAGAATCTTAGACCTCAGCTCACATACATAGAAGTCTTTTATAATCTGAAACTGAAGCCAAGCGAATTTCTTTTCGTTCCAGAAGAAATCAAATCAAAGATTGAATTGCATTGCAGAGGAATCCTCTCTGTTAGAATTGTATCAGATGATGTTTATTAGCTGGACTGGGAGTAT
This sequence comes from Melangyna quadrimaculata, assembly GCA_949320155.1. Classification (NCBI taxonomy): domain Eukaryota; kingdom Metazoa; phylum Arthropoda; class Insecta; order Diptera; family Syrphidae; genus Melangyna; species Melangyna quadrimaculata. The sequence continues at coordinate 435,694,518 of OX439483.1, forward strand.
TAATATATCCGCCGGGTTTTTTTCACCATCACAATGGACAATGGACAGAGGAAAGAGTGCAGTCAGAAACAATGGAAACACCAGACGACCAATCGACCGACCGAGCGACCGACCAATGCGATGGACTAAAAGTGACCCCTGCCGTTTTGCTAATTAAGTGCTTCGAATGAAAGCTAAGAGAAAAGAGGCATACAAAAGATATAAAAAGTCGATACTCACCCCACACGTTTGAGACATCAGAAAGACCATTGCGAGTGATGATGTCAATGACGACCAAGACAACAGTGGCGACAACGACGACTACAACGACTACGAGGATGAGGACAATGTTGTTGGCGGTAGCCTTAGCAATGATGATGATGATGATGGTGATGACATGAACTTTCTCGTACTAAAGGTCTTTGCCACGACTGAACTCTAATTGGTTGCAATTGTATCTATAATGAGAAAAAAATACAATAAAATATATGTATATCTACTTTCTTTTTAATTTGTTTTTAAAGAGCTTTTTTCTATAGAATAAAATTTGATACCTATTTACATGTACACAGTATACTGGTGCATATCATATACATATATGTATTTATTTTTTTTTTATTTTTATTTGGAAAGCATCTTTGGAGTTTGTGGGTGGTGGAGAGGTTTTAATTTTTTTTCGCAGTCTCAAAGAAGGCGACAGATTGAATTGACTTTTCATTATTTTTTTTGTCGAGGAGAGACGGCGATCTAATTAAGTAAATTATGATGAGAAGACAATGAGACGGGAATTTGTATAGTTTTTTCTTTTGTCATTATATTTTTTTATTTTTTATGCAATTTGGTCTCAGCTAATTATAAGACTGAAGTAATTATGTGCCAACAGCGTGTTTGGACAGAAATTGAATTTCAATTAAACATTTTCAAGCTTCTATAAGTAGGTATTTTGGTGGGTTTTTAATTAAAAACTTAGTGTTAATTGCACAAGGTATTTGTGGTACAGATTTTGCCTAACAAAACATCGCACCAAGAAATATGTAAGACAGTAAGAACTCAATTAAGAAGTGACCTCAACTTCATGCGTTTTGTTCGATACTTAAATAAAATTAATTCTATTTCTAACTGTTTTAATCTGCTATATTAATAATAACTAGTACCGCCCAGTGGTCGAAATTCGAACATTCTCTATATACTTCAATAAAAAAGATTCTAGCCCACTGAATAACGTATATGAATTTTTGTTGTAATGCCCTGCAAAATATCGTACATTCTACCATCCTCATTGCATGCCCAAAGCACACTGCGATCATAATCTTTTCAACTCTGACATCTGGATGTGTGAGCTAAAAATCTCGTCGTTGTTGTTTTTTTTTTCGGTTTTTCTTTGTGCTTGCTATTGCTACCAGGGTTGCCGTTCTAGCAACTTTGTCGCTAGATTTAGCGACATTTCAACTTCTTCCGCGACACAAAATATTTTGATGTCGCTAGATTATTTCTAGCGACTTTTCTAGCGATTTTTGAAGGGCTGAAGTAGAGCGCATTTTTAGCATTATGAACCTTGTCAGAAGTAAATTAACAAATAAAGTGTCAGCAAAAACTTTGATTATCCTTACAAGAAAACATTTTCAGTTACTTAAAAAAAAATTGTTATGTTTATAACTACCAGAAATCGTACTGAGAAAATATAATTTAAAAATGTTGTTGAATTGAAACTGAGAAAATTGATGATATCGATGGTGAAATTATTTATTGTGATGCGGAGAAAATTTTTGTAAAGCTTTATATAACAATTTTTCCTAGCGACTTCTGGCGACTTTTGGGTTCCAGAATTTCAGTCAATCTAGCGACTTTTGGAAGTTTGTCTAGCTATTTTTCATTTCAGCTTGCGGCAACACTGATTGCTACCACTGCACTGACGTCTATTGGAAGGTTGGAATATTGAATTCGCCGCACAAAGTTTGGCGTAGAGCGATTGCCCATATCTTTGAAAAAAAGCAAAAAAAAAAATATAATGTGTTGCCATTAAGACATTCAAAAAAGGTGCGGGTTAGTAATTATTGATCAAAAAATGAGTATACTTCGTATATAATGAAATTGTAAATTAATTTAAGCAGATTTTTCTCATGAAATTTGTTTAATTTTGATGTTCAAAGGCTAGTTATGTGCATTCAAGAGGACACAAGCGTCCACACGTTTTTCTCAAAACTACCCTCTGTCTACCAGCTCTTACTCTCACCTTCTAGTGGTGAACTCAGCTGGAGATGGGGTTTTTCTCCCTGTGAAAAGTTGTTGGGGACAGCCAACGAGAGAGACGGGGGAAGTGTTTCCAATAAGGCACTTCTCCTTTCATCCAGGCGGCAGCGGACAAATTCCCCAGATGGGATCAACGGTGGCGTCTACACTTCCAGTCAGGCTGATCTACTTAGTGAACACTTTATACGGGCTACTTCGACATATTCAGAGCTAAGGCCTATAAGGAGCGGTTAATCCGGCTCCCCGTCCTTGGAGTTATGATAAGAATCTGGTCCTGCAGGTTGAGGGTTGTACCGTCGTCGGGGTGACTTCGGCCATGTAAAGCTTATTTAGTTGCGAAGCAACAACAAGTATTGAATACGGACAGACTTACGGATGCGAACCAAGCAAACGAAATAAGGACAACGAATTTCGGATATGTACGTAGAATGTATTGTCGCTTTATAGGCCACGTGCAGCCTAACAACTACCAGAGACCCTAGACAGCTGCAAAGCAGACATAACCGCCATCCAAGAAGTACGATGGGATGAACCGGGCATACGGAAGATGAAAAACTGCGATATTTACTACGGCGACTGCTACCACGAACAAAAGCAGCGATTATTTTTATGTGGATTCGTCGATGGAAGCAGACTAAGGCAATAAGTCTTGAGTTGCAACTATTTGAACGAGAGCCTCATGAAACTCCGCATCAAGGCTAAATTCGCCAACATAAGCCTCATATGCGTGCATGCCCCGCATGAGAAGAAAGATGAAGACATAAAGACGAGTTCTACAAGCTACTGGAGAAGACTTACGAGCAGTGCCCTAGCTATTACATTAAAATTGTCCTAGGCGATTTGAACGTGCAGCTAGGAGGAGGGGAAGTTTTTGGTCACATTGTCGGAAAGTACAGCCTGCACGACCATCACCTCCGACAATGGAATCAGGCTGGTCAACTTCTCTGCGGGACGAAGCATAGTGGTAGTTATAGTACGCAGTTCCCTCACCTCAATATCCACAAGGGGACCTGGAAATCTTTTGAGTTTTGATCAATCGATCGTCAACCAGATTGACCATATCGCGATAGACGCAAGGCAATCTGGATGTCCGAACGTTCCGAGAAGCCAACGTTTAATCAGAGACTCGGCTTCGTATATCTCGAGTACAGCTAAACCGAAGAAATGCTGGGAGGAAGTTTAACGTCGGACGGCTACAATCGCAAGAGAATCTTAAGAGGTCCTATGCCACCAGCATCAAAAGTTGAAAACCAGTTGCAACATTGTCTCAGGAAGCCATCAGAGATGCCGCATCTGACGTGCTAGGTTTCCCTTGACCACCACGAGTTTAACCACGAGTGCCGGCAAGCACATGCAGCGAAGCAGCCAGGCATACAAGGCGTGCGTCGCTGCACAGAAGGACCAGAGCTGCTCGCGAGCTCTACGAGCAAAAAAGGAGAGAGGAACACCGGCTTCTCAGAAAGACAAAGCATGAGAAGCGCGAGATCCAGGAGTTTGAGGAATGTCATAACAGGAATGAGGTTCGAAAGTTTTAGCAAACGGTAAAAAGAAGCTCTTAGGGCTACAGAACCCGAACCGAAGCCTGCAAGGACGAGCAAGGAAACATCGTAGTGGATACGCAGTGGATGCTGAGAATATGGAAAGACCACTTCTGTAGACTGTATAACGGCGATGACGAAACTAATAATTCCTCTGTCAGGCACATTACATTTAAGCCAGAAGATGAAGGTCAACAATTCGGTCGACCTGACCTCGACGACGTCAAGATATTAATATCAAAGCTTAAGTCGAACAAAGCTGCTGGAGCCGACGCAGCAGGAGATGACTTTATTAGGAGTATGCACCAGCTCATCTGTAAAATATGGTCGGAGAAAAGCGTGCCGAATGAATGTAATCTCAGCATTGTTTGCCCCATCCACAAGAAAGGAGACCATCTTAAATGTGCCAAATATAGAGGAATCAGTCTCCTAAACATCACCTAGAAGATCTTCTCTGCCGTGTTATGTGAACGCCTGAAGCCTTTCGTCAACAATCTGATAGGTCAATATCAGTGTGGCTTCAGATCAGGAAAGTCTACCATCGACCAAATATTCACACAATGGCAGATCTTGGAAAAAACCCAGGAACTTCAAATCGACACTCACCACCTTTTTATCTATTTTAAGGCCACGTATGACAGCGTTTATAGCGACCCGCTATATAAAGCAATGTCTAGCTTAAGCATCCCTAGCAAACTCTTCTCCTTGTGCAGGATGACGATGGAAAACGCACGCGGCTCCATCAAGATTGGCAAAGACCTCACGGACACCTTCGGTGTCAAAAAAAGGATTTAAGCAAGGCGACGCTTTTTCCAGCATTGAGAAGGAATCTGCAAAGATGGGTTTTGCGCTGAATGAGGGCAAAACAAAGTATATGCTGTCATCTAGAACGGACGCTCAACACCAACGTCTTGGACAGAACATCACCATAGACAGATATAACTTTGAAGTAGTTAAGGACTTTGACTACCTGGGCTCCGCTATATATTCAGACAACCACACCAGCGCAGAGATTAAACGAAGTATAACTCTTGCCAATCGCTGTTTCTTTGGGCTAAGAAGGCAATTGAAAAGTAAAGCCCTCTCTCGAATGGCTAAAGTGTCCCTGTAGAAGACACTCATCCTATACCGGGTCCTGTTGTATGATGCAGAAGAATGGGCCTTCTAAGCGGCGGATGAGTACGCTTTAGGAATATTCGAGAGAAAAATTCTTCAGGTGATCTTCGGTCCCGTATGCATAGACAGGGAATGTATTTTTTTTTTTTTATAGTTTTTGTAATAGTAAACTTCACATACATCATATCCATCATTTTGTTTGTTTGTCACTATTAAGGAGCATGACCAAGACCAACCCTTTTGATGTGAGATAAAGACCGCACAAGACGAGCAATGGAGGATAAGATACAACAACTAACTGTACAGCGACATTGACCTAGTCACAAAAGTGAAAAGGCAAAGACTCAGGTGGCTGGGTCATGTAAATAGAGCGGATGGACACCAATGCTCCGGCCGGAAAAGTCTTTGAATCCATCCACGAGGGACGGCGCAGTAGAGGAAGACCGCGAAACCGGTGGCGCAAGCAAGTGGAAGAGGAGAAGAGGACCTCAACCAAATTGGCGTGCGAAACTGGAAGCAGTTAGCTAGAGACGGAGCTGGCTGGAGCAGGCTTGTTGGTTGAGGCCCTGGTCCACACCGGACTGTAGCGCCAGTATAATTAAGTAAGCAAATAAAATTTAAATTCATTTTTTTTTTCGGAAATTTTTAAAAATGGTATCTTATTCAATCCGGGGAATATTAGGGGGTAGGGAGTCTTTAAGTTGCATTCAAATGTTGTAGCATTATTTTATCAAAGCTAAATTTCGGATATGTGTAAGGGGATGATGTGACTCATTTTATTTGGCACCTGCTGGACACATACAGTGGGGTATATCGTCAGCCAGACACGTTACATCTGATAAACTAATTTTTCCACTTAGAAAGTCTTAGAACCATCTGTATTTTGATGTTTTTGTTTTAAATAATTAAAAAGAAGATTCAAATTTACGTTTTTTATGACTATATTGGATATATAGTCATAAAAAACGTAAAACCATACAAAAAATCATTTTGAAAACTTTTTTTTTCTTAATGATTTATCTTTAATTTTTCCACAATATATTCCAACCTTGAAATAATTTTTGTTAATATGTATTCTTTTTGATAAGACATAAAGACATGGAGTGATTCATTTACAGACACACAGCACTGCTAATGTCAAAGTCTTCTATCAACATTACATTTTTAGCGACATAGTGCTGAACCATTTAACATCAGCCAAACATGCAATTTACATTCTGCGGTAAGAAAATAGGCTGTAATCGTACTGTGTATGTTGAAGGCTGTATATTTTCCCATTTTAATTTGTGCCATACAAAGCATAAAGCTTAATGACAGGCAAATCAGTTCAGCAAAGTAGAACAATGAGATCGTTAGCCCTGGCCCAGAGAAAGAAGAGATGTATGGCTCTGTGCTGACAGTGACTTAGAAAAAAAAAAACTGATTTCCGTCAGAACCTGCATATACCTCCATAACCGTGCCTTTAGACTTTGAACATTACCCATTCCTACCTTCTTTTTAATTGGCCAACATTGCACGTATCAGTGGCAAAACCAAAAAATCCAGTCTGTTTTTCATTCTGACAGTCTTGGTTTTTGGGCTTCATTATAATATTCCGTTGCTGGCATATTTTAGTCCCGTATATGTGTGTTTGTATGTTGTTTATTATTACAATCTGATGTAAATGGAGCGGGGAGCACTGCGGACTATCAGAGAGTCGGAGACTAGAAGGAAGAGCCTGACTAAGATACCCAGCTTTGTGATAACTCCAAGCGAAGATTTATCTTTTAATAACTCACGCCTAACTACGTCAACAAGTGACGGCAATAAAGCATTTCACTAGGTTATTATTTATATTTCATGGTTATTATGGTAATAGAGGTTTCCTAGGCATTATAGATAGATTAGCATATTACCGGTAAATACTTGACTCGCACCAACAAATGGGGTTAGTTGTGTTGCTGAGCTGAACTGAGCGGAGCGGAGATGATGATATTGCCTTTGCCATTATAAAATAACAGCAAACAAATTTGCTGCTGATAAAATAATGAAACCATGAAGAGATGGTAAATCTTCGACATAATGTTGTGTTCTCTTATTGTTAAGAGGCAAACGGGAGAAGGGAAAAATAAAAAATAGAATGACATTTAATATGACAAAGTACTAAGGTGTCATGATGTACCTATATATATATCTACCTACAGTAATGACAAAAGATTTATATATTGAAGCAAACTATATCAAGAAGTAGTGGATGTGGGTAAAATAATATTTATACATAACCTTCTTTGAAAACTAGGTTACTTTCCCTAGAAAATAGGAGCTAATTTTTTTAATGTAAGTAAAATCTACAAAGGTTAATTAACTATAATAGGATTTGTTTTGTTCTTTGAAAATAATTCCTTAGCTATAGGTAAGTACGCATGAAACCAACATTTAAGTCAATTGCCTCTTTTACTTGGTAAGTGAGTTATAATAAGGGTATTTATGCAGCATCGTAAGCTTACAAACTGTGTAAAACGATAAGTTTACACAAAAGTTTGCATGAACGACCTTTTTATTCATTTGATTAAATGCTGTGTAATTTGAATCAGCTGTTCGTTTATTTGACAGATTTGGTGTGTGACGCATCAGAAGTGTTTAGATTTTGAAGTAATTTTTCAATAAAGAACCTCTTTCGAACTAACGCAAAATCGTAGCCGAATGTCTCGGAACGATACAAAATGTAAGAAATACGATGAAACTACAATAGTCGTAGGCTCACGGTAGTGGTCGGACGAAAATGAGCGAATACCAAGTGCGGCCATAATGTCGGTTTCTTGATTTGCGTCAACTATTGCTTTCACCAGTGAAGAGCGCCCCCGACTGCAACTCATGGAAGTGAAACTGACGTTTGTTGAGGCAGGAAAGAAAAAAGAGATACAGTGAATTAAAGCTCAATTCTGATTTTCATTCTTCAGATGCTACTTTTCATTGGCTTATGACTTCTGCTTTTGACAGCTTCCGACTATTAAGGATCACCCAAACCAATACCAATCATTCGTTGCACGAAGAAGAAAACAACAATAAAAACACGTTGTTGATTAAGTTTCGTCGCGTAGTGCATCGTCAACGAATGGCTTGCATTGGTTGGGGAGAACCTTTATAATTCTACCTTAATAACTTACAAAAGGTGGCATTCCTTATTTTCTACATTTAGACGTCCGAATTATTCTTTCTTGTACTATTCACAACTTTTATCGCTAACTAAATGTGTTTCAATATTTACAAAATAGCGTCAGAGTTTTTTTTTAGTTCTCTGAGATATATTTGTCATATATCTGAACACGCCTAATTTATAAAAGTCACAATGACGTTTGGATAATTCTACCAAATCATTTTCCCAAGCAAATTTGTTGGGGAATTTTATCCAATTTGCGTAAATCATTTCCCATACAAAATTTGACAGTTCATTTTCCAAATGGTAAACTTACCCAAATGGTAAACTTATTTAGTGTTTTACATCGTTGCATGAATACCCATAATAATTAATTTAAAAATCAAACAAACTAAACTATAGTATACACAAAAATTGAAAGTAGTGAAAGAGTATTGTCGGTTCAAAGACAAATCAATATTTAAGACCTCACGCGTCACCCCTATAAATAATTTGTAGTAGCCCGTAGCGTAATGGTTAGTGCGATGGACTGTCACGCTATATGTGTTTTTTGTCGACTACAAAGCAGCCTTCGATTCATTTGATAGACGGGCTCTGTTCTACAAATTATTTAGCCTTGGTATCACATCTAAATTTGAAAAAGGTACTGGAAAATGTCTACGAATCCAACCAAGCGACTGTATGGAACGAAAAAGAAATCTCGGACTGGTTCGAAACTAAAATGGGAGTTAAACTAGGATGTCCTTTAAGTTCATATCTCTTCGCTATGTTCATAAACGATCTTGTAGATTTTTTACCAGGCGGAATTGAATTTTCTGGAAGACTTTTCAAAGCCCTTCTGTTTGCAGATGATGTTATTCTATTTGCTGGTTCAAATAAAAAGATTCAAATAAAAAGTACAAGTACACTCCACTTAAAACCAAAGTAATTTTAATATTTTGATATTAAAATTTCTTTTTCTTTATTGTATAATTATGTCTCGTCTCGTCTCGGTCTCATCTCCGAAAAATATGATTTTCTGTCAACCTGATGATTATTGGAACGAAATATTTTCGATTATAGTTTGAGTATGTGTAGAAGAAAATAAATATTTAACTGAAATTGGAATTTTCAATTTATTAGACTCTCTGTAAATTTCGGTCCAAATATACAGTCTCGTCTCGGTTGCTTAAAAGGCACCCTCGTCTCGTTTCTTCTCGGTCTCGTCATGCGAGACCGAGATCGAGACCGAGACTTTTCTCGTCTCGTGGCCAGCCCTATTAAATTATAAAAACATTTTATTGTTATATCGTTTCATTATACAACACAGTGTTTCAAAAATGTATTTAAACGTAAAATATGACAGTAAAAAAAAAGTAGGCTGAAAGTTGGCATTAAATTTAACTGTTTTTTTTATATGCTTAATTCAAAATATTAAATTTTTATTTTATATGTATTATTTGGCGTTGAAGTTTTGACAATTCATTGTTTTTTTTCTTGATTTACAAAAATAATAATTCTAACTACTTTTGAATGTGAACAAGCTAGAGTTTCCTTCGTCTGTCTTCGCGATTTTTGATTGATTTACCATTTAACTTTTGAGATTATACCACCTCCACGGAGCTCCATGTAGGTAGGGTCATCCTTGGGCCAGAAAGGGTGCTTTTAGTATTTTTGTTGTTGATAGTCTGGTGAGGAAACCTCCCTATTTCGCATTGTTTTTTTTTTTGTTTTATGTATCGGTGTTAATGATAAAAGATACATTTTGATAAAATTTAATTTTTCTTTGTAATTTCTTTTAATCAATTATTTAATTAATTAATATCAAGTAATGTTCAAAAATAATAAACTTCTTTCCGCCATTCGACTAATATGAAATTTGGTGTTTTTTCTGATTTCGATTAAAGAAATCATGGCTTTTTATGGAAAATAATACCCATTTTTATTACGATAAATGAGATACAAATTGATGTTTGTTTATTTTTTTCCAGAGATGATTTTGACATTATTTAAAAACCAATATTTGTATTTTTTACAAATTATATACTCCAAAAACTGCTTTTTACATAAAATTGATGCTTGCGACCCCTAAACACAATTTTAAAAATCCTAAAAAATTCAGGTAGTGTATCATGGATTAAAAAGAACTTCATTCCAAAAAATGGCTGAAATCGAAAGAAAAATACACAAAATCTTAAACAAAAACTAAGGAAATAGGGAATTGTGACCCTAAAACTCATTTTATTCGAAATTAAATAACTTGTGTCACACAGTGAATTTGGACAAACGGTTAACGGATAATGAATGCATAAATATGTACCTATATAAGATATGAACGCCGTTCTTATTGGTGTTGGGCCAGGTTTGTCCACTGTCCTTTAAGCGTAATCGAAATTCTGTTCTTACCAAAAATGTGATCATGTAAGGCTTTCCTAGCTCACATATATAATATGTAAGTAAAGAATCAACATTGCATTCGCATTTAATAAGGGTATTGTTCTGTCAATTCCGTTTACTGAATCAAAATGCATCAGGTACAACAGTTTAACTAACTGCCAAAATAAGAGTAAAATAATTCGGATGAGCATATTTTGACGACATTGACAAAATGTTCGTCGGATTCCTATGATCACGAGACGTTTTGACGGGAGTTTATGGATCATATGGTGCACAATGGCCGGATGATTACTCGATTGGATCTGCTATGCTTTCGCTCCAGTACGAGCCAAAAATCTGTCTAGTCTGGAAGAGTGAAGATGGTTCCAGTTAATGGTTTCGTTAAAGCATACGGTTACGGTTTACCATAAAGTACATCAAAATCTGTTATATCCTATGAAAATCTTGAATTAAATCCACTATTCCCTGAGGATGTCTCCATCTATTTATTCTATAAACAGATTCATACGATTTCCCTGTGCCAGAAAAAAATCGTCAACTATTATCTGATCTTAAGATACGGGTACTAAACGCCTTAATTTGACCACAGTGAATTTATACCGATCGTCATGTCATCGTCTTAATATTGAAATGCCACGTATAATTACTTTTCAAATGAAAAAGAAAATGTTCAACGGTTGAATTTTTCGCAAAACATTGCCAAACCTTTAAGTTTTTTCCAAAACGTAAAAATGGCGTATACGGCACTTCAATCAGGACTGGCCACGAGACGAGACTCGGCGAGACTTTTGTAAGTCTCGTTTCAGTCTCGGTCTCGTCAAAATCGAAAATTTTTCAGTCTTGCCTCGGATTCGTGTCGGTCTCGTATATAAAGTCTCATCTCGGTCTCAGTCTCGCCTTTTTCGCGAGAAAATTTGAATTTGCCATCTCGTCCCGGTCTCGTCTCCGAAAACTACGATTTCCGACCAACTTATGGATTATTGGAACGAAATATTTTCGATACGTCAAAATATAATTTATTTGTCCCACATACATACATATATGTAGTTTGAATAAGTATGTGCAGAAGAAAATAAATATTTAAATGAAATTGAATTTTTCAATGTATTAGACGGCGCAGGGAAATAATTCCACGGGAATCTGCTCCACATGGGTATTTAGTTCACTTTGCTCCACTTTTCAAAGTGGAATTAATTCCCACCGAGAGTGAGAATATATTTCACCTTAAATTTTGTGGAATTGTTTCTCACCTAAAATCCCGCGAAATTTTAATATTTTTAGCATAATACTTCTAAGTGGAGCAACTTAGGGTATGCCCAGTCGCCAGGCAGACGCCTATGTTGTCAGTTGGTGTACTTCAGTTGAAAGTTGAAAACCTTAACTGATTTAAAAAGATTTAATACTAGGCGTGGTTCTTAGTTTTTGAGAACAAAAACACTGTTCAAAAGTCATAGGAAAAGAAGTGTAATAATTTCTCACACTAAGTGGACAGAAACTCCACCTTTCAAAGTGAAATTTATTCTCATTAAAGGTGTAATATATTCTCTCTCTCAGTAGGAATCAAATCCACTTTTAAAAGTGAAACAGATTCCCACTAAGAATGAAATAAATGCTCATGTGGAGCAGATTCCCGTGGAATTATTTCCCTTCACCATATTAGACTCTCTGTAATTTTTGGTGCAAATATACAGTCTCGTCTCAGAGGCTTAAAATGCAGTCTCGCATGACGAGGTGGAGACCGAGATTTTCTCGTCTCGTGGCCAGCCCTAACTTCAATACTAAGGTGATGGAATTTCAATTGAAAGACAAGAAAAACTAATAATAATATCTTAAATGTCGTTTTCTTATAAATAAATCAAAAATAATTAAGTAAGCGCTATAAGTTTCTCAATCAAACATTCCGAATATGCATAGTTTTTTTTCAATAATGTCTTATTGGTATCTAGCTTTTAATTTTTCTTTAAAGAGTCCCTGCTATAAACCATACTAATTGCGCTATTGTCCTTTAAAACAAGTTGTTCGTATTTCTTAACTATTTGAATTCGAATGCGTTTAGTCCAACTCTGTATGACCATGTGTCATGTGCCTTTAATAGTTGATTCCATCTGCATAGGTACCTTCTCTTATACCTCTTTTGTTATCATTTATTTAAAGTTCATCAAAAGAAACAAAAGAATTATCCTTAACCCCTTACTCTCTATAATATATGTAGGTAATCTTAAAGGAACACAAATTCCTACTTCAACTCGTTAATTCAAATTGTATTGCCTGCTTGGCTTTTGTTAAAAATAAAAACAATAAACCCATCTTTCCCTTTGATAAGGAATGCATAAATAATTTCAAAAACCCTCTAAGCAAAACCAACACCTTAGTACCTATGTATAAAGTCCTTCTCCTTAACACAGGCCATCGAGTTGTAGGCATACATTTGTATCTACCCAATAGGCGTTTAGAAAACTCTTTAGTCAAACCATCATGACAAAAACGTCTTGTTGGTTCTCATCCGTCGTAATTCGGGCTATAATATGAAGATAAGATGTGGAGGAAGGGTAAGGTGGGATGGAATGGGGTGGGTTTAGAATGATGGATAAGATAAACCCCTACAAAGCTAAAGCAACGATAAAGGTTTTGTTATTGTTTAGCTTTCATTTCCATTGTCAAATGGTCTTATTTTCCTTCAATTAACGATAAATAAATAAACAGAGCCTCGTGTATGCATAAAAGGCTTTGTACCCACACCGACACACGGCGCGCGTCCCTTTATACATCCCTCAATCAGCACCACAGAGCAATTTAGACGAAACGAATTAAAATCCCAGTTCTACTGGCACGGCATCCATGGGGCATTACCACCGACCAATTCTAAAAAGCTGAATAAATGAGAAGGTATGTTAAGCAGCCGAAACGAATGACGGACACATTTTCCGCTTGAAAAATTCTACAATCGTCCACTGGTTAATCGTTGTTTCTGATGGGTTATATATTTCGAACTGAAAACACGATCCTTCTTTAATCATTAAAACAGAGACAGATATTTCAGCTAAAATAAAATGACAGGTGCAGGACGCAGCACAGGAGGAGATGAGGGCCAGGGTTGTCTTACTAATTCTATAAAAGCATAACACTCATATCTACCCTAGCGCCGCCGCCGCTCGGGCTGGCTGTTGATGTGGTCGAGTGTATGGGGCTTTAGTATAGAGTGTCAGAGGAAATTACGAGTAATGATAACTCAACATCCTTAATCCTGATGGTCCGACATTATTTTAAGTTTAAAGCACGCGCTCGGAAAAACAAACAACGTCCGTTGCTTTGGCAGACTTTCCATCACCCCTGAGTACTTAACGGTTGAATGGTTCACTTGATGTTATGCGTACTCTTTCACCGACCACCAACAAACAGATCTCATAAATGGGGCAGAGGGGGAGCGAGGTTGAGCTTCATTTAGCAGCGATGTTATACTTTTTTAATACAGAATTCTGTCATGAATTTTTTTTCGTCGTGATTTTTTATATGAGTGAGACCATTTGTCTAGGGCCACAACGCGCTTGGATTGCCAGATTTGTATTGGCAACTTATTGATTATGGAGTGCCTACCGGATTGTCCGACTGTTTTGTCTTAATTTTGTTTAATATTTATTTAAAAACAAAAGTGTGACTGGATTTTGAAAGAAACTATAACAACCCTGTTTTAAACCGCAATGGATGTACAAGTACATATATTGGAGCTTTATGTTCAATGAAGATAAAATGAAGAATAAAATGATAAATAATAATTGCACCACGGATATTGTACAGACAGATAACAACGATAATGAGAACAGAACGATGGCGATGGGTTCGCTTTTCACTGAATGAATATTGCTTTCAAGCGCGTGTCTATCTGTGTTTCATTTTGGATTCATTTATTTTTTTATTTTTTTTTATGAACTTATCATTCATGAATATGAAAGGAAAACATTATTAGATCGAACAAATCGGGCGGGTGGAATAAAATATGAATGTGGTATTGAATTCAGAATTAAACAAGTTGGGATGCCACCAATAAATTTCTCTCAAATCCCTTTACAGTTTGTTTACTGTACCTACATACTTTTAACTTGCAATTAATGTGGGTTTTAATAAGCTCTACGGAGCATTTTTTAGGAACTTGGTGGAACAATGGCATTTAAGAATATATAAAGATATAAATGAAAACACTTGTATATTTTCCACAATGATTGAAAACTTTAATTTTAGTTAAAAATTATAACTAACCCGACGCGTTTCGTCTAGTTAGGACATCTTCAGGGCACTAATTATACATTATAAATTTTGAATGTGCAAAGCTCAAGCTAAACATAAAGGTAAATTACAAAAAGAAGAAACAAAGAAAGTTTAGCAGTTGGATATTAAGTAACATTTTACATTACAAACGAATGACAATATACATGAAAACATTAGCAAATCAATGATTACTTTAAAAGTGTACTATTATTACAAAGATCTATTTGGCAATTAAAAATATTTTGTGTTTTGTGTCTATTTATTTGAAGAATCTCGTATTTATCAAGTACAATGTAGGAGTTCTATATCGTCTATAGAACAAAAATGTCCAGAATTTTTGAGATGTTGTGAAAGGCCTGAAGATGGATCCGAGAGCATAGATGATCGTTGGTGTTCAATAAATCGCGTCTGTAAGGTCCTGGATGTTTTACCAATTATACACCGTCGCATCCCTGGCATTTAATTTTGTATACGCCACTTTTTTTCAAGTTATCAGTTTTGCGTTTAATTTTATTATTACCCAATGATCTTCGTAGGGTGTTATCGCTGAAAAAGTCTGGTTTGATTTTGGCTGCTGAGAGAAAGGGTATTAGCTTTTCAGATACCTCGGGAATATAAAAGATTCTCCTCCAATTTGTATCAAACTTCTCTTTAGATAAAGGGAATACAGACTGTATGACGTGACGATGGGGTTTTTGACGTAGAATGTTATAAACAACTTGCTTTTTGTATCCGTTTGTTGTTGCAAAATGAAGGATAGTGCAAAGTTCCTTGTGATACTTATCTCTGTTAAGAGGTATTTTTAGTAGTATGTCAACCATAGAATGAAACGTTGCAACTTTGGTGCTCCATGTATGTGCCGAGGAAAAGGGGATGATCATATCAGTGCTTGTACCTTTCCTAAAAATGTCGAAATCCAATTTACGCCCTTCAATAATACATGTGGCATGAAGGGCAAGCTGCAACAGGAGGCAACGAAATCGCTTCATGTTTGTTCAAACATCTGAAAAGCCTACCGGACACTGTATCTGAAACGACATTCTACTCTGACACATGTGGGGGACAGAATAAGAATAGTCATGTCGCTGCAATGTTCATTCTAGCCCAAACTGAATTCCTACATTTGGTTATCAACCACAAATTTTTAGTTCCGGGACACACTCACATGAAGTGTGACCTTTGTATATGAAAACTATAGTATTATCAATGAGTCGTTTTTACTTACGCTGGATTTCGACGGCTGGTGGCGCATGTGTTTGCAACATGTTTTATGATTTTGACAGCGTTGACATTCATTTTTAGAAAGAGTAAGTTTAGTTGTATTGTAAGGGAGTGAGAGAGTTAGATCTCGACCTTGAAATTTGTTTCCTCAACAAAAAGTGTTGAGAGAAGTTGGTGGATTTCGACACTACGTGACTCAGTAGTCGTCGATGCTGATGATATTACTATAGTTTTCATATACAAAGGTGTGACATAGATCACTCCATGATTGAGAAACAAAAAAAAAATGCAAATACCAGTATACCACCCGCACGATTGGTACCAATTGGTACGGAAAACTGGTAAAAAGAAGCAATTCAGGGTGCATGAAATGCAGCAGGATGAGTTTTTGGACTTTGCCGGCTTACTGAAGACAGCTTTAGTGTCCCGAAAACAAAATGAAGCTGGGGAACCGTTCTCCTGGCACAATGTTCAATGGCTTTAATACAAAGAAAAAGGAATACTAAGATACAAAAATTCGTTGAACGATGCTGAAGATTTTAAAGTTTTAAGATTTTTAAGGCGAGGAAAGTACCAAAATCTTCAACATTCGCTTAAAAAAAGATACAAGACTTCTAATTCGATATCTGCTGAAAACAAACGAGATTTGTGCTCACTCCTTACCCTCGTTCCACCAGTCTTTCACGAGTTTTATAAAAATTTGAAAACTTCGGAAGAGGCGCTCGATATCGATCCCGATTTGTTGGACGATGAAGATGATCAAACTTAAAAATTTAATAAGATGACTTTTTATTTATTTGAAATAATATAGTTTTCCAAGTTTTTCTATAAATTAAAATTTTTTTTTTTTTTTTTTTTTTATATTGAGCGCGTGCAAAAGGGGTTGTGACTACCCTTAAGATGATATACACAGCACGAGCGATTAGGTAGATTGGAGGGGATTTAAAAGGAGATACCGATGCACATTGGTTTTGAACGTCTGTAGATCACAATGGGAGGGGAAAATTGAGCTGGGTAGAGCATTCCACATTCGAGTAGTGCGACTAAAGAAAGAATCTCTGTACTTAACAGTACGTCCGAAATTGGGCTCAAGGGTAAACTGATGGGCATTCCTAGAAGCGCGAGTATTACGGTTGAATTGTTTGAGGGGAGGAATGCAACTGGCTATTTCACTAGAGCATTGTTTATGGAAATAACGGTAAAATAACGAAAGACATGAAACATTTCGACGGTGCTCAAGAGATGAGAATGTTTCCGTTATAGTTCTTTCACCTATCATTTTAAGAGCTCTCTTTTCGATTCTATCCAATAAACTCAAGTGGGTTATTGGAGCACCTGCCCAAATGTGAGAGTTATACTCGAGTTTTGGACGAATAAAGGCTTTGTAGATCACAGCCAGATCAGAAGGGGAGAAAAATTTCTTGCATCGACGGAGAAAACCTAAACACTTAGCAGCATTTTTGGCGATGTCGAATATGTGGTCGTTCCATAAAAGGTGGTCTGTGACACACATACCGAGGACTGAAAGCTTTTCGGTTTCCTCAATGCAAGTGCCACTCATGGATAGTGGCATGGGGGGTGGGTTTTGTTTTAACGACAGTAGACAGCATTGAGTTTTTGAAGCATTAAATTCTACACGATTTTTAATTCCCCATTGGACAATGCTGTCGAGATCAGAATTTAATGAGCTTATCATACGCTGCCGTTCAAGTTCCACATCCGAAGGACATGGATGTGAATCTAAGAACGAATATGAAAAGCTGAGGGTACTGTCGTCAGCGAAACAATTTAATGGATTAGAAGTTTCAGATAAAAGATCGTTTATAAATATAAGGAAGAGAGTCGGAGACAGAACGGAGCCCTGGGGCACACCAGCATTTATTTTGTGAATTTCAGACTTGAAACCATCCAATACAACTTGTATTGAACGGTCCGAAAGGTAATTTCTAATCCAACGAAGAAGAGATTCATCGATACCAAATGCACGCATTTTCGATAAGAGAGCTTGATGCCAAACTCTATCAAATGCTTTAGAAATATCAAGCGCAATAATCTTACTTTCTCCAAAACGATGTAAAGATTTGTGCCACTGTTCGGTGAGATATACCATCAGATCACCAGTGGACCTATTGCTACGAAAGCCGTACTGCCGGTCATTAAGAAGCTTTCGTTCTTCGAGATATTTCTTTAGCTGAAAATTAATCAGCGTTTCCATGACCTTGGAAAGAAGGGACGTAAGCGCAATTGGCCGATAGTTGGAGGGGGAAGAAGACACGCCTTTTTTAGGGACAGGCTGGACAAATGCTGTTTTCCATCCACTCGGAAAGAGACCAGTAGAGTAGGACAGGTGGAAAAGCTTACGCAGTGGTTTTGCCAGCGTTGAAGAACACCTCTTCAGAACAATGGGAGGGATACTATCCGGGCCAGCGGATTTGTGTATATCGAGATCTTTCAGAACTCTGGCAACTGCACGAGTGCGGAAGAAGATTTGTCCCATAGAATCATTTGCGCTCTCAAGTACAGGAGGAGTCATAACACTTTCAGGCAGCGACGAATTAACAGCAAACTGTGCTGCAAGCAAATTGGCTTTATCGATTGAGCTGACAAAAGGAGTATCGTTGAAGACGAGCGTTGGAACCGAGGATGAGGTGGTGTTTCGTATGTTTTTTACAAATGACCAAAAATTTTTACTACCTTTGGGACATTGTAGAATTTTTTGCCGTAATTTTTGATCATGTAAAAATTTGGTTCGTCGAATATGAACGTTACAGGTCTTTCTAGCTTGTTGAAACTTTTTCCGGTTTTCCTCAGTAGGGTTGGCTTTATAACTTCGGAAGCTTACTTCTCTAACACTAATAACCTCTTTACAGCTCGAATCAAACCATGAGTTTTCTTTGGGTTTGATAGGTTTCACCCTATTCGGGATAAAATTTCTCATTCCACAAAGAATTAAGTTTTTAATCATATCTGCACTGGAATCTACGTCACTATCGAGGAAGCATAGTGACCAGTTAAAGTTCCTGAAGAAAACATTGAGACCGTCCCAGTTGGCTTTCTCATACTGCCAAACGGTTCTCTTGGGAGTTTTTTCTTTAACTGTGTTTTGGTGGCACGAGAAATTCGCAGATATGACACAATGGTCTGATGTGCCTAGAGGCGATAATACACTTATAGTGTATTTATCAGGGTCAGAGGTAAGAAACAAATCTAGAGTGTTGGCGGATTGACCTGCAACGTCAGGAATCCGAGTAGGCTCGTCGACCAGCTGAGTTAGGTTGTTTATCTCAGCAAAAATCTCGACATACCTTCCTTCGGGTGTTGTCTGACCCGAATAGCGTAGCCACGAAGAATTATGTACATTGAAATCGCCCGTAACAACGATTTCACTGTGCGGAAAATGGGAAATAATTCTCTGGATGGAGTCGGATAGTGCATCGAATTCGTTGGAAGTCGAATTACTATCCAAACTAGGACTACGATAAATAAAACAAGTATGGATGATGCGCTTATGGATGGTGAATTTAAACCACATGAAATTAAAGTTCGTATTCAAACATGAACCATATTGTGGTTGAAGCTGATAAGCTACATCACTGCGAACATACACGGCGAGACCATGGTGTGGAAAAAATAGAGGCACTAAGCTATAACCATGTAGGCTGAATTCCGAGTGATCGGTATTTTCCCCTACCTGGGTTTCACTTAGTGCCAAAACAGCTGGCCTGTTTTTCACAGTATGGACATATGCAGCACAAAAATTCTGCCTCAGTCCCCGAATGTTGCTGTAGTCAACCCTAAATTCACCCACCATTACAATAAACAGACATAAAAAACCAAATCAGACAGTTATCTATGCTGATATCAAGTTTGGGCCCCAAATGACTTCACAGTACAATACTACTAGTGTTATGCCTAAAAAAGCAGTGTACTGATCCGCCCCTGGATACACAAAATCAATAACAGCAATTTATCTGATATGCTTTGGCTTAGTCAATTACAAGCATTATATGAGATGATACATACACTGCATATAATGACGAAGTCAAAGCACTGTGAGTGAAGTGGGAAGGAGAGATAGAAAATTTACCGCTGTGCTGTGGTGATTGTTGCTTGTGCATCATCATCTTCGTACACGGGTGCACTTTTTTGTTGTTGTTGTTTTTTGCACTGGCACTGGCACTTGCACTATGATGTTGTATGATGATTGTGGGTTATTTTTTTTTTTTTTTTTTTGTATTTCGCGGCGCAATTAGATTATTATTTTTTTTTATATTTTATTGTAAAAGATGGTGAGGGTGGGTATTTAATTTTTTTTATTTTTATAGTAAGGGAAGAGCACTGTGTAATTGAATGCAATGGGTATTTGGTAAGGTATTTCCACCACTCGCGCACACACGTCCGCTCACAGCGGGATGCAGATCGGCACGATGCAGATCGGCACATTATTATAAACAAATATTCTTTTTCTTGACTTAAGTCCTTAGACAAAAATTAATTTTAACAGGTAACTAAAATACAGATGGCTCTAAGGAGATAAATCATCAGAAAATCTGGTAAGCGCTTTAAATTTTTGGTCACCCCTTTAATGTTATTAAAGACGACTGTTTTGATGACTGTTTTGCATCATTATTTTTTAGAAGAAAGAATATCTGGATTTACAAAAAAAAAATCAATCTTTAATTGCGTTTGTCCCAAAACTACTATTTCTGACTTAACCCCTTTCTACCTGGCACCAGAGAATTGAAATCGTTAAATCCAAGAAATTGAGATTATTTGGCCCATATTCTGTTGCAAACTGAAAATTATCTTCAATTTTATTTAAAACATCATTTTGGAATTGAATAAGATTGCGATGAGCTTTTGTCCATATGCAAAAAATATCATCTACATAACGAATCCATAAGAATATGTGTCTTATGAAAAGATTTTTTAAAGAAAACAATCTTCGATCGAAGCCATCCATGTAAAACTCAGCTCCAAAAGGTGGGAAGGAAGATCCCATTGCCAAGCCTGACGATTAAGTGTTAAATTTTCCATTATGTAAATTCGAAATAATTTTGATCTATGTATAATTCAACAAGTCTTTCAATTTGTTTGCATTTAACTGCGTGTCGTTTATATTTTAAGAGATAGCTTCCTTAAAGTTTAACTTTAATTTGTCGGTCGGAATAGATGAAAATAAGCTTTTAACGTCAAAAGAAACAAGTTTAGCATTAGGAGGCAAGACTAAATCTTTCACTCTATCAATGAGACCCAATGTGTTTTAAATGGAGTATTTTGGTTTGAAATCCAAGATCTAGCTGAGAGTTTTTTGCCTAACCTCTAAGAAGGGGCATTTAAGGATGATGAAACCGGACGTACAGGAACGCTGTCCTTATGTAATTTGGGAAGACCATACAATATAAGAATGGATGGGCTAGGGCTCTTAAGCGCAAGCTTATCTTTCTGATCAAACACCATATAAGAAGAGTTTATCACTTCATACACCAGTCTGTTATACTTTATTGTTGGATCAAGTTTTAATTCTATGAGATGCATCTCATTCAAGCAACTCTCCATTTTCTCTAAATACTCATCTTTTGGTAAAATTGATATGGAATTACCTTTATCTGCTTTCGATAATATTAAGTTATTCTCATTGATCTTCGATTTAATATCTATTATTGTCTTGTGCATATCCACTTGTTGTTGGTTGAACGAAAAGTTAGTTTTCTCTTTGTTGATGACTTTCGCATAAGTTAACCTACATTCTACATTGTCATCGGATAATGCAGCATCAGTGTACACAGCTAGGTTGGTTAAGTTCGTGACTTCTGGATAGGTACAAAAGCAAAATTTAAACCGAGACCAAGTAAGTCTAACTCGTGGGGAGAAAATTGGACTTTGGACATATTAGTTACTCGTGCTTGAAAAGGGAATGTGTGGGCGCCTTCGTTGCTCGTAGATTTGTTGTTGTAATTAACCAACTTAGAACAAAGGTATTCTATTTTGGACTTTCGGCGAGTGCATTGCTTGTGTGAAATTTCCTTTGCATTGGCATGAGCTTCTTCTTGCAGAACAGAAAATTCAATGAAATGCAATCTGAAAGCTAGTTCAGAATGAATACTTTAAAATGAAAACTAATGTTATCTCTTTTGTGATAAAACCTTTTTAATTTTTCAGATAACCATATCTTTTTCGCTCTATACAAAGCCATTCTACTCACTCTGCATACTGAATTAGTTTTTATTGTTATGTAGTTTGGGAAAACCTTCTTCTTTTTGCAAATTGTATTGAACCAAATATGATTGCACGTTGATTTAAATTGTATAATGAGACGTTTATAAAACACAATTAATTTGTGAGTTTCGCAAGTTTTAATAAGCTCTACGGAGCAAATCAAACCAGCCTTTTCCAGCGATAACACCCTACGAAGATCATTGTGTAGTAATAAAATTATACGCAAAACTGATAATTTGAAAAAAAGTGGCGTATACAAAATTAAATGCCAGGGATGCGACGGTGTATAATTGGTAAAACATCCAGGACCTTACAGATGCGATTTATTGAACACCAACGATCACCTATGCTCTCGGATCCATCTTCAGGCCTTTCACAACATCTCAGAAACTCTGGACATTTTTGTTCTATAGGCAAAATAGAACTCCTACATTGTTTACCTTCCGGTTTCCGGACGCGTACTTGATAAGTACGAGATTCTTCAAATAAATAGACACAAAACACAAAATATTTTAAATTGCCAAATAGATCTTTGTAATAATAGTCCACTTTTAAAGTAATCATTGCTTTGCTAATGTTTTCATGTATAATCATCATATATATTATTTCTGTTGTCAAACTCCGTTTTTCTCATTTATAAAATAGTCCAATCCACTAAAATAGGTATCACTGAATAGGAATTTACACATACTCATGACATTGTACATTTTAGGGCTTCCCTACAAAAATTGTATTAGTTCAAAAAATAACTGTTCCTTAGCACCTAACAGATACATACAACCATACAAATAGGCTAATTGAGGTATCTCAAAACCAGTTCTAAGGATTTTGGCAAAATATTGTCTTTGTATTTTTGTATGTAGGTATCTACGATTAAAAAGTACAAGTGACCTCAACTCCAGAAATAATTGTGTTTCGCCCAAGGTATAACAGTGGGCTCTACAGTCAGTCTGTTATACCCTGCTAAGACACAAATTATACCTTGGGCGAAACACAATTATTTCTGGAGTTGAGGTAACTTGTACTTTTTAATCGAATTTTATTCATTCACTCCACTTAAAACAGAAGTAATTTCAATATTTTAATATTTAAATTTCTTCATCATCTTATGGTATCAACAATCTACAAAAAAATGTTAATTTTATTTTCGACTTTCTTGTGGACTTTCAACTGCAATTGTTGGATGATAATCTACGATATAATCTAAAGATTTTATATGCATATATGGAAAGTCTTGCATTCTCTAGGTGCTGTAGATGGAGCCTTAGTTGTTCATACTGATGCTGCATTTAAAATGCATTTAACTGAAAATGCAGTGCAGCAATTCCAGTTTTTCTTGCAATAAAAGAGCTGAGCGCCCTAGACATGAATATGAGGACTTTTTTCTTGCGACAAAATGTATGCACATTCATTCTCTAAGTCCGTCTTGTAGACATTTTGGCCCATGGAAAACTGATTTTGATAAAAATAAAACGCACGAGTCGTACCTATGGTACGAATGGATCACACGAACTCACAGAATCTTAGTTAACAGCTAGAATGAAGATAGATGTTGACGATATACTTTAATTACTTGACAATGTAATGTTAAAAAACCTTTTACATAAAATTCTGAGATTTAAAAATTCAATTCAAAATTGTAAGTATTTTTATGCATTGTGAAAACATAAATTTCTTAGTAATAATCGCCTGAGCAAAACAAAATAGATTCCTATTGATTTCTTAAATGAATTATTAAAAAAACTGGATCGCACAAACTTGCTCTCGTAGCTAACAACTTTAACGTAGCTAAAAACTGATGATGTAGAAGTTCCAAAATATTATGATGTCATTAAAAAAAATGATAACTATAAACAGTGGCGACGCGTGATTATAAAATGCAGTCGTTCACATTTTATTTGTTTTTATTTTCTGTAAGTTAACACTTTACTGTTATGTTGGTTTTGCCTACTTACAAAAATTCTAATTCTAAATCTTCATGATTTCTTTAAAAATGATTTTAATAAATTTTCATGGCAAAAATTTTCCAACTGTTTTTGTCGCAAAAGTTTTTTTTGTTGACACGTATTTGATTGACTTTGTCCAAAGCCAGATCAACCTAATCGCACTTTTGCAAACGTTTTGAACGCATAAAGTCAATTAATATGGGATTTTAAATGTTTAGAGTAACTGTCACTTAAATTATTCAAATCAGAAATTCCAAATATTTGTATCCTTTTCCTGTCTAAATAATAAGCAAGGCCAGCAGAACCATTAATTTATTGTTTTGCAAACAGTAATATGAATATACCCATTTTTTCATCATGGTGAAAATTACGAATAGATTCTTTAGTAACACTTCTTTTTTTATTTTTTTTTTATATTCCACGCGCGCAAAAGGGGTTATGGCTACCCTTAAAATGTTTTTAACACTGCACGAGCGATTAGGTAAGTAGGAGAGGATTTAGAAGGAGATACCGATGCACATTGGTTTTGAATGTTTGCACATCGAAATGAGAGGGGAAAGTCGAGTCGTGTAAAGCATTCCACATTCGTGTGGTGCGACTGAAGAAACAATCTCTGTACATTACAGTACGTCCGAAGTTGGGCTTAAGGGTAAACTGATGAGCATTCCCAGAAGCGCGAGTATTACGGTTGAATTTTTTAAGGGGGGGAATGCAACTGGCTATTTCACTAGAACATTGATTATAATAATAATAAATAAATAAATAAAATAAAGAAATACATGAAACATTACGTCGGTGTTCGAGAGATGTAATTGTTTCCGTTATAGATCTTTCACCTATCATTTTTAAAGCTCTCTTTGGTGAGTTTTTGGAGCTCCTGCCCAAACATGAGAATTGTACTCCAGTTTAGGACGAATAAAGGCTTTGTAGATCACAGCTAGATCAGAAGGGGAGAAAAACTTCTTGCAACTACGCCACCTACCCTGCCACCTTCTTCCAAAGTTTTGTTGTCAAGTCTGACAGAATGGGTCTTTCAGTCACTATTTTTTTTTCATATTTGTCTACTGAATACCACTTGTAAAAAGACTTGCTTATAAGTTTTTCAATAATGCAGTTTTTATTAACACCTTGTTTACTATTTGATGCCATTTAGTTTATTAAATTTTACACGTAGGTAAATTATAAAAACAAAAATTCAGTAAGCTGAAACCACTTCCAAGATTTAATTAACAGTTTAAACAAAAATCTTTACTTACGTCCACTCAAAAATAAACTCAATTCATTGCAAAAATTTCAGGCTCAATTTGGAACTGGGGAAATAAAATTTGGTGGGCGAGGGAGGTGAAGAGTGATTGAAAGGACTAAAATGTTCATCCTTGTTTCCAGTGGACTAACAAAGTTTAATTACTTATACATATACATACACATTTGTTCGTTTCTAGGCAAAATAAACAAATCTGTTGACATGCAAAACTGAAAATTTTGAAGGTAACTATTTTTTTTCGATTCTCAAACTGAGAGTACTAATACAACTAAAGCCGGTTCATGTACAAACAATTTTCAGCCAGCTTTGCTCAGCCCGTGTGTGATTTCGTTCATATTCTTCCAGCACGAAGTACAAAATCAACATCCAACAACTATCCTGTACGTTGCATTCAGATTGTGCCTACACTATTCCCATCGGTTGGTTCCTGCGAACATGATGCTAGGTTTTTGTCGTATGCGTGTTGCGTGTATTATATACATTCTGTGGATACATTTCAAAATGTATCTGAGTGCTACAACAGTGTGAACACTTTTTTTCTGTATACTTCCAATGGATACATTTCGTCTAAAATCAGGTGAACGAGTTGATGTGAAAGATCAAAAGAGAAGGGATGTTGGTGTTGCTAGCAGTGTTTGTTTTTGTTTTCATTTAAATTGAGTGCATGGAAAAGGTTGCACGAGTTGTAAACTCTGGGGAACAGACTACAGGCAGAGTGTGAAATTAAAACAGATAGCTAAAATAATTTTGTGGGGGCTTAGTGCAGAGGAAATTTATAAAGTTAGGCGTTCATAAACGAAATGAACAATATGACGCCTCGCCACTGACTATAAATTACTATACATACATTTATTTTAAATTACTATACATACATTTATTATTTTAATGGCCTTGAAAGAAAGAAAGAGCTCAACATTAAGTATGCCATCTGATTTGTTTGACAAAAAAAAAAAAAAACAAAATATGACGGAGCGAAAGTAAGTTTTGTCACGAGAAAACACCGTTAAAAAAAAATCTTGGAGCGGTTTTCTTAAAAAATATTCTTTTAGGTATTTATAAAATTGTTGGCTCATTTTCAAAAATAAAATCTGATATGCCAACATTAAGTATTTAATAAAAAAACAATTTTACACAAAATAAAAAAAAAATATTCATTTGCCCGTTTTCAAGATAGTGATTTTTCAAAAAAAAAATTTCAATATTTTTTTAAAAATTCAAAAATTATTTTTTTTGAAAATTTGTACATATATGCAATATTATTTTAATTGTGAAGGAGCTCTTGTTCAAACATTTTGGTTTAAGTCGGTGCAGCCGTCAACGAGAAATTTGAAAACAAAAAAATCGGTTCTATGACAGGTACAGTTACTAAACCGTTATTGGTAAAATTTGTTTTCATCAAAATAATGACCATAACTCAATTAGTAAACGCATATGTTTTTATTAAAATCCTTGCAGCCGTTTTCGAGAAAATAAGTTTCTTCTTGACGGTTTTTTAGCATTTGTTTGGAAGGTATCGTTATTTTTGAATGGTGCATAGGCCACCATTCAAAAATAACCATCACACACAGGCTCAATTGCGAACTGGGCTAAACTGGGAAAATAAAAGTTTCTGGGCGAGGAAGGTGAAGAGTGAGGGAAAGGACTAAAATGTTCATCCTTGTTTTCAGTGGACTAACAAAGTTTAATTACTTATACATATACATACACATTTGTTCGTTTCTAGGCAAAATAAACAAATCTGTTGTCATGCAAAACTGAACATTTTGAAGGAAACTATTTTTGTTCGATTCTTAAACTGAGAGTATTAATACAATTAAAGCCGGTTCTTGTACAAACAATGTGTAATTGAAGGAAATGTAAGTCTGGCTTTAGTTCAGCTCAAAATTGAGCCAATGTGTGATGGCCCAATACAATTTTGAGATTTAATTGATATTGGATATTGGATTGCCGCGTACGAAAAATAATATGGCTGTCTAAGGACCAGTGCGGATTTGTTTCGGGTAAATCAACCACAGATTCTATTCAGAGCATAAGAATCAGAATGGGAAAATATTGGGACTCCTCAAGAGATTTGCATATTGTATTGGTTGATATTGAAGAAGCATTCGACCGACAACTACGAGATCTGGATGATCATGGATCAAGTTAAAACAAAGGTAAAATACCCCGCAGGAATCACCGAAGAGTTCCAAATTAGAGAAGGTGTGCACCAGAGAAGCGTCTTGAGTCCTTTGATCTTTATTACTGTCCTTGACTTTCTGCTTGAGGATAAGGTGGTGGCGCCCAAAGTAAATCAGTTATTCTTTGCTGACGATGGAGCCACCATAAGCGAAGATCTTGTTTCCTTGCAATGATCACTTGATGATTTTCTGGAGGCAAATGGATACCGCATTAGCGCAAAAAAAGACCGAATATCTGTGCTGTCCATTTTCTGATCCACACAGGCCTATTCCGGACATCTATTTAAATGGAACAGTGCTTCCCAAGTGCGAAAAATTTAAATATTTTGGATCTGTGATTAAAGGCGAAGGAGCTTGTGATGACGACATCAAACATCGCATATAAGCGTATGGTGAATGAAGTCTTCGCCGTCTTCTGTGATCGAAAAATGCCCCCTAAGCTAAAAGGAAAGTTCTAAACGGCAGTTGTTCGTCCAGCGCAAACATAGGTTCACAATTTTGGACAATGTACAGGAAGTATGAGAGTAAATTGACGGCAGCTGAAATGAAGATGGTTCGCATGACAGCAGGAGTGACTTAACGTGATCGAATAAGAAGCAAGAGAATCCGAGAAAACCTACACGTCAAAAATACCATCTTGGACAAAATACAGCTTGACCAACTTAGCTGGTACTGTCAGGTACAAAGTAGATGCCATGAGTACACAGTTCAAAAGGCAATAGCACAAAACTTTCCATTAATATCGCGGAAGAAAGGAAGGTACAAAAACTCCTGGTTGAAACAAATGCAACGACAACTGCATTAAGTTGTCCTCAGACATGGAACAATCCAAAACCGGGAGGCCTGTCGACGTTTTATGAGGTCAACCCGGCGAACCCCACAAGTGGAACCTAAGATGAAGCAGTTAAGTGGGAGAGTTGTGGTCCCCCTCGAGATCATGACAATCGCCCGCCGCCGCCGGTTAAATTAAAAGAGAAAAAGAGAATTGATGTTTTCTTCAAATATATTCTATTATAGAATTCACAGCCAGGAGGGGCCAAACCATTTGGACATCGAGAGAAAAACATATATAAAGTCCCAAACTAAAAAATAAATAAAATGCACGACTGGATCGCGTAGCTAGAAGTTGATTTTAATGCATGTTATCGATTCAATAACATTATGATATTGTAAAAGAGAAAATGCTAAAAATTAGTTGAGATTTAATTTATTACTCTAAGGTCCAGTTTTTCAGTGTTGAGTTAAACCAAAGTTAGCTAGCTCTCTTTTCAATTGAGAATGAATGCAGAAAGTCTCAAAAACCAAGGAAGATAAAATATAAAAACGATTTTTTGAGATAATCCAGAGTTCCAAATTTGATGAGTTAACTCGGGTTTAATTTTAACCCCGCACTCAAAAGCTGACAAAGTTATTATAAATTCGTAATTTAAAAAGGTCATGTTCTTTGTTCCAGGCGGATTATATTCATATCCATGAATATGAATTGGGTTAAGCAAGTAAAAGTACCTTCAGCTATCATGTCCTTGATCTTCTTACAATTTAATGGAGAACAGCTTCAAGACCATTTTTTATTTTATTTCATTCCTAAATTAAATTCCATAATGTTTTTCTTCTTTTTTACCTTATAGCTTTTGAATAACTGCTTTGAAAGAATTGCATAAATATTTTTGATTAAATTAACTAACAGGCGCATTATTCACGTTCGTATAGGCCTTTCCCTTCGTTTGCATAAAAATAACGAAACAAAATCCCATAAATTAAGTTTGCAACATTTGCATCTATCTGCATCCTTGAAAAAGAAACCAGATTCTATAGAGGGTAGGGCGCATCTGGAACGTTACACTAAGGTACATTTTCGTCTTTGTGGTAATTGTAATCTGCATTGTAATGTAAAGTTCCCATAAAAGTTTTCTTACATATATATATGTTCCCTCCAATGTAAGAGGTAGGTATATATAAAATATTTTAACATCGTTTTTAAGTTTCCTGCTCTTGTTTCTTCCATGTACATAACATAGATACACACACACATAAATGCATGGTGGACGGTGATGTTCTTTGTGAAGATTTTAATTGTATTACACTCCATGAATATAGAATTCAAACGGAAAAGTTTGTTTTTTTGCAGAAAAACACACTGTAAACGAAGGATCCTGTTTGCCAACATTCGTTGTTTTTTTTATTATTTTATTTTTTGTTCTCTCCCATTTTTTGTTCATCCTGTTTAAATTTACCAGCTAATTTTATTTGCTCAAATTTATGGCAAGCGAAAACAATCAGAACCAGTAGGATAGGTATATCCTTTCTGTTAGTTTTCATATACAAACATGAGACGAAGCAGATATTCCAGCTAGTTTTTGCATTGTGCCATCTATGGCGAAAAAGCTTTAATAAATTACAATTGCAAAAATATACTTTCGTAATTAAAAGAGGCAGAGGAAATGCCGCGGATGAATTTTGCAAGAAATCTCTGATGGTATAATACTTTTGAAAGTTTTTTAGATTTCTAAACTGCATTTATTATCTACTGTTTGCGTACCAACCTAAGTCCTTAAAAGAAAAATTTTAATTAAATTTTTGGAGGCAGCGACGACGTTGATGTGGGCATTTTTTTAGTGGGATGATAACTCATCCTTGGTGTTTTCGATTATAATGTTAATTTTTCCTTATTTTATTTTTTAACTCAAGTTTACACATCAATGCGACAGAGTAAAATCAGATTTTATGTGACATACCATACTGAATATAGAGTTGTTTGCAAACATTACAAAATTGACGAGAGACAAATTGTTAAGTTAGTTCCCTGCAAAATAAACGAATAATTTACAAAACAACGAAGTTATCTTTTTAGGGACCTTACTTTTACGAAATTGCCTGTCAAAAATATTACACAAAAATTATGAACAAAATAGCGAAACCTACTTTTAAAATGGCTTCAGTTTTGTATATGGGAAATGTGCATAACCAGTTTTAAAGGTTTGATCTGGAAGTTTGAAGCCAAACATCTACTTCTAGAGCCTTATTCCATAAGGCCATGATAGCGGCGCGGTTGCGAGACAACACTCACGCGTGTTTTTATTCAATAAATGTGACATATCATAGCAAGCGGATAGCTTTTAAAAACCCAAACGCGTTTAAGGAACGGATAACTTCTTAACACACACACACGTACACACGTACGCCGCCGGCCGTTTCAACACAAGCTTCCCAGCGGGAAAAATTCAAAAATTCATTGAGGAAAAACCAGCTTTTTCCTTGAGGAACGGCAGCTGCACCGTACACTTTACAGCTGATTCCTTTGATGAAATAAACATGGGCATGTCCTATGCGGGAATCACATGCTGAAAATCCGATGGAAATTCATCAACGAAATCACTTCTTTTTTGGAAGATGTTTATTCACCGACCCATATGATGAAAAACATGGTGGTTCCATAATCTGTGAATTCACTACATAAATGTATGTGGTTTATTCATCACTTCAATGTTTTCGATGAAAATGGTAATGAAAATTAAATTATCAAATCACAAGATTAGTGGTAGTTGTTTATTCAGCAATTAGTTAATTCAATATGAAAAATGTGAAGAAAATTAAATAAATAGTGAATTCATTACTCTGTTGTGTATGTGTTGTGATTGGTTAATTATTAATTTAAATATAGAACTAAAACTTTAAATTTAATTAAAGTGAAATCACTAGGTCAGTGGTTGTTGGTTAATCACCACTCCACTTATGGGAAGTGGTGATTAACCAACAACCTAACATACTTTGAGACAATCTGAGATTGCCTCATTTTAATGGAAATTCACAAGTCATCTTATAATATTTTCTGTCAGTAGACAATATCAACACAGAGAACACAAAAAAAATCTTCTTCTATAAAAACATACAATGGCGGTACACACTTTACAAAGCATATGAGTGGGTATAGACGATGAAGTGATGAACTTGTACATGACTTTTCAACATTTTTTTATCGCATAATTTTCCCTATCAAAAGCAATTTTTAATTCAACGAAAGAAAGGGTTGTTTTCTAAACACAAAGCAGAAAGTTGGTTCAAATCTATGAACTGAGGAAACCTTGCATGACTCTTCACTTACTAAATCATTACAATGTCGTTTCCTTTTATTATCTGGCTAGTGAATTGATTGCTCTTGTTTTCTACACCCAAAGCAAAAAGTATGAATTGAGGAAACCTCGCATGACTCTGCACTCACTAAATTATTGCATGACGTTTTCTTTTATTATTTGGCTAGTGAATTGATTGAAGAATTCAGCTATAAAATTCATTGGGGACGATATTTCCCGCTGAGTTACTGTCATGAATCAGCGTTTATGTGTGACACATGTATTAGAATACTTCCAGGATTTGCTGATAAAACACAATTATTTTCAAAAAATAAGTTAAGTTATCAAACGGATAAGTTCTCTATCCGTTAGCGCCCAGTTATAGCTATCAATGAAAACCATCATTGAAAACCATCATTGAAAATATTAATTGTCAATTTTTCAAGATTTGGAAGAAAAAATAAATAATTATTTTGATGCCAAAGTAAAGCTAATTGATTTAATATTTATTTCTAAGTAAAACAAAATTCAATTTTGCACAATTTTTCTCATAAAATGACTTTTAATTTTTCAATGATGAACTACCTTACCATTGATCATTGAAAAAATTAAAAGTTACGTTATGGGGAAGATATGGGTCAAAATTAATTTTGAAGTCCTAATCTATATTTCTGCATTAAAATATTCAATGATGAAACTTCTGAAGTTTTACAAAATCAACAATTAACTTTTTCAATGATGGTTTCCAATGATAGCTATAACTGGCACCTTAGTCAGCTGACACGTGTGCTAAAAAATATTATTCAATCTCAAAATTTTGAAAAACAAAAAAGTGGAAAATTTAAATGGTTTTCATGCAACGTCGTAATTTTACAAATTTTGTAAAATGATAATTTAATATATAACGTTTCTAAGGAAGAACTATAATAGTAGCAAACTCACGGCATTGTTCGGACGAAAATGAGCGAATGAAAGAAAAAGAAATCATATGGTG
This sequence comes from Melangyna quadrimaculata, assembly GCA_949320155.1. Taxonomy (NCBI): domain Eukaryota; kingdom Metazoa; phylum Arthropoda; class Insecta; order Diptera; family Syrphidae; genus Melangyna; species Melangyna quadrimaculata. The sequence goes on from OX439483.1 coordinate 435,727,070, forward strand.
CGCCCATAATCTCGGTTTCTTCATTGTTCGTTAACTTTTGCTTTCGGAAGTGAAGAGCGTCCCCGTGTGGAGCTCACAGAAATGAAACTGAAATTTTTTGAGGAATGAACAAAAAAAAGGAAAAGAGTGAATTATGGCTCAATTCTCATTTTTATTATTCAGAAGGCTACGTTTCATTGGTTTATGACATCTGCTTCTGACGGCATCCGAAGGATCTCCCAAAACAATGCAAATCGTTCGTTGATGACGAACAACACGAAAATAATGATAAGCATTGGTTTGGGAGAGCCTTTTTAGTTCTACCTTAATAATTTACGAAAGGTAGCTTTTCTAATCGTTGGTAAATATAGACGTCCGAATTATTTTCTCTTATTTACAACACAGTCAGAGTTTTTTCAGTTCTCTGAGATATCATATTTCTGAACATGCCTAATTCTAAAAGTCACAATGACGTTTGGTTATTTTAACAAATCATTTTCCCAAGCAAATTTGTTGGCGAGTTTTATCCAATTTGTGTAAATCATTTCCCATACAAATTTTGACAGTACGTTTACCAAATGGTAAACTTACGCAAATAGTAAACTTTATCTAGTCTTAATTCAAAAAATTCTTACACTCAAAATCGCTTCAAAATCGATTTTTTTTTTTAGCCAATAATCTGTTCTGAAATAATTGACTTCAATAAGTAATACCTCCAAAAAAAATTTTTTTAAGTATGATTCTTAGAAGGCTATTTACAAAAAAAAAAAAAACAAATAAAAAAAAAAACAAATAAAAAAAATTACTAAATAAATAGCTAAAGTACAAAATATAAGTACTGCCACATTTTGCCCTGTATTTCTATATCTATACCTACCTCTATACTGATTATCCAAAAACCCAAAGTTATTTGACTATAAGATATATAATTATATAATATATACTCCACCCACCACTTAGGCAAACGATAATGTTGATAAAATTCAACCTTGAAATTTTATTTACAAAAAAATAAATCAGAACAGCACCTACAGACAAAAAAAGGATTTTTAAAGCAATTGTATATAGCATCATTTGTGAGGTAGTGTAAAATGGCTTTAAGAATAATTGACACCATTTTCATTGTTGCGTTTTTGCTTTTTCTTTCATTTTGTGTGGATTTTTTTGTGAATTTGTTTTGTTTTTCTGTCTTGTATTGAGGTTTGAGGGGTATGGGTTTGGTTTAAAATTGAATTTTTTATATAGCTGGGGGCAGCAAATCCGAGAACAAAACATCGAATCTCTCTGACGCATAAAAAAGCTCTGACAACTAAGAAACATGTTCGATGTTTTTTGTATTATTTTCCAGGAGGGAAATAAGGGAAGAATCAAGAATCTTTTGGTTTTTGGAATGTCAATTCATTGTAAAAGGTAATTTCAAAGTTCAAACCGTAATAGAATTTTGAATACTTACCTAGTTTTTTAATATATAATTTCTACTTGTATATTTTTACATAGCTTTTGAAATATTTTGTACCACAAAATCCATGAACACATTCTGACACTTATGGAATTTGCTAGAAATATTAAATTTATATTGGCACCCAAGGATCAAAAGAGTCCATAGAAATATCAAAGGTCCAAGGGTGTTTTTTGGGGGTGTAATATTTGACCTGCTTAACGGAAAAAGCAGTAATTTTTGCTTCAAAATCAATCTAACTTTTTTAGCGTGCTTGTGCCATATTGGTTTTTTTGTATTATATCACGCGTTGAAAAATACCTTTAAATCAATATCAGATGTCATAAGTACTATTTCGATTACACGAAAATACAATTTTTCATAAGACCTAACATTTTGCTCCGTATAGGCAGGTCAAACACAAACTCTCTAAAAAAACTTTGAATCAAGTTATTTTAATGGACTCTTTTGATACTTGGAAACCACAACATATTTAATATTTTTAGAGAATTTCATCAGTGCCAAAACTTATTCATAGATGTGATGGTAATAATGACGCACTAACATCTCGCCCTCAAAAAAACACCCTTGCACCACAGATATTTTTTAGGACTCTTTTGATTCTTGGTAAACATGACAAATGGAACATTTATACCAAATTTCATTAATATCCCATTATATTAAAACGGTTTTAGGGTAATATTTTACTTGTTGTACTTAAAACAAAAGTAATCATTTCATGAAAAGGACTTTAACTTTCTGCAGGATACATGAATTTTTTCAGTTTTTGTCTCTTTAGAATCAGCGTTGAAAAGCACCCTAAAAACATTTGTGTCATATAAATAGATTGTATTATAACAATTTTTTTCAGCTTAATAAACTCCCGCCTTCTCCCCCTCTCCACCTCTTTAAATGCGTCTAACCAATGCGGGGATTTTTGGGGGACTTTGGATATGTTGTAGAGGATAGAATTCTGCGTCGATACCAGCAATAAAATTTCATGAATTAACTTGTTCCCGGTCAGACCCTATCTTTCTTTAACTAAATGTGTTTTTTGGTATTGTTTTTCCATTCTGGCACTTGAGATAGAAAACTTGGATTATCCATGATGTCAGCATCATTAACATCTCAGCAAAAAATCAGAACTACCGGATTTGATGCAAGAAGTCTATGGGTTATATTGAACTATTTTTACTTGCTCTTACAGAGCAAATATTGGTTCCGTATCAGAAATAAAAACTAACATTACGATGATGCAAAATTCCAAAAAAGTGATTTTCGTCAAGATGACAGTTGATCTGTTTGTCTGTGCGTCCTGATGCACATCGAGTTAAAATGAATGGAATGATTTTCTTCAAATTTGGTTTGAAGCATTTTATATTATTCCATGGAAAAGAAATTTTAATTTCTGTTTAAGCTCATCCAAAATGGGTAGCTGCCGTACAACGATTTCGTTTTAATCAAGTTTTCTCTTAAAAACGACTCTGACTCTATTGCTTAAACTTTGTACATTCCATCTCTAGGTAATTTTTAATAATTCAACAAATATAACAAATAATGGAAATAATGTTATGGGTTTAATATAAACAAAAATTGTCATTTTTAAGACTTATTTAGGTATATTTCCTCATATCTCGTCATTGACTTGGTTGATTTTATCATTATTTTGCGATTCCGTGCTTTTAAGTTGCCTCCAAAATATAATCACAAAGAATAAATATGCTTTTATTTTTAACTTTTTTTCCAAATTTGTTGGTATTAAATCAAAAAAAAAAAAATCAAAATTGCTATTGTAACATGTTTGTATTATTGGTTCGTTAATTATAATAAGTATATATATATATATATATATATATAAACCATTACTATCTCTAAAAAGTCAATGTCTAGCTACATTCTAGTTGTTAGTAACGAAAGCCAGTTCGTGCGATCCAGCCGTGCATATTTGTCTTCCTTTTATGTTAATTTATTTGTGTGTATATTTTGCCATTTTTCTTTAATTTGTACAGTTAACACTTTACCTGGCTATTGTAAAACTCGAGAGCCATCTACCCGTCAGAGTGAAAAGGTTATTTAAATAGGTTATTAGAAAAGATCTAGGTAGAAAGCAGGATCCCAAGTTATTTTTGAATTAACCTAGACCCAGCTCCGTTTATATCTGTAAACGCAAATTTAACCAACAGATTTAATATATCCAACAGTCCAAACAAAGTTTGTCATTCAAATTTTTTCAAACCAAACTTTTTTTTAACACAACACACAATAGCGTTCCAAATCCTTTTCTCAACAACAATAGTTTTTGTCCTTTCGTGAAAACAAAAAATTTATCCTGAATCCTTAGAAATTTAAAATTTTTAAACATTCTCTCACACAGGCTGCCAACCCACGTTCTAGACAATAAAAATAAAAGATTTTTTTTTGTTTATCAAGACAAAAATGTTATAAAAATAATAAACGTTATAAAAAAGAATAAAAGATGAAAACACCAAAAAATATGAGAAATAAATAATATAAAGAAATATATAATATAAAGGCGAACGAATAAAATGAAAATCATATTGAATTATAAATTAAATTCTGACTTCTTTACTTTGTATCGAAATAATGAATAGCAATAAGGTAACCCTCTCTCTCTCTTCCTCTAATACTCTTTGTGTCCATAACTCATTTTTATCCAAACGGAATATCCTTTTCTCTTGGTTGCTTATGTGAAGTGAAGGCAAGGCAAGAGGCTTTAGTATGAATTGAAAAGAAAAGCAATGTGAATTGAATTTTTATCCCAACCTAAAGCTTAACGATCTACAACAAATAGCGTCACTTTACCAATCTCTATGTCAGAATCCTTTTTTTTTTGTAGTGGTGCTCTGTTGCCTGTATTATCCTTTGAGAGGTGAATCTTATGCTACGAGTTTCTAATAAAAGAAAACTTTTCCTATAAGATCCAAATTTAGAAGCAGACCTTACCTAGAGGAACCTATTTACTTTGTCGATGACCATTCAGCTTATACGCATAATAATATAAGTATGTACGAGTCGAGTAGGTATATGAATATAAAGAGAAGGAGACTGATTTTCAAGGACTGACTATAAGAAGAGGATTCTAACATATGTTCTTTATTTTATTTATTTTTTTGTTTGTATGTATTATACTCGTATGATAGACGTATTGATGATGATAACCGGATGTCTGAATAGGCAAAATGGTAAATCAACAAATTATATAAAAAACAAAATTCTGTGTAAATAGACGACACGCACAATAAATGATATTTGTTTTGCTTTTTTTTGTAGGTGCGTCCTTTTTATGTCTGTCAAGAATCTCCTAGAATCAATGATTTTTATACCACCAACCAAAAAAAGGATATTCAAGAGCATACACTTGGTATACCTATTTATAAACATTTGAAATTGGCTAAAAACGTTTTATGACCTTTGGGAGCTGTTTTATCGATGGTATTTATGTATTAGGAAAGGTCATGGAAATTGTAATACCATATTGATATTGAGTCATGAATTTTAAGGATTTAGGTTATGTGTGTATAGTGTTTATAGTCCAGGCAAATTAGCTTTTTACAAGGAAAAAATTAGTTCGAGGCTGAATTTTGTTATGAACATTGGTAAGGGGGACTCTTTATAGACTGAGAAAGTTCCTCATCGATCCGAGGACCACTGGGTCAGTGTCAAGTGGTCAAAGGTTATGAAAATTATTTTTTTGAAAACTACACGAAAACGGTTAGTTAAGAATTTTTACTAAAAACTTGTAACTGAAGCAATTTCCAAAAAAAATGATTATTTTCATTTTTTCGTAGCAAGAAGTTATAGCAGTTCAAACAACCGCAAGTATCGCAAGACTATCCCATTTTTGTAATTTCTTCCACACCACCATAGAGGTCAAGAAATGTTAAGGACAACAAAATGAAGCTCTCCGCCAAAATTCAGCTTTGTCGGAATTTTTTTTGAAGTGACTATCTTAGTTTCCTAGACTATTATTTTTTTGGTTTATAATTAATTTATTTATTTTTTTTTAGTTATAAGCTTTTTTAATCAAGATGGGATTTTTTTTAGTTTTTGCAAAATAAATAAATGAAACAAAAAAATATTTTTTTCTTAACAAACTTTTTCCAAAGTAGTTTCACAAAAAAAGTATGGGCCTTAAGAGGCTCTGAAATATTAGTACCTCATATATGGGATATTCGCAAAAAAAAAGTATGCTATCTAAAAGGTGACCATTTAGGTCAAAAAGGGTCAACTAGTTTCAGAAATTGAAAATTTTTAATCAATGGTTAAAAATTTTCAAGGTCACCAACTATTTTGGGCACCTTATCTAAGGGATATTCGGAAAAAAAGCATACCAATTGATAGGTCACAGGCTCGTGATAAAAGGTCAGTTAGTTACAGTAAATGGTCAGACGTAGATTTTTCTCATGAATTTTTAAAATTTTGTTCAAGGTCAAACCTATTTTAGCACCTCATTTATGGGATGTTCGAAAAAAAACCCACACCATTTAAAATTTAACCAAATCCACATAAAAGGTCAACTAATTTCAGTAATTCTTCAGCCATAATTTTTTTTAAATGAATTTTTAATTTTTTTTTTTTTCAAGGTCGTAGACTCTTATACTGCAATCTTGAAACAAACTTTAAAAATTCATTAAAATAAACCTATGGCTGACCAATTACTGAAACTATCTGACCTTTTATCACGAGTCGTTGGTCTTTCAAATTTAACACTTTTTTTTCGAATATTCCATAAATGAGATGCTAAGTCGTATACGACCTTGAAAACTAAATTTAAAAATTCATTTAAAAAAAACTATGGGAGACCAATTACTGAAATTAGTTGCCCTTTTATGTGGATTTATGGTTAACTTTTAAATCGTGTTGGTTTTTTCGAATGCCCCATAAATGAGGTGCTGAAAATAGTTTTGACCTTGAACAAAATTTTAAAAGCTCATGAAAAAACATATGGCTGACCAATTACTAAATTTAACTGACCTTCTATCACGAGTCGGTGGCCTTTTGAATGGTATACTTTTTTTGCTAATATCCCATATATGAGGTGCAAAAGGTTCAGAGCAGTACCGCCACTTTACTTCAATTGAAGTAGATCTATATCTTTTTTCAATTGATTTTAAAATCTACTTCCTACTTTGCACCATCGCCAAAATATTGAAAACTACTTCCTTTTAAAAATCTCTGCTTTAACCCACTTTAATTTTACAAAAAGAAGGCCAAATCTACTTCATTTTTCTCTGTGAAATATATTGTATGGTTAAATTTGAGCAAGATCAAACTGAAAATGAAATTCAAGAACTTGAGGAAGCTTACAATTTTATTTAATTTTGTGTAAGCAAATCCTTAAAAGATTTAAGCTAAATAATACGGACGTTCAATATCTAAATCCAAAAAAAATAGAAAATGGTAGTATGGGAACTATTCTGCCATTCCATTACTTTTAGGAGTAAACAATAGATTTGTACAAAGATTTACACCTGAGATAGGTGGTGTCATCTTTTGGAGTGAATTAAAATAAATACAAAATACCATCGAAAAACCAATGTTAAGAATTTTCTGAGCTTATGCTAAACTTGGCAGTTTTGTCCGGCAGTTCCGCAGCAGCAGAGCGAAAGTTCGCTGAAATGCACTTCATTAAATAAGAAACGACTAAAAAAGTCCTCTGCGGAATGCTGGAAAGCATTATGCTCTGCAAAGGACTGATCAAAAAAGGAAATATTCGAACCACCAAAAAAATTGTTGGCTTATTTTCCAAAATATAAGTTGGTAGATGGAAAATATATGTACATATAACTAAATGAAAAACCAATACCTATCAATGCCAATTTAGACCTTTTTTTTTGTTCCTTAAAACTTTTTAAAGACTGAAATCTTTTTTGTTTATTTTTAATAACGTGTTTTTATTTTTGTAAGAACATACTAATGTTATGTTTTATAACAAAAAAATAATTACTTAAGTACCCTAACATGAAGTCTGTAATGTTATTAAATAATATACCATAATTTTTGTAAATATGTACAAATATATTATTATATAAATTTAATTTGCATCACTTTTTTTGTTTAATTAAATTATACTAGAATCGGCCAGTGGCCGAAAATTCGTCCAACAAAAAGTAATTAACCGACTTTTTGGAGAAGTAAGAGAAAATAAAAATAACCAAAAAGTTGGATTTTTTTATTGTTACGGCTTAACTACAATAGAATTAACTTTAGTTGTTGTTGTTACATTCAAAATTTTCAATGTTAATTATTGTCTGCGCAGCGTGACTGCATTGTATGAACTTTAGTTCATACACAAATCCTAATACAATAGATCTACTTTTAGCAAAAAGTGGAAAAGTGAGAAAAAGATGTAAAAAGATATGATAAACATTTATATTCTACAAAAAACTACTTCCAAAAAAACATACGAAAATTGTTCTGACAGATAAATTAAACCACCATATATAATTTTGAATTGTTTGTTGTCTTCAGGAAAGATATTCATTTCTTACTTTTGTACTTTTTGCAAAAAAATGTCAATGTCGTTAACCCTTTACTATAAAGAATTCATAATTTTTTATTTGAACAATACCTTATTTTTGTATCTTATTTCTATCTGTGACTTAACCTCTGCACCTTTCAAAAATATATGAAAATATTTTGCCGCTCAGTTAGAAAAAAATATTAAATTTTCAACAACATACAATAAATCAACCAGAAATTACCCTTCCTCAGTTAAAACAAAATTATGAATTACTTTGTGCATACAACAGTTACTTTTCTTTACCTAAAACCATTAATTTGTTTGATTTTTTGCGTTGTTTCATTATGCCAATATAACTCAAGATATTAGCTTTTTATGCGAACCTACATAGTTTTTTTTTTTAGTTTTTGTTTTGTTGAGTTTTTGCGTTTTATAAATATCCAAGAAAAAGCCGATAAGGTCCTCCTAAAAAGCTAATGTCTTGAGTTCTGTTGGTGGAATTGCCAAAGATTTAGATGATTAGACGTTAGAAAAATGACAGAGCATCATAACATATATTTTTAAAATTTATTGAAGTGGTAATACCTCTGCGAAACAAATTGGAAAATCACTATTTTTAAAACCCCACCCTCGCCAGAGGCTGAAAAAAATCAGCCAGACTTTGGTTTTCGATAACACGATATAAGCACCTACAAACACTCATATAACATATAACATTAACATACTATGGTAGGAAAAAACAAATAGATACAACGAATCTTGAATTTTTGGGACAACAAGGAGGAAGCGAATGTTAAAGTAACATACAATTGTTGCAAGATTACATTATTTTATCTAAAGCCTTACCTCTAATGACAGCCAGACACCTTAAAACTATTAAACTAATCGTATCATTTAAGTTGTAGTGTCAAAACTAAACTAATTTTTATATGCACTTTGGGCAACTATTTAACAATCACAATCAGAAATACCCCTACAGTGTGGACTTGGCTACATGTAATTTGGCCTCAAACACAAAATAAAAAATAGCCACAAAAATTTATATGGGAAACAGCAAAAACAAAACAAGATTTTAAAATTTGTGAATTGGAGCCATTCTTTTGGTTTTGGGTCATTTTTTCTTTAAATATTTAAACAAAAGATTTATATTTAATTTCTTGCGTTTTAAGCTAAGCTACACATCTATACATTTTTGCGCCTTACGTTAAGAAAATCCAATTTTTTACCACAAATCCAATTAAACGATGGTCATCATCTTCCGAAATTCCAGAGTCCTAAGCCCCTAAAAATGTTTTATCTCAAAAATACAAATAATCATTCCCAGCCCTAACGGCTAAAATATACATAATTTTAGCTTTGTGCACATCTGTAGAACAAAACCATTGCAACAGTATATTTTGATGTTTCGTTGAGTTTTTGCTGATACAAGTATACCGTAAGATTTGCCAAGTGTATAAATATATAGATTAAAAAATAATTAACCGCTTACACATCGGCTATAGGCAGTCAAAATAAAAATCTGAACAAATTGTTGTTTTTCTTTGGCAACAGATTTAGTCCCAGCAAACAACATGACATTTTTTATTACGACCTCCCTACTATAGGTGAATACATTAGGGTAGACAACAATTTCCATCTTCTTAAAATAAGTTCCTTGTGGCCTAAAAACACCATCACCTACATACAATAGTGGTGCACTCGGGCGTATACGCACTTTTTTTATCGAATTTTTAACACAAAAATTTTGTTTATGCACATTATGCTGAAATATGTTGTAGAGATAAGATAAATTCTTTATTATATAAAATAGTTTTTGCAATATTATAACTTAAGAATAAGGACATGGCAATTCTGTCCTCGTCTGCCTGAATATGGTGCCCGATTACACGATTCGTTTTTTCGGTTGTTTCGTCTTTCGTATTTTTGACAGCTTGGGTGAGGGGAGTAGAAATGTAGAGGGAAGGAAGTAACGAAAGCAAGAATGAAAATTTCAAGGCTTTTTCTTGTTGAACTTTGATGTTTCTGATTTGGCAACCACAATGCTCCTCGATCTTAGCAAAAAAACGATTTGAACAAAAATTATAGAATTGCAAAATTGTTTTTCGTAATTAAATACACCTAACCCGGGGCTTAGACAAGCGAGTAGAACTAGTAGCGTCTATGTGTGTTAGTGTATCAGAACACGAGAGAGCCAACTAGTAGCCCAAATAGAATAATATTTTTGCCTGCGAGTAGCATGCCAGTTATCCTACTAGTGTAGTGTATTTTTTTTCATTTATTTGTTTCGTTTCCATAGTTTCCATAATTTTTATATTTTTCTGTATGAAATATTTTAAAAAAATCATACTAGTTGACAAAACGCGCAGAGAGCTACTAGTCACACATACATCAATAAATCTACCACTGAGATACAAATGCTACTAGTTCTACTCGCTTGTCTAAACCCCGGGTAAAATACGATTGTATTTGAGAAATAAGTGATTAAAAAATATTTGTATTTATTATTCCTGCTTATTTTATTACAAAGCAACCCCAAATTCCATGAACGTCAAAATAACGAATTGAAGTACGTACGTATTTTCGCGAACCATGTAATCACGAACGTTCGTGCCTGTCAAAAACACGAAAGACGAAACGAGCGAAAAAACGAACCGTATAATCGGGCTCATGTTGCATAAAAGAGCAGTTGACCGATAGCAGGCGCTGTTGACCATCCCTGTGTGCGCGTGTAACAGGAATGGAGGGGACCTACAATTGTATGCCGAATCCGAACGCCTAGACGAGAAGCACAAGCGATACTCTTGGAGGATTTGTCAATTCCTTACAAAAGGCAGTACTGCTGAAAAAAACTTTTTAGTTTTAAGATGGACGAGGCTGGAAAGTGAACTTAGACCTCCAGTGTGACAGTCCAACGCACTAACCATTACCCTACATGCTACTACTCAATTCAATAATAAAGAAATTCATGTTTAATTGCATAACTATTTGGCTTTCGATGTTTTTATGTTTAAAGTATTAAATTCACTCCCAAACTTAAAAATAAAAAAACACAAGTGTACTTTCTTGTTTTCCTAAAGTTTCTGTATTATTATACATGGCATATTGTCTTAAATTCATGTAAATAGGCTGCTTGTTTGTTCTTTTGCGAAAAGGAATCAAATTAAATCAAAAATTCCTAAAGCTCTGTCTTTGCATAAACATTGGCAAAGGCTGGAGTTGATGATCATACGCAAATATACAACATCTTACATACCTACGCATTTAAAACCACAATAACATACTTTCGGCTCTCAACAATTTCTCAAAGGAGCTTCTTTTTTGATACATCTTGTGACAACAGTACAGTACAACGCACACACAGTTCTTCAAATGCTTTGGGGTATTTTTTGAAGTTCATTCTAAGAAAACCAAAGTGTTTGCAAATTGACTTAAATATTGAGAAGGAAATGGTACGAATTTTCAAGATACTCAAATATAAATGGGATATATATGTCTCTAAGTGTGAGTACGTATAAATGTACGTATGTATTACTTGTACATTCACATAAACACAAACATGTCTCAATACGTTCTGTAGGAATAAGTGTAATGTATGGATATTTTAAATTTTTTTCGTCGAACGGCTGTTTAGTAGCTGTAGCTCTTTTTAAAGGCAACAATAATATTATTATGCCTTAATGTGGGAATACGAATTTTAAGTGAAGTTCAATATTGACAAAGAAAAAATTTAAATTATATTATCCAATATTACGTGTGGGTTGGGTATAACATTTTTATATGCGTAAATCTAAACATGATATGCATTTGATTTTTTAAATAGCATATGATTATAATATGAATATTTTTGTTTATAAATTCATTACAGTAAGGCGGTTTATTTGATTTTATACAGGGTGTTTTGTCTTTTGTATGCAATACGAGTATTTATAGCCGTCTAAATTTTAAGGATTTTTCTAAGAAACAAGTAGAATTCGTTTTTTTTTTTCACAAGACAAAAGACCATTTTATTTCCCGTTAAATTGAAAGTATGTGCTTAAAAAAAGTTTTGAAAAAAAAAAATAAATATAAATTTGTATATAATTTTTTTATAAATAAGTTATTTAAATAGCAAAAAACAACCATTTTAATAAACATAATGTTTTACTATGTTTTTTGAATGAACGTAAAAATACTACAAATAACAAATTTCTTCTTTTTTCTTTAAGCTCTTCTAGGAATGCCCATCAGTTTACGCTTGAGCCAAAAGATCGCAAACCTATGAATAAAAAATGATCTCGTAGGTAACAGCTAAAATGTAGTAATGTAATGGTTTGATAATATTTGTATATTGTTAATGACAAAATAATAAAAAACATGTTTAAATGGAAGTTTTAAAATTTTTTGATTTAATAATTTTTGAAACAAAATTGGAAAAAAGTTAAAAAAAAAAAATTTCTTTGAGTTTTTATTGGTAAAAATTAATTTTTTTGAGATTTAGTAAAATTTCGAAATGCTTGTATTGCAATATAACCCACGCTCATATGGATGGGTCGGTGCATTTTTTTTTTTTTTTTTTTTTTTGAAAAAAAAGTATTTAACAAAATCTCAAAAAAAATGGATAAAATGGTTTTATTCCATTTTCAGACTGGAATTTCTCAAAAACTAGAGGCGATACGCCGCAAAATGGATGACGGATTAAGTTCAGCACACTTTGCCTTTAAGATGAGTCTTTTTTACTCGTTCCTGAACTCGTGTCGGCTTTCAAATTCGAGAAAAGCTCAAAAATCAACCGATTTTTTGAGGGTTTTCAGAAATTTATCGAGTAAAAAAGACATATTTAGAAATTTTTAAGGTCAGTTACTTGTGCTATTTTATTTTTAGCAGCCCTAGAGAGCCAAAGCAAAAGTCGGTGAAACCACGTTCGATACGTGAAAATCTTGATCATTATTTTACTTTGAAAAGGGCTTTTTCCATCTTCGGGCGGTCTGGATCTGATGTACCGTTTTTTTAAATTTCCAAGACGTATAAATATACTTGTGTGGGTATTCTCTACAAGATCAACGATACCCATTTTAAATATCTGACAAAAAAAAAATTATGTTACCTATACAAAATTTGGTAAATATCTATGAAGACGTTAACAAAAATCTGAAAATAAATAAAAACTGTTCTAAAGTATGTAGGTACCAATTAAAAAAGATATGTAATTGTCTTAACAAAATATTGACGATAGCCGTAATTTTTCTTATAACCTACTCTAGTACTCTAGACCCGCGGTTCCCAAACTCTGTTCCGCGGAACCTTGGAGAGAGTTTTCAGGTTCCGCGACTTTCCACGACTTTCTTGAAGTACAAATAATAAAAACACAAAAATATTTTTTTTAAGTAGGTACCGTGAAACCGGGTGACTGTTGCATTTTCAAATTAAAATATGAATAACTTTTGCATACCTAGATTATTTTTACAGACCAATGATTTTTTGCACAAGTATCGTAATGTTTGGACAAATCAGTTGACTAGTTTAATTATTATAAATCAAAAATTTTGTTGCCCAAAATTTTGAGAGACTTTGGCCGGGTAAACGTTTTCAAGAATCAATCAATGATCCCCGACCAATTGATTACAGTGACATTATGTTCTTATACCAAGGATTTTTTATATTTCAGGATTTCATTTATATTTTTTTTTTTTTTTTTTTTGTTTTTTAAATACATGAATTATTAATTTAAGTTTTCATATCATTAGAACAATATTAGGAGGATCAATTTTTCTCTGCTCTTTTGCAGGAGACTTGTACTTGTAAGCCTCGTAGATCTTCTTATAACAAGTTTTCTTACAATCTTGATGCATTATTTCATATTTTGTCGTGGCCAAATTCACTCAAAATGCAGGCCAATGTCTCTACATCATATGCCATTTTTGATAAAAAGTGAACATATTTTTTTGTTCTATTGTTACATTAATAAATAAAAGCAAACTCGATTTGCATAATATTCCACATAACTGAGTGAAAATTATTTTGCTGTAGTATTTCCACAAAATGTTAAAACCTTTCAACGATTGTTCGTGTTTTTTAAGGTTTTTCAATAAAAATTACTAAGTTTATAACTTTTTTTCTTAATTTATCCTAATGAAGCTATTACAATAATTTTAAATGTATTAAATTATACATTTTTAGAAAAAAAAAGCTGAAAAGATTAGAAAAGTCCTTTAAAAAAAAAAATTGAAAAAAATGTCCATTCCTTGGCGAAATTCACCGCACAAAACAGGCAAATTTTTACCCAGCCGGTAATAATTACAAATACAAACGTGTTTGAAGTTTATATTTTTTCATTTTTAAGTATCGTTAAGAGTTGGGGTTCTGAAATCTATTTGGACCTTCTTAAGGGTTCCAAAGGGAACCGCTGCTCTAGACCACGCATTATACTTTCTAGGTTTCTGAATTAAGCTAAATTCCCCTGGAAAAATACAATTTGCAGTGTAGGTAGTAGGTACTAATGCTGTATATTTTATTTTATGTTGGTAGCCATCAACTAAAAACTTGCGTCTAAGTAAAGTAACAACAGATCCAATTTATGAGAGCCAGAGCTTATATTATCAGGCTCGAAATGCATTTGGACTAAACGTCACACGAAAACTTTAAATTGAATTTTATTTAATAAAGGGTGGTTAAATTTTAAGAGCTTATTACGAAAATGGGCGTTCAAATCACAATGCATATCGTGCACTTCGTGATTTTTTCGGTCAATTTAATCGTCCAAATGTGCGTACAATCGGAAAGATCGTGCAAAAATTTGAGCAAACCGGTGCTGTAGAAGATGTGAAAACACCAGTGCATGTTCGTACAGCTCGTACTGCAGAAAATATTGCTGCTGTTCGCGATAGTTTGGCTGAAGAGCCGTCCACCTCAACTCGTTGTCGTGCCCAACAATTGCACTTCTCACGCTCGTCGTTGATGAACATTATGCATAAAGACTTGCAATTGACTCAAGAACTAAAGCCTCTTGACCATTTCAAGCCTCGTCAATGGTCAGAATAGTGGCAAGAAATGGCAACAGTGGATGATCAATTTTCGAAGAATATCATCTTTAGTGATAAGGCACATTGTCAACTCAGTGGATTCTTCAACAAGCAGAATTGCCGCATTTGGGCAAATGATAATCCAAGAGTGACTGTCGAAAAACGAATGCACCCACAAAGAGTGACTGGTTGGTGCGGTTTATGGGCTGGCGGCATCATCGGGCCGTATTTTTTCGAAAATGAGGCCGGTCAGGCAGTTACTGTGAATGGTGTTCGCTATCGTGAGATGACAACGAACTTTTTATGGCCCGAATTGGAAGACATGAATGTGGACGATATGTGGTTTCAACAGGACGACGACGGTGCCACTTGCCACACAGCTAACGAAACAATGGCTCTTTTGCGCGACAAATTTAATAGCCGTGTTATCTCACGTGGTGGCAATGTCAATAGGCCGCCAAGATCATGTGATTTGACACCGTTAGACTCCTTTTTTTTGGGGTTATTCGAAAGAAAAGGTATACGTCGATAAGCCAGAAATAATTAAATAGCTAAAGGATGACATAATTCGGCACATTAACGGCATAGAACCTCAATTAAGCCTCAGCATCATCGAAAATTTGGAGCATCGGATCGAGGTGTGCCGCCGAGGTCGCGGCGGCCATTTGGCCGATATTTTGTTCAATATATAATTGAACCATACCAATATTATCATAATAAAAAGAAATGCCAATCATTACCTAAATAATTTGTGTTTTATTCAAAATCAACATCGGCCCTTTAAATTTAACCACCCTTTACTATTTAGATACTGTGTGTTAGTTTGCGAAGCGACTGTTTAACGAGGCGGCTAGTATTATATGTATATACGACTATATAAAAAATAAAATATCGTATGAAAAAAATGTATCTTGCTTGAATTTCATATATTTTATTAATTATAGGTATAATCATCGTTGAAGGTCTATCGGAATAACAAACAAAACAGGAACATTTAATTATATTTAGTTTTATAAGCAAGAGTCAAAAGCTATAATCTGTTTACGTATAAGGTAGTTATGTAGAAATAAACAATATTAATATTATTCAAGCAGTCGTGTTTTTTCATATATACTCGTATGTATAGAAACATATTTGCAAAAAAAAATGAAAACTGCGTCCGTTTATAAAATAGTTAATTATCTACAAGACAATTAGTAATTGTGCTTAGCCTGGATACAGAATGGAGGGTAACTTGGGGCACATTTGACACCGGGGCACATTTGACTTTGTGATTTTCGGTGTGAACACACCCTTTAAGAAGAAAAGTTGGAATGGTAAATGAAGCCTCAA
This sequence comes from Melangyna quadrimaculata, assembly GCA_949320155.1. Taxonomy (NCBI): domain Eukaryota; kingdom Metazoa; phylum Arthropoda; class Insecta; order Diptera; family Syrphidae; genus Melangyna; species Melangyna quadrimaculata. The sequence continues at coordinate 435,743,301 of OX439483.1, forward strand.
TTAATATAGAGAAACGTTATGAACTTTGTCAGTTTTGCTTCAACTCATTTTCGAGTAACACGTGTTCTTGTGATTTCGGGATTTTTGATGTAATTTTTGACCACCGGCTTGTAAGAGATTTGTGAATAAAATAAAAAGAGTTTTTTTTTATTGTGAAATAATATAATGGTAGAATTGTTCTTAAAATGTTAATATTTTAAACCCCATTTTGTTAAAGTAAAACATTTATATAAAAGAAAACATTAAAAAAGTTATGAAGAACCTTTGGGGCACCTTTGACTTTTGCAAAGGGGGCACATTTGACTGTTGTAGGGGTACATTTTACATTTGTTAAATGTGCCCCACATTGATTTGTTATACTAATATTTGTGTTTTATTTATAAAGAAATGGTTAGAAACTAAAAGCGAAAGACAAATTGGATTGTAATCGACGAAGAAAAGGTGAAGAGGGCTATTGCAGACTTACGGAAAAACTTGAAACGCCAACATAAGCTTATGAAAAATATGGGGTAAATAGAACAACATTGATAATGCGTATGAAAAACCAGGATTCCTTAAAAGACTGGTCTGATTTGATGCATTCGGGAAAGTAGCGCTGACGAAGGTTTCACTTTTCAATCGAAATATGCGTCGCGCCAAACCCTTATGAAGCTGCAAGACAAAGAACTGGTAGAATATGTGAAAAAATGCTCTGTTCACGCATACGGCTTGTCCAAAGATTCTTTCAAGAAATTTGTGTATGACTTTATTAAGGCCAACAATATAAGCTGACCACCATTTCTTTGACTTTAAGGAGTGAAATCAAATTCAACTTCTCGCTGTAGTCAAAAATATTTATTTCACGTTGACTTCGACAAATTCTATATTAAATAAGATACATATTCATAAATGTTCCTATGTAGAATTCTTAAGGACCTTATGGACTGATAGTTTTTAAAATGAAGACTTATCCATGTTAATTTTTTAGAAAATGGATTTATTGATTTACGTTTCTTTATATTTTTAAAATAAATTGTTTAAACAATGTTTGACTTTTCTTTCTATTAAAACAACAGACAGAATATTCCCGCTGACACTTTTTATGCATACGATTATGAGTTAAAACTGCAATTGTCAAATGTTCCCCGTGTAAAGCGAAAGGTGCCCCATGCCCGGGGCACCTTTGACAAAATGAATTTTTTTTTAAACAAATTTTAAAAATTGATGAAGTTGTTATAAAAATAAAATATATCTGTGAGTCTTTTCTAGAATAGCCAATGCATGATACAAAAAAAAAGTATTGGAATTCATATATAATTTTGGTAACTACAGACCTTTAAAAACTAAGTGTCAAATGTGCCCCAGTTTCCCCTGACATTCAGGCATTTTTTATCCAAGTAAAGAAAATCTAGGAAATTGATATCACATTTTGTATTTTATTTTTCATTTAATTCCATTGAATGTTTTGTTTAAAGTCTTTCAAATGTGTTTTTATTTTATATAAACACATGAACTTACCTAAGTATACTTTATGAAACCTAAATAATTATTATCTGAATATTTGTGTCCTTATTCTTTGAAAAGATTGTCTGGAGGTAGAGGTTGCACATTGCACCATAGCGCTAAGCGACTAAAAAATAAAAATCTAAAACAAAAGGATTTTTATTAAAATGCCAGTCGCATGTTCTATAAGAATTTCTGACCTAATTTAAATCCTTGCATTTTCTCTCTTAGTCTTCCTTTTTTTTCCTTCTGCCCTACGCTTTATTTGTTCCCAGAAAAAATAACTACCTCTCTCTGTAGTAGATATTCGAGTAAACTCATACTGTGGAACAATTTCACTCTTGTAGACCACAACCGCAATCCTTTCCGCTGTATTGGTTCTTTGTTTTTTTTTTTTTTTTTGTAATTTTTCACTGGGTACAGTATTACCGATAGTGAAGGTTTATGTACAAATTTGAGTTTATTTTTAATAAAAATATTGAAAAATACAAAAATACAAATAAAATAGTTATTCTATCTAGAGATTATGGAGTGATTTTTTACCCCAAAGGCAAGCACTTCCGCAGTTAAGTAACGTTTACGTAGTGTATTTGCGACACTTTTGGTTATTGCTTATATCTTTAAAATTTAGCATGATGGCAACTCTGATTTAGCTAAAAAAAAAAATATATTGAAAAAGTGTTATATGTGTAGCGTAGATCTTCCCTAGTTCTCATTTAATTTTCAACTCCTCCTCGTCCAACGAAAAAAAAAATAAACGACATCGATTTTGCTGGCAAAAAAAAATTTCTGTCTATAAACATTCCTTCCTACATACGAGTATTTAGAGGTTTGGGCTTTTCAAGTCCAATCATTCATATAAGCAAATATTATGGTTATTGATGTGTGTAATTGTGTAGGTACATGCACGGAAAGTTCTTGAATGCCAAGGATAAAACCAAATACAATAAAAAATGTCTAGTTTTTTTTTTTATTTTTAATTTTCTCACGAGGATATAAATCAAAACAAATTGCAGGCTACTAGCTTAGAACGGGATTATCCTTGGCGGATATCGACTATCCTTTATCCCATGTATTACGGGTTTTGAATTCATTAGTTTTGTTTTGTTTAGGAATTCAGAATTCATAACATCGGTGTAATTATTGAATAATTTTGATTTTTGAATAAATTTCAAAGTTTTGATGTAAATAAAAGGCGATTTCAAAGGAGAATTGTTTGTTTTTTTTTCACATAAAAAAACAACTTTTGATTATTGTTTGATAATTTTAAGAAACAGCTTTTTCTCTCTTTTCTGGGAATTTTCAGAAAAACAAAAGTAACCATTTTTTTTAATTTGTATTTTATTTTTAAAGTCAAAATTCTTTGAGAACATCCAGACTAAAATTTGAAGGTTGAATAATAGTGAAGCGAAAAACAGAACATAACTCCGTTTCGAATTAAGTGACACGAAAATACAAAATGTGAAAGGAATTGAATTAACAAACGAAACTTGGGGCTAGGGCTGGCCACGAGACGAGAAAAGTCTCGGTCTCGATCTCGATCTCGAGATGAGACGAGACGAGACTGCCTTTTCAGCAACCAATACGAGACCGAGAAGAGACTGAATATTTGGACCAAAATTTACAGAGGGTCTTATAAATTAAACAAAATTCAATTTCAGTTAAACATTTATTTTCTTCCGCAAATATTATAACTATAATCGAAAATATTTCCTTCCAATAATCATCAGGTTGTCCGGAAATCGTATTTTTCGGAGACGAGGCCGAGACGAGACTTAATTATACGAGACCGAGACGTGACTGAAAATTTTCGATTTTAACGAGACGGAGACGAGACTTACAAAAGTCGCGCAGAGTCTCGTCTCGTGGACAGCCCTACTTGGGGCTAGAGCTTGAAGAAAATTGGAAAAACCGAGATCAGGGTAGATAATTGAAAAGTTTTATCCATCAAAGACATAAACTGTAAGAAATTAGCTAAGCCCAGAGAATTCTTGGTAAACCAAATGGAAAGAAATGAGACTTTACTCTTAAACGTGCCAACGGCAACTATACTAAAAAATCTAGGTTAGGGTTAAATTTTTATACGAAAATACTCCACGTAAATTTTAGGTTAATCTAAGTTTTCTGCGTGCACGAATTTAATCAAATTTCCCTAGAACAATAAAATTCACAGTATCTTCATGCTGTCATTTTTATAGGAGTCGGTAAAAATCGATCACAATTTGTGTCTAAGTAGGGTGTGACAGACTGACTGATGAAGAGCCCACTGTCATATCTGGGCGATATTTCAAAAGCTTTTGATAGAGTTTGGCATCAAGCTCTTTTATCGAAAATGCGCGCATTTGGTTTCGATGAATCTCTTCTTTTTTGGATAAGAAATTACCTTTCGGACCGTTCAATACAAGTTGTATTGGACGGTTTCAAGTCTGAAATCCACAAAATAAATGCTGGTGTGCCCCAGGGCTCCGTTTTGTCTCCGACTCTCTTCCTTATTTTTATAAATGATCTTTTGTCTCAAATTTCTAATCTATTAAACTGTTTCGCTGACGACAGTACCCTCAGCTTTTCATATTCGTTTACAGATTCACATCCATGTCCTTCGGATGTGGAACTTGAACGGCAGCGTATGATAAGCTCATTAAATTCTGATCTAAACAGCATCGTTCAATGGGGAATCAAAAACCGAGTAGAATTTAATGCTTCTAAAACTCAATGCTGTCTCCTGTCGTTAAAGCGAAACCCACTCCCAATGCCGCTATCAATGGACCGCACTTGCATCGAGGAAACCAAACAGCTCTCAGTTCTCGGTATTTGTGTCACATACCACCTTTTGTGGAATGACCACATATTTGATGTCGCCAAAAACGCTGCTAAGTGTTTAGGTTTTCTCTGCAGATGCAAGAAATTTGTTCCCCCTTCTGATCTGGCTATGATCTACAAAGCCTTTATTCGTCCAAAACTTGAGTACAATTTTCATGTCTGGGCAGGAGCTCCAAAAACTCACTTAAGTTTGTTGGACAGAATACAAAAGAGAGCTTTAAAAATGATAGGTAAAGGATCTATAACGGAAACAATTACATCTCTCGAACACCGCCGTAATGTTTCATGTCTTTCCCTATTTTACCGTTATTTTTATAAACAGTGTTCTAGTGAAATAGCCAGTTGCATTCCTCCCCTAAAACAATTCAACCGTTATACTCGCGCTTTTAGGAATGCCCATCAGTTAACCCTCGAGCCCAACTTCGGACGTACTGTTTAGTATAGAGATTCTTTCTTTAGTCGAACCACAAGAATGTGGAATACTTTACCTGGCTCTGTGTTTCCCCCTTATTACAGTATTCAGACATTCAAAACAAATGTTCATCGGTATCTCCTTTTTAACCCTTTCCAATTTCCTGAACGATCGCACTGTGTGTAAATATTTTAAGGGTAATCCCTTTTGTGCGCTCAAAGTTTAAAAGAAAAAAAAAAAAAAAAAAAAAAAAAACACATTAATTTCTGGACTTGAGGTCACTTGTACTTTTTAATTGACTTATTTGTTATTTTCAAAAAAAAAACTTTACTTCAAAAGTAAAAGCAAATTTTTTTCTTTAATTTTGAAGAGGAGGTCTTCTGTACACTGGTTAAACCATACCGTCAACTTGTTCATCCATCCTACTTTTATGAACTCTTACCAAGTGGATCATTATCTGTTGATCAAGTATCAGCTAAAGAAACATCTTGAAGAACAAAAGCTCCTTAATGACCGGCAGTACGGCTTACGTAGTCATAACAGTAGTTCTCAAAATGATATGATAGCATATCTCAACGAAAACTGGAACAAATCATCAGCAGAAACGAATATGGTAATACTGAACTTGATATTTTCAAAGCACTGGATAGATTTTACCACGAAGCTGTCTTATTTCTTCTTTAGATTAATAATTACCTCTGAATTACCTTTTTGGATGTTTTAAAGATGATATTCACAAAATAAATGCTGGGGTGCCTCAAGGCTCCATATTGTCTTCGACTTCCTTCATTTTCGGTATGTGTATTACTTACCGTCTCTTATGGACCTATTCGATGTAGCCAAAAATGCAGCGAAGTGCTTAGGAGTTCTTAGGAGATGCAAGGACTTTGATTCCATTTGGAATTTAGCTTTACATCTACAAGGCATGAATCCAACCAAAACTTTAATATAACACTCTTATCAGGGCGGGTGCTCCAATTTTACATCTGAATCTATTGGGTAGAATCCAGAACTGAGCTTTTATAGGAAACACTAACTTCCTTTCCAGAAGCTTTTGTTTCCCATCGAAATGTTTCGTGCCATTAATTATTGTATCTACTTTCCTATCAGCAGTGCTCAAATAATATCTATAGATATAGTCAGTTGCATTTATATTCTTATAAAATTCCGCCGTACTAATGGTCTAGCTATTATTGCTAATCACTTTACCCCTGAGCCTAACTTCAGACGTACTTTATGTAATTCTTTCTTTAACTGCACAACTCAAATGTGGAATATTTTAACTTAAAACTATTTAACCCCCACGATGTCCAAAAATTCAAATTTCTTTTGTCGATCGACCTGGTTCAGTCCTCATTATAAGTTCATTAGTAAACTCAAATATTTGTTTCTTTTATATTAATTTTGCTATAACACAGGTCGACAAACAATTTTCATTATTTGTGGATTAATATTTTAATGCATAAGTTCTGATGCCTGCCTTAGGCTCGTTTCACACACATTCGGTTTCATTCGGTTCGGTCTCTATTCGATTTGTATTCGGCTGTGCCTGATATGTATGAAAACGGCAAAAATAAAAACCTAATAGAAACCGTAGAGCACCGTTTTATCGTTTCACACATATCAGGCACAGCCAAATACAAACCGAATAGAGACCGAAGCGAATGAAACGAGTCTTACGTCGACAAATAAGTTTTGAAGATTTGAATATTGGGTGAACTGACGACAACTAAAAACAAATTAGTTACCCGCCTTACAACACACACATTTTTTCTTTGATTAAAAACTTTTTTTCTTAATAGCTACCTTTGTTAATGTTATATTTTGTTCACTCGAAGGACTCGACCTGCGAGTCAGAACTCAGAGAGTCTTAAAATGCACGGTACGGTTTTATCAGATTAATGTCAGTATTTGAGCATCCCTCACCTTATAATCTCACCTAAATCATTTTTTTTTTTAAATCGTTATCAGTCATCATTTTCCACAAACTCACCTGCAAAAGAAAAAAAAATAAAGCTAAATTAAAAATAATTCAATTTAATAAAATCACATTGATAAAATTACATAACTTCATAAATTTATTTTCAAATAAATCCTCAAGTTAATAATACTCATTAAACAACCACAACAAGATCATAATAAATCTAAGCTTGTGTCAACGCAAAATTATGCAAAATATAGATGATTATGTTTAAACACACAAATGCATAATTCAAAAATACATATACACAAATTATATTCCAAAATAAACAAGTAAGCTCCAAAACAGTAGGTTAGAGGTATGCGATAGAATTAGAATATAATGGCAGCCATTAACCACGGTGTTGTACCAAAATATTCTCTTCAAAACCCCAAAATATTGTAATGTCGAAATGTTTTAATTTTGCACATTTATGGAAACATATTATGAAAGTTTTGGGCTCTTTATTAGCAGCACATCACTTTGTATTTTTGGTGATGGGCGTGAGGTTGTGGCCCAGGCGAGGCGTGGCGTGGCTTAACGTGGCGGGCTTGTGATTCGGATGTTGGAAATGATTTTGAAAAAAAGGACGCCATTGGAAGTTGCATATAATAATTTTAATAAAGCTGCGGTGTAAACCAACTATGCGGTGAATAGGGTGAATATGGTTGTCTGTTATTATTCGCATATTAAACAAAAAAATCATAAAAATTAATTTTAACGTGTTGCGTTCCTGTGAACCGCACACAGATTGCTGATGCATATACATAAATGTTTCATATACATGATGGTAAAACAGTTGTGAAGCAATAAATCGCTTAAATCCTTTGATGATTTTTTAATGTTAATGTTTTTTTTTTTTTGCGGTTAGAGTTCGAATGAAACTGGCGGTATTTATTTTTGTTTTTGTAAATTTTTTAAGTATATGAGGAGATTCAATAAATTAAAATGGTGTAAGGTTAAGGTTAACAAAAAAAAAACATCAAATAGGTAACTCCTACAACACCTAATCGAGCAAATGGTTTAAGCAAATATTTAATTGAATATCAAGTAAACTTTCAAGAAATACCAGCTCATAGTTAAGATGTATGGAAATAGCAGCTACTTTAATTTGTATTTTGATCAAAGGGCACGTAGGGGCCAGCCAAGCTCTGGCACTGCACCCTTTTTACAGGATCAAACTCAGGCGATTGGAAATAAATATTTAACTGAAATTGGATTTTTTAATTTATTAGACTCTCCGTAAATTTCGGTACAAATATACAGTCTCGTCTCGGTCTCGTATCGGTTGCTGAAAAGGCGTCTCGCATCATCTCGTCTCGTCTCGTCTCGTCTCGTCTCGTCTCGTCTCGTCTCGTCTCGTCTCGTCTCGTCTCGTCTCGTCTCGTCTCGTCTCGTCTCGTCTCGTCTCGTCTCGTCTCGTCTCGTCTCGTCTCGTCTCGTCTCGTCTCGTCTCATCTCGTCTCGTCTCGTCTCGTCTCGTCTCGTCTCGTCTCGTCTCGTCTCGTCTCGTCTCGTCTCGTCTCGTCTCGTCTCGTCTCGTCTCGTCTCGTCTCGTCTCGTCTCGTCTCGTCTCGTCTCGTCTCGTCTCGTCTCGTCTCGTCTCGTCTCGTCTCGTCTCGTCTCGTCTCGTCTCGTCTCGTCTCGTCTCGTCTCGTCTCGTCTCGTCTCGTCTCGTCTCGTCTCGTCTCGTCTCGTCTCGTCTCGTCTCGTCTCGTCTCGTCTCGTCTCGTCTCGTCTCGTCTCGTCTCGTCTCGTCTCGTCTCGTCTCGTCTCGTCTCGTCTCGTCTCGTCTCGTCTCGTCTCGTCTCGTCTCGTCTCGTCTCGTCTCGTCTCGTCTCGTCTCGTCTCGTCTCGTCTCGTCTCGTCTCGTCTCGTCTCGTCTCGTCTCGTCTCGTCTCGTCTCGTCTCGTCTCGTCTCGTCTCGTCTCGTCTCGTCTCGTCTCGTCTCGTCTCGTCTCGTCTCGTCTCGTCTCGTCTCGTCTCGTCTCGTCTCGTCTCGTCTCGTCTCGTCTCGTCTCGTCTCGTCTCGTCTCGTCTTGTCTCGTCTCGTCTCGTCTCGTCTCGTCTCGTCTCGTCTCGTCTCGTCTCGTCTCGTCTCGTCTCGTCTCGTCTCGTCTCGTCTTGTCTCGTCTCGTCTCGTCTCGTCTCGTCTCGTCTCGTCTCGTCTCGTCTCGTCTCGTCTCGTCTCGTCTCGTCTCGTCTCGTCTCGTCTCGTCTCGTCTCGTCTCGTCTCGTCTCGTCTCGTCTCGTCTCGTCTCGTCTCGTCTCGTCTCGTCTCGTCTCGTCTCGTCTCGTCTCGTCTCATCTCGTCTCGTCTCGTCTTGTCTCGTCTCGGTCTCGTCAATCGAGACCGAAATCGAGACCGAGATTTTTCTCGTCTCGTGGCCAGCCCTTAAGATCATCAAAATTATGGAGCACTTCCCGATATCATCATCTTGTAATTTCGCACAACGGTAGGCCTTGTCGTGCATACAAAGAAAATAATGGAAAATTTAAGATTCTCTATTAAGGGGGCTGGTACCCGCCCATTTTCATAGAATTGATAGAAATTATTTAGAGAACTCCTAATTATTCCAAAATGATGAAATTTGGTAGAGCCGTAGCACTAGAAGTGAAAAAGGGATAATTTTTAAAATTTCAGATTTAACATTCAGGGGGCTGGCATCCGCCAATTTTCGCAGATTTGATGTCAATTATGTGGAGCACTTCTGATTGTCGTAGAATTTTGAAATTTGGTAGTGCAGTAGGGTTTGGAGTGCAAATAAGAGCAACATTTTATTATATGAGAATTAACGTTCAGGGGGCGTGGCATCCACCCATTTTCTCAGAACTAATATTTGAAATTTTCCAATAAGTGGTTGGCACCCGCCCGTATTCATAGAATTGGTATCAATTATATGGAGCAACTCTGCTTGTCGTAGAAAAATAAAATTTGGTAGAGCAATAGAAAGGCAAGGAAGTGCAAAGAAAGGAAACATTTTAAAATTTGAGATTTAACATTCAGAAGCCGTGGCAACCGACCAATTTCTCAGAATTCATATCAATTATATGAAGCATTTGACATGTAAAGTGATCATTAAGTAACAGATTTCTCTAATAAATCTAAATATGGAGCTAAATATAAATCTAAATATGGATCTAATATGGAGCATTTGACATGCCAAGTGATCATTAATTAACAGATTTCTCTAATAAATTTGAGGTTCTTCGAGAATAATTACTCCACTTAATTATTTAACATTTAAAAGTAATAAACTTAGAACTTGACGTACTTTTCGATCTCACTACTTAATACGGCTGACTTGTTACGCAACAGTTTTGTGTAAAAAAGATCTTTGCTTCTTTTTTAACATTTATGTTTTTGGTGTGATTATCATTATACTTACAAGCTGAGGAATAAGTATATAAACATTTGAAAGTTGTCAACTTTTCTAAATTCTTTCTATCCAGGAATTCTATTCAAGGGACATCGAGGGGTAGCTAAAAAAAAAAAAAATCGGGTGGCACAACGGCTCATGAAGAACCAGGGCCTAGTGACTAACAACTCGCAACCATTCCTGTGTGCGCCTTTCGACAGGAATGCACTTATTCGTGACAAGTGATACTCTTGGAGGATTTGTCAATTCCTCGCAAGAGGCAATAGCCCTGAAAAAAAAACTTTTTAGTTTTTTAGGTTGACGAGGATGGGAAGCGATCCCAGACCTCCAGCGTGACAGTCGAACGCACTTACCATTACGCTACGGGCTACAAGGAGTAGCTGCTGTTTGTTTTTTTTTTTTTTTTTTTTTGTTTTATTCTCTTTTCCACGAGTTGAATAGTTGAATCCATACTGGCTTAATACAGAGGTATACAGTTGTAGAAAGGTTTGAAAATAGTATACAGTGCCATAATGTGAGGCTGTGATTGAAGCAGGAAACGCACTTTTATTTCAACAAAAATAAGGCGGTGTCTTCCGTATTATTTTTAGTAAATTAGTTTAGAGTAAAAATCGTATAACTTGATTTCTAATTGTCAGATCTTCCAAATTGATATCTTAAAATGACGGTGAAAATAGGTTACAGTCGTGTGTATTAAAAGAAAAAAATGCAGTTAAAATAATAGCAACCGGATTGTGTTTGGTAAGATTTGAAAAGTGAAAACTTTTGAATAAATTCAAATGAATTCCCTCTTAAAAAACACATCATACATTACAAAATGATTATATACACTGCCAAAATATAATGTATCCGGAAACTTTAAATAAAAAAAAACACACAGGTAGGAAAAATATGCAAATATCAACAAAACATTTTCCTCTAATTTATATGAATCAACTTATAGCAACAAAAATATTAGTATTTAAAGTTTACGAAGCAACCTGCGCTCGGGTCGGCTAGTATCTAATTTTTCTGGTAAAAAGGTATACAGTTAACTCCGCTTAACTAGAACACCATAATTGCAGACTTTGGATAACTGAAACTTGTTTCAAAAAAAAGCCGGAAAACCAAAAAAAAAGCTGTAGGTATGATTTTTTGTATTTTGTCAAAATAGTTATATATCGATATGAAATTATCAAACACCAAAGGTATTTACAATTTTAATCACAAACCGAATATGAATATAACATATTTATCAACAAAAAACGGTCGTTTCACTTATGCGAAGTTGAATAAGTGAAAAATGTCCATTTGAGGCAAACAATTTTGTTTCAATTATACGGAGTTTGTAATTAACCGGAATTCAGTTAAGCGAAGCAGTTTGTTTGAAAAATTCTCAAAAAGCCTCCGGAATACATTTTTTGTTTCAGATAACCGATGTTTTCACTTAAAAGGAGTTCAGTAAAGCAGAGTTGACTTAATATTAATAAATTCACCTTTTGGTTTTAATTCCTGTAAGAGGGAATAAAACTGCAGAGACAGAATAATTCAAGAAAGTACTATTAGGGTATGTTTTACCACTTTTCTAATTACTTCATTTAAAACACTGGTTTTTTTATTGCGCCACTTGAATAGAAATATTATCTTAAATACGGAAACAACTTGAAAAACTGCAGTAAAAGGGGGCAGTTTTTTATTTGTAATCATATTTTAATAATGTGTGCTACCACCTATATTTGAAATAACTTGAAAAATCCTGTTGGAGACTGAATCATGCAATTATTTAATATAATTAAAAGAAATTGCACTTCAAACTTCTTTGATTGCAGCAGTAAGTGATTCCTTGTCCTCATATTGTCGGTCATAATCGTAAACTTTACGAACCATCCATCCCCAAACGTTTTCAATAATATTTAGGTCCGGAGAATACGGTGGCCATTGAAGTAAGGTATCATTTTTCTCGGATATCCAACTGTTAATGATCCTTGCAATGAGGATTCGCACGTTTTCTTGTTGAAGTGTCCATGGTATTGGTCCAAAGACATCGGTAAACTTAGGGAAATCTTCTTGCAATATTTCCTTGTAGGAGTTTGCCATCATTTTCAATGTGGGAAAGTCCAGAACAATTGTTCAAAACCAGAAAATCGCACCCCTCGCCTTTACACTGCCTTTTCGGCTATGGTAGCGCCCCAGAAACCTGGGTTCCTTCTTCATAAAATGAAAATAGTAATTATATCCGTCCGGGACATCTAAATTGATTTTTTTTCGTCAGAAAATACCACTTTTGTGCACTCTTCCTTTCACGTCATATTCTTCCTGCTAAAATCTATTATATCGTGTCTTCGTATTGGATTTAACGTTGGTTTTTCTTCTATTTTTGGCGCTTTAAATGTTGTGACCCACGAATAACACGTCTAGTAGTGTTAAGACTCGCTGTAATACCACTCTTAGCCTTGATTTTAGCAGCAGAGCCGCTTGAATTTGAAGCCAGTCTAATTATTTTTCTTCGGTCTGCTGTTGTTGTGGCTCTTGATTGCCTACCTTACAAATTTGTGCATAGTTTTCTTTATTTCTAAGTTGCGATCAAACAATTTTCACACTTCTACTTATTATTTTGGTAATTGTGCGTAGGGGAAGCTTGTTTTCCGCGTGTACTTCTAATTTGGCTTTTTCTGCAGGGTTGAATGGTTTTCCGCGACCCATATTTTCTCTGATAAAACAATTATTATTGTTAATCTACACTTCTATTATTAGAACAATATTTTTTCTTCTTACCGTAATCTATAGAGACAAAACTCACACTGTTTCTATTCAAGTGGCGCAAAAAAAAAACAGTTCTTTTAATGAAGTAATTATAAAAGTGGTAAAAAATAACCTAATGGTATTTTCCTGAATTAGTATGTCCCTGCAGTTATATTCGCAATAGATCCCTCTTTTAGGAACTAAAACCAAAAGGTGAATTTATAAATTTACCAAGGCGCAACATGCTTAGATAGTAAACAAAAAAGTTTGTTTCTATTCAGGTGGAGCGGAGTGTATAAGGACAATCAAAAGAATGTGCAATTCAATCACAAATATCAAGTCAGTTCGTGTAATTTACGATCAGTTACCTTATCAGGTATTAAATTTAAGAAAATTAAAAAAAAATTTTCCGTAAAACTTATGATTCACACATGTCCTATCTTATCAAATCTTAACAAATCCATCTAATCTATAAGCTAAAAGAAAAATAAATATGATATATTTAGTATTTAGTAAATTATTACTTTATAAATGAAAATTAATTAATTTACAAAATGTTCAAAGTCAAAATATGAGTAATTCTTCCATTGAAAAATTTTATTTGCAAGAGATAAGAAATGATAACTATATTGTTGTTATCACAAGAATAAATGACATTACAAACAACCTACCTCAAAGTTTTATTATTATTTTATCATTAACAAGTTTTGTTTTATTCCTAAACAAAATATGATGTACATATATATTTATTTGAATTAAAGGTACTTTTGTTATTCTGACACTTGAATAAATAAGATGCGAAGGCTGCTGCTGCTGTTAAAACAGACTCTTAACTTTAATTAGATAATAAAAAGTTTCACACAAAAACAAATTTTTTAAATGAAAAATATTTGTTAATAGTATTCAAATTAACCTTATGTATAATCTATAATTATATTGATAATGGATCTAGTTAAAAATTATAATGACAAGTAGGAAATACTGGGCCCAGATCGCGTAAGACTTACACGTCGTCGCTATTAAGATTCTTACTCTCTCTTTGTTGTCCTACTATGTGTGGTGAAGACAGCTATCATTTTAAACGACGACGATCGTTCAATCGAACAATTGTCTTTAACCTAACGCGATCTGAAGTCCTGTATATATCTATCCAATTAAGGGTGGATAAAGGTTTTTATTTGTCAGAAAATAATGGTTATAAAATAAATATTCATAAAATTTTCAGATGAGTGTCGACGTAGAATTTCATACCCTACAGCATATCCGAAGTCCATTTTTATCCATGCATTAAATTTTGTATTATCGCTTTCAAAATGGGGGGAGGGGAAGGTGGAAGTATATCATACCACTATATATTTATCTTTGTATAATCTAAACATATGGCACATGAGCTTAGGGTAATTTGTATTGCCCAATCTTATGCAATCAAAATAATTTTAATATAATTTCTCTAGGAAAAGTTATAACCTTTTTATAAAATTCTGACTAAATTTTTAGTAAAACGAGCATAATATTAGCAAATTTCAATGGTATGGTGATGAAACTTGGCACACGTGTCTCATTTGTCGTAAGAAATAAGAATCAAAATAGTCCATAAAAATATCTGGGGCTAAAAGGTGTTTTTTTGACCGAAACAGAGAAGTGTAAAACGATGCCTCGTAAACCCGTCCTGGTAATGTTTTTGTTTTGGTTATGTTTTGCTCGTTCCACTAAAAATTGAGTCATCATTTTATAAAAATGGTACCTATATAACTTTTTCTTGGGAAATAATATTGAAATTATTTTGATTTCATAATGTTGGAGATTAAAAATTACCCTAAGTTCATGTGCCATATGTTTAGATTATACAAAGATAAAATATATAGTGGTTTGATATACTTTCACCTTCTCCTCCCCCCATTTTGAAAGCGATTATACAAAAAACTAATACATGGATAAAAATGGACTTCGAATATGCTGTGGACTATGAAATAATACGTCGACACTCATCTTTAAATTTTATGATTATTCATTTTATTACCATTTTTTTCTGACAATTAAAAACCCGTATCCACCGGGGTTTATTTTGCTCCCCCAGCGTACGAGGGTGGAGGAGGTGTCAAAAAAATTAACATATCAAGCTTCAAATATTCTAAATCCAACGAGACATTCCACGACATCAATCACTGTCTGGTTCCCTATTTATAGGCTAGGTTATGTGAAATTTCGTGTTAAAACATGGTCAGAAGGCAACCCTTATATCTCCGGTATGTCAGTGTTGCCACCGTGGAAACACTTCTTTAAAGTAAAGTTAGGATGTCGACTATTAGTGTCCCAAAGGTCATCCCGTCAGAATGAAGTGCAAGGTTTGACCTAAAATATGGCCTTAACGCCCTAACTACAGGAAAATTAGCAAAAAAAACTATTGTTTTATGGAACGAAATAAAGGACGGATGAATTTTTTTTAGCTGAAATATGATAGTTAAAGGTACCAAGTACGTGTACAAAAATCAGTGTCAACTTAAGTGTCCTACTTGACCACAGCACTGATGCAAACATTGCTTGTTGCACTTAGTTAACTTCATGTTTCTTGCCAAAACTACTATTTGACCGATTTAGATCCAGTTTTCAAATTTCGTCTTTTAATACTTTAGAGTATTTGCTTCGACATTTTTAGCAGAATTGGACAATTTTTGACCTATTTTTTGAGTGCTTCTATGTTACTTAGTTTTTAAGAATTGTTTTTTTTAATTCATGGTTAGATAGCAAGACAAATATAACATGCATAATTATAAAACTTATGTGGTCTTGTACAAAATTTTATAACAAACAAGTTTATAGTGGATGATTCTTTCCTAAGTTGTATTTTTCCAAAGTTATAAAGGAAAATGTCGGAAAAATGGGGCGATTTTAGCGTTTTTTTCACTTTTGCATTTTTCCTGCAGCGAGCACATGTTTTTCGAAGTTTAAAACTTGGCTATACACTACTCTAACATGCCCCAACAACATACGAAAAATGCATAACTACATCGCGCTTTGCGAATTTAGCACTTTTTTGTAATTATTGACTGGGCTATATAGAAATTTCAATAAAAGAAGAAAAGTACGTATACGCCCTAGTGAACTATTATATTGAATTTAATTTATTATGGTACTTATCCTCTTCTATCAGTTGAAAAGACCATGAAATAGGAGCTCTTTTAAAAAGTGAAGCAGTTAATAAAACAAAAAACTTCCAAATTTGAATATAGATATGTACTTCATGATAATCTTAGAAATAAATACAATGAAATGAAAAATTTGATGAATAAATCTGTATTTCAACTTAATTTGTACGGGTATGTAAAGGTAAATATAATTATACTACGAATGGTTTTTTGGGAAACGCAGGTATAGTTCGTGCAGTAAAAATTATTCTCGTGCTAAATATGAAAAAAAAGCATCAGTTAGTCAATTTTGTGTAGCATATTTATCACATTTTCTACTGAAGAAAAATTTCACTGCTCTAACTATAACACTAATAACAAAATCAAATTTTCGGAGCAGCGATGTAGCAACGAATTTGTTTTAGTTAATTGAATAATGTTTAAGAAATTTTAATTGAAATTACCTGTGAAGTCGTTGGGGCAAAAACCTACCGGGATTGAGATCAAGTTAAAGAATTTTTTTCAGTCACTGGGAAAAAGTTCCCGTGTAACAAACATAAATTCCCATCACTTCAAAAAAGTATGTATTTTGTGTTGAGAAGGGTTTTAGCGAGGTCTAAAAATAACAAGAAACGTGATTTAAAAGTTATCAATTCAAAATATAAATTACCAGAAAAATTAATAACGGCAGTCCATGGTTCATATAGTTACGTTTCAGTATACCTACCTAACCTACTTGGAACAAAATAAGTATTTATGTTGGTATTTTATTAATGAAAAACGATTCCTAAGAAATTTAATTTCTGTATCTAAAAATTATTTAAATAAAATAAGCCAGATGCTCTTTTTTCCAGCTTAATCTGTATAAGTTTAAAGAACTGTTTATTTTTGCAATAAAAAAAGCTTTCTTTAACGTTTTTCTTACATACCTAATTTTAATTTATTTAATCGTTACAATTATTGCTCAGGTAATTGAACTATAAGACACGTTCATTAGATCTATTATAGATAGTTGTGCATTTATAATGTTAGTTCCCAAGCAACTAACATACATAATTAATATTGCTGGGTTCATTTTCTAATTTATATATGGGTTTTGTGCTCAATTTAAGCACCACCAGCTTATCCCTAAAGGAAATCACAATGAATAGCAAATTGGGAAAATAAATTATAATACAAAAAAAAACCCCATTATATCCATCCGTAGATATACAACGTCCTTTCTTGGCTGAGCAATTTACCATTTTTCTATTTCTCAATGAGTTTAACATAAATCGCGTATCTCGCGGAAGACAGCTACAACAACGCTCGACGCCGCGCCGCCGGCCAACGACTACGTGCTAAATCTATGCACTCGACCGTCAAGTCAATCTTAATTCTTAAGCAACAAAATCTCGAATCTATTGCTTTGGTCACGCTTCTTTCCTTGAGTACCGTTATACTCTATGGAATTGTGTTTACCTTCTTAAAGATACAAAACAATGGCTTGATGGATAGACCATACCATCATCATCATCACCATCTCCATTGCCACTGCTAGCCGTGTATCTGTATCGTCTTTGCTCCAACGACCGACACCGACGAGCCCCTTTCATCGTCAAGCATGTGGTCAGCGAGAGAAAAGTGTATATCTATTCAATGAATTTATTCGTTTGTACCTATGGTCTTTGACCCTCTTTTGAATTAAAATTAATTCCTCAGCCTCAGATACTTATCTGTTGATGGTGGAGGAAATATGAGGTCAAAATTGAGGGGCAACAAACAAAAGTGGAAGCTAAACAATTTATAAAAAAGCTATGTTAACTATTCTGACTCTGGACACGAAGTAGATGATGATGGTGGTTGCGGATGCTGATCAGTGGCTAGTGCCGCCGTCATCATCGGAGCTCCCTTGTTATTATTATGGATTGTTATTGTTTTAAGTGCGCTGATTAATTTAATTAAATCACACAAGAGGGACGCACTCCATGCCTGGTCTGACAAGAGTAACCAATTTAGACTGCTGACTGACTGGAATTCGATTGCGTGTTGAGCAATCGACGAAGGAAACATTTATTTGTGTAGATATCTGACCACTTAAGCAATTATTACTATATGTATTATTGTTGTTATTATTGTCTACATGTTGTCTGTCTAAACGATGTTCGGTTGATAGATTGAGTGACTCAGGCTTCCAGAAATGTCTTAATAGAAGAGTTTAGACGTGAAATGAATCCAATTGATTCGCGTATTATACAACACACCTATGTACCTACATACATGTCTACTTATATACATAAACATATTATAGCTATTTGATTGCATGTTATTGCTCAATTAGTGGAATGGAATTAAATGATGCGATGGTTTTGTCGAGTGGAATAGGTTTTGCTACATACTAACCCTTATGTATATCATTATTTTTGCATTTAACTTGTTGTAGCTTAATATAACTAAGAAGATATATCATTTCATAATATCAATATAATAACATTGATAGAGTTGAGAGTGGTAATGTAATTCTTAAACTATGGGAGATTTAAAAGCTATAAAAAAAACTTCTTTAAATTTTTGTTGACATGTTGATTCGCATAAAATCCCAACAGAACCAAATCGTATGGGATTTCGATAAACATCCATTTGGGTGGAAGGTGTAGGTTGTTTTCTAAAAAAAATGGTTTAAAATAAAAAAAAAATATAACAAAAAACAACGGCAACACTTGCAGCTTTTTTTTTAAGCCAATCCATTCTTTATTTTATTTTTTAATCCAATTGTTTAAGTTGACAGATGGTGGGTTTTGAATGGGCAAAAATTATTTTTCGAAAATTTTTATATGGAAAATTGTTTGAACAAAAATTTCTTGCAAGAAATTTTAGTTGAAATTGTTGTAGCCGCTAACGAGGAATTTTAAAACCAAAAAATCGGTTCTATGACAGGTACCGTTAATTAACGTTATTGGTAATTTTTTTATCAAATATTAAGCATGCCTTTAATAGTAAACGCACATTTTTTATCAAAATTCTTGGAGGCGTTTTCGAGAAAAATAAGCATTTTCTTAACGGTTTTTTAACATTTGTATGGGAAGTACCGTTATTTTGGAATTTAGAAACATGATTTTTTCAAGTGTTCTAAGAAGTAATAAAAAAATATCCAACACCTAGTTGTAAAAATATTGACTTCTAAGGGCCAATTTTTCAATAGTCAGTTAAACCTCAGATAGTACCTACTTATTCTTTTAGAATAAAACAAAAATTTGTTCCTCTTGCTATAGTAAATATTCCTCTGATAGATTAACTGATGTTTGAAAAATCGGCTCTAATACCCGTGACACACTGGTAGCAGTACGGATACTATGGTATTCGCTTATACCACTTATGTGTCATGTTATACTATGTATATCATGTTACCACGAGAGCAAACTAGTATCAGCATGGTATCAAAACTTGGGTTTTTACCGTAGTATACGTTGCCTTTTAACGATACTAGCGCGTTTCTTCAAAAGTGACGAGTAAGTGAACTACAATTTCGACAAGGAAAATAATTTTGGTTTGAGTTTTATAAATTTTAAAATCGAATTTAATATGTAAAGGTCAGAACTTTTAACAAAGAAAAAAACATGAAACAAAACCAAAATGAATAAAAAAAAAAGAAAAATATTCAGTTCTTCAGAAATAATTTTCAATTATTTTATTTTATTATTTTGTAAGTATAATTAATTATTGACAGCAAACATGTTGACAAATATCAAAAATGTAGATCTGCCAATTGAAACTATACAAGGATGTGTGTCACCCATAATGGCATCGTCAATACCATAGTATCTGAACTATAGTATGTAAACCCCATGTGTGTCTTTAGTATAAGTCGTTTGCAAAATATTTAGTTTAAAAAAACAATGATTTTTTAAATTTTCAATTTTTTTTTTTAATTTTGGTTCACAATAATGTTTAAACGGGAAGGTGGCCTAAAATGGCCCCCCCAAGGAAAATGTCCCCTATCTGGGAAAAAGTGACATTTAAACTGAAATGTTATATTCTTTGCAAAGTTTAATCAGCAACGCCTACATTTTTTTGCTTTACGATTAAAAAAAAGTTCCAAAGAGTGTTTCAGTTTCAAAATGCCTTCAAATTCCAATGATCAAAATTGCCCGGATAAAATGGAATACTAGTATGCAATCTTATCTGTGCAAGAAAACAGTGGCGTAGCTAGCCCTCGAGGGGCCCCTTATCAACAATTAGTTGGGGGCCTCTACAAAATTACAAATTAAACAAAAAACAATTTTAACAAAAATACTCACAAAACAAATTCAGTATATTTAATGGTACATATGATCTTTATGGTCTTATTTTAAGCTTAGAGAATGTTCTCTCAGCTCTTGCTGCCGTTACCGAAAGCGTCAAAAATAAAAGGCATGCCGTTATTACTTCCGGAAAACTGGATGCTAGGCTATTGTATTTAACTAACTCTGTGAGTTCCTTAGTTGACTGTTGACTAAGTTTTCTGATTTCAAAAAGGATTTTAAAGCAATTAGTTGTTCAAAAAGATCAACTCACAGGTCCTCACTGTATTTAGCAACCAGCTTTCCTGCTTACTTTTCAATTGTTCTCATTTAAAAAGGATAAAAGTTTTTCTGGTTGTTAAACTTCAAATAAATTACTTAGATCATAAAGACTCTGAAATCTTTGTTCAGTTTAAAATATCAATAAGTTTATCTATGCAGCAATAGTGAACATTGACTTTAAAGTAAGATTCCTTGTCCGATATTCTCCCATCTTCTGATAATTCGTCAGTTGTTACCCCCCCCCCCCTTTACTCTTTTCCTAAATCTCTGGACTCGATAAGCAAACTTAACAACGATTTTTGATTTCTTAAGTATCTAAGTCTATTTAAAAGATTACTTAGTAAAATACTTGCTTTTTGTAAATCATTGTCTTTATGCTGTAAAGTTTTGTACACAGGCAGTGGCGTATGCAGGGGGGGGGGCTTAGGGGGCTTGAGCCCCACCCCACCAAGCAATATGGTGTACTGTGCTAAGATTTCATATATCATCGAAGAAAGTTTTTTATTATTTGTAAGTGCAAATTTTATTTTTGTTAATTTTAAACTTTAGCAGTATTTTCAATTTTAATTTAAAAAAACTATAGACATGGATGCCGTATTGAAATCATTAGTTCATACTACATTTCGAACGTATCTCAGTATTATTTATAGAAACCCAAACAAAATTCCTTTGCAAACAGTCAAAATTAGCAAAATGATTTCACACATTTAATTTGTTCCTTCTATTCCCATTAAAAAAAAAAAAAAAAAAAAACCGAATGAAATGAAATAACGAATGCAGTGCGCTTATTAAAATAATACATTCTCTTAGTATCTTCTTTTTTTTATTGCTTTTTAGTGTGGTCAAATGCTTTGGTTATGCTCTAACCAGTGTCTTCGCGCTCAGTGAACGTATCAAATAATTTGTATTACGAGAATTCTGTTGAAAAATGTTACCATTTTATTTCATAGTATAGCTAAGAAAACGGAAATTTTATTTATTAAAATGGGAATACACTTTTCACCTACGCCTATTACCGTAAACGTTGTTTAAATCGAGTCCATAAAGTGGATTTTTGTCAAAGTGGATTTTTACAAAAAATATTTGTTAACAAAGAAAGGTACAATCCATTTCATAACTAGGGATTATTTTGTGTGTTGTTCCTTTTGTTTTTTTTTTTCTATTGAAATTAAACTTCTGGTGGTTGATAATACGATAGGCTTTAATTTTGTTTGCTATTTTGTGATACATTAAAAAAAATTTCATCAAAATTGAGACTGAGCCCCCCCCCCAAACGAAATCCTGCGTACGCTACTGGACACAGGGTTAATGATTTCGAATAAAGAAGAAAAAACAAGACCAACACAATAAATTCGTAGCCCTCTGAAATATTAATTACATTTTTACTTTCATCACATTCATCTTTTAAAATTCATCACATTCATCTTTTAAATTAAGTTGGTACAATGCTTTTATTATTAATGAATAATTTTTCCATACAGCAAATAAAGCGTCATTTCTTGATGACCATCTAGTAGGGCAAAACCTTTTAAGTGTAATTTTATATTCCTCAGATGACTCGTTATTCAACGTTGATCACCGTTTTATGCTATTGCCAAAAAAAGTATTCTTTTTTTTTCAAATTGCCAACAAATTTAACACTTCTAGGACGTGTTTTGCAGCATCAACGAAAGGTGCAGTGCATCGAAAAAAAAAACACAATTTTTTGTTGGTGTGTAGATCCGTAGACCTATGAGAATTTCATGCAGAAAATTTTCACTTGCGTTGACCTAAGTAGGTAGGTATACGGAAAAAAAGAAAGAAAACAAATTTTTTGTATATAGGGTGTAGCAAACAATACCTGCCAAGTAAAGAGATTTTTTTATTTATTATTTTTGTTTTCAAATGTATTTCAGTTTCTTACAAACTTATCTCAACAATATTCAACGACAAAATAAACTCAACAATTCATTTAAAACAACTTCAACTTATAAGTAAAATGAACATTTTGTATGCATTTAGCATTTAGGGCTTTTGATAATGCGTCCTCAGTCCAGGGGCCTATTTCAGCGCTACAACATCAGTTGCTTTAACTACATCATACAACTACTTTCTACAACTACACCAGCTACATTTTTCTGTTTCACATATCCCACTGGAAGAGTTGTATGATGTAGCTGGATGATGTAGACCTAGACCCCGATTACACCATTCGTTTTTTCGGTTGTTTCATCTTTGATGGTGGACTTACATGTATCTGCATTTGGTTTCTGCAAAAAAAAGGGATGCCAAATACAAAATATATAATTGTCAGATAGAGAGAAAAGATCAAAATGCAGAAGAACATCGTTTCTGCATTATAGGAAAGTGCCAAAATGCAAAAATGAAGACGAACATGTTCATCTTCTTAAAGGTTCTCTTTCGCTCGTTCGAATTGTTTGTATGCATCTGTCCTGCTCTACAAATACATGTAAATCCACCATAAGTTAGAAAAAAACGATTTGAATAAAAATGATTGAATTGGATAATAGTTTTTCGTAATTGAGTATAATTTATATACGAGTAAATAATAAAAAATAATGGATTTTGAGATTTTTAATATTTTTGATGATGATTTCGAATTCAATATAAAGGTTAGACCGCACTCGACGGAACTGCACTGAAGCGGAACTACACTTCAGACGGATTTGTATGAAATTGTATGAAGTTCAGTTGCCGCTTAGTGCAAAATAGTTCATAAAATTTTATACAAATAATAATAATTTGCCGCGTCGTGAAGTGTAGTTCCGCTGAAGTTGAGTGCGGTCGTGCCTTAAGAGTTCAAAGAAGGCAAAATAAATATTTAGAACGTGTACATTTTAAGATCTATATCGTTTCGGAATGCCAAGAGTTTGTTTGGAGTATTAAGTTCAATGCTTGGGTGCATTTTTTGCGCATCGAATTGAATGCAACCAATATAGTACGATGTAAATTGAAAATACAAAAATAAACGATATAATATGTATAACTTATGTCTTTATTAAAACTACTTACTTTTGTATAATTTCTTTTGTATACAAACATTGTTAACCCTTAAAAATATATATTTATAAAACTGAAAACTGTTTTGTTTTGCGCTTCTACATCAAAAATGTATATTGTATGAATGTAGCAATAATTGACAGTTATTTGTATTACATCAATGTAGCACAAAAAGCTATCAGACAGAATCATACATTTTTCCAGTAATTCCAGTTGATTCTCCGTATGACACTGATATAATACAACTGAAAATCGAACGTACCTATGAAACAAAACTGGTGTAATACAACAGTCAAAATGCTACATTGTACTTCATGTAGTAGCGCTGAAATAGGCCCCAGGACTGCCTCTCTATATATCGTTCATATTTTGCAACCATGTTCACTATGAAGAAAATGAAAATGTAAGGGTGATTATAAAATACCATAGCACACTATGCCATTTTAGCCGAGTGCTAAGTAGGCCATTTTGCTCTTTTAGGATTTTTTCCTTTAAGTTTTAATTCCGAGCAGACAGAAATAGTTCTAGGCCAAACAATTTCAGTAAATTAAAAAGAAATACTTGAAACTTACATGCATTAACTGGTTTCTCCAAAATTTTTTGTCAACAATTTTTTCTCAAAATTGTATTGTTTTCACTTTTGGAGATGGCTAGGGACATTTTGATTTGTCAAATTTCAAATAATGTCTTGAAGTTTCAAACATTTCGTTTTTGTCGGTGCTGCCAGATACACAAAAGAATTGTGTTCACAAAACCGTTTAATTCTGTTCGATTCTACGTTTTCTAGCGAAATTTAAAAGTACTGTTGAACAATTAATTAAATTATAAATAAAAATAAATCGGGTGGCACAACGGCTCATGAAGAGCCAGGGCCTAGTGACTAACAACTCGCAACCATTCCTGTGTGCGCCTATCGACAGGAATGGAAGGGACCTTCAACTTTATGCCGAATCCGAACGGCTAGACGAGAAGCACTTATTCGTGACAAGTGATACTCTTGGAGGATTTGTCAATTCCTCGCAAGAGGCAGTAGCCCTGAAAAAAACTTTTTAGTTTTAAGATGGACGAGGCTGGGAAGCGAACCCAACCCCCAGCGTGACAGTTGAACGCACTAACCATTACGCTACGGACTACTACTAATACTACTACTACTAATACTAATGGCAATGGCACAGTGGATATAGTGTTTGACTGCTAACCTGGACGTGTGGGTTCAATCCCCAGTCTAGGTAGCATTCTTTTCTATATTCCCCAGTTTCAACTGGATGCCACCCGTGGAATTTGATGAGAAAATCAACATCTAATTCTCAATCCACTGTGCCAACAAAAATTTATTCCTTTCCTTCTATTCCTTCTAACTAGTGCCGTGCATTGCATTTAAAAGACCTGAGGTCTTACAGGCATTTAGTTAAAATAATTATTATTAATATACAATACACCGTCCATGTCTGGCCACGTTCGAGTTGTTAACTACAAGAGCAAGTCTGTACGATTCAGGCGTGCATTTTATTTTTCTAAACTTTGAATTTGAAAACCAATTATCCAAAATATATTCACTACATTAACTTCATTTAAATGTAAAATAAAACTAAATTAGGTAATTAAAAAAGCTACATTAATATAAGGTGTTGCCATTGTTAAAATTACCCTCCCGATTCAATGCGGAAAAAAATACCCCTCGTTTTTTTCTTACTTCAACCACAGCTTATCACCTTGGTATAAATATTACCTTAGTTTTTAAAATACCGCCTTTGAAAACAAAAAAAAAATTGATTGGTTAAATTTCGTGTTACTCTAATTTAATGAAAATATAATGGCACTCTTTGCTATACCAATAAAAATTAGGAAATCTTACAAATCGTTTTTCGTTTTTTATTTCATTTCTATATTTCTTCTTGATTTCGTTTCTGGGTATTTCTTGCGCTTTTGTTCGATGAATGTTATTGTATTTGAATACTAGAAATTATCAAATTCTTTTGAAGAGAATAATTTTTATTATTTTATTAAAGTGAGATTTTTTGGTCGATTATCTTCTGGATGCAAATAAAAACAAATTTATTTCATCTTTTTTCCCAACGTTTCGTCGATTTCCACAACTTCTTCAGGGGTTATTCTTTAGTTTTGAAAAATATTTATTAATAAATTGTACATACATATCTGTTTGTTTTAATGTTTTAAAATAAATGTCTTACATTTTGAAATAAATTAAAAGAATAATTTTTAATTAAATAAACGCGGACCTAGGTGTTCCCCAAGGTAGTCATAAGTGGGGTTTTATTGATAATAATATTAGCGGTCCGAAGTCTCAAACTAAAAAGGTTGATCGCAACCCTTGGTTGTGGTAAAAAAGTGACAGCCTTTAAAAAAGATGTATAGAAATGTATTAAAATGAGTGTATTAATAAAATTGTTTGATAATAATTAAATTATGATAATTATATTCAGCAAAACAAATGCTTTTCAACAAAATGATGGCAAACAAATTGGTTTGTAAAGCTCTTTTGTATTTGAATTCCATGTTTCCGAATAGTTCCAAAGCATTTTTTGCCAGTCGTTGAGACGTCTCAACAAAACACGGCCATAGTGACCTAAGCCTACTCTTCATAATTAAATCCATTAAGTCAATCAAATCAATTTCCTCCATAAGGCAAGTACAATCTTCATTTAAATATTACTTCTCTGAAATAATTTATAAATCGCTAACTTCTATTATGTATCCCTTCAACTTTTTCTGTGTTGTTTTTGTTTCATTGGTTCACCTAATCTACAAGTCAACATTCCTTAGAAGTCACAAGCTCGCAAGCCAATAACTGTGACAAGGAATTCTTTATTTTTACAAATGAAACACAAAAGTTATTCAAAGGTTTAATTCAACAAGTGATAATTTTTTTTTCTTTGACTATATATAAACGTTTTAAATTATTCACTCCACGCCACTTGTAAAAAAAACATGTAAATTAAATACCCATGATATGGTGGTTTTAACCAGATATTTGACCACCATTATAGCAGGCTTAGCAAATATTTATTTACTAACAATAATTAACACCACCCTATCCCCATGCCTATATCATGACTGTGACTCTCACTTTATTGTGAGAGTAAGGTGAAAACAAACTTGAAAATCAAAGAGATAATATTAAAAATGTTTGCATTAAGAGTAGATATGAGTAACCTTACGTTTAATTTTTAGATTTTATTTAACTAACCTCAAATTTCCAATTTTTTGTTTGACATTTCAATTCGATATGTTAGAGTCTATTGAGTTAACTCCCATTAAAGGTGATTCATTTTGTCTTTTATAGATTCTGCGTTTATTTTCCAAATTTAAAATTACTTTTAAAAATAAATTTAACGCCATAAACACAAAAATAAAATTCAGGTACCTTATGTACATATACATTAGGGTGGCGCTTATTTTGGCAAAGTTGGAATTTCTTTTAATTCAATAATAAAATAAAAATCTTTGCAAAATTTTGTTCAAATCGGTGGACGTTAACACGTGCCACCGAGCAGTTGAAAGTTCCCATACAAAATACATGGAGATTTTTAGCATTTTACTAAAAAAAAATCGGCAAAAGTGCAAAAGTTGATGAATATTAATAAAACCTACCAAACTAAGCGCCAACCTAATATACATATATGTACATAATCTATACTCTGAAACTCAACAGACTCATAAAAAGAATAATAAAAAGTAAAAAATTTGTTATCACATCTCACAACTTTTTTTTTTGCACGTTTAGAACGTAGGTATGGGTAAACATTTAAAATGTATCTTTCCACTTGTCATGTCAACTTAAAGACTTTAGATTTAGCGCAGGCACTTATGTTGGTTTGATTAATTCCATTATACCGACGACAACGAAGACGCAAATAAATATCTAAGCAAATTTTAAAATTCCTCTAACTTCGTATCCTAGAAAATGTATTATAACGATGTGGGAAAATGGTAAATTAGGCTCTGAGGGTGGAGGAAGGACTCTCCTTTCCAACATCTTATACTTAAAAAAAAACACAGTTATAAAGGTATCTTTTGTTAGACAAATTACTCTGAAAAGTCATTTCGACTGTGACAGACGACTAAGGTTTTTATTCTCAGATCTATAAAATTTAAAGTATGAGGATGTGCTGAAAAAAGACTTTGTTGTCAAGGTGATTTCATGTGTAATTTAAGAAAATAAGTGGAAAATTTATTTGCACCAGTTTTTCATTGGTGAAAGTCTTTGGATTTACAAAGTTCTTAATCTTTTTCTTCCTCGGAATTTTTAAAATTCGAATTCGAGTCGAGAAGATTCAATGTTTATAGTTTGACAACAAAAGAAACTCGTCTTAGGGTGTAGCAAATTGTAATTATTTTTTGACGCTTTCTCATTTTTTAAAATTTTTTTTTTTTTTTTTCAAAACTTTGGATTTGAAAATTAATTTTTCAAAAAATATTCACTCGAACAACTTAATTTGAACACAATATTAAAGATTCTACTTTTGGCTTTTCAAAATGCTATAGCATGACTCTGTAAGTATTACCGTTATTTTTTAATATTTTTTTTTTCTGTTTTAAGCGATTTTTTTTTTTGAAAGTTGACCCGCCCGCCTAATCGGGGGGAAATAAACCCCCCCTCCCATATGATTTTTTTCTTGTCTAAGTTCAACCTACACGCCCTAGCCTTTTGTGCCACCTTATGCAAATCACCCTGTATATAAAGCCGTTATCCGTCCAAAACTCGAGTACAATTCCCATGTTTGGGCAGATGCTCCATCAACCCACTTGAGTCTTTTGGATAGGATACAAGGAAGAGCTATGAAAATGATAGGTGACAGAAATATAACGGAAGCATTTGCAACACTCGAGCACCGCCGCAATGATTCATGTCTTTCGTTGTTTTACCGTTATTTTTATAAGCAGTGCTCTACTGAAATAGCCAGTTGCATTCCTCCCCTAAAAGAATTTAACCGTAATACTCGTACTTCTAAGAATGTATATCAGTATACGCTTGAGCCCAACTTTGGACATTCTGTCAAGTATAGAGATTCTTTATTTAATCCGAATGTTGAATGCTTTACCCGGATCTGTTTTTCCCTTCCATTTCTATATTCAAAGGTTCAAAACCAATGTGCATCGGCATCTCCTCTTTTATACTTCCTTGTTTTCCTAAGGCAGCGTCTACACTATGTGGATTTGTCTTTATCAACAGTGCTGATCAGCAATGTTGAGTTAATGCGGACGTGTAAATCAACAGATTCGATCAACTTTTCTTGATCCGAACGTAACCCGATTTAAATGGGTAGAACATTGTTGAGTCGACTGAACAATAATTTTGAAGTCTGGACGTGTTGATCAACACAGATGTCATTTTTATTGCGGTTGTGATATCTGTGTGCAATATATTTTGTTTTGTATTTTGATTTGTGTAATCAGATACTGTTTTGTTTTCGTTTGTAGTCTTATTTGTATTGTTATTTGAAATGAGTTGGTCAGACAAAACAACGCAGCTTTTTTTTTTAAATGGACGTGCAAAATTGAGTAGGTACAAAATGAGTGTTTTCATGGACATATCTTCCTACTGGGCTTGGAGATGCCCAACATCAAAGCCACAAAACAACCAACAAACTGATTTGTTTTGTGCCTCTATTGTTAGACACATGACAAATATGTCACATAACACATGACAGTATACCCTTCAACACGTACACACAAACAGGCAATTTGTGGACAGGTTAAAATGTCGAGCGAGTTTATCGACAATGCAAATAAACAATGTTGACTGGCGTAATGTGGCCGCTGCTTAACGCTCGCACCGTTTTTAAATTAACATTTTAAGGATATCACAAGCCCCTTGAGTGAATTTTAAATCAACTTTAAAAAGTAAAGCTACCTAGGTGCCGGAATCCCTCAACACCAGCTTCTGTCAACATTATTTCCACCACGAACCCATATTTCAATACAAATCTAACATTTTTATATTTCGTATAAATTCTCTACCTTTCCCAGTCCCATAGCTATCTATATGTATATGTAGTTGTTTGTTGAATATAATATAATTCTATTGACAAAAATTCATATTGCTGAACTGTCATTTTTAAATTTATTGAATTTAAAAAATGATTTATCTATTGAATGCGAATTGTTTTGCACGTCCGAATATTGTAATAGATTCCGTTGTAACAATATTACTTCATGTTTTGCATTACACAAAAAATAAGTATTTTAATTACTTGCAATTTTTCCACAGTTCCCGTTGAACAAAAAAATCACTTCAAATATTTATGATTTAAAAAGGGTTTTGCAATAAATTCCAGTTCTGAAGCAATTATTTTTCGGAAAAGTTCTAATACAATTTAACAGTTATACTTCCTGTAAATAAGGGTTCGTTTCATTGGCGTATACAGGAAGAGCTAGGGGAGAGGCAGGTGACGTCCCCCTACACTTGGGCAAGCCAACAAATTGCTTTTTGGTTCATATGATTTAAAAAAACATTCAATGCATTTCCCCATTTCAAAACAGATGCCTTTCCATAGATACATGGAGGGCGATAAACCAATGCCTTGCCATAAGCTTTCCGATAATTTTATTTTTATCACAAAAAATGTTTTTTTTTTGTTTCTTTTTCTTTCCACAAAAAAAAAAATAAAAATTTCATTAACTATGTATGTGATATGTAAATATGATACGTATTTTCAGTTCTCTTTTCTCAATAAATTGAGTTTTTCATCATACAAAAATATAATTCAATGAAAAAAAAAAAAAAAAAAAAAAACATTTCATAAGAAATATTTAGCTTCACCGTTTTACGATAGCTTATGCAATGCAATTCAAACATAACTATTATTACTTATGTTTTTATTTTGAGAACCTTGTTCAATCAAACAAAAATATCAGTCTATCCAGAAGTTTTAAAATATAAACTTTTTTGTGTACGAAAAAATTTATGAAAAGGTCATAAACTAATTTTGCTAATTATTAACAATTTAATTAAAGTATCCTCTTTTGCATTTAAAACCTGTCCAAAATTCACCAAGAAAAGGATCTCTGAAATAAGATTTTCAAAGGAAAATACTTTAACTTTTGCTTAAACGAAAACTTCTTTTCAAAAACATTATGATTTCTTTGCCGGAGAACTGGACCTTTGGTAAGTATAATTTATGAGTAACGAAGAATTTTTCTGAAACTAAATTATTAACACTCGACTGCATGCACCATGGGAAAGATGTTTTTCTTATTTTAATTTTTTGTTTTAGAAACTTAAGTGGTATTTAATTTATTTAAATTTGCATTTATAAAGAAACATTCACTTTTGGAATACATTACATTTTTGGCGTTTTATGCAACTAAAAACAAACAGTATTTTTTTTTTCGAAAAGCACATTTATTCTGGTAATATGTATAAATAAAAAAAAGATTTAGACCAAGAGCCCACATCAAATTTAGGGGTGTGAAAGTGAACCAAAAAAAAAGTATATGAGTCGAAAGGTGTGGTAATGCCTATGAAAGAAATGCAAGTCTTGCAGTCC
This sequence comes from Melangyna quadrimaculata, assembly GCA_949320155.1. Lineage (NCBI taxonomy): Eukaryota > Metazoa > Arthropoda > Insecta > Diptera > Syrphidae > Melangyna > Melangyna quadrimaculata. The sequence goes on from OX439483.1 coordinate 435,774,253, forward strand.
CTGCAAGCGGCTTAAGATGCGTCATAGCAATTTGAAAACCTAAAAAAATCAACTTTGAGGATAATTGTTTGAACCAAAAAAAATGTGTATCCATCCCTAGGTATTCAGCCCCTGAGTACAGATCCGTATGTCCAAGACCGATTGCAGGCGGCATTTACCCTGCCAGACAGTTTATAGAACCCGACAAATTTAAAAGAAATAGGTAAAAAAATTATTAAAAAACAACGGTAAGAACTAAAATGCCCTTTTATTTTTGTATGTAAAGTTAGAAGTCCCTTCTATTATGTCCTTTTTAAATAAAGTTCTTTAAGTGAACAGTTTCTTGAAATATTAATTTTCAAACTCAAAATTTTGAAAAAAAAAAAATAAAAATAAATTTTTAAAATATTTTTTTTTTTTCAAAATTTGTACAGATTTATTTAAATGATAAATAAACGATTTTATGTACAACTAGCTGACCCGGCAATACTTCGCTATTGCTATAATATTTAAGAAAAAGACAATACAAAAATATTTGTTTTCTACTATTTTTGTTTTTCTTGTTCTTAGTATATTTAACATTCTTATGTAAAAAAAATGTTTAAATGCAAAGTATAGCTGACCATGAACAAAACATGGATATTTGTTTACTACCAATCTTCTACCAATATAAAATTCAAAAATTCGTTTGCTTAAAATACCAATTTTTTTTAAATGTTCCCAATTTGTTCTCGAAAACCTAGGCACGGGCTCATCGTCTTTTTCTTGGAGAAATATAAACCACAAAAAAATCATTAAAACAAAATCTCCAAAAAAAAATCGATCAAGGTTCGCTTAAAAACCTAATATCTTGAGTTCTATTGGTCGGATTGCCAAGATTACGACGTTTTGACTTAAAGAAAATGACAAAGCATCAAGGCATATATTTTTTTTAATTTATTGAAGTCGTAATACCTCTGACAAAATAAACTGGAAAATCGCTATTTTCAAACCCCCACCCCCGCCAAAGGCTGAAAAAGAAACCTGCCAAACGGTTGTTTTTGATACCGCGATATATGCACCTACAAACCCTCATACTCATATTTTGGTTATCAATCCACTCCCAAAATTTGCTGTCGGCTCTTAGACTATTACGTATACGCCGTAGTGTACTAGTTTCATTTTTGTAATTTTTCGTAGGTTTGTAGGTACTTTGAAAATATATGCCAATAAGAAATTTCAAAGGAGCTAGAAAAAAAACCTGCACGCACAGGCTGGCAAATAAAAGCCTCTGACCAGACTAACCGTCTGAATAATGAATAATAAAAAAGGGGTTTAGGTATACTGCGACCTTACAATCTATTGTGTCCCCGTCTAGAGCTAGATGAAATCGCTCATTCTATAGCTCTTCCTACAAGTTTGTTTCTTTGAGAAACTTGAGTATTTGGAGAACTTTTAGAGTTAAGTTCGCTCTCTTCTATCTGGTGACGTCCCAGATACCTATTTGTCTTTGTTGCACGAGTGCATCGCATTTACCTATTATGTGGTCAGGTGTTTCCTCATGAGTGTCGCAGAATCTGCATGTGGCACTACTCACCATCACCATCAAATATCACATCACATTTAAACATCTCTACTATGCATAATTACTTGTTTTTTAAATATTTTATTTGTTATACTTTAAACACATATTTTATCCTAAAAGTTTTATATCGTTAGAATAACTTTTTCTACTACAAGAAAACATTTATGTACATTAGGGTGGCGCTTATTTTGGTAAAGTTGGAATTTCTTTCGGGACTCCCCTTAAAAGTGATCAAGGTAATAAAATAAAAATCTGTGTAAAATTTTGTTGAAATCGGTTGACGTTAACACGTGCCTCCCAGCAGTTGAAAGTTCCCATACAAAATACATGGAAATTTTTAGCTTTTTACTAAAAAAATCTGCAATAGTGCAAAAGTAGATGAATATTAATAAAACTTACCATTTATCGTAATTATTAAATGGACTAAATACAAAAAATTTGTGCAGAATTTTAAATATTTTTCTAACCAAGTAAAAATCGAAATGAAAATGAGCAAATTTAGCAAAAAAAAAAAAACAAAAATTTAGTCATTTTCATTTCAATTTTTAATTGGTTAGAAAAATGTTTATACTTCTGGACATATTTTTTGTTTTTAGTCCATATAATAATTAAGATAAATGGTTAGTTTTATTAATATTCATCAACTTTTGCACTTTTGCTAATTTGTTTAGTAAAAGGCTAAAAATCTCCATGTATTTTGTATGGGAACTTTCAACTGCTCGGTGGCTGGTGTTAACGTCAAACGATTTGAACAAAATTTTGCACAGTTTTTTATTTTATTACCTTGATAACTTTAGGGGGGGCCGAAAGAAATTCCAACTTTGCCAAAATAAGCGCCACCCTAATGTACATAAACATTGTCATGGAAAATCATAAAATTTCAATTTATTTTCAGTAAATTCTATTAAAGTTAATTTCAACTTGGCAACACAGATGAAATATGATGTTTTTTTGTATGCCAATATCTTGCACAGACAATCAGTTTACCTATCTTGTTTGTTTAATAAATGTTAACAAATTGATAAAATTTTATCTCATCAATCAATCATCCATTATAGAATGTTGACCCCTTTTTTCCAATAAAATAAAATTTCTTGAGAAATAAAAAATAATGAGTATATAGATATAGCTAGCTAGGTAGGTATAGCTTTCAAAATACCCATTGTTAAAAAATCATTAACTCAAATATTTATCTTTTCTCTAAAAATATATTGGTCGTAAAAATAATCCATGAGGAAAAATATTTTATTTATTTAACTACAAAATATCTCTATAATACCTTGTATAAAATAATGTCAACAGTAATGCGCGGTTAGAGTAGAGATAGAAATTAAATATACAATTCTTTGCATGCATGTATCTGGAGGTGGTATAGATAGTGATATGAATGTAGAGATGTAACTCAAAACAGTCATATGTGTGGATGTACATCTGTTTTACATTCAATTTAATTGTTTATTTAGTGGCTTGCCATATTGAGAGATTGTTTAATGGCACACAATATTTGATGGTCAAAATTTCAATTCTATTCGATTCGATTCGATTCGATTCGGGTCAGTGGTTTTGTTGATTTTCGGTCAACATTTATATACGCAAATACACTACACATGCAGAAGAACAACACTATTAACACTGGACAAACTAAAGTGTAGGTACCTTAGCTACCTACATTCAATCTGGGGTCGTCGTTCAATGACCGCACCCCCTATATTTAGATAACCATTTGTGGGATGAGGGTTGAGGGTATTGTGGTACGTAGCTTATATAGGTATGTTTATATAGTTCAGTTAGTTTGATTGTTGTTGTTGGCTACCATCATAGTTAGTTAGATGACTTTGTTTTGCTGCTGCTGATGATGGTTTGACTTTCAGGCTTATTGATTTGTTTGCTTGCATCAAACAGTAAAATTCAAATGCATTACATTAAATTCAATTGTTTTGATTGGATTAGAACATGAAATGATTTGATACTATGATGGTTAAAAGTGAACAAATATATTTATTTATCTTTACCTATATGTTTGGAGGGGGGTAATTTTAGCATCCATTTGCAAACATGATAAGAGGCGCAAAATAAAATAACCCTAATTATACATAAGTACATACACACAAGTGTTTTAATTCGTAATCAGGTCATCGGAGTATAATAAACAATTTTATTGAAAATATCAAAATAAACATACACTCCGCTCCACTTGAATAGAAACAAACTTTATTTTTACTATCATAGCGTGTAGCGCTTTGGTCAATTCATAAATTCACCTTTTGGTTTTAGTTCCTAAAAGAGAAATCTAATGCGAAAAAAAACTGCAAGGACAGAATAATTCAGGAAAATGCCATTAGGTTATTTTTAACCACTTTTCTAATTATTTCATTAAAAACACTGTTTTTTTTTTGCGCCACTTGAATAGAAACAGTGTGCGTTTAGTCTCTATAGATTACGGTAAGAAGAAAAAATTTTGTTATAATAATAGAAATGTAAATTAAAAACAATAATTGTTTGATCAAAGAAAAGATGGGCCGCGGAAAACCATTAAACTTTGGAGAAAAAGCCAAAATGGAAGTACACGCGAAAAACAAGCTTCACCTACGCACAACTGCCAACAAAATAAGCAGAAGTGTGAAAAATGTGTAAGGTAGGCAATCAGGAGCCGCAACAACAGCAGACCGAAAAAAAATAATAAGACTGGCTTCAAATTCAAGCGGCTCTGCTGGTAAAATCAAGGCTAAGAGTGGTATTACAGCGAGTCTTAACACTATTAGACGTGTTATTCGTCGGTCACAACATTTAAAGCGCCTAAAATTGAAGAAAAAACCACCGTTACATCCAATACGAAGACAGAATATAATAGATTTTAGCAGGAAGAATATGGCGTGGAAGGAAGAGTGGACAAAAGTGGCATTTTCTGACGAACAAAGATCATTTATGATGGCCCGGACGGATATAATTACTATTTTCATGTTAGAAGGGAGGAACCCAGGTTTCTGGAGCGCAACCAAAGCCGAAAAGGCGGTGTAATGGCGATTTTCTGGTTTTGAACAATTGTTCTGGACTTTCCCACATTGAAAATGACGGCAAACTCCTACAAGGAAATACTGCAAGAAGCTTTCCCTAAGTTTACTGATGTCTTTGGACCAATCCATGGACGTTTGAACAAGAAAACGTGCCAATACTCAACGCAAGGTCATTAACAGTTGCATATCCGAGAAAAATTTTACCTTACTTCAATGGCCACCGTATTCTCCGGACCTAAATATTATTGAAAACGTATGAGGATGGATGGTTCGTAAAGTTTGCGATTCTGACCGACAATATGAGGACAAGGAATCACCTATTGCTGCAATAAAAGAAGCATGAAGTGCAATTTCTTTAAATTATATATAATAACTGCATAATTTAGTCTCCAACTGGGGTTTTGAAGTAGTTTCAAATAAAGATGGTAGCAAACATATGGAAATATGATTACAAATAGAAAACTACCCAATTTAACTGCACTTTTTCAATTTGTTTCCTTATTTAAGAGAATGTTTCTATTCAAGTGACACAAAAAAAAACAGTGTTTTAAATGAAGTAATTAGAAAAGTGGTAAAAAATAACCTAATAGCACTTTCCTGAATTATTCTGTCTCTGCAGTTTTATTCGCAATTGATCCCTCTTACAGGAACTAAAACAAAAGGTGAATTTATTAATTAACCAAAGCGCTAAACGCTCAGATAGCAAACAAATAGTTTATTTCTATTCAAGTGGAGCGGAGTGTATGTATGTACAATTATTGTACATATAGAAATAGAAAGGGCTATATTTGAACGTCATTCTCATGAAATTTAGTTCACGTCATTCTCATGAAATTTAGTTCAGGAAATTATTATAAAGCTAAAATAAATATTACAAATATAGAAATAATGAATCGAGTCAAACCAGTTAATGCTGTGGAAGATAACTAGGTTTATGAGATAGCAGATTGGTAGATTTTCAGGCAACAAAAATGGAGGAATACATACGTTTCACTGATATTTTATAGGTTAGGCTATCGGAGAGCGAGCCTATCATAATATTTATTAACTTAAAAAAAAATGTAATTTATAGCACATGAAAGATAGATTTTTTGTGGAACGAAATAAAGGACGGCTGAATTTTGTATACCTGAAAGAGGACTATTAGAAAAGATGAAGTCCTGTTTTTCGGGATGCCATCGCCATACCCCTAGGGAAATCCGCCATTTTGGAAAACGCGAATTGATATATATCTCCGAAACTATTAATCTTAGAGGAAAAATTGTAAGGCCAAGATTGTAGGCAATTAATCCATCTTTTGCTTATACAAACCTTTTATCTTCGGTACGGGCAATAATTTCAAGGTTATGTCGTTTTATTATTTGTTTTTCTCACATTTTTACAAATTTTTGTCGCTTCCGAATAAACTCACGTGGATTATTTACCGAACAAGAATTTAAAAACACAAAATTTCCAACATTTTGAAGATTACAGACATTTTGGTTGCGCTAATATGAAAACTCAGGAGCAAATAAAATTAAATTGTTATTAAAATTAATACAAATACCAAAATGGCTGTAACTTTTGACTATTTTATCGCATCATCTTCGAAAATATATCAAAATGTTGGAAATTTAGTGTTATAAAATTCTTTTTTAAAAGCAATTCACGTAAGTTTCCTCGGTAATGGCAAAAATGTGTGAATATAAAAAAAAATGATATGGCATAACCTTGAAAATATTTCCCGTACCAAAAAAAAAATATTGGAAAAAACAAAAGATGGTTTAATTGCCTACAACCTTGGCGATGCAGTTCTTTCTCTAAGATCAATTATTTTTTCGGAGATACACGTGACTTCTTTTTTTCAAAAATGGCGGATTTATGGTCATGGCGCGGGCGTCCCGAATTCCCGGACATTAGTTTATCTAATTGACCTCTTTCATGTATAAAAAAATCATCTTATCTGTACTTCGTTCCACAAAAAATTCGATCTTTTACTTTACTACATTGGTTCAATTGATCTAGTAGCCAATTTTCCAAAAGCTCTTACTTTGGACTGGGATATCGTATCATCTTCAAAAATATATCAAAATTTGTAAAACTATGTGCTCTATAATTTTTGTTATAGAAACAAATTATGTAAGATTCTTAGGAAATGAGATAAATGTGGAAAAGTAAAAAAAAACTAAAACGCTATAACCTCAAAAATATTGTCCACGCCGAAAAAAATTTTGACGACAAATAAAAGATAATTTTATTTCCAACTTATTTAATTATGACAATTTTTAACCTCAAATTGATAGTTTCGGAGATATATGTAGATAAATTCGCGAAATGGTGGATTTCCCCAGAGGTATGGCGATGACGTCCCGAAAAACAGGACTGTCTTTTCAAATACCCCTATTTCAGGTATATAAAATTTTGCCGTCCTATATTTCGTTTCATAAAACTGTTGTTATTTTAATAATTTTCCTGTACTATTAGGTTAAAAATAAATTAAAAAAAAGTAAAAAAAAGTTATTAGGAAAATCTTTAGAACTTTTTGTTTGCTATCGGAAACTCTAATCAGAACTCCTTTTTTTTTGTTGAGTTTTTGAAAATGTCAATTGGTAGCTTAATTTGCCCTAACTATCCCACTTTGGCAGAACTGTTTCTAAAACCCATCAGGAACTCTAGAGCTTTTAGTTTTAAGTTGAAAAATGCTCAGAACTCTTTTTCTCGTTAAAGTCCTTGCAAATTAAAAATTAATCAGCAAAACAAAAACTTTTTTTCGTACTTTAACACTTCATTCGCCAGAACTATTGAAAAAAAGTATGTGTTTCTATAGTCAGTTTATCTTGATTTAATTGGACTGTATGTTTACTTAGTTTCTTTTTAAATTAGCTGCAATTAAATACTGTTATATTTTTAAAATAATAATAATTATTTTTAGATTTAATCTGAAATGCTGTCGTTTCATTTTAATGATTTTTTAATGATAATAAATTAACGACAATAAATTGAAATAAAAGATTATACAAAATAATAAATATACAAAACTTAAAAACGATAAAGTTATAGTCTCGGTATGAAACTAATCTTGCTCTTTTCTTTCGGAAGTCTTCATTAACTTCTTCTTGTTGCTGCTGGCGGCAACAGTATGAGGAACTCTAGAACTCTTTGTTTGCTTTCGGGAACTCTGATTTCTTATTGAATTTTAAACAATTCTTTTGCTAACTTCACAGGACTACTATATTCCTCTCCATGCTGCTATAGAGTTAAAACAGGCAGACTTGAACTTTTTAATAAATCTTTGGAATTTGGTGTTTTTATATTCGAGTTCGAGTGCGTTTCCTAAATTGGATTTTGTCGTATCTTTGAGATAAAAAACAGTATGTGAAATTTTATGGTGTAAATTCACGTGCAATAAATGTAATACGTCTGGTGTTCCTCAAGGCAGCCACCTTGGTCCCTTATTCTTTTTGATAAGATGATGATTAATGACTTGACTAAATTGTTTGAATATAGTCGGTTTCTGTTATTTGCAGACGATCTAAAGTTATTTAATGTAGTTAACAATGCGAATAACGGGTTCAAAATGCAAAAAGATATTAATACTTAAGTCCTGTAATGGAGTACTGCAGTATAGTTTGGTCACCTTTATTCGATGTCGACGTTAAGAAACTTGATACCGTACAAAAACAATTTCTTTTAATTGCACTGAGAGATGTTAATTGGAATCGTGAGAATTTTCAACTACCACTATACGGAAGCCGTTTAAAACTTACAAATTTGTTAAGTCTTGCCAACCGTAGGATACTTTCTGAAGCATTTTTTGTTTATGATATCCTGAATGGTAATATAGTTTCAACAGTTTTATGTTCAAAAATATGTCTAAATCTTAATGTCCGCTGTCTGAGGTTCATCAAATGTTTAAAAGATGTTATTCACAAAACAAGCTATGCAAATAATTAACCATCCAACCGTTGAATTTTAACATTTATTATACGCTCATCTATTTAATATACATATAAATAGAGATACTTTTAAAAAATTATACTATAAATGATTGATAAATGAAGCTTCTTTTTAAAAATATTTGTATCCCCTTGTTGTACACATTATTTATCCCTTATTTGTTTTTTTTTTTATATTTTTTATTTACTTTTAAAGGTAAATTGAATTTATTAATGTATTTCCAATTTTAAAATGTTGTCTCATATTGACAAGAAAATAAAACTAAAACTAAACTAAAACTATCAGACAATTAATTTTTTTTAAAAGTAATTCCCCATGTACTATGCTTAACAACATTTTGTTTCACAATATTATGTAGCAATCATTTATCAAATAAATTTTAGCTATCATTCTGTCATGTCACAAAATATATACTATCCCCACAGAAACCTTAACACAAATTGATGTAATAAATTTGAAACACTTGTATAAACTGTACAAGGACACTACAATCCTTAGTAGGTACTTTGTGAAGTTAATCATTTTGAATTTTCCCTGTGGCGGGATACAAGTGTAGAAACACATTTCTCAATAACCAGTTAATGGATGTTAAATTTAGCCAAAAGCGATTTAACACTTTCTCATATGGTTCAAACTCAAAGGGTTTATGAATCAACATTTCGAATTGTTAGAAAAAATTATTATTTTTTTCATTCCATGTTGTAGGTGATGGAAATGATAGGAAGATAATTTTATTGGAGGTTTAGTTAAAAGTATGTAGTAGACCGTAGCGTAATGATAAGTGCGTTGGATTGTCACGCTGGAGATCTGGGTTCACTTCCCAGCCTCGTCTACCTTAAGACAAAAAAGTTTTTTCAAGGCTACTGCCTCTTGCGAGGAATTGACAAATCCTCCAAGAGTATCACTTGTCATGAATAAGTGCTTCTCATCTAGGCGTTCATATTCGGCATAAAATTGTAGGTCCCTTCCAATCTTGTCGACACGCACACACAGGAATGGTTGGGAGTTGTTAGTCACTAGGCCCTGGTTCTGCATGAGCTGTTGCGCCATCCAATTTATTTATTTATTTAGCTTTTGAACCTCATAATACAGGTGCAGTAGCGAGACCACATGAACCAAATTGATGTGCAAAATTGTAGACAACTAGCTGGTATACTCAAGACTGTAACAGCACCTTAAGTTAGAGACTATAGAAACTATAGTTAGAGTCGTTCAACACTCTCAAGGGCATTCAACACTCAACATCTTTGAACACTTGACCAAAAAACAGATTCAGCTGCCATGCAAATTGACTCCCACCGCCCGATTCAATAATCGGGATGATTGCGATGCCTAAACTTAATGCTCACATGTGCTATGTACATTTATATGCACACACGTCCTATGTCCAACAGAAGTCCTAAATTGTTTAAATTTGCAATAATAGGCGAATGTTCTATGTCCGCATTCTTGCATTATTGGGAAGAATACAGTTGTTCTATGTCCAACATTTTGGGCTATGTCCATTTAATATTTCGCATTTTGTTTTATGTCCGACATACCACTTTTGTGCACTTTATTATATGGATCGAAAGTAGGCGATGAAACACTTGCTTAAAAGTAATGACAGTAATCGCTTAAATATATACAAGAATTAATGATAAAAAAATGGTAGGTCGGCAACTAATATCACTCCACCTTAAAGTTTTCCTTGCTCAGTTTCCAAAGTTTCCTTCTCACTATTGCCGCCAGCGAAGTTCCAGATTGTACATTGCACCAAACCTCTTAATTGAAAAACTGTTTTGTCTTTATAAGGAACAAAAATGAGACAGAGGCTGTGATTAGCTGTGTTGTTTGACGACTTTTCAAATAGCATGAGCCGTCAATTTTTAAACCCAAAAAAGACCAGTGTTCAATTTGCAATGAAGAAGAACATTGAACGCTAAGGACACTAATATAAAATGGAAAGAACATTTAAAGCGCAGAGATGCAATCAAAGCCATCAAAGAAGAAGACAAGAAAGCATCTGTAAACAGTTCAAAAATTATATACGGCACCTTCGATCTTCAAGCAGTGCTTACTCTACCGTATGCGAGTGATTACCAAATTGTCTATATAAGAAAGCTATATATTTTCTACTTCACTGTCTTAGACCAACGGAAAGATCGGCAGTGCAGAGATTTCAACTTGTTTGTTAAAATATATTGACACGTTGAGTCCGTCTATAAACCACCTCGTTTTATATGCTAATACTACTTGAGGACAGAAACGAAATCAAAATGTCCTTGCTTCCATGTTCTATGAATTGGGCAAGTAGAAGGAATTTGCAAAACGCTTGATTTAAAATACGTGGAAAGTGGATATACATACATAGTTATCTCGAAGCGGACCAGCATTCATGCAACAATCGAAAGAGCTGACAAGTCAAAACAGTTATACTCCCCTAATGAGTATACAAATCTTTAATTGAAATGAACAGGGAAAAAGCATTTCACAGATTGGGTACGATATGTCGACTTTCAAAACATCCACTCCATAAGATCGACTTTCAAAATCTCCACAGAAAAAATGTTGACTGGTTAAAAGACCGACTAAGCAAAATACCGAAAAAAAAACTTGACCGATTTTTTAAAATGCGATTTTTAAAATGCCGACTTTCAAAATATCAACTGTAATCGACATTTTAACAATCGAGATTTTGATAGTCGACATTTTGATCAGATTATGATTTATGTCATCATGATTTATACATCATTCCATAAAACATAATCTTATTAAAATTTCGACTATCAAAATGTTAACACCTCTCGCACTGGATGGTTTCGCAGCGTCTTCAATAACCCGTTATGTTATTGTTTTAGGCTGAACACTGAGCATGTGTGTCGACAGGTAATAAGTTAACGGAACTAAATTGTGTTCTATGTATGTCCTATTTGAACAACCTGGCATCTTGCACCAAAAGTGCTATACCCATACATTGTTTATTCTATCATGAATAAATTGATCGGTTTTAATTTTTTAATTATTTTTAATTTTTATACTTTCACGGAGTTATCAGGCCGTAACGTACTTAAATATCAAATCCAATTGAGCTGCGATAGTAGAGTTATGCACGTACCAAAACTTTACTTGGAGTTTGCCAAAAACAGCAAAAATGGACATAGCACATGTGTGCTTAAAGGTATCGATTGTTTCAATGCATACTTTTAAATAGGTTCTAGTTCAGGATCAATCAATGTATATGCATATCGTTAGAAACCCTAATTCTTCATTGATAATGGTAACGAAATTCTTAATGTTAGCTCTTAACAGTGTATTTTTTTTTTTTTTTGCACGAATGAGCTATGAAAACCAGTAACAAATTCCTGAAGAATATCGCTTGTAACGAAAAAGTTCTTCTCCACTTAGCCTTTCGGATTCAGCAGAAAATTGTAGATCCCTCAAATACTACCATTACTTGTTAAAAGGAATATTTAGGCCCATGGTAACGGCCCTCCAGGAGATCTGACGCGTTAAGTCAATCAGATGTTTTCTTGAAGGTAGGAAGGTAGAGATGGCGGTCACAAGCATCCTCGCTGGATGACCCAATTAATGCTGTAATGCGCCATTTTGATACCATAATTCGTTTGACCTGTGGATTAAAAGAACATTTTTTTAAGAAAATGAGGGTATTTGGTGATAGATCTCCCAACGGATCCTCGCCTACGCCCGAGTTCAGCTGCAGTATGCTACGCTTAGCAATTTGCTGATTTGCCAGGACGCATAAGATCTGAACCCTTAGGGTGATCATCTAGTTGCACACTCGGATATGGTAATCTCTGTTCACCTCCGTCTGTTTGCACAACATGACTTGTGGTTACCAGAGAAATTACCACCCGCCTGCATGACCAGACGCTTTTATTGGATTTATAGACATGAGATGAAACTTATTAAGGATCTGGACATAGGAAAAACACCCGCAAAACGTTCGCAACTAAAAACCATCTACACTGTGCCAATTAGGTAACTTGTTGACTGGTATTGAAGCGAAGGTTGGAACAACCGTGTGATCGTCCGGTCCTCGTGCACCATGAGCCACCTTGAAAAACCATAAGTCTGCTAGCTCGCAGTCATAGGAGTTTGGGGAAGAAGATGGTGCAAGAGGAAACCGAAGTTAATCCTAGATCCATTTCGTCGCGTTGAGGAAAGAAGTCAAATCTTTGGTCTTCGTTCCGGAGAGTTCGTTAAGTTCGTCAAAAATGGGCTTCCCAAAAGATTGTTGCCTCCTTCTGGCCAAAGCGGGACATTTACAGAGGAAATGAAAGACTGTTTCCTTTTCCTGCTGGTCCCCACAACTACGACAGTGAGTATTGTAGAGATGCCAAGTTTCGCCGCATGTTCTCCTATTGGTCAGTGTCCAGTACATGTTGCAACAATCCTTGCTATGTCTCACCTGGGTCTGCACATTATGGTAGATTTTTCTAGCAATAATGCAGTTAGTTAAACTATTCCACCTACGATTAGATTCTGAGAGAAAAATTGACAATATATTGCCCTTCATAACTCCGAGAGGAATACTGACTCTTTCCGCAAATGAGTTATGAAGGGCTGAACCTCGCCTGGCCAGCTCGTCAGCCCGTTCATTCCCCTCCATACCACTGTAACCCGGAATTCAGATAAGAGTGACCCTGAGGTTAGTGTTCAGACTCCGAAGCTCATCCTGACATTGTCGTACTAATTTTGAGGATTAATGGCTTTGACGGCCGCTTGACTGTCTGAGAAGATAGCTGTATTTCGGTTCTGGTTTGGATTTTTTTTAAGTAGCTTGTATGCTTCGCTGATTGCCAGTACTTCAGCCTGATTCGTGGGAGCAGAAATAAGTGTCGTTTTCTTTTCTAGTGATCCAAAATGAGAAAGGTACCTACTGGTACATACATATACCACCTAACCTTTATAAAATAACCAGATTGAACCTATCATTTATTAATAAAACGAAATTTCAAGCCCATTAAACCTAACGTAGGTAGATAGGTACATATAATATCTAATTTGTCTCCAAAACTACATAAACTAGAGAAATCAACAAGAATTATTCTTATTAAAGAATTTCACAAACTTTTCCAAAATGTTAGCGAGTTACCCACTTATGACAAATACTTTCAAACTAAACAATTCCAATAGTTTAAAGCATTTATATTCATCAGACTGTAAAGATAACACAACAACTTTCCTTTACGGTTTACGCTCTCCAACTTCCAACCAGCATCAGTACCTATCGCTGCATATCTACGAGTGCCTATACCTAAAGTATTATCCTTTCATATTTTTAAGCGGTGAAATCATTTTATTTTGATAGAATTTTGCAGGTACAAAACTTCAAAACCCAGAGCTAACGAGGCGTATCCCTAAAAACAAAAACCTTTAACCCGTGTTTAAAAGTTAAGTAATTATTCCTGTCGCTAGCGCGAAAACATTTAACAATTAGGTAGACTTTGTCCCAAAAAAACAAAGTGATGTCATCAACTTTTCCCTCCCATATCGGTAAGTTCGTACATTATGCCCTGGCCTGGTGCTGTGCAGACGGCAGAGTGTGAATAAAAGGTAAACAAAACTGGCTATGAAACGAACCATTTCGATTCCCGTGGAACAAACAAAAACAACGAACGGTTTATCTATACACACACATACACATACGATACAGCAAAAGCAACCATTAGGGCCATCTACATATCGTGCTTGCGATATTCCCAAATGTCTTGTAAATTTCATTAAAGCAGTTAACGGAGTTCTGAACTGCTTTGAATTTGTTTATCTTTTCACGTGTTGGCGGTAGTGTATGGCATCAGTTGTTGTTTTTGTTGGACTCTCCACTCTGGTGTCTGGTGATGGAATAGCAAAACCCCCACCATCATTCGACGAATAATAATTGCCATGCGGCAACGACGACGATGACGCTGACGAGACGAGTCAACTGGAAAAATCCACAGGTATTATAGAACCAACTAAAGATGAATGGTAACTGTATACCAGCAGCAGCGGTATATGAGCAATTGGGGTCTGTCTCTGTACCTGGGGTCTGTCTACTGCTGTTCGTTTCGCATAATATCCTCCCCCATGCAATTCATAACGCCGTAGAATTTTGTTTGTTTGTATAAGTACTTCGGGAAGGTAAACACTCCGCGTGCTGCGAGAAAATCCTCCGAGCCATTGCTACAACACCATAACCGTTATTGATGAAATCAATATAGCTACAGGTGTGTTTGTAGTTAAACAAAACAAAAAACAAAAAACCTGGACATAATGTATAACCGAAGGACCGTGGGTTGATTTGAATTTCCATATTGGTAGGAGTACCTGTAGTTATACCTATGACTATCGTTACAGAGTAAATTTTCCCTTTGACTTTTCATCGCCATCGATCGAATAAGGACAAAATCGAAAATATAATCGCTTTTGTGGTGAAAAATCTGATATAGGTATACCACCTTGTGCCTTGCGTCAGTTTTGTCCTTACAACTACACTGAACAAAATGTATTACGCTTATGTGCGTGAAGTTAGCAAGCAGCGTAACACTACGTTTTCATTTTGGCCGAAATGAGGTTATTTCGGAATTTGGCAAAGAGTGTTTTCATTATCAATTTTGGAATTTGCTTATTTTGTTTGACATCTCATTTCACTTTGAATTGGGAATGGCAGTTAATCGTTTGGTTTTGTTGTTTTCTCTTTGTGTTTTGGCATTTTCATGCAAGAGCTTTTTAAAGCTTTTTTAATCGACTGCTAGTGGATGGATTTACTTCATTTCAAACCTCATTTCGAGCAAATTCAGCTCATTTGAGAACGAGAATTTGTATGGGAAATGAGGTTTGAAACTCGATTTCAATACCATGCTATATGTGACGTTCATGGTGTTCACAAAATGACAGTTTATCAATGTGTAAAAGAAGTCACATTTGGAGTTAATGAAATTGATTTTCAAAAACAAGTGTGTTGGCCTGAAAATAAAAGAATTCAACTAATCATACACGACTCATCTTGGTGTATTTACTTGTTCAACTGATTCAACAAGTGGAGGGAAATTTTTTCTATTGACAATTGTTACGGTATTTATTGTTTTACAGAAATGATTTTCACTTGTTTGACAAATATAGTTGAACAAGTAATTGTTGACTTTTTGACTAGTTGTTCTGTGTTATAGGCCCAGATCATGTAGTGTTTCTCGAGAACCAAGCATGCTAGGAATTTGCAGTAAGGCTCCAAATTTTTTTTTTTTTTTTGCATTAAAGGAAGAGTCTACATTTGTATCCTTATTTTTAAGAAATTAAAAAAAAATGACTTAAATATAAGATTAGCAAGTCAAGTTGTGTATCTCATGAAGTTCATGGCAGTATGAAATTTTTGTCAAATAAAGGACTTCAAAACTTGGAATAAGCATTTCTTGAAATGCAAAAAGAACTACACGGAACGGAAGACAACGTCTTCTTCTCTAGCAATAGGTATTACAAAGACAATGTCAGTGGCAAAATAGCCTACTTTTTGCATTCAGTTAACGTGGCCAAAAGTTAAGCTATCTGCATAAAGGCGAACTAAACGACTACCTTCTCGAGTTACTCAACCCAACTGGATTTAAGTTTGTCCGTTTACTTACTTTTGGCGAAGGAATTTTCTCTTCACTGCGGAAAGAATAGATAGAAAGAATAGGGTAAAATCTGTCAAATCCAAACAAAACTCATTGTTTGACTCGAGCTGTAGGGCCAACGCTACCGGAAGATGTTTCACCAGCTGAAAAAGACCTGTAATGGTAACATTCGTTTGCCCAAAAATTAAGGCAAAAAATACTACAATGTCCAAATAGTATCAAAGAATGTTGGTGATTTGAAAAAAACATTCGAAGCAATACTTCATCTTCGGTTCCAACGCTCGTCTTCAACGACATGCCTGTTGTCATCTCGCAAGATATAGCCAATATATACTTGCAGCACAGTTTGCTGTCAATTGGACGCTGACGCCAAAAAGTCTTTTTACTTCTTCTAAGTGATTTTATGATACAACAACAAGTTTTATTGCTTCGTTTTAAGTCTGAAATACACAAAATAAATGCTAGGCCACCCCTGGGCTCCGTTCTTTAAATCCATTTAACTGTTTTGATGACGACAGTACCCTCAACTTTTTTGTATTCATGGATGTGAAACTTCAACGGAAGCGAATAATAAGCTCGAGCTTATTAAATTCTAATCTCGATGTGCGTCGCGACGACAGCATTATGTCCAATGGAGTCGCGTAAATTCTACGCCTCAAAAAACTCAATGCTGTCTACTGTAACTAAAACGTAACCTACCCTGCATGCATGGCGATTTCTATGAAATCCACTTTTTTTCATTTCATTTATTCGATTTAAATAGAAATAAGTATAAAAAGCAAATGCTTATTCAGCTTTAATATTAATTAAGTAATTTAACAGAAGAATATAATTTTTAACACGCGAACTTGGGAAAGCTTAAGTTCATGTGAAAACCCATTAACAATTTTTTTTTATTATTTTTATATTATTAAGGGCCAATTTTTCAATAGTCAGATACGCAGTCAGTTAGTATTCAATTCTCAGACAGAGGAAAAATCTATTTATCAATGGGCAGATATAGCTTATTCCTAGGAACAAGAACAGTTAAGGACCAGAGCGACCAACGACCAATGAATGAACAAACAAATGGGAAAATCTAGTCAAAACGGTAGAATTCCATTTAGGATTAATTTCAAAATTATAAAATATGAATTTTTATTTGTTTAAATATGAGAAATTTAAGAAAATAAATTGGTCCTAAAGAATTGCGGGTATTCACGACGAACAAATTGTTTTCTTAAAATTCTTAATTCTTAAAATAATCCCTAATTATATTTCTTCCATTTTGTCTAGATTTTGTAAATAATTTATGTTTATTTATGTTTTAAATCCCATTTGTTCATTCATTCGTCGGTCGTTGGTTCATATTTTCAAAAGCCGTGATTTTTGAAAGAGTGACTAGCAACTCAGTAAAAGTTTTACACGGCAAACACAAACAAAATTCTCTATAAAAAGGGTTAGGTACACGAGTTCCAAAATCATAATCTCCAAACCAAAATCCCCAAATTAAAATCCCCAAAACTCAAATCTCCAAATTTATAATCTACAAAAACTATATCCTTAAAACCAAAATCTTCAAGCACCAGAATCCCCATATTTTGAGTATATCTAAGAAATTATATTGGCGCGCGAAAATTAAAAACTATTTCGCGCACCTATATTGTCATTCGGTCTGTTATCAAAGTTTTTTGTACTAAACACTACCGCTTCGTGGGTTCAAAGATTTTAACTCCCTTTAAGGTTGTGCTTGGTTATTTAGTGGGTCTGCCCCATTTAAAACCTTGTTTGCTAGGGTAATTAATTTGTCTAAAACAAAATCAACGTTTGACATGTTATGTACATATGTCAGAGGTTATTTTAACAGTGTTCTAGTCAAATAGGTGGTAGTTGGATTCCTCTTTTAAAACAATTTAAACGTAATAACTCGTTCTTCTAGGAAGTAGGTATAATAGAGAGCACAAACCGAATGTGGTATGCTTTGCCCGGTAATATTTTCCACTGCTTTCCTTTTTGATTTGCAGAGTTTAAAGAGATATATTAAATTATAAGGATTATGATCAGTCATTACTTATTATTATTTTTTTTAAATTTCAGCTAACAAAAAATAGTATTATAAGTTGCTGTATGATAAGTCCTTAGAGGAAAGATCATAATAAGCAAATATTCTAGTTTAATAACTCCGTTGTCGTGAGAAAAATGGAAAATTGCAAACATATTCAACAAAATATTAGAACTAAAACTACGAACAAACCTTTTTCTTTTAAAAATACATAAGAGAAGAAGAGAATCACGCTCTACAATTGGCGCCCAACAACGACTGAATCGTTACGATATTTTACAAACAAATAACACAAAAAAAAACAAAAGCATTATTCGTTAAATTAAAGCCATGGGGTTCAAAAAATATTTAAAAAAAAATCACGGAAATGCGTTATTGCGCTTTTCTGCGTTTTTCTGCGTTTTTTCCAAATATCTTTGAACCCCACGACTTACAGCTTAATGACTACATACTAAAATAAAGAGAACGCAATAACCTTTTTGAAAATGTATGACTTATTGCTTATTGCTGTTGAGTTGTTAGAAGTGTACATGATGAGGAAATGCAATACAGAAGTTGTTGGTTCATTGAAGCCGAATATTATCTCTTTAACCCCATGATTTAGGGCTGATCGGCCATATAATCAAATGATGCAATTGTAATTACCTTTTCAAAAACGTATGACACGATTGAGTCAGTAGACCATTTCCAATGAAGAATTTCACTGTTATTCTATTTGCTGATTTGTATGCCCAAATACCTCTCGAACCCCATGGTCTACATCTTAACGGCTTTCAAAAAAATAAAGTACTTGCCTCATGTTTTTTAAGGATATATGTCACATTTCAGTTGAGTAGGTGCATCGGCTTGCAATGCGGAATTGCATTAGAGTTTTTGTATGCATTTTTGCCAAAAATCTCTCAAACTCCACTACTTACACTTTGTCGGTTGTATACAAAAATTAAGTACACGCAATAACCTTTTCATTTAAGTATCACACATCACTTTTGAACTGATGGACCATATACATATGAGGAATTGCATTATTGTTGTTTTTGATGCTTTGAAGCCAAATACCCCACGAACCCCATGGTGTAGAGCTTAATGGCTATATATTGAAATGAAGCACATGTTATAACCTTTACAACGATGTATGACAGATAACTGTTAAGTTGGTAGAACAGTTGCCAATATGAAACACATCAGCCACAAGAGACTCTATGAAAAAGCCAAAATCCAACAACTTGACAGATACTTCATCAAATTCAGCTGACGATGTCTGTCGAATCTAGTCAACCACCCGAACCCTCTGATACGAGGCGTTGTAAACCAGCCAAGACAGCCTGACCAGCGGTACCTTGAAGCAATGGAACTACTAGACGAGGATCTAATAACAACTAACAACGAAGAGAACATTCCCTTCTACGCTGACCCAGGGTTAGCTTACTACCGTGGCTGATAGCCTCACCTACCCATCACCTTACCACCCCAATGACAACCGGATCTGAACAATCCGATACGTGAAGCCGACAATAGATTAAGATTAAAAACCAAATATATTGACAAAATAATCAATGTACTTTAAGATAACTAGCGTTAAGCAAATTGTACATAATAATTTTGTTCAATAAAAACCGTCAAATCGTTAAACCAGTTGCCAATGAAGAATTGCATTATTTGATTTTGCTGGTCTTGATGGCTTAATATCTTTTGAACCCCATTATCTACATCTTACCGGCTCTTTAAGAAATTAAAGAAAACGTAATAATCTTTTCAACGATGTATGACACTTTACTGTGGGTGGTAAGACAAGCTGCAAATGAAGAGTTTCATTACTGTCTTTTTCGGTGCTTTATAGGGCAATATCTTTCGAACCCAATGGTATAGAGCTTTACGTCCATACAATTAATAATTGATGTACACGAAATTACCTTTTCAACAACGTATGACACATTACTGTTGAGTAGGTAGACCAATTTGCCCATTCTCCTTTAGAAAAGGAACGCTTCAAACTGCAGTTTGTTATTATCATTGATGGAAAGAGTCTTCAAGCTGTTTCAATATTTGGAAAAGTGTTTTTGATTTTATCTACTGTTATAAGATTGTATAGCTCTGAGATATTAAAATAGTATCTTCACCTTCAGATAACTGGACATTAATAAGATACTCTACTAAAAATGTAGGCATTCCATCTCACAGTCTAAGCAAATTATCCACACATTTATTTTGGTGTTCCCCCCATACAAATATTATAATTATAAGTACAGTCACATGTGAATTATGCGTTGTATAATATATGTTGGTTGTAAACAAACTTTTAACCGCAGTTTACAAGTTAAAATTAACCTAATCGATTACTTTACAAATTGGTTGGACATAAGTTACAGCGACACGGCTCAAGGGCCCCTATAAGATTGCGGGGCCTTGGGTCCTGGCCCAGTGTGCTCATGCCTAAGGACTATACTAGACAGAGTTATTATCTACCTCATGACGTAATCTACGTATAAAATCCATGTAGGTATATAACACTCAAGCAATCTACTTGCCACCATATCTGTTTCCTTAAATTGCAAATTTTAATTTAACTTATATTACTTTTTTTTTCTCAGTGTAGCTTTTTTTGTTTCACATCACACTTGGCAGGGTGTGATGTGATGGTTGGTATTTGATTGCTTTGGGGTTGATTACAGTCAAGCAGAAAACTTTATGGAAGAAATCTCCAGTGATGTTTTCTCTTGTATTTTTGGTATTTGCTATGAAAAAAAAGTCAAGTTGTAATATCTACAGAAAGAAGGACCCAGGAAAAGGACGCAATCACAGGAGAGTAAGAACTCATTCTGGACGATTTATTTGCGATGAGTAATTTGAGTAATCCTTGTCTGGCCATGGCCTGGCCATGCCATGGCTTTCTGCCAAGGAAGCGTAAAAGAATCGATAAGGAGGATTTCAATAATTTTACATGCTCGCCAAAGAAGATGCTTTCAATTGGAATGGTGCTTATTTTGCGATTGAATATACATAGAAATGAAGAGTGAATGAAATTACGAAATTATTCTTGGGAAACTTTTGTATAAATATCTATACCTATAAGTCGATGTAGTAATTAGTTAGAGATTATGCTGGGCTTATAGATTATTTTAATGACGTTATTATATGTCCACCATATCGTCTTGATAGAAATATCATTATTATTATCTAAGGGAAGCCTCATGTTAATAATGCCAGATCCGTTCTGGATGGGATTGATGGGGTTAAGCACTTTGATTGTGACAACGACATAAGCTTATCAAATAAGTAAGTAAGTGAGGTGCCCATTCGAACCTCTTGAAATTGTGATTAGGTAATATCCTATAATATACCTAATGCATGTATTTATGTATACTTCAGGCAGCCAATATTTTTGCTTGGAAGTAGGTGAAATGAAATATATAAGTTCCTTTGAATACATTACCGGGCATACATATGTATGTCCGCATATATAGAATATTCATTGCTATAGAAGTTAGGTAGCTATTATATATGCTATGCATAACGCATGTTAAATCGATGTCAAAGCATCGGAATCTGAAATCCATTCGTCTGGTAGAATTTGACATTTAAGCTCCTAAATATTAAGCTATTACGCATTTAAGATGTATTACGTTGTACATTACATACTCGAATCCTTCATTTGTGAGGAGATTATAAGTGATTTCAGTGAATTATTCTAATGAATTTCGAATAAATTGAATTATTTGGCGAGACAATATTATAATTGCGCATCACTTGAGTTTAAAATATCAATTTGAAACGAAGTGACCTTCTGATCCAATTAGCCTTTTAAATAATGCAAACTAAAATTCAAGATTTTCTTTGAGTAATGCAAAATCTCCTTTTTGGAATAAAAAACATTGCAATTGCGTTCTAAATATCTTTTTCAATTATTTTTTTTTGTTGCGAAAACCTTATTTGGATTATTACGAACAATAACACACAAGGTCTTAACAGATCACTAAAGAAAGATGAAGACTTTACACTTGGATAGGTCAAAAGTCTCCACACATTAATTGTGGAAATTTAATCTAACCAAGTGGGCCATAAGTCTACCAGTTAAGTGGGTCTTTATTAACTAATTTGAAAAGGGATGTAGATCATAAGTCCTTAATATTTTTGATAATTTCTTATTTAAATATAGCTAAAAGCAGAACAATTAAGAATGTAATAGTTTTTTTTTAACAAAATGTGATGTATCTGTATTACGTGTATTTTTTTTTATCCAATCTGTATTACGTGTATTTTTTTTAAGCCAATTTAATTTTTTTTTAAACTGTTTGTATTCATTCTTTCCGTAAAAGACTTCTTCTTACAGCTTTTACGAAGTGATGCACTTTTCAACATTTATTTATACAAAAGATAGAATAATTGAGCACAGCACCTCCTATCTGTTAATTAATTGGTTTACCAACACCAACTTAGCGTGCACAAAGAAAAATGCATTAAAGGAGAATGCCCAAAAATGTATGCGCGAAAAACCCAGAGTCGATTTAGAAAAGTCGTACATGGTTTGAAAGGACATTAATTGTAGATAACAAGTATGAATTCATTTTCTTAAAAAGTTATCCACGGGACTAGATATGACAATTTAAAAATTTTAAAAACACAGTGTTTCTTCATATAAAAAAGTAAAAAGTGGCACATCTTCGTATATTCGCACATGTCACTAAAATCAGGAGCCACAAGATGATTCTGTCTTCATTCATAAAATGGCGGTTATCACCCACACCGTAACTCGACAGTTTCGAAAAAAAAAATAGTTACATACCTAAGCTAAGCATGCCGGACAACAGTTTGAGGAAATAGTATGTGCGTAAGAAATAAGAACAACTTATAAACCATTTGCATACTGTTATACTAATGAATAATTAAGGCCGGCCTTTTCCTTACTGAGTAACTTTAAAACTCCGAAATGAAAACGAAAACGGGGAAAATTAAGAATTTTTTAACGGCAGTTGTAAAATTCCCAAATGTTTTGTTTTCATAATTTATTCCGGAATTTGTTAATTGATTTCTGGGATAAGAGTTCTTATAATATATTGACGAGACTAGTAATGTATCAATTTATAAAAGTTAACATATTTTCGCATTAAAAGAATGCAACATTAAAGTCACGTGTATTTCCTCCTATACCTTCCTATACTGATTTTGCCTCAAATTCCAAACAAAATATAGCGTCGGCCACGCTTGTAACATTTTTCTTTCGAAAACTTGTATTTTCGAGAATTGCCTTATGAAAATCAGTTTTTTCGAGAAATAGTTTTCGAAGCCTTGTCTTAATGGAAACTTTGTTTTACGACACTTTTGCGGATTACCATGTGCTGAGTAGATATGTATGTTTTTTAATCAATACCTATTCTTTCTGTACTGCCCTCACCAATGTTGCATACATGAAAAACCACCTTACTATTAAAAATAATTAAATTTTCATAGCCAGTCCCGGGGATAACTTTTGAAGAAAATAATTTCATATTTGATATCTACAGTCAATGCCCTTTCAAACCATATGTTTTTTTCTTATCGACTCTGGTTTTTTTTTTTGGGCACTCACCTTTTGTTATGAAAAATTCCATTAAATAAGAAAAAAGTGCGTATACGCCCGAGTGCACCGAAAGTATAATGCGGATGTACCATTATAGTATCTTAGATTTATGTGCGATTCGATCACAAATAATAAAATGGCACCAATTACAATAACTTCCAATATGGGAAGTTAATAAACAATGAGAATATGATAGTCGGGGAGATGGTCATAGAACGATCTACCCTCATCTCTTTACCAGATCAGAGTTATACAGTTTTTTAAATATAGTGTCCAAACAAAGAGTTTGCACATGGGTTGCCTAAAAAATAAAGGGCCCTTCATAGGGTTGCCACGGTTTAAAGGTCAATTTTTGCGATTATTCAATTTCCTGATTTCGCTTATGTGGTAAACCATAAGGATATTCAAAAAATAATATGAAAGGAAATTTAATTCAAAAATTTTTAATAAGGGATTTTTTTAAAGTTTTAATTTAAGAAGGGTAAATTAGGGTGAACGTATTAAAAGGTCGAAATCTCATTTTCTAAACGGTACGTCATAGCGAAATGATTTTTTTGCAATCGATAGATGTTGTTGAATACATGAAAGTTATATACAACAACAAAATTTGTCAAAAATTTACAACTCGAGATATGAACGTTAGAAAGTCAAAAATGGCGAAATAGATGTTTGAGAAAAAATTTACTTTAAATCAGTGTGACGTTCTATTGAAATATATGGTATGTTGTTATGAAGCTGATTAATAAAAAGATGATGGGTATCTGCCAAATTTTGAATTAAAGCTTTGGTTTTGGCAAAGTGAATTTGTGAAAAATATTTTTTTTTTTAATTTGTAGGTTGTTTTATTTTTATTTTTGTACCCTTTGGTATTTTCATTGAAATTAACATCAAAATGCAGATAATTTTCCTATACAAGCATGATAGTACCAGGATTTCTACAAAAACTTGGTCAAAACTCAGGGTTGCCACACTTTAATATTTCTCTTTGCGTCAGAGAAATCAGTTACTAATCTGTGTCATACAGATGTCTATAATATATGTATATAATGTATATGTAAGTATATGTAAGTATATCAGATGCATGTACTGCACTATTTTATAAGAGTGTGCTTTACTTCTTGCATATTTCGGTACCTCTATGCTACAAACGTTTGGTAAAGTAATAAATTGTAATCAAACTGTAATGCATCTGAAATTTACAGCATATTTAGGAAAACTGTCTGCATTTTGATGTTAATTTCAATAAAAATACCAAAGGGTACAAAAATAAAAATAAAATAACCTATAAATTAAAAAAAAAATATATTTTTCAAAAATTTACTTTGCCAAAACCAAAGTTTAATTAAAAATTTGGCAGATACCTATTTTCTTTTTAGTAATCAGCTTCATAACAACATACCATATATTTCAATAGAACGTCACACTGATTTAAAGTAAATTTTTTCTCAAACATCTATTTCGCCATTTTTGACTTTCAAACGTTCATATCTCGAGTTGTAAATTTTTGACAATTTTTGTAGTCATTTATATTTTCCATGTATTTAACAACATCTATCGATTTCGACCTTTTAATACGTTCACCCTAATTTACCCTACTTAAATTTAAAATTTTAAAAAATCCCGTATTTGGAAATTTTTAAATTAAATTTGCAGGAAACATCAAAATGTGCAAGAAAGTACACGTTTTTTGTTATTAGCCAATATATCTTTGGAAATATTCATCTTAAACAAAAAAAAAACATCAAAACAAAATTTGTTTGGTTAAAAGATACTCCACAAGATAACATTTACATAAAACTTTCTGATGTTATATTTTTGTTAAATATAGCAATTCCTATTAATATTTGACCACAGCTTCATCATAATATAAATAAATATAAATAAATGCATCTAGTTCTTTATTGACACAAAATCAATGTTGCAAATATTAGAAATGTTATCCGTCTACGTCTTATGTTATACCGTCTACTTAATCCAAGTTTTTTTATTGTCCTTTTTGATCCAAAATGAATATAATAACATATTTTAATAAAGAAACAAATTTTGATTTCGTTTAAGTGGTGTAACCAAATATAATTCAATTCAAAAGTAAAAGTATAGTCACTTCAATTCCAGAAAACCGTTTCAAATTTTTAATTCTATTAATGTTTAAATTTGTGCCCCTATAAAATAAACGTATCTAACTGATGATGTCCGTGGTATTAGCATTACAAATAAAGAAAAAGAAATTTAAATATAAAAATATTAAAATTAATTTGGTTTTAAGTGGAGTGAATGAATATAATTCAAATAAAAAGTACAAGTGACCTCAACTCCAGAAATTATTGTGCTTCGCCCAAGGTATAACAGTGGGCTCTTCAGTCAGTCTGTTATACCCTACTAAGACACAAATTTTGGTCGATGTCGACCAAATCGTGTCGACCAAAATTTGTGTCTTTAGGGTATAACAGACTGACTGACTACCTTGGGCTAAATACAATAATTTCGGGAATTGCGGTCACTTGTACTTTTTATTTGAATTAGCATAACAAATTTCTGCATTTCAATTTTTGTTTGGAGTCCTTATCGCATGCAGCTGAGATGCTATAATTTGGTTTGCGATTTCCAGCCCATTTATCGATCTCAACAAATATATATAATGTGTTTACAATAAAATCGTGGAGTTCCCGTTTCAAACGCTCAATATCGTTTACCAAAATCCGTGAAAAACCGTTCTTAATAGAAAAAAATCATATTATCTGTTGGAAAAGTGTTAGAAACGGAAACTTCGCAAAATAAAATGGAAATAAATTATATCTTTTTGTTGAGAAAGATAAATGTTCTGGAACTCGTCACAGACATTAACTGATGAGCCTATTGTCATACCTGGACGAAACGTATTTTTGAAGTTGAGGTCACTTGTTTTAATAACTGAATCGAAATCAATTTAATAAACATTTTAAACTAAGAATATGGACTTTTTAAGCAGAATTCATCGCATCAGATTTTCAATTTAAATTTCAATATTAATGAACCACTCTAATATTGAAACAAACAGAACAAAAACGAATCACCCAATTTAGTGGAGCTTTTCACGAGTTTTTGCAAGACTAATGTACGACAGTTTATTTTAACGTAATATATGCCATTGTAAGACCCCGAAGTTGGAAGTTTCTAGAATTGACCCCTAAAACTTAAAATTTTTCAGCATCATTGATAAAAGTACTGAATATTTTTGATTACATAATTTATTTCGGAATTCCATCACAATACATTCGGTATGTCGGTCACTCTTGGTAGATAGTGTTTTTCAAGAAAAAAGTTGTCATTGACGCCTACCTACTCTGCCTGGTTGACTTTGGAAGAAATGAAGAAATTATTCGCATTTTAATTATTTTAATCTAAATATCTATCTCACAAAGTGGTGTTTTAAGTAAAATTGAAGTTTTTCCACTTAACAAATGATAAAAATCTATCACAAAAATAGGAATTCAATTATGTTTTTTCAAGTGTGACAGGTAACCACTTAATGTACCTATGTAGACTGAATTCATGTGTGGTGTATATTTTCTTCGAACTATTGTATCTATAAAAAGTAAATTCTATATCTAAAAATAACAAAACAAAAAATAAGATTATTTATCAATAAATTACCTGCCTCAACCGGGCGCTCTTAGTTAAACTGTATAATAAATTAATTCTAATGTCTTTCGGCGTAAGAAATAATTTTCTACTCTCTTTCACCAATAAAGATCAAAGTTTTGAAACCCCTCCTGTTCATGTTACCCATGTGACATAGATTTTTTAATTCGTTAACAGTCTAGATTTTAATTGACAATTTAACCATTTTTTTTTTTTAATCCCCAAATTAACTCCTGGATATAAATTTAACTAATTGTGTAATAAAAAATAATTCAATTAAAAAGTACAAGTGACCTCAACTCCATAACTTAATGTGCTTCGCCAGATCACATTCTACTTAGACACAAATTTTGGTCGTTGCTTACCGACTCCTATAAAAATCACAGCAAGGCCAAGGAGATAACGTGTCGGTAAACATCGACCAAAATGTGTGTCTAATTAGGGTATGACAGACGGATATACTGTCATATCTAGCGAAACACATTAAATTCTGGAGTCACTTGTACTTTTTAATTGAATTATATTCATTCACTCCACTTAAAACCGAATTAATTTTAATATTTGAATGTCATCTTTATTACTATAATGAATCATATACCTATACACATGGGTACTTATTTTTTAACTCGCAAAATGACATCAGTGCACAGATCAAACGTAGAATTACTCTTGCCAACCGCTGTTTCTTAGGTCTAAGAAGGCATTTAAGTAGTAGGGCCCTCTCTCAGAGAACCAAGGAGACTTTACACAAGACCCTGATCATCCCTGTCCTGCTCTATGGGGCAGAAGCATGGACACTGAAAAATCGGATGAAAATCTTTTAGGGTTGTTTGAGTGGAAGATTCTTCGTGTGATTTTCGCTCCGGTGTGTATCGAAGGATTGTGAAGGAGAAGATTCAACGACGAGCTATACGGGCTATACAGCAATGTTGACCTGGTCAAAAAGCTGTAAATACAGCGGCCCTGAGATAGATGGGGCACGTGGGGCGTATGAGCTGCAACGCACCTGCCCGACGAGTCTTCGAATCCAACCCCGATGGTGAACGCAGCAAAGGAAGAACCCGTAAAAGGTGGCGCACACACGTGGAAGACGACATCAAAAAAACTCGGTGTGCGCAACTGGAAACGGCTAGCTAGGGACAGAGCTGGCTGGAGGAGCTTGTTAGTTGAGGCCGAAGCCCATCCCGGTCTGTGGGCGCCATCTAAAGTAAGTAAGTAAGTACATATTTGTATTTGAGGTGTAACACTTCTACTATTATTAAGTAAAAATTGTGTATTTACAAGACATTTCATATAAGTAGGTATAACCATATAATTAAATTTATTTATTATGACACCTTTAAATAGTAAAACTTCAACAACATTATTGAATATTTTCTTCCTTCATTTTTTTCTTGGACAAAAAAACTCATATATATATATATGATGTAACAACATGTGACATATTTTCCTAACGTCATTTCATTACATTACATTATCTATAATGCACCCCAGTTCAAAAACAAATGGTTATTTTTAAAATATTCTCCACATTGACGCAAACTTGTGTCAACATTATCTTTCCATTGCCTGCCTGCAAAAATATACAAGGAATATTACCTTACAATAATTTTAAAGCTATGTAAATAAAATGTCCTTCTATAAATACCTATTGAGAATATAAAAATAAAAAATACTAACGTATTTAATAATTAATTCTGTCTTTTTTTCACAATTATTTTTACTAGGAATATTTATAATATTGCGGTCAACATGTATAAATGAAAGAAATCCAGATACCAATTTAACACCCACACTATTTTCCAAAAATAAAATTTCGCAAGATGATTTACCTTAGCATATATTTATTTTAGAGACCTTTGCCAAGTTGTTAAATGGGGGACGTTTTTATGATCCAATTATTTGTTTGTTTAATAAAATATAAACAGACTGTGGCTAGTTACATGTGTGTCATGTTGTTTTGAAAAACCATTTACAAAATATGACACAAATTTTAAATATAGTATTTCAAGTTTAAGGTTACAAGTTCAAGGCAACAACTTCTTAAATGATTTTTTTTTTCCTAGCAACATTTTATAACATAGTGAATATAATAAAAATACACCAGATAATTTGTTCTGCCAATTTGTTGGCTCTTACGGGTCTTAAATTTTAAAGATAGGCGTTTATCGGCTTTTTTCGAGTGTAATGCAAGAAATAGAATTTAATTCAAAATGGATTCTGGAGAACAAAACTATTTCGTTGTGCTTAAGGTGAATTTTCTTTTTAGTTTTGTACATTATGAAATAGTAGGCATATCCAATTAATGAGAAAGTTAATAAGGTCAGTACTATCGCGAAGTAATATTTCTTACTTAAGAAAATATTCATTAAAATCGAAGCAGTCGTTTTCGAAAAAAAAAAGTTCTTAACAATTTAAACCAAATTATTATTGGTTCTAGGAAAACATTTTTTAAATGATGTATTCTTTAACTTGAGTTATTAAAAAAAAAATATTTTTAAAATAAAAAAAAAAAGGTTTTTAAAAAAATTTCAAACAAAAATCATTTGTTTGAAAATAAATCAGCGGTATACCTACTTTTTAAACTTTTAAGAAGGTTCTTCATAAAAATTTTAAAAAAATCAACTTAACCAAACTTAAGTTAAAATATTAAAAAAATACAAAAAAATTTATTATTTTTTTTTTTAATTTTATTTTTTTTACAACAAAAAAATTTATCAGCAAACTTAACCATAGCGACATACGACAAAAAAATACGACAAAAAACTTTATTTATTCAGAGATTTGTTCGTTAAAATTTAACCAACGTTGGTTGGCGTGCGTCGTTGCCTCAATGATAAGTTATTTATTTCTTAAATAGCTGTTCATCAAACAACGTGTTTTCGTTGATTCAATGAAATATTTTCATCAGTCAATTTACGAATTTTTTTCGTAGAGTCAATAAATTTATTTCAGTCGAACATATTTGGGTCAAAAAAATGTAATATGGAAGAATATTAATTATATTTTTGGATGAGGTATTTTTTTGGGGGGTTATGTTTGCAAAAACACCTCGTAGAAAATGCAGCGCCTTGTGGTCGCTAACTGGATTTTGAAGCTGTTGAAAAAGGTTGCCTATTTCAGCGATTAGGCCCATTTTGAATGAACAAGTACGCCAACAAGCTAAATTGCCCTTACAAAGGGTGGGCCAACGAAAACGCACGAATTATCTTAATATTTTTTTATTATGATAAAAGGATCTATGACAATTAAGTGTGAAACAAATATCGGCCAAATATGCTCGTTACGGCTTCGGTGGCATACCTCTATCCGATGGTCCGTATTTTCAATGACTTAGGAGACATAATTGAGGTTGAATGTCATTAATGTGCCGAATTAACTCATATCTTTTAGCTCTTGAATTGTTATTGGCTTATTGACATACACTTTTTCTTTTAAATATCCCCAAGAAAGAAGTTCAACGGTGTCAAATCACATAATATTGATGGCCAATTAATATCGCCACGACGCACGACGTGAGATAACTGTTTGGCAAGTGGCACCATCCTGTTGCAAGCACATATCGTCCAGGTCCATATCCTTAATTTCTGGCCACAAAAAGTCCGTTATAATCTCGCGATAGCGAAAATCATTCACGGTAACTGCTTGACCTTGAATAAGTACGACCTGATGACGCCACCGCCAGCGCATAAACCGCAGAACGAACTGGCCGAGCAAGCACAAGTGTTATCACATTTTTGAAATGAGAAAACTTTTTTATTTTGCCACAATAATTACAGTAGAACATTATCAACCTCATTTTTTGCAAGTTCGGATATAATTGTCGAAAAAACGACATCCAAACTTAGAAAAGCTATCGAAGCAAAAAAGACCATCACTATTACGAAATTCACAAAAGGCCATTACTCACCTTTGAGCCTTGTGGCAAGCATACAAAATAAAAACTTAATGTCCATGCTTCATTTAAATAAAAAAGGGATCTCATATAGAAAATTATTTCGTTCAGTAATGTACCATAAAAATGAAAAATAAAAACAGAAAACTCAATTTTAATTCACTTATCAGGAAAAAAATTAATTTCTAAAACAATGGTTGTCCATTTTTTGTTTTTTTTTTTTTTTATTATTTTGATAATTTGAAGTTTCCATATTATCGATAGCAAATTCATAATTCTTGTCGGTAAAACAGTTTTAATCGGAACTTCAGTTAAGAACAGAAAATTATCTGGACTTAGCTACATAAGTTCATATGGACTTCATTTTACATGTAAACTGCTTACATATGAGTGTGTTCTATAATACAAATTCTATATACTACTGAAATACATCAGCCAAGTAGAAGACTTAGCATTATTTAATTGGACTTGTTGAATTATTGATTCAATATAGCTTTTAACGGCCTTTAGTCCATAAAAATTGGCGTTTCGTCCCGGCGGCGTTCTCACTTGGACTCTTCAGTTGACAGTGACAGTGTAAATTGCTTAGTTCAGCTGTTGTTTTTTTTTTTTTTGTCAAATTCTATCTGAACCTGCAAAAAAACACGGCTTATGTCAACAAGAACACAGTCGTTGAATGTCGATCACTATTAAGAGATGTTAATGTAAATCTCAAAAGCGTTCCATATATCTTAAATTTGCCCTATCGGGTATTCGTTATAGTGGACGTCCACAATACAGGTTTGGTCCTAGTACACTATCTTGTGGTACACCGGCTTCAATTTTTTTTTTAAGTTTCCAGTAAATTTGGTCGTAGGTACCGTTCTGTAAAGAGTCGATCGGTAATATGTGTGCCTGTGTGTCGTAGAATTACCTGGGAAAAGATCTCTATGGAGTTTATATTCAAGGCCTAAATGCTAAAACTTATCAAGGGCTTGAGAAATATCTAAGAAAAGAAAAGAGCCGAACATGTTTGTTTTTCTTTGAGTGCCACAACATCGATGCACTTGGTCCATGGTGGAATGTTTATTTCTAAATCCAAAGTGATGGTTCGGGATAAGTCTATTTTCTTCTATTATTTAGCTAAGCCTTGTGTTTCGAATACCTTTGCCATTATTGCTTTAAACGATATTGTTACTTCTCTGGTATTTGGTAGGGTGGTTTTTTTTTTTTTTTGTTAGATAGCTTGTTGATGTTGATGCTTCTTACTTTTTGAGCTTGGCCAAAAGGAACTTCATATTCGTCACTTCTATCAAACAACTATAGGGGCCAGTTTGTTAACATTGGGTTAAATATAGCATGTGTCTTTCAAAGACTCTTATTAACTAGCGCTAATCAACAAAAATTGGTTGATAAGCGATATCCATGATTAGCAACTCAAAATTTGGATTTTTTGAAAACAATTGACCCTTACAGCCTTATTTTTTGTTAACTCGTTTTAGCGACGGAGGAAAGTTACTCTGACCTTACAACGCCTCTTATCCTGAAAAGTTTATTTATAAAAAAAAATGCAAGAGGAATAGAGGCGGAGTAAGCTAAAACTGGTTCATAATGTCAATTGAACCGTCAATTTGACATAACATCGTGTAAAATTTTTTTTGTTATAGTCCGGTCAGGAAACCGAAACCCGTGCGTTTTTTGGGGGGAAGTTTTTTGTATGATTGAAATTTATTTATGACATGATTTAGGTGAAATTTAGCCTGGGAGTCATTTCTGAAATGTTGGCGTTTAGCCGCAGTTTTGAAAATGGCGACTAACGTTCCTTATATGAGAAAACTGTCAAACTACTTAGCCAATTTAGTTTGTGTTTAAGGTGTCTTTGTGTTGGTCTGACAAAAAGACCTTGACCC
The DNA here is from genome assembly GCA_949320155.1 of Melangyna quadrimaculata. Lineage (NCBI taxonomy): Eukaryota > Metazoa > Arthropoda > Insecta > Diptera > Syrphidae > Melangyna > Melangyna quadrimaculata. Next base: position 435,807,341 of record OX439483.1, read on the forward strand.
GCATACAATTTTTGCTCTTTTAAAATTGCTACAAAAGTGACTAAAAAAATAAAATAAATACTTTAATATAATACTTTAACGATACTTTACGATAGTAAAGGGTTCCAACTTCCAAGTATGTGTACAAAAATTTGCGCCAGCTTAAATGTCTAACTTTGACCACAGCAATGATGCAAACGTTTCGCGGTGCACTTGTTTAACATTACCTTGCATGCCGAACGTATCAGACCGATTTGAATAGGGTTTCAATATTTCATTTTGTAATTCCCTAGAGTATCTCCACATTTACAGTCGAATTGGACCATTTTTTATCTGTCAGTTTAGCGCTTCAAAAATACTCTGTTTTTTACAGCTTTTTTCTGACGTCAACGTTGTATATCACCAAAAATATAAAACCAGAAAGTTTTAAATAAATGTCTTCTTGTGGAGAATTTTATAACAAAAAAATTTAGTTGCAATTTTTTTTTTTCTATGTCCAGGCAAATTAGATTTCTGCATGTATGCAACATATAGTATCTTAGATTTTTGTGGTATTCGATCAGAATAATATAAACATAGAGAATATGAGGTTGCTGCCGCTCAAAAAGAATGTTTGCATCAATGCTGTGGTCAAAGTTAGACATTTAAGCTGGCGCAAATTTTTGTACACATAATCGGAACCCTTAACTATCGTAAAGTGTCGTTATAGTATTTTATTTAATTTTTTTAGTCAAACACAATTATTTCTGGAGTTGAGGTTACTTGTACCTTTTAATTGAGTTTTATCCATTCACTGCACTTAAAACAGAAGTAATTTCAATATTTTAATATTTAAATTTCTTCATCTTCTTAATGCAATTTTATATTAAAAAACCAAATAGTTCTTCTTCATATGCACAATGCTAGCCCACATTATTTAGCCCTGAACCAAAAGAGCCAGTTCATTTGATCCAATTGTGTATTTCATTTTGTTTTGGTTACAAACGGTTGCGAGCATAGTGCAATTTTTAAGAATTTCCAAGTCACGTTTGTACAATAAATTACTTAATGGAATCGTCACATACGAATTGTGACCATATGATGGTCATATCAAACGTGAATGGTTCACTGCAATTTAAAAACAAAACTAACATTGACGCCACAAAATAAAATTAAATAAAATAAAATAAAATTAAAACACGTTTTGTTTCAATTATTTTAGTCATCTTCTCTAAATTATGTATTCAACCAAATTTAAATCAGGTTCTCCAAAAAAGTCTTTCTACTAAAATTATTATGTCACATACTTGGCCGATGTCAATGAACTTCCAAAAAATTCAGATCAACTAAAATTCTTTTTCTTTTATGGAAGTGAAAGAATTAAAAAAAAAAATATTTGTGAACGTATGCACTAGCCACGGTAAATAAATAACCGCGTTGACATTATTATATTTACTAAATTTATTGACAGTATTTATACAGTCCGGTTAACATGAGTAAACTTTTTAAAGAAAATTCCATTAAAATGGATATTTTACTTGAGATTACAAATAAAGATGTAACTTGAGACAGCTTTTGCGGTTCCAACAAAATTTGATTTTTTATTGTTACCAAATATGACAGCTTGTCGTTCGGTGTTGGCTTGTTCTTCTTTTTGTTTTTATCTTATTCTTAAAGAATGTTTGGTATAATTTTTGTTTCCACGCAATGTATGTAGAAAAGTGAACCGCACTGTTGATTTAATTTTGAAGTTAATAATCATCGACGACCGACGACGACGCACGATACGATACCGTATACTCTAACGGAAGTGTGCCGTACTAGCCCATTAAATTTACATAAACATGAAACATGAATCCCAGCCGTGAAAGATTCATCCACTGTGTTTATTGTTTCCTTCGAGTTTTTAATTAATATTTACATATTTGCATACACACTACACAAGACAAAGAAGATAGAAAGATACGTATAAACAACAATAAGACTAAGTTTTTGTACAATTAAAAATGTTTTGAAGAGAAATGATGAAGACGAGTACTTAACGGACCAGATTTATGTCTGAGATATAACATAAGATGAATTTCGGTGGTATGCGGTTTTTTACCTCAATAGCTCATTGTGATTCATAATAGCTATGTTAGTTAAAGAATTGTTGGTGCTAGTCCTACCTTAGGTATATATTTTTTTTATATAGTGAAAAGTTACATCACTTTTTTGTTTAATATTAAAGGTCATTAACACCAATTTGTTAAAACTTCAAGTTTCTTATTATGGTTAATGGTAAAAGTGACCTACCATCAAGGTCATCGAAATAGCAAAAATTGTTTTTTTTTTTTTGTTTTTTTTTTTTGTGTGGTGAAGTAGGTACGTGATCTTTGATTTATTTTCATGGCTTTTTATTTGGTTGTTTTGTATTTTGGACAAATAAAAAAAACATTTGCTTAAGTAGGCAAATTAAAATTTAAGTTATCATTTTTTTTTTACAAGTTAACATGTTCTTTTTTATTTTGCTGACCAACCAAAAATGTATTTCTTGCTGGGATGGTATTGAGATTTGGTGTTTTTCTTTAGTTGTGTAAGCTTAAAATTTGGAAGTCGTTTTTCTTATTACATGTTTTGAATACTTAAAAAAATTAAGTTCGGGATTTTGATCAAAAGAAAAAATTCCGACAGTCATATGCATTTGCCTATCTGTAATGCTAGGTGCTAGGTAGATACCTACTTTTAAAACAGCTGAATGAATTTCAAAACAAGAAGCATTTCTTTTCCAAATAGGTAATTATACCTTGCACATTATTCTTATTTACATTCCAGATTAGACCTGACTGTGACAAGACCGATAATGTCCTGATCTGAAGTCACTTTTTTTTATAATAATAATTTTAAATATGTATCTATATGCCTGTTAGACCTCAGGCCTTTTAAGTGCAATGCACGGCACTAGTTAAAGAAATAAAAAGAAAGATTTTGTGGGCACATTGGATTGAGAATAAGATGTTAATTATTTCATGAAATTCCAAGGGTGGCATCCAGTTGAAACTGTGGAATATAGAAAAAGAACAAAACAAAAGAAAAAATTGCCTGGGCAATTAATACATTCTCACCGTATAAGTCTCCAGGCCTGGACGGCATACTGCCAATTATGGTCCAGAAACTGCAAGAGATAGCAGTTCCCTGGCTGGAAACAATTTTTAAATGATGTTTATCTCTTAACTATGTTCCCGAGTCCTGGAGACATGTAAGAGTGGTTTTTATCCCGAAATTCGGTAGGCGGGGGCATGAATCTGCGAAGGATTTCCGTCCAATTAGTCTAACCTCTTTTGTGCTTAAAACCTTAGAGCGCATCCTCGACATCCATATTAGAGACATCATGGATAGATGTCCACTTGAAAACTCTCAACACGCATACCTTAAAGGCAAATCCACTGAAACGGCCCTGCATGAGGTAGTACGCACTATTGAGAAAACTATAAAGAATATACTCTTGCTACTTTCTTAGATGTTGAAGGGGCTTTCAACAACGTGCTTACTGAATCCATTCTAGAGTCTTTAGTTGATTTTGGTGTAGAAGACTACAAAAGGGAATGGATAATATCCATGCTCAGAGACATACGGATTCAAGCTACGTTAGGTAATACAAACTCGACCAAACATGTCAGTAGAGGTACACCCCAGGGTGGGGTTCTGTCCCCTCTTTTATGGCTTTTAGTCATGAATAAAATTCTTGTTAAGTTGGAAAGATGTGGAGTTAGGCGGTCGCATATGCTGATGATTTGGTGATATTAGTGTCAGGGAAGTTTACTCCTGTGCTAAGTGAGATCAAGGAAATGGCTTTAAGGAAGGTCAGCAACTGGGCCACGAGCTGTGGACTAGGAGTTAACCAAAGCAAAACTGAAGTGATGCTATTTACTAACAAGACTAAGATACACCCCTTCACTCCACCCCGACTCAACGGCCAAACACTCTCACTCTCCTCTAAAGCTAAATATTTAGGTGTTATTCTCGACCCCAAATTAAATTTGAAGTTGAACATTGAAGAAAGTGTCAAGAAGGCCTGTATAGCATTCTATGCCTGTAGTTAAACTTTTGGTAAAAAGTGGGGGCTTCAGTCGAAGATGATCCTGAGGACGTACACAGCCTTGGTACGACCGATCCTCACATACGGTTCGATTGTATGGTGGCCTGCACTTAACAAAAAATATAACATCAATAGACTTAGGAAGGTTCAAAGAACTGCTAGCATTGGCACAACAGGGCTATAAGATCCTGCCCGACTGATGCCTTGAGTGTTTTTCTGCACCTTCTACCACTTGATTTACAACGATATGGACGGGCTGAAGAGCTGGCCAGGCAAGGTTCAGCCCTTCATGGCTCACTTACGCAAAGAGTCAACATTCCGCTTGGAGTTATGAAGGGCAACATTCTCTCAATTTATCTTACTAAAGCAAACCGTAGGTTGAGCAGTTTATCAAACTGTATCATATCTAGGAAGATTTGGCCCACCTATGACAAGAACCGAACAATTGATCTAATACGCAGACCCAGGCAAGACAAAGCCAGGGTAGTTGCAACCTGTAGAGCACACTGGCCAATAGGAGAGCATGCAGCGAAGCTGGGCATACCTCACAATACTCACTGTCGGAGCTGTGATGACCAGCAGGAAAAGGAAACAGTAGTTCATTTCCTCTGCAAATGCCCTGCTCTGGCCAAAGCTAGAAAACAGTCACTCGGAAGAGCATTCTTTGACGACATTAACGAACTTTCTGAAATGAAGATCAAAGACTTGATTTCTTTTCTCAACGCGACGAAATGGCTCTAGAACAAATTTCAGCTACTTCTGCATTATACCTTCCGTCGATTCCCTATGATCACAAGATAGTGGACTAGGGTTCTAGTGGGGGTTTATGGTGCACAGCGGCCGGATGATCATCCAATCAGATCAGTGGACGCTCCAGTGCCAGCCATCGAACTGCCTAGTGGGCTATCTGTGGATGGTGCGGGTGCTGATCTGGTTGAGTGAGTGATCCACTTTCTGATGATTGTGCTTAAAGCTTCAACAAAATCCTATTCTAAACTAAATAAAAAGGGACGATATCCTGAGGATTTTCCCATATTTTCTCTCTTCAATTCCATCCACAGGTTCAAACGAGTTATGGTATCAAAACAGCGCACTTCAGCGCTAATTGGGCTATGGGCTAGACTGCCCGTGGCCGCCATTTCTACCTACTAGAAAAAGAATGCAACCTAGACTGAGGCTCGAATCCACACGTCCAGGTAAGCAGTCAAACACTATATCCACTGTGCCATTGCCCCCCGCATATGGTATAAGAGTCTTGAGCGAAATTTCGCTCTTCTAAGATTTTAATGAACGAAAAAGACATAATGAAATTTTTCGTTTATGATCTTGATGTTTCATTTTTGTATGGAATTTTTGTTTCTCATCAGCACTTTCTTGTGCCATCAACCATATGTCACATATCGAGTCTTTTCTCTGAGAACCACATGTTTTTTTACATTCATAGTAACTATACAATTTTGGCCAAACGAAATTATTGTGATCACCGATTGGAAGTTATCTCCATTGATGGTGATGACAATACCATGTCGGTTCATTTTTGAATAAGTACGGCACGAACATTGCGCCTGCCAACAAACCACATCAAAAAAACGTCGATAGAATTGAATTCGTCCAATCGATCAAATAAAGGTTGGTCCAACCATAATTCACGATATTAATTATTGTGAGGCACACCTTAACGTCAAGTTTTTTGCCCAACTTAATTTGACATTTATTTGTTTCAGTGTTTGACAAATTCAACCATGGAGAAGTACACAATTGAGTAGCGCGTTAAGATTGTTGAAGCCTTTTACGAAAATGGTCGTTCAAATCAAAATGCGTTTGGTGCACTACGTTATTTTTTCGGTAAGTATAATCGACGAAATGTGTCCTCAACCGATATAATTGTGCGCGAATTTCAGCAAACCGGGTCTGTAGGAAATGTGAAAACACATGCGAATGCTTGCCCAGTTCGTTCTGCTGTTTATGGGCTGGCGGCGCGCGTCATCGGGCCATAGGTACTTGTTCAAAAACAAGGTCGGCCAAGCAGTTCCCGTGAATTTTGTTCGCTATCGCGAGATGATAAGGGACTTCTTGTGGCCAGAAATTGAGGATTTGGACCTCGACGATATGTGCTGCCAACAGGATGGTGCCACTTGCCACACAGTTATCTCACGCCCGCCGTGGCAATGTTAATTGGCCGCCACGATCATGTGATTTGACACCGTTGGACTTCTGTCTTTGGGGATATTTAAAAGAAAAAATGTACGTTAATAACCCAAGAATAATTCAAGAGCTAAAGGATGCGATAAATCAGCACATTAACGACACTGAACTTCAATTATGTCTCAGCCATTGAAAATATGGACCATCAGAAAGGGGTAGCATTTATTTGAACCGTGGCCCCAGAAGTCCTCACTAAATCCATTTTATTTGACTTCTCCATCACTGAAATGTTATGTAGATTTGATAAATTGAAAAATAATAATTAAAAATTTAGTTAGTCTCTGAAGTGAGTGATGGACATATGAGTTTATTTACTGGTCAATCGTTGGATAATTAAATTTCATGGGGGCTTAAACTTTAATAAGAATTTTAAATCTTGTTGCGACTTTTTTCAATAAATATGTTCTTTTAAAACAAATTGAACAAATCAAATGACGATCCAACTTAAACGGGGATGAAAATCCGAAATTGTTCAATAAGCCTATGCAAATGCCATAAGCTATATTTTAAACCCATATTTAACAAAAGAACAATTCATTGCAATATTCTCATAAAAGTAAACGCTATATCTTATAAAAGAAATGATTTCCCGTTTTTTATGTCACTTTATATAAAATGCCAAAAAAAACAAACATTATCATAATAAGCACTTCCCGGGATAAGAATAACTTTATAGGTGTGAACATTATCATAACCATAAAATACAACGACACAAATCCATAAAATTCTAGCGTTGAATTCCGTAAAACTTAAATCACGTTGCGAAATAAAAAATACAAGCACATATAATAAAGAAAGAAAATTCATTTATCCTTTCATTTTGTGTGTTATAAACATTTCGTATCGTTTGTAAAATATAAAAAATGTTTCATTGAAAAACACCAGAATCATTTAGGCAGGCACCTACAACAACAAATAATAGTATTTTCACTTATTATACTTATACGATTTGAGAAGGTGTAGTCTAGGAACTTAATCTGTTCGAAAATGTATTGCAGCTTTATTTTGGAATGCAGAACTTCTCTTAATTAGCAAAATAAACGAATTTTATTTAACTTACTTTATTTTTCTTGATTGAATATATTGTTCAGTCAGCAATATGTATCTATACTTTATTTGCTTTGTTATATGGCTTGAACGTGTTGTTTTTTTTTAATTTTGTGCAGAAAACAACAATTTGCTTAGAACTACACAACAACTGATAAAATATATATATGTATACGTATAGTATATACATAACTTGGCAAATTAGCTTTGGACGTGACTTATGTACAAATATCACTGATACTAGAATGATTATTATTTCTCATTTATAGTCTAGCTTTTTTTTCATTTTTACTTGGGATATACCTACATACATATGTAGGAAAGGTACTATAAACATTGTATATGGTATGTTATGGATTCGTAAAAAAAATCGAACTCGAGATATTAATTTTCCTTAACATTACGATTATAGAGAAGGCGACAAAAGTGTGTCTCGCTATTCTATCTGTCTGTCCTCGCCCCTACAACCTAAACGGCTGGAGGGATTTTCTTCAAAATTGGTACATAGTATTTTTTGACTAATATGCCACAAATTTTTTTTTTTTATGATATAAAACTTCTAAAAAGTATAGACATTATTGTGAACCAAAATTAAAAAAAAAAACATTTTTGAAAAATAAAGAAAGAAAAATAAAACATTTTGTTTTGAAAACAAAATATTTTGAAAACGTTTTGGTAAATATTTTCAAAACTAGGTGTAAAAAAAATTCTTTATTACTTTGTGGAATACTTGAAAAAATCATGTTCCTAGATTCAAAAATAACAGTGCCTTCCATACAAATATTAAAGCGCGTTAGGAAAAAACGTATTTTTCGCGAAAACGGCTCAAAAATTTTGATAAAATGATGTGTGTTTACTATTTAAGGTATGGTCAATATTTTGATGAAAACAAATTTTACCAATAAAGGTTAATAACGGTACCTATCATAGAACCAATTTTTTTATTTTCAAATTTCTCGTTGTTAGCTGCACCGATTTCAACCAAAGGAGATCTCTTTCACAATTTAAATAATTTTGCATTTACAAATTTTCAAAGAAAAAATAATTTTTGGATTTAATAAAAAATATTGAATTTTTTTTCCTTTTTGAAAATTCAGTATCTTGAAAACGGGCAAGAGAATATTTTCTTTTATTTTATGTAAAAATGTATTTTATTAAATACTAAATGTTGGCATACCAGATTTTATTTTTAATATAAGCGAAAATTTTCATATATAAATAATTATTTAAATAAAAATTACGTTGAAAAAATATTAAATCTTTGCAGAAGGCACCATAAAAAAATGAAAAATATCAACTCAACCGTTTTCGAAAAAAAAAAAAAAACAAAAACCAAAAATATAATTGTAAAAAAAATAAAATAACTAAAAAAAGGCCTTTTCCCATAAGAAACATTTTAAGAAAATCATTGTAGCCATTTTTGAGAAATAAATATTTTCCTTTTTTGACTAAACAAAATCGTATGGCAGACACCGTTACTTTTGGTCCAAAAAACTCAAAAAAAAAGGTGTGGGCATATCACTCAATAATGGGCACGACTAGATCGCACAAACTTGCTCTCGTAGCTTACAACTTGAACGTAGCTTAAAATTGACAATTTGCATATGTAGCGGTATCCTTAAAAAAAAGTTTTCAAAACAATTTAAAATATAAATTGTTACTATAAATTTGATTTTTAAATAGCTAAAACAGGTAGAGCTAAAAAAAATATGCCATCTGATTTGTTTGATAAATATAAACTTTAAAAAAAAATTTAAAAATCGTTTTTTTTTTTAATTAATTTTGTATTGAAAATTAAAAAAAAAAATTGGTATGCCATCTTTTAGTATTTAATAAAATACAATTTTTCGCAAAATTTAAAAAAAAATCCAAAAATTATTTTTGCTAAAAAATTGTATATGCAAAATTGTTAAAATTGCAAGGGGTCTCTTACATACAAAGTTTGGTTAAAATCGATATTGCCGTTAACGAGAAATTTAAAAACCAAAAAATCGGTTCTATGACAGGTATCGTTAATAACCGTTATAAATTTTTTTTTACTACCAAAATATTTAAATCGTTAGAGCTGTTTTCGAAATAAAACAATTTTAGTTAATTGGTTGTATGGCAGGTACCGTTATTTTTTGAGCTAAAAAAAATTTCAATTTCCCCTCTAGGGAATCCCCTAAGAACCTTAAGTTCAAAGTTTGTAGAAAATCGCTTCAGCCGTTTAGGCTGCAGGCCGAGGTACAGACAGACAGACAGAATTGCGAGACCCACTTTTTTCGCGTTCTCTAATGTAATGTTAGGGAAAATTACTATCTCGAATTTTTTTTCCACGTATCCTTAACTACGTAGTATATCGTAAGTAAAAACCGTACGTACGAGTAGTAACCACATTTGTAGAAAATCTTAATTCGTTATGTTAGGGAAAAAAACTATTATGTATCTCGAGATCAATTTTTCTACGAATCCATAACTTGACATAATAGTACCTACATATGCATATACATACATATATCGCTAGTAAAAATAAAAAACATAATAATTTGGCTTCAATTTTATGGACATAAGTCTGTATCTCGTCTCTCGTGTAAAGAAGGTGTTAAAGTACAGGGCAATAGTTTTCAGTTGTTAAGCTATTGCACTTGCACTGCACAAGATACAGATGAATGTCCATCAAACAATCAACAAATATCGCTCATTAATACTTTTTATTTTTCATATGTTTAAGCGTTTAAGGGCAAACAGGTGTTACAAACTTGGGAAAGGGCTTAAGTACCTAATGGCCTAACTCCAAGAGCATTTGATTAAATTTTATGCCTTTAGAAGTAGATTGTAGGAAAAAACTGCATTATCAGATTTTTGCCAACAAAAATTCATTAATTGTAGATTACCGCTTAGACTTATTTAATAAAATTGCCTTACTCTTACGTTATTCCCTCATACTGCGTAAATGGTTCATCTATTCTTGTCCTAAATTTGCACTTTAGTAGTAACAAGATAGTTGCATACCAAAATGTTACAAAAATCAAATAAAATCTGAAAACATAATCCTGACACATTTGTACAAAATTTCACATTCCCATAACAATGCAATACAATAGGCGTGTTGAGGAAAGGGAGATATCGAAGGGCCTCAACAATCTCAGTTGCCTGAACAGGATTCCTCAGCAAAAATCTCAGTTTGGCTGTCAAAATACAGAGGAAAATATTTTTTGGATTCGCTTGTTTAGCTTTTCACGGAGCAAAATCTCCGATATCTCTGTTTCGTGAACGTGCCTAATAAATAAACTTTTTTAATAATGAAAACGAAGAAATTTAAATATTAGAATATTAAAATCACTTTTGTTTTAAGTGGAGCGAATGAATATAATAATTCAATTAAAAACTACAAGTAACTTCAACTCGAGAAATTATAATGTTTTGCCTAGATGTTATAGTGGACTCTTCAGCCAGTCTTTCATATCCTACTACGACACAAATTTTGGTCGATGTTAACCGACTCTTATAAAAATCACAGTGAATTTTATTATTCTAGGGGAATTTGTTTAAATTCGTGCCCATAGAAAATAATTACCCGTGGTTAGGTTTTATATAATGAAGAGCCCACTGCCATGTCTGGGCGAAACACGGTAATTTCTAGAGTTGAGGTCACTTGTACTTTACTTTTTAATTGAAATAAACTTTTTCGTCTTTAAAATCCTTAGCTGTATTTTAACCCTGAACCACAGAAACAAGTTCATGTATTTCATAATGCCAAGTTTGATGTCAATCTTAAGTTTTTATTTCCTTTTTCCACGTTGGGCGCCAATTTATTAAACTATTTTATTTGCAATACATTCAATACAATAAACACTAACAAAAAAACTTGACGTAATAAAACTCACCCATATTACAAAATATTGCATAGAAACCGCACATTCAAAACTAAAACTACTGATGGTACTAGGGGTCAATTCTCATTCTATGACGTTATGAAGTGATACATTCTTACACAACTTCCCACATAATTCAATTGAGTATGTTGTGTGAAAAGGGAGCTTTAATGCCAAAACTGCCCTACATGATGAATTTTTTATCGTAACTTAACTATTAACTGTGAAAAATTGTGAAGATCCCCTGGGCGAGATAGTGTGCCTTTGATGAAAGTGGTATAGCTAGCTATAGTAAAAATGCCGCCGATATGACTAGACTCAAGGGGTGGAATAACCAATAGATTTAATTAGACTGATTAATTGAAAGATACACAATTACTAGTGATTAGGGGCGTACTGGTAGGTAGATACTCATAGCAAAATAAAGATTGGGTGCTAAAAGTTACTGAGTAATTGCTCTAGTAGATCAATCGATTGGTTTCATGTATAATAAAAATCAAGGTTCTAGTTAAACTTATAATTTGAATGAAGGTCCAACAATGTAATTCTTAGAAGTTTGAATTATAAGCACCAACAAACAAATTGAACTCGTATTAAAATCAACAAAGATGCAAATTTTAGTCACTGTTTGAATCTTATAAAAAAAGAACATAGCGAAAGAAGAATTTTATCTTCAGCAAATCCAACATTGCAGATTTTTTTTTTCTGCATGTCTTGAGAGGTTTCAATTTTGTTGTATTCAATTCCATTTTTTTCTGAACTTTTAACTTCTAATTATTTGAGCAAAATACATTTTTAATACCAAATGAATTCATTTGGCCTCACGCTTATAATCACAAAGAGTTTTTTTTCTTAAGGTTTATTTAATATTAAAATAAAAAGTCTTAAAATATTCAAAATTTCATCACACACATTATTGAAATAATTAAAATAAAATCTATGAAACAATAAAATGAGCCTCCACTTTTCGGCTAATGTTTACATCACAATAAAAAAAACACACTTTAATAATTATATTTTTGTGTTTTCTATCGAATAAAAAAAACTTAATTTTATCATCTAAAAAATAATCAGACGGACAAAAGTGTTTTCCCAATGAAATTCGATTTCTACGAAATAATGTTTACAAGTGTTCGCAATTTGTGTTAACAACTTGAAATACAAATATATAATAATTATTAAATCAACATTTGGTATCTTTAAGATAGAATGTGGCAAAAATCACATATGATTGATAAAAAAAATAATCTTAAAATATCTGTCGATACTTTTTATTTTTCACTTTTACTAAAATCTTTGGAATGACTAATGATATTGAATGATGTTGATCGATGAATTATGTAGTCAGTTCTTTAGAGGTTTCAATTAAATTTATAGTATTGCCAATTTGTTGATGGTATATCTTCTTTTTTAAAACTATTAGAATAGATAAATATTTTTTTGACATTGAAAATAAATCGCAGAACATGAAAAGAAATATTTTTTGTTTATTATATTAGATTTTTCTTGAGATTTTGTTTTGTAATAAATAAATAAATAGATTTTTTATGACAATTTACTAGCCAAAAAATAAAAAGGAATATTTGATTTATATGCGTACATCAACTGTTTAAAAAAATCAAACGAAAATGATAAATAAAATTAATTTAGCACAAGGAAATATTAAGTGATAATTATTTAGCTGTATGAGTCAAATTTAGTAATTAGATGAACAATTAGTATCTACTACCTATTATATTACGTTCTTTAATAAATATAATCATTTATATATACCTAAATGTAGGAATAGATGTTTAGCTGTTCCCTATACAGCGAAAATTACTTGCTTACGGATTAGAGAATGTTTTATATTCAATTATTCAATACACACAATTTAGTTATAGTTAGGGCGTTAAGGCCATATTTTAGGTCAAACCTTGCACTTCATTCTGACGGGATGAGCTTTGGTACTCTAATAGTCCACATCCTATGTTTACTTTTAAGAAGTGTTTCCACGGTGGCAACACTGGCAGACCGGAGATATAAGGGTTGCCTTCTGACCATGTTTTAACACGAAATTTCACATAAATTAGCCCATAAATCTGGAACCAGACATCGGTTGATATTGTGAAATGTCTCGTTGGATTAAGAATACTTGAAGCCATAGGGATATGTTAATTTTTTTAATCGTCTTGGTATAATCTAAGCATATGGTACATGACCTTAGGGTAATTTTTAATGCCCAATCTTATGCAATCAAAATAATTTCAATATAATTTCCCTAGAAAAAGTTATAACCTTTTTATAAAATGATGACTAAATTTTCAGTGAAACGAACATAATATTACCAAATTTCAATGGTATGGTGATGAAACTTGGCACACATGTCTCATTTCTCTGAAGAAATAAGAAGCAAGAGCGCATAAAAATATCAGGAGCTAAAGGGTGTTTTTTTTTAGTGAAACAGAAAAATGTAAAACTATGTCCCGTAAACCTCTTTTGATTCCTTATTCTTATGGTAAATGTATTTAACGTTTTCACCCCAACTTTTATGACGGTAGAAATTTTTTCATTTTTTTTTTCAAAATGTTGGGTGGGTTGGGGTTAAATTGTGCCAGGCTCAAAATTCTCTTTTTCAAAATTCTTCTTTCAAAATACTGCTGTACAAAATTCTGCTTTCCGAAATTCTATTTCAAATAATTTTGCGAATAATAAAATAAGATTTTAAAAATGTCGAAAAGAACAAGTAGCTCTAGATCCTGACAAAAATGTTTATGACAATTGAGAATTTTATTTTTCTACATTTGTATTATGTAATCATCAGTGTTTTGTTAAAAACAACTTAAAAAAAAATGGGCACGACTGGATCGCCAAACTTGCTCTCGTAGCTAACAACTTGAACGCAGCTAAAAATTGACAATGTGAATATTTAGTGGTTCTATAACATTATGATATTATTAAAAAAGGTTTAACAACAATTTAAAATATAAATTATTACTAAAAGCTTCTATAAATTTGTTTTTTAATAGCTAAAATAAAAAGAGCTAAAAAAAAAGTATGCCATCTGATTTATTTGATAAATATGAACTTATGAAAAAAAATTCAAAAATCGTTAGAGCGGTTTTCTTAAAAATTCCCATTTACAATTGTCCAAACAAAAATTGGTGAAAGGCCAGGTCATGGCCTATCAGAATTTGGTAACTTTTCCATACCGAATCATAGCAGTTCTCGAGTAACGGCTATTTTTTGAAATTTGAAAAAAAAAACTTACTTTCAGCCATTGTTTTGCTCACCCTTTCCATAATTGATTTTTGTTTTATACACATTTTACATTAAAACATTGACTTATAGTTTCACTAACTTTACTGAGTAAAATATTTTTATTGGCATCACAATTTGCCTACAAATTATTAGTTAATATTCAACTTTGCCAACATTCATTTTTGACCTCAATCTTCTGAAGAGCCCCCTGAACAAACTTCGTATGGCTCAATAAAGGTTTTTATATTTCAAAAATTGTTTATTTTTCTGTTGTTTTAAAAAAGGTATACAACTTGCCAAAGCTATGTTTAAATAGACAGTCATAACCGTTTGAACCCAATCAAACAAAATCAAACGAAGATAAAACATTTTTGTTCAAATATTTCGATAAAATTAGAATTTCACTTCAAATATAACTCCGGAACAGCTGAATTTTGGTGGAGAGTTTCGTTTTGATGTCTTACGCATTTCTTAAATAAATAGCTTAAATTTGGATAAGGACTTTCGATTTTCTATGGTGAAAGCGTATAAATCCAGTATTTTTGAAAATTTTTTTCGAAAACCATCAGGTTTTTTAAGAAGAGTCTTTGGAAAACTTGTAGGAAAAGTTACCAAATTCTGATAAGCCATCACCTGGCCTTTCACCAGTTTCAGTTTGGACCATTGTTAATGGGACACCCTGTATAAAAATTCTTGAACAATTTTAAAAATAAAATTTGATATGCCAACTTAAAGAATTTAATAAACTACAATTTTACAAAATTAAAAAAATATTCATTTAACGGTTTTCAAGATATTGAATTTTCAAAAAAAAATTCAATATTTTTTTAAAAATTAATGCTAAATTGTTAAAATTGTAAAGGAACACTTACATAAAAAATTTGGTTAAAATCGGTGTAGCCGTTAACGAGAAATTTGAAAACCAAAAAATCGGTTTTATGACAGGTACCGTTAATACCTACAAAAATATTATTTTTGTACCAACATATTTACTTTAGTAATTATAGTAGCTCGTAATTTGTTTTTAAAAATCGTTAGAGCCATTTTTGTAATCAATCAATTTTTCTATATTGGTTGTATGGCAGGTACCGTTATTTTTTGAGATAAAAAATAAATTCAATTTCCCCTCTAGAGAATCCCATAAGAACCTTAAGTCCAAAGGTTGAAGAAAATCGCATCAGCCGTTTAGGCTGCAGGTCGAGGTACAGACTGACAGAAGGAAGGACGGAAAGACGGACAGACGGACAGATTGACAGACAGACAGACCCACAGATAGACAGAATTGCGAGACCCAATTTTTTCGCTTTCTCTATGATCGTAATGTTAGGAAAATTATTATCTCGAACATTTTTTTTAGCACGAATCCTAAACTTGCCCTATACTACGTATGTATGTATATTGCAAGTAAAAATCGCACAAGCCGCCATCAGAACTGGCGGAAACCCGAACAAATCTTATTTGTGACCCGTTTGTTGAATGGAATCGTTAATATTTAAATCCAACATTATGATGTGCCTATGTCCTTTTTTTTTTCCTCTATACGTATACATAAATAACCACGTAATTTCTTATTTTGCTCATAAACTGACTGCATCATAAGAATTTATGTGAAGGTTAACGTTGAGCAAATTTTAAAAATAAACCTTTATATTGAACTTAAATTATTTAAGTTTAGTTTCAACAATTCTAAAATAAATATGACGCAGGTATGTAGGTGGTACCTAACTATGTACATAAATTAAAGGTATTTCATCATTTCATTCATAACGGAATTTAATTTTCTCAAAGCTACACAAAAAACAAACAAACTTTGAACTACTGCCCACGAGCTTTTAAAGGTCCTGCTTTTAAAGGTTATTATCAAAAAAAATAAAAGCTCTTGCACATTCTAACGTCAAACGCTATTCTCTTTGAATTAAAAACCTACCCTAAAACCCAGAAAATTCTTATAAAAAAAAACAAACAAACGAGGATGGCAACGGTAAAGCAATTCATTATTGGTGAATATGTCAATTAATACCTAAAAACCTGTAGGATTTATCCAGAGGATAGGAACCTGCATTACCCGCTTAAGGTACTATCATATTTATATTTGAAACAGAAAGAACTTTAATTACATTTATAAAAATAATAACCAATATAAAGTGACAGAAGAACATAAGTATAATATATGTACACAGAGAGTGAATATGGCAGCTATCTTAATTTCGATTGTGCGCAATGTCCCGTAAAATATAACAGTCCTAGTATAGGAACTTATATCTACAGCAACTGACATTTGTCATTAAAAAGGTTCCAACGCCTAACACCACCCACATCAGCGCTCTAAATAACAACTATTCGACTCGAATCCAAGATAATGGACACTCGTGGGAAGGACAAAGATACAAACTGTGGCTATAGGTACCTAAAAAACAATAATTAAAATTGTATTTATGATAAATTTGAAATAACTTATTTAACTGACAGTTCATTTAATAATTTAATTTACATACATACGTTCAAAATTTTAAGTAATTTTAATAAAGAACTCAAACTTACCTTTAAATTTCCTTAGGTCACATTGGGCTCTGTTTACACAGCTGTATAAGACGATTTTTTTCTTCTACACAAATAACTACAAACTAGGTACAAATCACTTGTTTCTACAGAGAAATTTATTGCATCTTCAACTCAAACAATTTGTTAGAAGTTGTTTTTTTTTTGTAATCTAAATAACACTGCACTGCATCTGACCGACCCCGACTGGGCTAAATCGATTAAAATTGCACAGCGGCGAACTAGTGGGGAAAAAATAAACTTTATTTTTTTTTTTAATAGAATAACAAACGGAACTTTTCAACGTTAATGAGATTAAGAAATGGATTTTTATCGCGCGCACGAGGGGCTGTATTTTTTGCACTCCCACACAAAATACCTAAATCAAATCAATCAAATTTACGTATAGTTCATACACAGGTATACATTATGTGGATTTAAACGAATATTAGTTCTGGTTAATTATTTGATCTGAATAACAACTACATAGAAATAATAATCCGCGCGTCGTCAGATAATATTTTAATCAGAAACGAACAAAAATATACACAAAAAAATAAATAGATAACAACAATCGTTTACGTGAAGGCCGTTCTTTACGAAAATAAAGCACACTGAATTGAAGCAGAGGCAGAGAGAAAGAGAGCTGTATTAAAGTGTGGAGAATGCGTGCTAGTTGTTTAAGCTGACAGTTGACAGTTTCATCCCGGCCGATTCCAAAACAACAACTAACCACTCAACTGACAGCCAGTGACAGTGGAAAATCGAAACTAGTCTTTACTTCACAAAAAAACACAACATAAACGTCTTAATGATAACAGAGAATGAGACACAGAAGAGGAAACCAATATAAAAATTCTTCTAGTCAATCCGACACCGCGATTTCCAGCATTGGGACACCTACGAGTTTATAGATACACAAACTTGCTCTACACAAGCTATGGGAAAACTCAGATTAATGGAACAAGGATGAGGAACAAACAATAGCAAACCAGACTCTTTGATTTCGAGTATCTATAGTGTGGGTTCGAACATTCAGATTATACCTACTTCGACAGATTAAATATTTTTCTTTATTTTTATTTGCATACCAATAAACTATTCAATCCGTGAGATACTTTTTTACGGGAAAAATCTATCGAACGAAAAACAAAATATTCAAAAGTATACGACACACATAAAATGGGAAAACCATCGACGACGGTGAAGATGACTGCGACTACGACAACGACAACAACGACGACGAGCAAAGCTACACACTTTTGAGTAGTAGCAAGTTCCGATATCAACTGTTTGCGGCCAAAAGCGCACAGAATGTGTGTATCTTCTCGACGATTCACTTTTCACTTTGACTGTTGTTTGTAGTTTTTGTTATTGTTGGTGTTTTTTTTTTTTTTTTTTTTTTCATTTTCATTCTTGTTGTTGTTTTCGTTCACCGAAGCGAATTATTATTCTTTTGTCGTCAGTGTTGTCGATGTTTGTTGACGATTTTCGTATTTTTGTTAACTTTTATTTTTTTTTTTAAGTAACAAAAAACGATGACGACAATTTCTAATTAAAATATTGAAGATTTAAATTTTTTGTTTGTTGTATAACTATACATTCTCGTAGATTGACACAGATACACAAAAAAGCTATTCTCTCTCGTTGAAAGTATGGTGGAAGAAGAGGCAAACAAAAACAGAGAGCCAGATTCACTCTGGGACTGGGTCGTAAAATGCAAATGGCATGGTTTGGTTGGGTTGGATTGGAAAGCAGACAGAGAGAAAAACAACGACAATCACGGTTGCCACTCACAATACACTTTTTTTGTGGTACAAATTAGTTCCTGAATTTTTTAAAACAGAATTTTGTAAACCAGAATATTAAAATTAATTTAAATGTTCAAAAAAAAGAAGCAAAATTCCAAAAAAGAAATGATAAAGTACGTATACGCCCAGTTGTACCATTATTTTGAATTTTATTTTACGATAAATGGGCGTCTTGTAACGGTTGAAGGGACTATGGAATTTCAGCATACCTGAGTATTATTTTGGAAGACAGACTTTTACACCTTACTGTATTTTCAAAAACTGAGTTTCGGTCAGAATGTTGAAACCCAGAATTTGACACGCTTCTGTTGTTGACACTTCTGAGAATTTTGATCTTAAAATAATGGTATCTTCTCGTATTCTTGTACCCGTCAAAAAAAAAACTTATTTTTTGAAAGAAGCATACAGTTAGGATTATATTTAGTTTATTTAAATAAGAATTTTCTTAAGTTATTTCAGATATGTCAATTCATAACAGTATACTATGGCCCTCCCCCAGTCCCCATAGCTTTTTTCAACCTTCTCGAAGTAAGTTGATGCACAATTTTAGTGACGTTAAACTTCAATAAAACGACATGTCTGAACTCTTGTCTTACTTTTAAAGAAACCGAATTTGATCTCGTTCTTTAACGTAACTAGAAATTGAAAATATATGTACATACAATTTTACACATATAATTATTGGTGCGAAAATATTTGAATAAATAAATCTTTAAAAAAAATTAAAAAAATATTTTAAATTAAATTTTAAAAAATTTAATATAAAATATTTTAAAATACAAATTATTAGTATTAATTTATTTAAATAGCTAAAAGAACGTTTAAAATAGCTCCACCTCAAAATAAAGTATGCCATATCATATTTAATTAATAAATATTAATTTAAGAAAAAAAGTATTTAAAAATCATTAACGCGTTATTTTTACACTTGATTTTTTGTTTATGATGTTACATATATATTTTTTGATCACTTAAAAAAAATATTATGCCAGCTTAGTAATATTCAATTCTAAACTTAATTGAAAAAAAAAATATTAACCCATTTTAAAGATATTGGGCATATTCATAAAGATTTTTTTGGTTTTATTTAAATTAACTGGAGCTTTAGAAAAAAAGGCTGTCAATCAGTTGTTGTACCTATACACCGCCAGACGGCAATAAATTAAATGTTGTCGACAAAAGGTCAATATTTAACAATTATTTTAATTTTAATTAAAACCTATAAAAACAAATAAACAAATAAAACAAAAATTAACCTATAATTATAATTCTTTTAATTTGTTTAAATAAATATTTTTCATATTTTTTTTCTTCTCTTAAAATTGCTACAAGAGTCACTAAAAAAAAAAATGTATAATGATACTTTACGATAGTTAAAGGTTCCAAATATGTGTACACAAATTAGCGGCAGGTTAAATGTCTAACTTTGCCCACTGCATTGACGCAAACATTTTGCGATGCACTTAATTAATATTAACTCTCATGCTTAACCTATCAGGCCAATTTGAATCGGGTTTCGATATTTCATTTTGTAATTCCCTAGTGTACTTGAGTCCACATTTATAGTACAACTGGATCATTTTTCATCTGTCAGATTACCGCATCGAATCAACTCTGTTTTTTACAGATTTTTTCCTAATTAAATGCTATATAGCACCTAAAATATAATATCAGAAAGTTTTATATAAATGTCATCCTGTGGAAAATTTTATAACAAACAAATATGGTTTTAAAGTTTTTTTTCCTAAGGTGCATATTTCCAAAGTTATACAGGAAAATAACAGAAAACAGGGAGTGAATTATGCACTTTCTTGTACGTGTTGAATTTGCCTGCAAATAGCCTGCCTTTTTGAGTGGGAGCAACCTCATATTCTCGTTTTTTATATTATTCTGATCGAATCCCACAAAAATCTAAGACACAACATGTTACATCTATCATTCTATGCCAAAATCGTATTTGCCTAGACTAACTATAAGGCAAAATAGCCATTGAATAAAATCCGCAAGGATTGACTGTTTGATGCGGTTTATGGGATGATGGGGGCGGGGTTGGCATCATTGCACCTTATTTTTTGATTTTTCGAAATAAGGAAGGAGACATCGTTAGCGTCAATGGGGTCAAACCAGAAAACCAGAAACAATTTTTTATCTTACATCAATATAAGGTGTGTTTTGTTTGTCCTGATGTCAAGACTATATAATCTTAAAAAATATTTTAATATAACCTACAAAACAACAACATTTTATGCTGAATAAAAAAATTCTATTGAGTCTAATGAAAAATAAAACATAATGCTATAACATCGAGGCTATCGTAAGCCAGATTGAATATCCAGTCTTACGATAGCCTCGTTACTATGGAATTTTTATTTATTTTTAAATAAAATATTTTGTTTTCACACTAAACTGTTGTTGTTTTGTAGTTTATATTAAAATATTTTTTAAGACTGTATAGTCTTGGCTTTAAGTTGAAACAAAACACGCCTATTGTTTTATTTTGTTTTTATTTAAACTTCGTATCCCATCATTTTTATCTGGACACCCTTAATTATGTATGGGCTGGATTATGCATTGTTTAATTATTATTAATAGCATTACCTAAACTTATTTATTTGACTGCTTAAATTCCTTTGATTAAGTATTTTGGTTTAATTTCTTGAAAAAATATGACATTTTAAAAATTGTCGAAGCGGTTTAAAAAAAAAAAATATTTGTTTTTAATATTGAAAACATTTTTAGGCAAAACAAAAATTGGATCGTCAATTTAAAGTAATTATTAATATGTTTAAGAAATTTTATTTCAAAAAATTGCACTGACCCGTTTTTAAAAAATCGAATTTTGAAAAAAAAAAAATAAAAACCGTAAAATATATTTATGTTTTTAAAAAAGTTGATAATAAACGGTTGTTTAGAAAATACTGTTTATAAGAATGCAGAATAAAAGAGATTTTTTTATTTAAAAATAGAATTTTTTTATAGAAATCGTTGAAGCCCTTGTCGAAAAAAGAAGATTTTTCCAGGCGGGTTGTTAACATTTGCATGTTAGATAACGTGCTTTTTGGTTTTGGGATAATATTTTGGTTTTAATTATTCTAGAAAGTGTTAAAATATCACATTATAGCAGTTTTAAGAAAATTGACCAAGTCGCTTTCGAAATATTGAAATTAAAAAAAAAATATATACATATATGTTTTTTTATTATTAAAAAAAAAGTTATTTTTTAACATTTTTGGCATTAGGGCATTTAGACTTTTTAAAAGTTCTCCAGAAAAAAAAAACAGAGAGAACTAAGGCATTTTCGAGAAAATTGTGCCAAAAATAACGGTTTTTCAAAAAAAAAAAAAAAAATGCTTTGACCCACCCTGATGTGCCAAATGGAAATTTTATGTTAATTATTTTTTAAAATGTTCTTAAAAAATAAAAAATGTTCTTTCTTAATTTAAAAGTAACATATGGCCATAATAGCCATATGAAACTTAGTAAAAGCGTCAAATAGCAAAATGTTGGAATATGGGCATTTGACGCTTTCACAATGTGTCACATGGCCAATTGTCAAGGCACAAAAAAATATCTTTTTTTTTTTCCAAAATTTTAACTTGTACTGGAACATTATGTGATTTTTGTAAGTCATATTCGAACCTATAAATGTATGAAGCATAACTTTATTTTAATAATTTATTATATGTAAAATAAGATCTTCTGAAAATAATGGTACATTTAGTCTACACAATGAAATTTTGAATGAATGCTTAATTTTTCATGGAAGCCAAGAACCAGAAGAGACCGTAAAACGAATTGCCTAAAAGGGTGTTATATTAGTGGGAGAGGCAAATTGATGAGCATTTACTATTATAAAACTCATGCGAAAATTCTTAAAATCATGAAATTTTCCAAAAAAAATATTATATTTGGCATGACAATAAAGTTTTAAAAGATAATATTAAATTTGAGTTTTGAGCCAGAGAATCAGCCTTATCGCCAATTCAAGGGGAGATTTCTCCCTCGGATTTAGTCTATTTCAAAGAAGTCAAAAACCTATTTTCGCTTAATAAAAGTGATTTTTTTCCAGGAAAATGTCATCAATATCCCCGCCAGAAATAGGTTTACCTTTTACTTTTTCGAAAATGGTTAACAATTGGTAAATATCACACTTGGGAAAAAATCCGGGGGAGAAAATCCGAGAGAAATTTTGTTCCCGATAAGGCTGAATATTTTTTTTGTTGGTAATGTTTAACCAGTCGTAGTTATATTTTCTATACAAAAAACGACGGAAGAAAAATGGTACAATGGGGCGTATACGCACTTTTTTATTTTATTAACACACAAACTATGTTCCCTAAATTTTAAATTCCAACCATACTTTCATGCCTATTTTCCTTATAGTTGAATTTTCTCCTTATTTAATGTCATTTGAAAGTTAAAACACCCACACCCCAGAGTACCTTTACATATCACAATAACAAAAAACATACAAGAAGTGGTAACCTTTCTGAGAATGTAGATTTTAGTAAGAAGAGCCAATACAAACAAAAGTTGTATACATTTTTCTGGTAGAAAGTATCATCTACAAAGATACTTTTTCTTCGATCTAATGTGCCAAATGACACTACTTATCGAACAGCTGATGACGGTTGTTTATAACTGAGGATCTGTTGTTCTCAAACCTGAAAAAAGAGAAAATATTATCTTCTTCCATCATAGAAGAAAAACTATAAGCAAACTCAACAACAAACACACAACAATGACGTTGCCATTTGAATTTGCTTATATTTATGACATTTCGCTGCTGCCTCATTGTTTTTTTTTTTTTCGTTTTTTGTAGGTATTCTATTGGTGTGAATGCAGTTTTTCTTTTTTGCTCTTGAGGTTTTGCCTCTGAGGTTTTGATGATAAGTGTAGATGTACCGCAATAATAACCTACAAAACTCAAGAACCAGTTTTTACACACAAAACAAGAAAAAAGAAAACAAAAGCTATAAAAAGAGGAGACTCCCGATGAAAGACAAATCGAAGCCCCGGCCGGTCAGGGAAATTGAAGCCACTGACCAAATTATGCATGCAAACAACATACATCCATATAGATACTCTTGAACACTTGAACTATCGTATTTTGTATAGTACGAGTCGAGTAGAATGTATATTTTTTAGGTCACGTGGAGCACGTGTGTGTTTGTTGTTTTAAGAATGTTTTGAAAGGCGTGAGCGGAGGAGTCAAGTACTAACAAAATTTGTCTGATAGTAGCTAGAAGTACAACTTGTGTTGAGTGTTTGGGGAAAATAAAATACCTATGTGCCTATAATTGGGTGGCCATCAACAACTGATGAAACGACACAATATGCTTGAACTGAAGTGTTGATTGTCATGGATCTTTTAAAGATGGGAGATGAAAGGCGGGAAATTATCTGTGTCGAATAATCGTGTCTTTTGCAATAACAAAAATTGGGTGGAGCAACAGCTCGTGAAGAACCAGGGCCTAATGACTAACAACTCGCAACCATTACTGTGTGCGCGTGTCGACAGGAATGGAAGGGACCTTCAATTTTATGCGGAATCCGAACAGCTGGACGAGAAGCACTTATTCATGACAAGTGAGTGATACTCTTGGAGAATTTGTCAACTCCTCGCAAGAGGCAGTAGCCCTGAAAAAACGTTTTAGGTTTTAAGTGGACGAAGCTGAGAAGTGAACCCAGACCTCCAGCGTGATAGTCCAACGCACTAACCACTACTCTTATATGGGCTACTACTACTGTCTATTGCAATGCGAGTATTAATTTAATGCACGATTAATTAAACTAAGGATGATTTGTTGATGGTTAAAAATTGTCTGTTAAAGTAAATTAAATTTGTCAGAAAAAGTAGCTAGCTATCAATTATTGATAGGTTTAAAAGTTGCTTAATAGAACAGATTTTTTACTAATGGTAGTGGCCGAAATTCAATTTTAACAAAAATCAAAACCATCTTGTTATACACTATAAATTCTTGACTCTAGAGAAGCACATTATAACCCGGAACAAAGTTCGGTGACTATTATTTTTTCTGGATAACGATAAATTAATATCATTTTTTTTTACAAAATATTTAAAACAGTATCTAATGTGCGTTGTTTTTTTTTAAATGTCGGACTTTTAAACCTACCCGTTAACAAGATAAGATTAAAAACCTCAAAATATTCAAATTACCGTTTCCTTCCTTTGCGGCTACAAACTGTCATGTTTTTTTTTTTTTTTTGTAATCTTCTGCTTTTTATAGACCTCACGAAGTGTACCACAAAATTGATTTTTGCCGTTTTATTAAGTCTTTGATTTATCTTAAATATAAATCTTATACACTTGTTTATGTTTGTGTCAGCCCTAGGCTAAAATATTAGCCAAAATGTAATACTCGGTGTTAGCCAACACAAGTGGTTGTTGTTCTTTCAAAACCTTCAATGTAAATATGACGGAGCGAAAGCTATGCAGCTTAACTGCAAGTGTTATCACGAGAAAACACCTTTAAAACATTATCTTACAATTAATAATTTTACATCATTATGTTAAAAGTTCAGCAAATAAAATACCAATAAAATACTGTAACAGTTATCCTTTTAACTACAGTGGATTTTTGGACGCTCTTCATAATAAACTCTAAATTATATAAGTATCTGTATATATTTCTATGCAAATGATGTCACGATTTAGCTTTCCGGTATAACGCATGCATAAAGAAATTGACACAAAAACTCTCAGAAGTTTGTATCTTTTATTAACATTTCTTTTTTGCTGTCATGTTCTTGTTCAGACGGCTTCAGGAAATTTAGTTGAAATTGAAATCCCGAAATGGAGAAAAATTAATTTCCAAAGCTTTTTTTATGATATTATGTACCTTACACTATTTTTAATCTCAAATGGTTAACCCACTCATAAAATAATTTCAAGAGTGTCAAGTAAGCAAAACGAAATTCACAAATCAAAAAATGGTCAATTGGATAATTTGCCGTTAATCAGTTGTGACAACTTCGAATTTTTCGTTCAATGTTTTCTATATGTATTTTTGCTATTTTGCTATTTTGATGTCAATTTGGCAAACACCTCAAAACGAGGTTAAAACTTTTAATATTGAACAGTTAACTGCTTAATAATTAATATAACATAGCACGACAAAATTGAAAATATAACAACAAATTAAGGCCTAATCAAAGACAAATTATTAAGCAATTAACTATTAGATTAGTATTAGCAAAATTGACATCGAAATAGCAAAACATAAAAAAAAACATAGAAAACATAGCACGATGAAATTGAAAATGTCACAACTAATGAAGGACTAATCAACGACAAATGATTAAGAAACTATTTAATATAATAATTTTAAACTCCATTTTGAGGTGATGTTGCTTTGCTAACTTGACATAAAAATAGCAAAACAGCAATAAACATAGAAATCATTGAACGAAAAATTCGAAATTGTCACAACTAATTAACAACTAAAGGCTTAACTACATAGACCAACTTTTGTATAAAAGTATAAAATTAAAATGTTCGCAAAGGAAACCTGCTTGCAAAAAAACATACAAAAATTATTCTGACAGATAAATTATTAAGTCACCATACAAAATTTTCAATCGTTTTTTTGCAACCAGGTGTCTTCAGCATAGATATTTATTTCTCACTTTTGTACTTTTGTACAAAAGTAGGTCTATGTAGTTAAGCCTTAATCCCTTTATTAACGACACAAATCAAATTGACCACTTTTCGATTCGTGAATGTTGTTTTACTAACTTGACACTCATAATAATTTCAGTTTAAAGTAAAGGAAAGTCTATGCTTAATACTTACTATAAGTTTGTCTTTTAATTGTTTATTACAAAAAATTACAACAAATTGAGATAAAAAATAAACATGAATGAGAGATTAATTCTTTTTCCATATGGATTTATAGCTAAAAATGTTTACAAGTTTTAGTTGTTTATTTACATTTTTGTATAGAATTTGAATGATTTTTTTTTTTGTAAAATCTCTTTGACCTTAGAGCTAAAAATCCCGAAAAAGTTTAAACCAAAAGTGAATTTGCTTATGTGTTTAACCTCAAGCTATGGACAGGTGAACACTTAGACTGACTGATAGACGCAGAGTGATGCACTTTTTATGGGAGAGCGGACAAAATAAAAATTAAATTAAAACAAAAATAAGGAAAAAAGTAGTGTCATAATTGATACAAATTCTGGTGGTGGTAAGCTAAGTTTTTCCCACGCCCACTTTTAAGGCGTCTTTTATTTTTTTATTTTTTTTTTGTTCTTAACGTTTGACTCACAGTTTTAATATGATATATACATATGAACCACTTTGCCGATTTTGATACAATTTTCAGGCCAAACAAAAAAACACAAGAATTCACATAACGACGATATGAATTTTAAGAATGGATACAGATAAAAAAATTCAATTGACAGTTTTCTTAAAGCACAACAAATTATTATGCATGACTGGATCGCTATAACTTGAAAATGTTACCTTATTGGTTCAATAATATTATAATATCGTTAAAAAAAAACAAGTTTAGATATAAATTATCATAGATGAAAAACAATTTTAAAAAACTTTGTCTAAAATAAAATGTATTACTTTTTTTCAACTTTTGGTGATTTTTTGAAATAATGATATCATACAAATTATTACAAATAATGCGATCTTATAAAAAATTAAATAATATTACAATGTCTTAGTATAATTTTTTTCGATAAAAATTTCCGTTTAAAAAATGTATGCAAAAAACCTGTATTTTCGACATACGACGCTATTAAAATAATATTATTTTTGTCGAAAATATTATGGTCTTCAAAATGAATGCAAATGTTTTTGCACAACTTCGCCATTTAAGAGTAAAACGCAAATAACTAGAAATTTAGATTTTTTGTTTAACTTTTAAAATAATTATATCTTTAAAACGGTTGTTTAGAAAAAAAAAACTCATAATTTTTTTTCCATAAGGGGTCACATGATGTACAATATTAAGGATCTTTTGAAATTTCGATATCTTATCATCGGTGAGTCGAATTCGTAGGAAAAAATTGTTTGAAGTTTTTTCTTGCAGATGGAAAGAATTACAAGTTTTTTTTATGAATACTTTTCGATAGCCGTTTCAGAGTTATTTGTGAAAAAAACTGATATTTTTGGCATTCAAACTTGAATAGCTATTGACGCGCCATGATCTGGTAATGCAAAACAGTACAAAATTAAAGATAAAAGCGTTTAAAAATCTTCACTTGTTTTTTTTTTTTTTTTTGGTAGAAAAAATAAAATTTGACTGGGCTAATATGACAGATACCATTACTTTGGAGCTAAATAAATTTCAATTTCACCTCAAGGGAATCCCCTTGAAATCTTAACTCCAAAGCTTTAAAGATTCAAGAAAATTGCTTTAGATTAGATTGTTCAATCATAAGTTAAACTATCAGCGTATTCAATACTATGGCAACAGGAACAAATTTTTATTTTATTCGAAGAATAAGTTTTATCTGTGGTTTAACTGAATGACTATTGAAAAATTGGACCTTAGTGGTTTATTTTTATTGATACATGAAGTCAAACAAAAAAAAATTTTTTTTTTTTTGAGAAAATCGAAAATCGCATAAAATAGTTTTATTATGCCGTTCTTTATTGGACGTCAGAAAGCGTCCAGAAGGCGTCCGAAAGCCTTCTCAAACCTCCACTCAACAAAATGATAAAAGACGCAAAATCCATCATCGATATGTTACATAATGTTTTTAATGTGAATAAATATCATTTAAGAGAATCAAATCCACAAGTACCGCTCATGTACGGATTACCTTAAATCCATAAACCCGGTGAAAAGATGAGACAAATTGTTTCATGTGTTAATCATCGTTTTGTGAAAAAGTATGGCAGATTTAATGGATTTTCAGTAGAGAATTCTTTTGATTTCATTGAAAGAGTTAAAGACATAGACATTGCTGATGATAAAGTAATGATTTCGTTTGACGTCACCGCCCTATTTCCAAGCGTTCCAGTTAATGTAGCCATCGAAGCGATCAGAGAACATCTTCAACAAACCAACATCTCAACAGCACACATTGACGCTTATATTGTCACAATACAAACATGTATGAAATACAATTGTTTTCAATTTAGAGACAAATATTATTCAAACAACTTTGGGTGCAGTATATGGGTAATAGCCTTTCACCATACATTGCGGAAGCCTAAGAGCAGAAAATCTTTTACCTAGAATTTGGCTGCGGTATGTTGATGACACCTTTGCACCTCCTCCATACGAATTGGAGGATACATTTTCACATACATTATCTTTTCTTGATATAAAAATCAAACGATTTGACCAAAAAATCAAATTCGACATACACAGGAAATCAACAACGACCGATAGGTACAGAACATTTGATTCTTATTGCTCTTATCAACATAAAACTGCTGCATTCCACTCCATGATAAACCGTATGTTTCGTATACCTTTATCTATCTCTGATTTTAGGCGCGAGTATGAGCACATTGTCCATCTAGCTCAAGTCAATGGGTACAAGAAGTCACTCATTGATCATTTGATTAAGAAACATACCAAACGCATAATAAAAAACAATGCATCAACTCTCTTCTCCCAAAATTCCAATCAAGCCACCCCACCCGTAGAATTGCACTTTCTTTTGTCCCAAGAATTAGCAATCAATTGGGACACACTTTCAACAAAGCTGATTTGAGCATCGTGCATTCTAACTCTTGGTACAACTAAAGACAAAAAACCCATGAGCAAGAAGAGTGGCATATATCAAATCACTTGCCCAATCTGCGGTAGTAAATACATTGGTCAAACTAAGAGAGCTGTTGAAGGTCGTATTGTTGAGCATCAGAGATACATAAACAGCAGAGACGTCCAAAAGTCTGTTGCCGCCCATGCTTTTGATTTGAACAACGTCCTATATCTTCTTGTTTATTCACACTTGCCAAATAATTTCAATTTTTGTTTACATGTTTAAATTTATTGACTTTGTAATTTCATATGTATGTAATTATTACTCTTTGTAATTTTATCTCTTTATGTGTGCATAATTTGTATTTTGTTTTTAGTTACTACGCGTTACGCGCTGAAGATGGTCGGTCAATACCGTCCGAAATGCATCCGTATTAAAAGAGAATAAAAGTAAAATTATAAATCTCTTTGTTGTGTTTTATTTATTTTAACTTTATTTTCTTATAATCTTTTGCGGTCAAGGATATACGAAATTGAAAATTTTTTGAAAAATCGACCACAAAGTTGTTCATTCAATAGATTAATTTGTTGACAAAGATAATTTCCTTAACCTTCTGAAACCATTTCATTGGCCCAAAAATACGCTTCTGACGATTCTGAGAAGAGATATTCGATTCTGGATTTGAAATCTGAATCCACTCAAGAAGCACTTATACAATATACATTTAAACTTAAACGTCACAATAAACTGTAATGTACTTCATGTTTTTTAACTTTCCATTTTAATTTAATTTGCATTCAAAATCAAAGTTTTTGGTAAATTTTAATAAAGAAATTTAGAAAAATCAACCAAAAAATAATATTTGGAAGCTCTGAGTTGATATACTCGAGTTTGGAATTTAACTTTTTGTGTGGTAGCAAGTAATTTTTTTTTTTTGATGATTCACCTATAGAGAAACCAAACCCCAGAATTGAGTAGAAGCATCTTTGACTGTTCCATTGGATTTCAGAATGAGTGAAACCTTGAGTAAATCCAACGGCGGAAACCGGCATTAGAAAAATATTTTATTTTTGTGGCTTTCATTATTTTTAAATTATGTAGCCATCTCAATTTTAGTTTTGCTATCTTAAAAACAAAAAATTGTATAGGTACGTTAAATAATGAAAACAGTTTGGAATATTTGGTTTGTATTAACATGTTTTATTTTAAAAATAGTTTTTCCAAAACATTTTCAATAAAACCGCTTGATTACATATTTGACTTTCTAATTTATTCAAGTCAAGATTTTAAATATCAGCGTTTTGATGAATTTTATGCAAATGACTCTGTCTGTACTTATAAGGTTAACGTCTAAGGCCTAATTTATTCAATCCCCATTAAATTTAAACTCATCATTAAAAGTGATTTTTTGAAATTTACATACAAATTTGATAAATTTCCCATTTTTAATAGCGAAATTAAATTGGTTGGTAATGGAGAGTGAATAAATTAGGACTAAGTAATGAAAAAATTACGTGTTAATAAACAAGTGAATTTAAAGCTGAAACCGCTTAAAAATGCAATTTGGTTTAGCAGTTTTGGAGTTGTGCATGTCCATGGGAAATGATTATCTCAAACCTGAAACAGACTCCACCAAAAAGCCTTTTTGACTCACACAGATTAACATTTGACATGTTTGTATCTACAAGTGTTTTGAGTTCTTGGTAATAAAACGAAGACTTAAGTGATACCAAGAAACCACTGACAAATGTGATTAACACTGTTCTTTCAATGTAAATACTTAAGTGACACACTCTTTGAATTCCACGAATATTTATTTTGTCGGTCTTATATTATCTATATTATTTTTTCTCTGAGGCTGTCAAAATCTTTCAGTGAGTGTGTATTGATGGGATACATTTACCTTTAATTATTAAATTGAAAACGAACAACAGTTCTTCATAAAGGAACTTAAGATATTATTCAATTACTTATGTACCTACATACAACAATGTACATTGAATATGTGTGTGAATAAGGAAGTCACTCAATTGACATATTATGTAGAATTTAAATATAGTTTCAGAACTTTATTTAAATAACTGGGAATTTATTGTCATT
This sequence comes from Melangyna quadrimaculata, assembly GCA_949320155.1. Classification (NCBI taxonomy): domain Eukaryota; kingdom Metazoa; phylum Arthropoda; class Insecta; order Diptera; family Syrphidae; genus Melangyna; species Melangyna quadrimaculata. Next base: position 435,838,876 of record OX439483.1, read on the forward strand.
ATAGTCATAGTATTTGTGGGAGATTTGACGATACATAAAGTTGTGAATGTTTGAATGTTCAACAACCACTTGACTGCACTACCACCACTGAATTTGGCTGGAATTATTGCAATTTCATGGCTGCCACACCGATCATCAGATTCATTTAGTGGTGCTAGTCCATATGTTCAATTTTAATTTATGAGTTATTGCTGTCAACTGGAATTGAACCTATACCAGCTGCCTCTGAGGCCTATGCATTACGCTTTGCGACACCGAATCACCTGATCATGCCCATCCAGAGGCTAAAGCCCTCCCCCCCCCACATCCGATTCAAAAAATAATTTGAAAGAAAGCAATACATTACGACGTGTAGAGTTTTATATTCCATCTAAAATATTGTTAAGATATCAAATTTAGGGCTGGCCACGAGACGAGTCTCTACGAGTCTTTTGTAAGTCTCGTCTTGGTCTCTTTAAAATCGAAAATTTTCAGTCTCGTCTCGGTCTCGTGTTGGTCTCGTATAATTTAGTCTCGTCTCGGTCTCGTCTCCGAAAAATACGATTTCCGGACAACCTGTTGATTATTGCAACGTAATATTTTCGATTATACGTGCAGAAGCAAATAAATATTTAACTGAAATTGGATTTTTTAATTTATTAGACTCTCTGTAAATTTCGGTCCAAATATACAGTCTCGTCTCGGTCTCGCCTCGGTTGCTTAAAAGCCAGTCACGTCATTCGAGACCGAGACCAAGACTTTTCTCGTCTCGTTGTCAGCTCTAATCAAATTTGATGGACAAAATTTCGGCTCCTAACCTTTAGCACCTCATATATGGTATATTCGCAAAAAAAAGTATGCCATCTAAAAGGTCAAAATGGTCAACTAGTTTCAGAAATTGGTCAGCCATAGAAAATTTTTAATCAAGGTTTTAATTTTTTCAAGGTCACCAACTATTTTTGGCACCTCATTTATGGGATATTCGCAAATAAAGTATACCATTCGAAAGGCCACTGGCTCGTGATAAAAGGTCAGCTAGTTTCAGTAATTGGTCAGCCATAGGTTTATTTTAATGAATTTTTAAAGTTTGTTTCAAGGTCACAGTATAAGACTTTTACTAAAAATGATTTATTGACCAATTTGGAATTAATAATTGAGATTGGAAGTGATTAAACATAATCTTTCCGTCGGCTTTTTTTGGTCACTGTAGTTTTTGCAATGAAACAATTAAGTTACATTAGCTTTCCCGACGTTTCGGCAGGGGTTGCTGCCTTCTTCAGGGGAACTTTATTTAGACAACAAGAAAAAATATATTGTTTACATTATAATAACAACAATTGAAACAATACAAAATACACTCACTTTAATAAAACTGTGTTTAAATTTAAACTGACATTTAAAATTATTGTATCTAATAATTGTAATATTATTTACAAAAGTAAAGAAATAACCACTTCAAACGAAGTTTAGTCTATGGAATTTAAACAAGGAGTAAAGAAACTGAAAGAATACTGTGTTATGATGAGACAAGAGAACAATAGATGGCAGAGATGTTTTGGGTGTCTTGTTTTCTGTTCATGTTGTTGTTGTTGTTGATGATGTGTAATGTTTCTAGGGTGTATCGTTTCGAAACATGTTTCTCTGTCTGTAGGACTTTGACACCTTCAAAATCTGGAGAGTGGCCGTTTTCGATACTCTCCAGATTTTGAAGGTGTCAAAGTCCTTCAGACAGAGAAACATGTTTCGAAACGATACACCCTAGAAACATTACACATCATCAACAACAACAACAACATGAACAGAAAACAAGACACCCAAAACATCTCTGCCATCTATTGTTCTCTTGTCTCATCATAACACAGTATTCTTTCAGTTTCTTTACTCCTTGTTTAAATTCCATAGACTAAACTTCGTTTGAAGTGGTTATTTCTTTACTTTTGTAAAAAATATTACAATTATTAGATACAATAATTTTAAATGTCAGTTTAAATTTAAACACAGTTTTATTAAAGTGAGTGTATTTTGTATTGTTTCAATTATTGTTATTATAATGTAAACAATATATTTTTTCTTGTTGTCCAAATAAAGTTCCCCTGAAGAAGGCAGCAACCCCTGCCGAAACGTCGGGAAAGCTAATGTAACTTAATTGTTTCATTGCAAAAACTACAGTGACCAAAAAAAGCCGACGGAAAGATTATTTTTAATCACTTCCAATCTCAATTAATAAGACTTTTAGCACCTCATTTATAGAATTTAAAAAAAAATAGTACGCCATCTAAAAGGTCAGTAACTGGTCAAAAAGGGTCAGCTTCTTTCAGTAATTGGTCAGCCATAGATTTTTTTTTATTAATTTTTTTAAAAAGTTTCAAGGCCAAAACTATTTTTAGCACCTCATTTATGGGATATTCGAAAAAATTATACACCATCTGAAAGGTTACCTAGACCTCATAAAAGTTCAACTTATTTCAGTAATTGGTCAGCCATAGTTTTTGTTTAATTGAATTTTTAAAAATTTATTTTTCAAGGTCGTATAAGACTTTTAGCTCCTCATTTATGGGATATTCGCAAATAAAGTATGCCAAAATTGAAAGGCCACTGACTCGTGATAAAAAGTCAGCTAGTTTCAGTATTTGGTCAGCCATAGGTTTTTTTTAATGAATTTAAAAAAAAAAAACCTATGGCTGACCAATTACTAAAACTAGCTGACCTTTTATCACAAGTCAGTGGCCTTTCAATTGGTATACTTTATTTGCGAATATCCCATAAATGAGGTGCTAAAAGTCTTATACTGCCTTAAAAAACTTCAAAAATTCATATAAAATAAGCTATAACTGACCAATTACTGAATCTAGATGACCTTTTATCAGGAGTCGGTGGCCTTTCAAATAGTACACCTTTTTTGCGAATATCCCATTAATGAGGTGCTAAAAGTCTTATACTGCCTTGAAAATCAAAAAACTTCAAAAATTCATATAAAATAACCTATAACTGACCAATTACTGAATCTAGCAAACCTTTTATCAGGAGACGGTGGCCTTTCAAATGGTATACCTTTTTTGCGAATATCCCATAAATGAGGTTCTAAAAGTCTCATACGACCTTGAAAAAATACATTTTTTAAAATTCAATTAAACAAAAACTATGCTTGACCAATTACTGAAATAAGTTGAACGTTTTGTAATATGGTGCTAAAAATAGTTTTGACCTTGAAACTTTTTAAAAAAATTATTAGAAAAAATCTATGGCTGGCCAATTACTGAAAGTAGCTTACCTTTTTTGACCAATTAATGACCTTTTAGATGGCACACTATTTGTTTTTAAATTCTATAAATGGGGTGCTAAAAGTCTTATACTGTGACCTTGACACAAACTTTAAAAATTCATTAAGAAAATCCTATTGCTGACCAATTACTGAAATAAGCTGACCTTTTATCACGAGCTGGTGGCCTTTCGAATGGTAAACTTTTTCTGTGAATATCCCATAAATGAGGTGCCAAAAATAGTTGGTGACCTTGAAAAAATGTAACCCTTGATTAAAAATTTTCTATGGCTGACCAATTTCTGAAACCAGTTGACCTTTTTTGACCACTTACTGACCTTTTAGATGGCATACTTTTTTTGCGATTATCCCATATATGAGGTGCTAAAGATTAGGAGCCCAAAATAACGTGGGTGGGGCTGAACTATTTGCATACATGATATGTAACTTTTTTTCTAAGCCCTAAGATTGGGGCTGAAGCCTGAAGTGAATTGGACAAAAACCAATTTTGGGGCTATGAACAATGGACATTTTTCAGCAATGATAATTTTTCCTAAAAACAAAACCCAGAAAATTGGGACGAAAAAAACAGCTTCGGAATATTAAGGTCTGAGAATATTGGACAAAAAATCTATCCAGGGTCAAGCAACTTACTCCCTAAAAACTAACCTTATTCCACTAACCTTATTCCACCTAATTCAAACTGTCAAAGTCCGAAGTTGGGCCTAAGGCTTGAAGAGATAAGTAAAAAGAGATAAAAACGTGGTCGGGGCTTAACATTAAAGTGTCAAATGCAACAACTGCTTACACTAAAAACAATGCTAATTTAACGAAATGCTAACAGAATTGGAGAACAACTGAGTGTCAAGTCTAGTGTACATGTTTAATACAACAGGAATTGTTTCTTATGGCCTTGGCTGGGTTTAGAGAATTTTGGGGCTTAGTTTTCAAAATTTCAATGGTCCAAGGCAATTGTACATACAAAACATTTTTGGACTAATCAATTACATAAAAATTCTCTAGTAAAGAACTGGATCTCTATTATTTGTTATAAATTATAAAATTGATCTTAGGACAATCAAATTTTATTACTTAAGATCTCAATCCGGATCTCCAAAATCCAAAGTCCCCCCCCCCCTCCATAGCCAAATCCTAGATCTACTACTGTATACGGGACATTCATAGAATAAAGTATACCATCTAATACGTCAATAAATTGGTTCAAATAAGGTCAACGAGCTGCAGGAATTGGTCAGCCATAGGAACATTTTAATCATTGGTTAAAGTTTTCCAGGGTCATTCGCGATTTTTAGCACCTCATTTATGGAATATTCAAAAAAAAAATGATACCATGCATAAAGTAAAATTTTTTTGCACACTGAATCGTAATAAAAGGTCAGCTAATTTCAGCAATTGATCAGACACATTTCTTATATGAATTTCTATTCCAATACTTTGTATTTGTAGGACTAACCAACTACAATTGCAAACCTTTTAGAAGGCATACTTTTTTTTCGAATATTCCATATATGCGGCGCTAAGATCCCAGAGCCCAGAAACGTCTAAAAATTTTTTTTTTTGTAAGGATAATGACGGTGATAAAATATTTATCATTATTATTTTTTATTAAGAGTGCGATTGTTCGTGACTTTTTGACATCGGAAAATAAATCAAATTAATATTTATCCATTTCCACTATAAGGTTATCACGTCCTCAATTGCAACGCTACTTATCGGATTATTTATCTTTCAAAGTCAACTAATGTAATAAATTATTCATCCAGCTTGTAGCTTGTTATTAACCTTAAGGTTTACACTTTTCCTCATGTTCGCTGTACACACTATGTTCTATGTGTACTTATACTCATTTGTTGCGATTATTCAATTAAATGTGGTTATTTTTGTTTCGACAAAAGGAAATACACAAACGAGATTAGAAAAAGAAAATAAATGTGCAAGAGTAGTTTTCGACATATAGAAAAGAAACAAACTACAAAGTAAATTTGATTTGTTTCTTCTTTTCTTGAACTTTGTTGCATATAAACAATATAAACTCACTGAAAGGAAAGTCTAATAAACAAGCTCTTTTTGAAGCTTTTGTTTATGTATGTTCTGTAAACTCAAACAATAAAACACATATTTTCTCGTTGAATATTTTTTGTAACCTTACGATGAACTATTATGTTGTATGGATATGGATATGCTTGCATCAAAGTATGCATCAGAGTTGCTGCTTAGAAACTCTTATCATATCAAACAGGAAGCTTTTGCATGCCATTTTGTTATTTTGCAAGTGCAGTTTCGGTCTCAGATGAGTAAACATCCAACAGTCCTTTCATATTCCATGTGACATAACAAATTGCGGTTGAATATATGTAGCTCGTGGGTGGTTGTATGCAAACATGAAATTGTTATGCAATATCATGCATTCGCAATATTTCACTGCATCGTTCCGTGAGAACTCTCGATTCCAGCACATACATACATAGGTATATAAAAATAGATATGCGTAGGTTATATAGCAAGTATAGGTAAAATTTGGATACCACAAAGTAAAGATATGTTTTGTTATGTGATTCCTTATCGATTTTTTGGTTTAAAATAAAACCAACAATAAAAACTGTGAGGTTGAATTTTGCAGTTTCAGATTTGAGTTGATAAGTTGAATTTTACAAGACAGATTCTGCACCTTGTAAAGATTATAATTTTTTTGAAATATAAGTCAACCTACATTCAAGTAAATACATACATACATACATACATAAATGCATACATGTATTGACCAACCTTCAACTTAAGATTGCTTTAAAATGTTAGGTTTTATAAGGAACTGCCTTCAAATAAAGGCAATCCCTAGGAAAATTAATTTTCCTAGCTTAAATGATTAAACATTTTCATTCCATTGAATGTTAGGTATAATGTAGATTCTGTTTTTTTTTATATGTTGTAGGACGTAATATGTGTGTGGTATACAAATTATTTAGTGAAGCATGTAATTAATCCCCCAAATTATATAAAAATGGTTAGCTAGATCCTTTTTAAAATATTCACCGGAGAGAATAAGGATTTATTATTCAAATTCTAGTCCAAAATTTAAGTGTTTTTTTTTTTTTTTTATTTCGTCTATCAAATATTTATTATAATTATGTAACAAACTATATTGTCCTTTACAAATAGTAGAGCTTTACATTAATATATCACTATCTACAATACAAAATATGTTTTCGTTCGAACTATAATCATATTAGTAATAACTGTAAGTAAACATTAAACCAAATTATCGAAAAATAGTAAGTATACGCCACAGTGACTTTGTTTTTCTTTTGCTCTGCTTATTATCTTAACATAAATGAAAGAGTAGGTGTTTTTAGTTCAAAACAATAATTAATATATCATATTAATAAACATTTATCAGCATGTCTATATAATATTACTAGACCAAGAGAAAATAAGAAAATATGCCCAATTTCTTTTTAGAATTTTATAGTTAACTCAACGAATACCAAAAATTATTAAAAAAAAAAAATCACTAGAAACAAAACTAGAGGAGATGCGGAAGGATTGAAAAGTGAACAAATTTGAGGTTCATGTACAAAGGAGAGCCGGCAAAGTGGCGCCACTGACCACGCGCCCCCACCGCACGCTGCCGTGCTGAGGTGTTTGTTGCGTTTTTTCAGAATATTACCTGCGAAAAGCAGTTTCAAATATTTTACTGATCCCACTTGACGAATTGGTGTCGCTCAGCAGTACTGCAGGCCTCGAAAATTGTTTTTTTATTTGGGCGTTATTTGGGCTTTGCGACGCATTTTTTGTGAGATTTTGGGCGATTTTTCAGTTTCTAGAAATTATGTCATTTGATTATTTGGAACTTATGACGTTGGCGAAAAGAATTAAAAACGAAAATAAATAAAACTGTCGCAGACTCAAACTCAAAATCAGAAAATATTTTGGGCGATATGACAATGTTTGATGTGGGCATTTTGTAATTTGAGATTTTTTTTGGGCGGAAAGACATTTCTTTTGAGCTTTGTGTCAATTTTTTGTTCAGTTTTTGGCCTTTATGACATTTTTAAATTTGGGCTTTATGGTTTTGGATGTTTAGACCTAACGCCAAAAATGTATGGAGGCTGGTCTAGGAACCATAATAACAACGAGACATATCTCGTTGAAAAGGTATTTTTGTGTACATGAATACTTACTATGGCAGCTCATTCCAAATCGCTGTGAGAAAAAAGTTATTGGCCAACAAAAATTGGAATTTGGTACATATAATTTAAACATAATAATGTAGTATCTAGTATGTAATGTAGTATAGGCAACAATATGCTGGCCTTACCAATAACAGCAAGGCATATGTTTCTGAAAAGGTCTTTTTATGTAATACAATAGCTACCTTTACAGCTTACTTCAAATCCCTGTTGAATTTAGGTATAGGACATGTATATTTTGTGGATATGTATTATGTGTGCTGGTCCAACCAATAAGGACGCGACGTTAGTTGTTGGAAATGTATTTTCATGCACTACAAAAGTAACCCTCTTGCGTGTAGGATCTTCATCGACTTGCATATTCAATGGCCATTTCAAAGCAGAATGGCTCGACCCCCTTATAACAACGTATCCTCAATCCCCTAAGAGACCAAAACTAAGGCGATCTCAGATCTCGTACGAATCGTAGCCATACAAACAGTTAAAACAGGAATGCCTTTTTTCTAATTTAACGGTACGTATCAAGGAAGAAAATGCCACCATTTCCGTTTTCGACTGCTTGTATTCATTCATAGAACATAAGGACTCAATGCGACTCGACATCAAAGGCACAGCTATTTACGTGCGGAAGAACCTGTCGCCCAACACCAAAGAAGTCACCATTTTTGGTCTGAAGACTAGTGAAGCCACCACCGTCACCATACAAATAGGAAGAGATGAGACCTTCACCATCATCGGCGTGTATTTCAAATGCCATTCCGGCATGAGAAATATACAAAGCGACCTACACCTCTTCAACAGCGTACTTCAAAGGAGCATATATGGACTTATCGGTGGAGACTTCAATGCAAGACATCACCTCTGGCTGCATACCACAGTTTCACCCGAGGGAAAAGCGATTGCAGACTGGTTGGACGCTTACCAGGACCAGCATTCATTGGAGGTTGTTTCTCAACCTAAACCAACTTTTCCCCGAACACCATCTACATTACATTTTTTTATTTCAACTTCTAATTTTGTTTATTTACTTCCAGAAATCTGCAACTACACCTGTAAACTTGTGAACAGCGACTCGGATCATGAAGCTGTTCAGCTTAGCATCAAGCTCCACCAACCCATCTGCCTAGCAACAGAGCCAATAGAGAACTTCATTAATTATAGACGACTGGATGCTGAACGACTCCAACGAAGAAGAAAATATTACGCTTCCCCCTTCAAACCGGAACCTGCTAAACAGTGAAATAGACGCTGCTATAGATGGTCTGGAGCAAGCTGTCTGTGCATTGGAAGTCCAAAAGCGGGCAGTGGCTGAGGAAACGGCTCCAAAGGATACATGAGAGAGCTGCACACCACCAAGAGCTACTACCGGACGGTTTGGAGCAAGTTGCAATGTGTCAACGTCTTGTTCCGAAACTCTGTGCAGCATCATAACAACATCCAGTTCCAGAAGAGGCTACAAGAAATCAATCCAGGACCAGATGCTTTCAAGAACATTAATAAAATCGTTGGAAAACAGGCCCCAATTCCGAAAATCCTAATTCACAACAATATTGAAGTATCATCAACACAGGACAAAGTGGAAATGTTCGCCAAATATTTCGAGGGAAACTTCAGACCAAACCCCACCTGATGATCCAGCGTTTCTGAACGAAGTCAAAGCATCCATTCAGGAATCTCTGCGGCCAAATCCGGAAAGCGTCGTTTTTAGTGACTCCAACCCAGCAAGTGACACAACCGATAGCACAAATCTCTGCAATATGGAGGAGGTAGCAGACATCATCGGGAATTCAAATCCAAAAAAGTCAGCCGGACCAGACGGGGTCTCAAACATCCTGAAGAGGCTGCCACATGCAGTGATGATCCTTTTAACTATCATCATGAACAAATGCATCAATAACTGCTACTTCCCTCAAAGGTGGAAAACAGCCATCCTGAAGAAAGGCACTAACAATCGTGTGTCCAATTACAGGCCAATCTCAATTCTGAACAACATAAGTAAGATACTGGAAGAAGTATTACTTCGTAGACTAAAGAGGTTTTGCAGCGAAAACGCCATCATCCCGGACATGCAGTTTGGCTCCAGGGAAAAGCATTCCACTTTGCATCCGCTCCTGAAGTTCCAGCATGACATCACCATAGCGCTCAACAACCATCGTGTCACCGTTGGATGCTTTCTGGATGGCGAGAAAGCATTCGACAGCGTATGGATTGAAGCCCTTATCCATAAGCTTCGCGTATTACATTTACCCCCCTCACTAATAAAAATTCTTTTTTCTTTTCTTTCATCCAGAAAATTCTATGTACAAATGGACAACTGTAAATCACAAGTGAAGAACATCAAAGGCGGAGTTGCCCAAGGTTCGAAGCTAGGCCCCTTCCTCTACAGCCTGATGACATCTGACCAACCATTGCCATCTGGATGCGAAAATCTCCTGTATGCAGATGACTCCCTTACGTATGCTGCCTCGATGTCTCATCTGGTAGCGTTACAAAAATTTGAGCACCACGTCAATAGACTCTATGCCTTCTACAAGAAATGGGGCATCCGGATAAACACCTCCAAACCAGAGTTTGTGTGTTTCAGGAGACCCAGTAGAGGTAGTTGCAGCGCAGCCACGTGCAGAAACTTCCGGACGGATCTACAATAGCAGCTAAAAAGAACGTGAAGTACCTAGGCATCCACTTCAACGAGTTGATAAGGTTAAACCCACACTCACGAAACGTCCTCAAAAAAGCCAACTGGGCCTTCCACCGACTCCACCCATTGATGAGACGCAGAAACAGACTAAGCCAGAAGACGAAGCTTCTTATGTACAAGCAACTCCTGCGGCCTGTAGTCAGCTTTTCCTTCCCAGTCTGGTTCTCTATCTCAAAGACGGCCATGAAGGAACTTCAAATGTTCGAAAGAAAATTACTAAAGATTTGTACCGGACTACATTTTGATCGGCAGCGAATGAGACATCACAGCAACGAGCGTCTTTACACAGAGGCGAGCATCATCCCTCTGGACAGGTACCTACTGCTTCAAGCAAAGAAGCTTGTAGGACTCACTAACAGTCACCCAAACCAACTGATGAGAAGGATGGCCAATCAGCAGCGACACCCCGAGCTGAGATACCTCAGTACGATGGAAATCCTGGTTGACAACATCATCACGTGCAACGAGCCAGCAGTTTCTTTCTACGCTGACAAAGTGTCAGCATATCACTGCGGCTAAATGCCAACCCATCCCTCCACCAAAACCACAACTTGACAACCGGGACCGAACACCCCGAGGACCATAAAGTCAGCCGATTTTTTGACATGTATTTTATAATCCTTTAAATTTAAGACAAAGTATAAGATTAGGCCCCCTATGTGCCAATAAATGTATAATATCATCGTATCTAACTAGTTATAAGTCAAAGTGTAAATATTATTTTGTTCAACAAACATATGTATATGTATCTATCTATCAATGCGACTCGATCTAAATCCTTTATTAGCTCCAAACCTCGATTAAATACGAAGAAATACACTGAAATACGTATCTTCCCAGATTTCCAATTTTCCTGGAAATTTCCGTGATTTTCATCAAACCTATAATCGTGAAAATCAAAGATCCATTCTCGAGTTAAGCTGCTGAAAAAAACGAAATTCGCGCCTATACTGCGACCTGTTGAGAATTGTTCGGCTGTTCTTTTTTTTCCTAAGCCTTCGCGTATTAATTTCAAACAAACCTGCAGAAAGAAGTCCAGTCGATTTCAAGTTTTAAGTAGGGCTCGTCTCGGTCTCGTTAAAATCGAAAATTTTCAGTCTCGTCTCGGTCTCGTATTATTAAGTCTCGCTCGGTCTCGTCTCCAAAAAATACGATTTCCTGACAACTTGTTGGTTATTGGAACGAAATATTTTCGATTATAGTTTGAATACGTGCAGAAGAAAATAAATATTTAATTGAAATTGGATTTTTGAATTTATTAGACTCTCTGTAAATTTCGGTCCAAATAAACAGTACCGTCTCGTTCTCGTCTCGGTTTCTTAAAAGCCAGTCTCGTCTCGCCTCGTCACTTCAAACTGACTTTTTTTCAAAATTTGTTTGTTAATAAGAGCCATTCTTGCGTTTAATATTTAATCTTCTTGTCAATTTTCAGTCAAACACTAAGAATGAGATGATTCTAGAACTTGCTTTTTCAAAGTAAAATGTGAAAATGCGTCAAAGCATAGGCAATTGTCCACTCTATATTAATCTCCAAAAACATGTTAGAAAATGAAAATGAATGTTCATATTAATTGATTACATTTATTAACATTGAAATGTATATAATATTCATAATTTTAGTCGTTAAACAAATTAGATCATTGTAAACCCTTCTAGGACGTACCATATTTTTTTTTTGTTCAATGTTAAGTATTCAATGAAAAACTATTTAAAAAATAATTTTTAATTTTTCTTAACATTGTCTGATAATGAGAATTGAAATTCTGGAAAAAGTAAACCAATACATACATTTTTTAATTTTATATGAGTAACAGAAGCTTACCATTTATTCCTTAAGGCTAGTTTCACAACGTTATTTTATAAGAAGGTATGTATATTTAATTTTTTAATATATGTATTAACATTTTTCAGCAGTCATTTATCACATTATATGCGGGTGGTTTTGTGGGGATGTGAGTGCAATAGTGGCATAACTGCAATTTTACCGAAATTGAGTTTATTAAGAAAATTGAATACATATGTATCTACTAACCAACAATTCGGCGTTTAAATTTTCAAATTTTCGGCTTTAGACCATAGACCCTTTGTACTTAGGTCACACACAAACAAATTAACAGCTTGAGTGCAAGAGTGCTATTATTTTACGTATCGCAAGTAAAAACAATGAAAACAGACAACGGGGAACCTAAACTCATTTTATTTGATAATTAATGTACAAAAACAAATATGTACATATCGTCGCATCAGAGCAGAACTAGCCTAAGTACAATTTCAATATTTTTCAGGACAGCGATTTTAAAACTTGAAAATGTGTTTACTCCTAAGCTCTTTTATGAAACACCTTGGCGTAAAAAACATTATATTATTTTGTATATGTTATTATTTTATGTATTATGTGTTTGATATTAAGGTCGTTCTTATTGAAGCTGGGCCACCGCTCCATACATCTTTGCCTATTGTCCTTTTGGTTTGCAAATTGAACGCTTGTTTTTGTAGCTTCTATTTGATAATGTTTTTCTACCAATACATCATGTTTTGATATTTTTATAGGAAAGCTTTTAAAATTGATAACCCATTAGATGCGTTGGCGTTCATCTAATTTTCAATTATGTAGGTAGGTAGGTAGGAAGAAATGGCGGCCACGGGCAGTCTAGCCCAATTAGCGCTGAAGTGCGCCGTTTTGATACCATAACTCGTTTGAACCTGTGGATCGAATTGAAGAGAGAAAATATGGGAATATCCTCAGGATATCGTCCCTTTTTATTTAGTTTAGAATAGGATTTTGTTGTAGCTTTTAGCACAATCATCAGAAAGTGGATCACTCACTCAACCAGATCAGCACCCGCACCCGCACCATCCACAGATAGCCCACTAGGCAGTTCGTTGGCTGGCACTGGAGCGTCCACTGATCTGATTGAATGATCATCCGGCCGCTGTGCACCACAAACCCCCACTAGAACCCTAGTCCACTATCTTGTGATCATAGGGAATCGACGGAAGGTATAATGCAGAAGTAGCCGAAATTTGTCCTAGAGCCATTTCGTCGCGTTGAGAAAAGAAATCAAGTCTTTGATCTTCATTTCAGAAAGTTCGTTAATGTCGTCAAAGAATGCTCTTCCGAGTGACTGTTTTCTAGCTTTGGCCAGAGCAGGGCATTTGCAGAGGAAATGAACGACTGTTTCCTTTTCCTGTTGGTCCTCACAGCTCCGACAGTGAGTATTGTGAGGTATGCCCAGCTTTGCTGCATGTGCTCTGCTATTGGCCAGTGTCGGCTACAGGTTGCAAACTACCCTGGCTATGTCTTGCCTGGGTCTGCGTATTAGATCAATTGTTCGGTTCTTGTCATAGGTGGGCCAAATCTTCCTAGATATAATACAGTTTGATAAACTGCTCCACCTACGGTTTGCTTTAGTAAGATAAATTGAAAGAATGTTGCCCTTCATAACTCCAAGCGGAATGTCGACTCTATCCGCAAGTGAGCCATGAAGGGCTGAAACTTGCCTGGCCAGCTCGTCAGCCCGTTCATTGCCCTCAATGCCACTGTGACCCGGGACCCAGATAAGAGTGACATTGAGGTCAGTGTTCAGACCCGCAAGCTCATTCCGGCATTGCTGGACTAGTTTGGAGGATGCTGTAGCTGAATTAATGGCTTTAACAGCTGCTTGACTGTCTGTAATAATAGCTGCATTACGGTTTTGGTTTGGATCTGCTTTAAGTAACTTGCAAGCTTCCCTGATTGCCAGCAATTCAGCTTGAAAGACGCTAGCAAGGTCAGGTAGCCGAAAGGACATAGATACATTTAGAGACTCAGAGAAGATTCCTGCATCAACGCCACACTCCATCTTTGAGCCATCAGTAAAGATAGTTGTGTCGAAATCTTTCGTCACGACGTTATCATTCCAATCCTTCCTGGATGGAAATTTAACTTTGAAATCGCTACTGATACTCATTGTAGGGGTGCAGTAGTCAGTGGGAGTCGAAAACATTTCCATTGGAATCAAGTCTATGATATTGCTGTGATCATAGGGCTTGGCAAAACAAGAGTTTGATTTTTTAAGTCTTAAAGCGCTGCAAGATACAAGATATTTAATATGTAAATCAAGTGGTAGAAGGTGCAGAAAAACACTTAAGGCATCAGTCGGGCAGGATCTTATAGCCCCTGTCGTGCCAATGCTAGCAGTTCTTTGAACCTTCCTAAGTCTTTCAATTATGTAATTGCATACAAATTTTGTTGAAATTATCTCATTTGGAAATTTAAATTGAATTTGTATGGGAAATGAGGTAATTATGGATATTTTCATTTGGCCTATAATGAAAACATAGAATTGATTTGGGACAAAACTCTTCTGTCTAAACTGGTTGATAGATGCTCTGGATACAAAATAAAAACACATTAACGTTAATAATTTGTGGCATAACTAGATGTTAGGAGAGTTTTGGTTTATTCAAACGATTAAAAAATGATTCAGACGTTTGAAATTTCATTAATTAGCTGCATGAATATGGACGAGGGAAAACAGTATACGTATATCTTTTACTTCCTAACCATATCGGAAAACACGCTGTTATATGTAAAAAAATGAAAACCCTGACAAGCGCATTTCTTTTATAATTATTTTATTAATCTAAAACATTTATAAGAGAAAAAAATACCGTTTATATAATACTTTTTGGTTAAACGCAATACAAAAAGGTATCAAAATTATGGCATAAAAATTAGTCAACCGGAATTTTTTCTGCCAGATACGACAACCTTCCCTTTCCTTTCAGACACTTACAATCATTTAAAAAAAATGTCTTTCTCATGGTGTAATAAGACAATTTAATTTAAATTTCAGTAAAGTGAAAATTAACTATGCATAGGTAAGTAGTCAGACATTATCATTACGACAATAGGCTGTTTATATGTAAGAGCTATGGTGCTAACATCGACTTAAAAGCTATAAAGCCCCCTACGGAAACATTATTGTTTTATTTCAATTGTTTGCAATCATTCATCTGTAAAAATGCACAAAATTATCCCCTACACGATTTTCTCAATTGTTTTCTTCAAATGAAAACAATAGTTGTCAGCAAACATTCCCACATCATCATCTGAGACACAGCAAATTGGAATTTCACATAGCTTTGTTACGTCCGTCTCATCGGTTTCGGCGTCGTGTGAGGGACTTTCGTTTTTCTATTTTATTAATTTATTTTTGTTTGTCTAAGAAATTTTATTAAAACAACATTTCTCTCACACGGAAACTGCTATGCAATATATTTTAGCATTCTATTGCAACAAAATAATAATATTGAAATGCAGGGTGATTTGTAAAAAAAAAAAAATGGGCACGACTGGATGGCACAAAACTTGCTCTCGTAGCTTAACGTAGCTTGAAATTGACAATGTGCATATGTATTGGTTGCATAACATTTTGATATCATTCAAAAAAGTTTGAGAAACAATTTAAAACATAAATTAGTACTAAAATTACTATAAATTACTATAAATTTATTATTTTTATAGCTAAAACAGTTAGAGCTCAAAAAAAAGTATGCCATCTGATTCGTTTGATAAATAAGAATTTACGAAAAAAAACTTCAAAAATTGTTATAGTTAGGGCGTTAAGGGAGCCAACCTTGCACTTCAATCTGACGGGATGAGCTTTGGTACTCTAATAGTCCACATCCTAAATTTATTTTTAAGAAGTGTTGCTACGGTGGCAACACTGGCAGACCGGAGATATAATAGTTGCCTTCTGACCATGTTTGAATACGAAATTTCACATAAATTAGCCTATAAGTCGAGAACCAGACATTTTTTTTGTTGATAGTGATATATTTATTGAACAAAATAATATTTACAATTTGACTTATAATAACTAGTTAGATACGATGATATTATACATTTATTGCCACATAGGGGGCCTAATCTTATACTTTGTCTTAAGTTTAAAGGATTATGAAATATAAAATATATGTCAAAAAATTAAATCTAAAAGTTGGTTGACTTTGTTGTCCTCGGGGTGTTCCGTCGTGGTTATCACCCCGAGGACAATAAAGTCAGCCGCCTTTTAGATTCAACTCTTCAACACTCAAAAGACACCCTTTAGCCCCAGACATTTGTATGGACTCTTTTGATTCTTATTTCTTACGAGAAATGAGACATGTGTTCCAAGTTTCATCACCATACATTGAAATTTGGTAATATTATGCTCGTTTCACTGAAAATTTAGTCATCATTTAATAAAAAGGTTATAACTTTTTCTAGGGAAATTATATTGAAATTATTTGAATTGCATAAGATTATACCAAGACAAATATATAGTGGTTTGATATACTTCCACCTTCCCCTTCCCCCATTTTGAAAGCGATTATACAAGAAAACTAATACATGGATAGAAATGGACTTCGGATATGTTGTAGAGTATGCAATTCTACGTCGACGCTCATCTTAAAATTTTATGAATATTCATTTTATAATCATTATTTTCTGACAAATAAAAACCCTTATCCGCCGAGGGTATTTTGTTTCCCCTGCGTACAAGGGTAGGGGTGGGGTAAGAAAATGAACATATCCCTATGGCTTCAAGTACTCTAAATCCAACGAGACATTTCACGATATCAACCGATGTCTGGCTCCAGATTTATAGGCTTATTTATGTGAAATTTCGTGTTAAAACATGGTAAGAAGGCAACCCTTATATCTCCGGTCTGCCAGTGTTGCCACCGTGGAAACACTCATTAAAAGTTAACTTAGGATGTGGACTATTAGTGTAGCAAAGCTCATTCCGTCAGAATGAAGTGCAAGGTTTGACCTAAATATGACCTTAACGCCCTAACTATTAGAGCGGTTTTCTTAAAAATAAATTTTTTATATATGTAGGTATACAAATTCTCGAACATTTTCAAAAATAAAATTGGGTATGCCAACTACTGGTATTTAATAAAATACAAAATGTGAAGTGTCATAAGTAAGTTCAAAATTGTTGGAAATATGACTTTCTTTCATTTTTAAAACATTTTTTTGTCTGCGTGGGCATTATTTTTGCGGTAAGCTATATTTTTTTTATTTTTGTACCTCGCCTTATAAATGCTTGATTGTAAAAGTTCGGAAGCTCGTTAAGGCAAATAACGGTTAATTAAATTAAATTTCGGCTAGTCGGTGATACTAGTTACTATTCAATTGCGATACAAAACAATGACTACTTTTCGCAAAAAACTTTTAGCAAAACAAAGTGACCGGTAACTTTTGCCGTACTGAGTATTTCGTGAACTATTAAACTCAACAATTATATAGACGGAATAGTGAGCTTTCCAAAACATTATTATTACTACCAGCAAATATCAAATAAATTAAACAGAAAATGTTCGTTTCATTTACCAACTTTGTCATTAAAATTTTGTCATTTACCAATTGACGAAAGACCTATTTTTGCGCTTTTAACAAAATGACAAGTGGAAATACCCTTAAATTGCTTGTCTTTGAACTGGAAAACTCTGTTTGTCAATGAAAGACAACGAATTTTAAAGACAAGTGGAAATAACTGAATTGACCAACGAAATGTCACTTTGTCTTTGAAAGAAAATGTTTGTTAAACTTGATTTATCCTTTGTCAATGAAAGACACTGATTTGACAGCTATAAGGTTTAAACAGAAGTGAATGTTTTTTTTTTTTCAAATTTAAGTTATTTTTATGAATTTGGCGAGTAATAGAAAATTAATTCCGTAGATGATGTTAAAATTTTGTAGAAGCTACAGAACAAAAATTAGCGAGTCTACTTCTAGAGTGGACAACTGAGATGACCCAATCGTTAATGTAAAAAGTACTGCAGTTCAATAAATCAGAAGAGTGCGCTATAAATGTTAATTGGAAATGATTGGAAAACAAACGAATATAAATTTCAGATGTCATGCACTAGTTTTTGATTTTGCATTGATTTTCAGTGCAGGAATTTCATGAAATAGAACATAGTTGAAAAGTTTTTTTTACTATACTCTGTCCAATAAATATGTGTAGTACAGGAAAGATAGGACGTTTGTTTCTCACTCTAACTGCAAAGGAATCCCATTTAGTTGTGTATAAAAATGCAAAAAGCTCAGAAGGGCTGCCAGCTATGCTTTATTATTTACTTTAAAACAAAGAAATTGATTTTACAAAAATCATTAGGTAATTGAATTCTTAAAATGCAAATCCCAAAATCTAGAACCAAAAACAATTATATCTCGGATATGAAAATTACGAAATTCAAAATCTTAAATGTGAAAATCTGGAAAATGTCAAGATTTTCTAAGTCAGAGTTTTTATATGTTAACGTATAGGTTCAAAAGTAAAAGTAAAACCAAAAAGTTTATCTTACACAGCACTAAAAAATAATATTGAGTATTTAATTTTTTCGTTTCACAACCAGAAATCAAAACGATTATAAATAATCGGACTACATATATTAATACTTAACATCAATACAAATTATGTGCCAAACCGCACGCGCTCGAAAATCAAATAAACCCTTTTTCTTATTTCAACTAGCCAAATACTTTTTTAATGGCTTTTAATTTTTTTTTTCAAACTACCAAGAAAAAACCAAATCTATGAAACAAAAAAAAGCGAACGGTAACAATTCTGTATCCTTAAAAGCGTATAAAAAGCTTCCATCCTGAAAGTTCCCTTATAAAACAAAGAAAAATATGCATTTGTAAACATTACCATTGCCACGGTAACTCTGATTTGATGTGCTTATTTTTTTATTTTTCAGAGATTGTTTGATCTATCATTGTAAAAACGTTTCTTCAAAGTTTGTTGCTTCATGGCCAAAAATACTTAAATGATAAGAATTTAAAATTTTTGGCCAATAAAACCCAAAAAGAGACAGACATTAAACAAATTGAAGATGAATAATACTTTGAAGTAGCCTCTATCATGATGAGTGTGATGTTTGATATGGAGCTTTCATAAGAAAAAATTGGCAAGGAACTCGAAGAAACTAAATTAATTCAGAAAATCTAACTGACGGAAACAATACAGTTCCCTGCTGGACATTCAGGGGCACCTCGGTAATTAGAATGGAATTGCTCTCTTTTTTGGTTTTGATCGATTAGATTAGATAAACCCCTTTTTGCTTAAAAATAAACAAAACATTACTATAATGCCATGAATTTTCAAGCCTCTTAACATTTGATAAGTTAAAAAATAATCGAAGCATCCCAAAGTTGGGGAAGGGGGTTCATGACCATAAATACTCTAGCTTTTATTTTTTAATAAAAAAAAAAATCATATAGAAAAGCAAAAATCGAAGCTCTCAGGGGGGAGATCATGACACCTTTATCACTTAAGACCTCGGGTTGCATTGTGAAATTAAACTACATTTGAATAATTATTGGATTTTGACACACATGAATTTCAATTATTTGTTTGTCGTCTTTTGAACACCCTGTATTTTAAATGTTTGGGATTTACTATGCTTATTTGTTTTTTGTGTACATATTTTGTGTATAATTTATCACTTGCAAAAGTGCAATAGATCCGTGTCATGAGAACGATGCGAGAGTTTTTGATGCCAAGATTTCCGAAATTCATTTCAATTGACTCACTTGGCAAGTAAATAAACCGACCGACCAACCGACCAACCGACTAACCTACCGACCGACTAACCAACCAATGGACAATGATAATGTATTTTTAGAATTAGGTGATGTCGACGATTGGTGCTAAGTGACAAGTGAAAATACCTCCGAAATTTGTGTTCAATGTCAGGGAAAAGCCAGGGAAGCGTTGAGGTGATGTTTTTGTTTTGAATTTAATAAAAAAAAAAAAAAATGTTAATTTATATTTATACATACAAAGTATGCCAGAAAGCAGGTGGTAGGCAATATGTATCGTTTAAAGCAATTTAAGATGATGTCTAAAATTACGAAAGAGGTGTGATGCCATATGACAGCTCATTGAATCTTAGAAACTAATGAGTCTTGGCTGCTGTTTGCTGTTGAAAGATTATATTATTGTAGTTCCGTTAGGTTATATTGATATTTATTTATGTATATGTGAATTTAAAGTTAAGACTCATTTTTGTCTTTACTGAGTTATCGATCAGTTAATCTCAGCGGTCGGTGGTTGACCCTACAATAAATGCTATTAACTTAAAGAGTCAGAAATTAATATTAGTTATGTACTGGCATACGTACCTTATTACAAGAAGCATGAATTTTTGACATTTAACTGCTTGGTATGCGATTTCCGTCAGCATGCTTGCTGGTTGTCCGTGATAATGTCGTCAACCAGGATTTCTATCATACAGATGTATCTCGGCTCGGGTAGTCGCTGCTTGGTCGTCATTCTTCTCATAAGTTGATTCGGGTGCGTCGTACCAGCTTTTTGATAGAAGTAGGTACTTGTACAGGGAGATGATATTCGCCTCTCGTTTCTGTGATGTCCCATTCGTTCCCCGTCAAAATGTAGTCCCGTGCAGATCCTTAGTAACTTTTTTTCGAAAATTTTAAGTTTTTTCATGGCCAGTCTTCGGAGAACCGGCCTGGGGACGGGAAGGAATATCTTATGACAGCAGCAATAGCCGCTTGCACAACAGTATCTTCTTCTTCTGGCTTAGTCACTTTCTGCGTCTCATCAATAGGTGGAGTTAGTGGAGGGCCGAGTTGGCTATTTTGAGCACGTTTCTTGAGTGCGGGTTTAACTTTAACAACTCGTAGAAGTGAAAAATGGCTAGATACTTCACGTTATTTCTCACTGTTAGACTTTGACAACTTTTTCTGTAAAGTGGAAATTAGAGCTATTCGTTAAATGGCTGCCGCCATTGATGATACACATTTGTTGTTATACGTTTTATCGCATTCTACGTTATAGTTTCCACAAGAAAGAAAGAAGCCTGGCATCGTTAAATCGGGTGATCTTGCTGGCCATACCAAATGGCCAAAACAACCAACCGATTATTGGTCAAGAAAATCGACATAATTATTCCAGGCTCTTGCAGAGTATGGCACAGGCTGATCATCAGATGGCATCAGGTTGTACAGGAAGGTGTCTAGCTTTAAAACTTGGGCAACTCCGGCTTTAATGTTCTTCATATGTATTATAGGTGCAGCTTCAGTCCATACGCTGGCGCTGTCGAATGCTTTTTTGACATTAAAAAAATATCCAAGGGTGAGACGATGGCTTTTGAGTGCTATGATGCTGGAACTTCAGCATGCAAAGGTGAGTGCTTTTACCTAAAGACAAAACGCATGTCCGTGATGATAGCGTTCTCGTTGCAGAACCTCTTTAGTCTCCGAAGTAATACTTCTTTCATAGAATTTTTCTTATGATGTTCAATAGAAAATTCGACATGTTATCGGATACCAAGTTGCAAGCGACTTTTTACGGAATGAGTACGATCTTTTCTGTTTTGCACTTGTGGCGGAAGTACCAGTTGTTCAAGATGATGATACGGGTTCCGATCTTGTGAAAGGCATATTATAAGCATAATCATATAATTCTCTGGGGCACGTTTGGCGGCCTTCTGGTGGCACTTCTGACGGCACTTTTAACCGCACTTTTAGTCAGCACTTTTGGTTTCAATTTTGTCAGCTTCTTAGGAATTACTTTTAGTGGCACTTTTGGCGACACTTTGGTGGCGTGGCGCTTACGTTGATTCTTTCCGTGGTACTTTCTGTAGCATTCATACAATTCAGGAGAACGTTTTACACTAAATTTTAATTACAATTATGGCAGTGAATCACCCATATGTACATATATCTCCCGATTCAGAACACGCTGCGTCTATAGTCATCTAGATTTAGCACTCTGGAATCTGTGATGACTCGCTCACAAAGCTGAAGATTAAGCCTACCGTCTACCCAGTCACTGCTAATATGGAGATGCGATTCGAAAACTGATTGTTTTTAATACTTTCGGTGTATCCGGTTTATGAATTAGTGGTATGAATAAAATTGAGAACGTCCTCCATAATAAATCAACGCAGGTGCTCATGAATAATCATGTATGTATGTAGGTATTAAATATTTTAATCATACCAATTAGAGCATCTATTCGGAAAATGGAGCTTTGAACAGTTATTCCGTTTTATTCATATTGACGTATTTTGGCTTTCTTTTATAACATTCACATCACCTTTAAACAGCTATAGATTTCACGGCTGTATCTTCTCTTTCTTCTATACCCTCATCACATCAGAATCAGAACCAAAATATCCGTCTAAGAATTTTTCTATTGAAAGAACTCAGTATCGTTCTATTTCTATTTCTGCTTTCTGAAAATTATACAAAAATAGGTACCACACAGTTGTATGATTTTATTTATTCCCAGAAAGAATTTTTCTGGATTAAATATTTTTACTAAGGAAATTATTATGGCTTACTTCATTCTTAGCTCGATAAGTTTGTGTTATGTAATGCTTATATTCAAAATGTTTGTGAAATCAAGCATTTAACTTTTATATTTGCACTCAGCTGCAACCATGCCGTATATATACCACTTTTGGTGGTAAATTAATCTGTTCGAATTATTCAACTGACAACATCCCTTAGGTGACGTGAAATAACGTCAAAAATGAAATAAACCCAATTTGGCCTTATTTCAGAAGCTATAACAAAATAAAACCAAAAAGCATATGGATATAAAGCCGAAATTGTGCAAAATTAATTTTTGGCTTTATTTCGATTTCAAAATTGAAATAAAGGCAAACAGTTTTCGTTAAAACACATTTTTGGCTTCATTTCGTTTTTAAAATCGAAATAAGGCCAAATTTATCATAATTCTATATCAATTTGGGTTTTCGTTAAGCGAAACGCTGCTATCAGTCGTGTTTCCAAGGGTAAAATTTGAGGTTTATTCTTAAGAGACGGAGCAAATCGTAGATATATTTGAAAGTTTTGAAAAATCTGATAAGAAAATCGGGTGCAGGGAACTAAGTCCCCGGGGACTAAGTTCTCACTAAATGGGCACGAAATCCACTTTAGTTAAGTGGTCTTCGTTCCCATGCAAGGTGGGAACCAGCTCCAATATCTTATTGGAAATAAGTACACACTAAAAAGTATAAAGTGGGAACCAATTTTCAACAACAAAAATTAAAAAGAGAGTTTATTTGATTTTTATTCGATTATTTTAGAAAACTGAATTTCGAAACAAACTGATACTTTTTGATTCAGCTTTCGAGTTTTCGAAAATAATCAAAAAAAATCGCGCGATATTTTTTTTGATTATTTTGATTTTTTTTGATTATTTTAGAAAACTTGAAATCTGAATTTCAAAATAAACTGATGCTATTTGATTCAGCTTTAGAGTTTTCGAAAGTAATCAAAAAAAATTCAAAACTTAAAAATACTTGAAGAATTATTCTAATTCCTGTTTTAACATGAGAATTTATTTCACATTCAAAGGGAACTAAGTCCCACAGTGTTTTTGTAACTAATTTCCCACCTTGGAACAAAGACCACTTTAGTAAAGTGGATTTCGTTCCCATTAAGTGAAAACTTAGCCCCTCAGTGGATTTAGTTCCCGAGGACTTAAATCACTGCACCTGCAAATCGCGTAATTTTTGTAACGATTATCTTATCAGATTTTTCAAAGTTTCAAAAACCGATTACGTCAATTTGAGATTTATTCGTAAGAGACGAAGCAAATCGTAGACATATTTGAAAGTTTTAAAAAATCTGATAAAATATTCGGATTAGTCGAAATCGAAATAAAGCCAAATTGGCTTTATTTCAATTTTTTAAATGAAATAAAGCCAAACTACAAATTTGGTCTTATTTCTTTTTTAAAAACGCAATAAAGCCAAATTTTTTAAATTTGGTCTTATTTCGTTTGGCGTTATTTCACGTCTCCCATCCCTTAGCTAGAAAACTACACTTAGTTAATGCTTTTTATTCACACCATCTACTAGCAAATTCCATAATAGACTGAATCAACAATAATTTTCCAATGAATTTTCAATTAAAATTGAAATTGATTGAAAAATTGAGAATCATATAAAGAATTGAATATCAGACAAATATACTAGAAAATTTCCATCCAGCAGGCTACAAAAAAAAAGAATTAATCAATTGTTTTTCGGTTTTAGATTTCAGATACCTTCATACGTACATATTCATACGTAGATACGGTATATAGGTACCCACAATCAATTTATTTGTTGTTGAATAATAATTGGCTTGCTTTTGAATACAGCTTTTGCTTGCATTGCATGCATTTCCCTGGGATGCATTTCCCTGGGATGCACTTGAGTGCATTTTAAATGCGATAGCACAAATTAAATGGCAAATAAAATCACAACAATTATATTTAGTAGGTGGTGTGTGTTGGTTTTGTGAGAGAAAACAAGAACAAAGGTGGAGTTTTGCCATTGAAGATGAATTTTTGGAAACCATCCGGATTGAAAATCCATAGGAAAATGCACTGCACATATCAAATCAAAAAGCTCTCAACCAAAACGCATTGATTAAAGAAATTAATTAAATATGTGGTACCTACTATTCGAATGACTATGTTATAAATAAACTTAAACTTTACTGATAGTCGGGGAGACGGCCATAGGACGACCTACCCTCATCTCTTTATCAGATGAGAGGTATACAGTTTTTTAAAATTGTGCCCAAACAAATAGTTTGCGCATGGCTTGCCTAAAAAATAGTGGACCCTTAAAAGGGTTGCCATGGTTTAAAGGTCAATTTTTGCGTTTATTCAATTATCTGATTGCGCTTATGTGGTAAGCCAAAAAGAAATAAAAAAAATATAGTATGAAAAAAAATTTAACCCTTTTAACCCTACCCTGGGGTCCAGCGCAATTGAAAAATTATATTTATTTGAATATTTTAAAAACTAAGTAACCCATAACGGCGGCGGCGCCACGGAAGGTATTCTCATATAATCGTATTAGCCGCCTATTCATCGGTAATTTTTTTTATTTTCGAGTGGTACAGTCGCGGAAATTTATACTTCATGGTCCCATAGACCCCAGGGTAGGGTTAGTGCAAGTTTTTGAAGATTCTTAAGACGGACCAGACGATGGCCATTGGCTATATTTTATGGGACTTTGAAACTTGTGGGTGTTAATTCTTATTTTCTCCTGAAAATGGCGTCATATCAAAAATAAATTAGATAGGCATATTTTGAAAATGAAACGACCATTAATTGAGTAAACTGTTGCTATAAAAAATAGATGCGCCATTTGTCCACGCGGAAAACACCGGAAGACGAAAATAAGGTGTAAGTGTTGCCGAAATCCTCTTTGTGGCGAACATAGCCGCTCTGTGTGCCTGGACTTGAAACTTTAATACATATTTTACATTTTAACTTTCGTATGATGATGAAATAATAATTTTTATTTTTTTTTTTTTTTTTTAAATTAAGCGCGCACTAAAGGGGTTCTTACTACCCTTAAAATGTTTAAACACAGTGCGAGCGTTAGGAAAATAGGAAAGGATTTAAGAGGAGATGCCGGTGCACATTGGTTTTGAACCTTTGAATACCAAAATGGCAGGGAAAAATAGTGCCGGGTGAAGCATTCAACATTCTTGTAGTGCGACTAAAGAAAAGAATCTCTATACTTAACAGTACGTCCGAAGTTGGGCTCAAGGGTTAATTGATGTGCATTCCTAGAAATACGAGTTGAATTGTTTTAGGGGAGGAATGCAACTGGCTATTTCGCTAGAGCACTGGTTATGAAAATAACGGTAAAATAACGAAAGACATGAAACATTGCTTCGGTGTTCGAGAGGTGCAAATACATCCGTTATATTTCTATCACCTATCATTTTCATAGCTCTTCTTTGAATTCTATCCAATAGACTCAAGTGAGTTATTGAAGCACCTGCCCAAACATGAGAATTGTACTCGAGTTTTGGACGAATAAAGGCTTTATAGATAACAGCCAGATCAGAAGGGGTGAAAAATTTCTTGCATCGCCGAAGAAAACCTAAGCACTTAGCAGAATTTTTGGCGACATCGAATATATGATCATTCCACAGAAGGTGGTCTGTGATACACATACCGAGGACTCAAAGCTTTTCGGTTTCTTCAATGCAAGTGCCACTCATGGATGGTGGCATGGGGGGTGGGTTTCATTTTGACGACACTAGACAGCATTGAGTTTTTGAAGCATTAAATTCTACGCGATTTTTGATTCCCCATTGGACAATGCTGTCAAGATCAGAATTTAATGAGCTTATCATACGCTGCCGTTCAAGTTCCACATCCGAAGGACATGGATGAGAATCTGTAAACGAATATGAGAAGCTGAGGGTACTGTCGTCAGCGAAAGAGTTTAATGGATTAGAAGTTTCAGACAAAAGATCATTTATAAAAATAAGGAAGAGAGTCGGAGACAAAACGGAACCCTGGAGCACACCAGCATTTATTTTGTGGATTTCAGACTTGAAACCGTCCAATACAACTTGTATTGAACGGTCCGAAAGGTAATTCCTAATCCAACGAAGAAGAGATTCATCGAAACCAAATGCGCGCATTTTCGATAAGAGAGCTTGATGCCAAACTCTATCAAACGCTTTTGAAATATCAAGTGCAATAATCTCCAAAACGATGTAAAGATTTGTTCCACTGTTCGGTGAGATATATAGATATATATTAAATTGGGTTTTGATTTGTTGTAGAAGGCCAAAAATTGCTTGGGTCTCCAAGACGCCATGGGTAGGGTTAGTGTAGCTCCCAGGATGGGTACGGTTTAAGGGTTAACAAAAAAATTTTGAACGTATTAAAAGGTCGACATCTTATTTTCTAAACGGTAAATCATAGCGAAATGATTTTTTTTGCAATCGATAGATTTTATGGAATACATGAAAGTTTTACATGACAACAAAAATTGTCAAAAATTCACAACTCGAGATATGAACGTTTGAAAGTCAAAAATGGCGAAATAGATGTTTGAGAAAAAATTTACTATAAATCAGTGTGACGTTCTATTGAAATATATAGTATGTTGTCATGAAGCTTATTAATCAAAAGATAATAGGTATCTGCCAATTTTTTAATTGAAGCTTTTGTTTTGGCACAGTGAATTTTTGAAAAATAATTTTTTTTTAATTTATAGGTTGTTTTATTTCTATTTTTGTACCCTTTGATATTTTCATTGAAATTAACATCAAAATACAGATAATTCTCCCATATAAGCATGATAGTACCAGGATTTCTACAAAAACTTGGTTAAAACTCAGGGTTGCCGCACTTTAATATTTCTCTTTGCGACAGAGAAAACAGGTATGTACTACTCTCTGCCATACAGATGCCTATATATTTGTTTCCTTCGGAATATCTTAACAAAATTAACATTTTCAAAATGCGTTTTCAAAAACCTTTCCAAAACCTCCTTAAAACAATAATGAAGATGAAGAAATTTAAAAAAATAAAATTAATTACTTCTATTTTAGATAGTTTTTAAAGCTTTCCAAGGAATAAGTAGGTTTAGATTGAAAAGGCTCTGTTATGCTGGATGGAATACTTGTACCGAAGGTCTTACATAGCAGTCAAATATGTATAATGTGAATTTCAGATGTATTACTTGAACACAGTTTAATTAGAATTTATTGAGGTACTTTATCAAACGTTTATAGCATAAAGGATCCATATGTGGTGTATATGAACGTACGTTCGGGGTACTTTTTTCGTCCACCATATCTTGAGAATGAATAAAGATTTCGACCTCGGATGGATTTTATTTTACTGATAATATTGTCATAACATGCTGAAAAGGTTTTCTAACAAATTCAATATACCGTTTTTTTACCAGAGCAATTTAAAAAGTAGCTTCAAAATGCCATTTAACTCGAATATCACGAGAACGGAATAAGATATTCACCTCAGACTAATTTTATTTTACACATAATAACACAATACCAAATTGGTAAATATTAAAAAAAAAATTACAGGCATTTTTTTTTTAAACTAAAAAAAAACAGTTGAAAAATATTTTTCGCCTCAAATATTTCAAGAATAATATTTTTTCATATAATGGTGAAGTCAACAACTGGTAATTTTTTTTTTTAAATTCAATAAACAGTTTTTTTTTTAATGTGTAATTTTGAGATTTTTAAAAGCACCCTTTAAAAAGCTAAAAATCGAAATGTTTTAATTCAAAAAATTCTTACCATCGAAATCGCTTCAAAATCGAAATTTTGCAAATGCCACTTAATTTGCCCTTTCATATTCTTTGAAACCGTGTTTGCTTTTTTAAGTATACTCTTCTGGTTTTTGGTATATTTTAAGCCAATAGTCGGTTTCGAAATAATTGGCTTAAATAATAAATACTTCCACACCGAGGAGAGTTAGAAAAAAAGTTTTATAAGTAAGATTCTAAGAAATTTGTAAGCTTTTTACAAAAAAAAATAATGTAATGTCACATTTTGCCTGTATCTCTATATACTGACTAGCGGAAACACCCGGCGTTGCCTGGGTCCCTTTTCCCTTTTGATTTTTCATGGAAGCTCAAACTAATTTAAGAAGTAGTTATACCTACCACCTTCTACGAGTACATACCTACTCGTTTATTAATCACTAACAGTAATAATTTCTATTAAAAACTCATAATTTGTATAATCACTTAAAGAAAGTCAGCCACTTGGTTTCAAATTTTAAAATCAAATACTTTGAAGTAGTTGCACTCAGAAGAAATATAAATAGTGTTATCTTATTGCAATGGAGTTGTAACTAACAGTTTCATAGGTATGGCTTACTTTTTCAAGTGGCGCTTCGTCGAAAAACGTTAGAAAATAAAGAGCATAAATATATAGAGATAAAACATTTTCAACATTGCTTATATTTTGTATCCAATTATATTAGAGTAAGAGCCCAGGGCCGCCAGACATACGTCATTTTATCAAAGCTAAGATTTTTTCTGCAAACAGATACTATGGTAGCTAAGAACAAATGGATACTAAGAATCATCAATCCGGGTGCAATTAAGAGGTAGCGAGTGATAAAGTTGCATACAAATGTTGCAATATTGCGCTATTTTATCAAAGCTGAATTTTTGATGTCTTAGGGGATGGTGTCATTTACTTTATTGGACACTTGCCAGACATCTACATTCTACAGTGGGGCCTAACGTGAGCCAGACACTTAAAATATGTCAAACTAATCGTGCCATTTACGTTGTAGTTTTAAAGCTAATATTAATATGTTTTATGGGCATCTGTTTAAACATTATTCCCCATCAGCTATACATCTACAGTGGGGCGTATTCATCAGCCAGATATTTAAAAACAGCTAAAATAAGCGACAAAATCACGTTTTAGTAACAAAGAATTATTATTTTGACAGGTTTACGGTGATGTAATGCCCCGCTGTAGGTGTTCAGCTGATAAGAAAATATTGTAGAATATTTCCGAAAGAAAAAATAAAATCTTGATTTGATTCTGTTATGTAAATGGCACGATTATTTACACAGCTTTGAAGTGTCTGGGTCACGTAAGGTCCCACTGTAGATGTCTGGCAAGTGTCAAATAAATTAAATGACACCATCCTCTAACACATATCAAAAATTCAGCTTTGATAAAAGAACGCAATGTTGCAACATTTGTATGCAACTTTAACACTCGCTACCTCTTAATTGCACCCGGATTAAAGATTCTTAGTATCCATTTGTTCTTAGCTACCACAGTATTTGTCCGCAGACAAAATCTTAGGTTTGATAAAATGACGCATGTCTGGCGGCCCTGGGCTCTTAGTCTATATACATCATAAAGATTAAAATTTGTATTGGTCTCTGATATTTATATCTATTTTATTATTAAAACCAACAAAACAAGCTAAATTCTATATTAAAACAACTATTTTATTGTACATTATTTCATACTGAGCATTGCACATAACAATCGATAGACTTGGTTAAAATTTAATAGAAAATAGTTGGTTTGTTCAAAAACGATTTTATGCATCGACAAATAAATAAAGAAAACAATTGGACTAACTTGGGGGTTAAATCTGTTATTCTTCACTGGTGCAGCCTAACACAGGCAAGGCTAATCTTATCAAAGATTCCTAAAATTTGAACATGCTCGAACGTAAAAGATAAGAGCCCACAGCAAATTTTGGAGGTGAACGATAGCGAAAATTCCTTTTGCTTTAAGATAGGTCCATACTATTCATATGCAAGTCAGACATGTCGGGGCCTTTGTATACAATACTGCATTTAAAATGCAGTGCATTTTGTACCTTCAAAATCTTATTTAATAAAAGAGCTGAGTGCTCTAGACATGGAGACTATGGAGTCCAAAATATTTTCCGAAGAGCCAAATCGCTGCAAGACGCACTCAAAGCTTCAATCTTTGAGTGTGTTTTGAAGACATCTGAACTCACAGAAAGGGTCTTGAACACCATATTCATATCTGGGGCGCTAAGCTCTTAAATTAAATACAATTTTGAAGTTCCTACCCGTGGTACCTATGGGATATGGGCTTTAAGAAAAAAAATGAATTTTCAATGCAGCATTACGTACAAAGGCCCCCGAAATGCCAGACTTTCATATTTGCATATGACTAGTATGCAGTAGCGGATCCAGGGGGGTGGCTATAGGGGCTAAGGCCCCCCCCCCACAGCCGAATCATAAAATAATTTGAAATATAGAAAGCAATACATTACAACGTGTAGAATTTTATATTATGTCTAAAATATTGTTAAGATATGAAATTTGATGGACAAAATAACGTGGTTGGGGCTGAACTATTTGCATACATGTTATGTAATTTTTTTTCTAAGCCCTAAGATTGGAGCTAAAGCCTGAAGCGAATTGGACAACAACTAATTTGGGGGCTATGACTATGGATATTTTTAATGCAACGACAATCTTTCCCTAAAAATTAAACCCAGAAAATTGGGACGAAAAAAACAGCTTTGGCGCAATAAGGTCTGAGAATATTGGACAAAACACCTAGCCAGGGTTAAGCAACTTACCTCCTAAAAACTAACCTTATTCCAGAGAGTTTTGGGGGCTCAAGTCTAGGGACTGTCAAAGTCCGAAGTTGGGGCTAAGGCTTGAAGAGATAAGTAAAAAGAGATAAAAATGGTCGGGGCTTTACATTAACGTGTCAAATGCCCCAACTGTATAAACTAAAAACAAAGCTAATTTACCTAAAGAAACGCATTTGAGGCTTAAACCATTGGAGAACAACGGGATGTCAAGTTTCGTGTATGTTTAATACAACAGGAATTGTTTCTTACGGCCTTGGCTGGGCTTAGAAATGTTCGGGTATACGTTTTCAAAATTATATATATATACAAAATATAGAAATTCTCTAGTCAAGGAGCCAAATTCCAAAAGCGTGAGTTTTCTCTGTGCGCGCTCAGAAAATCATGCAAAAGCAAATGAATATTTGCAATCCCTCTAGACTGTAGAGTGACGTGCAAATTTGTGGACATATTTTTTTAGCATGAATACCTATAAAGCGTATGCAGCGTATACACGAAAACTCATTCACGCTGGCAGAATTGGGTCGCGGCTCATTTCTTAGAGCAGCTTTGTCTTATGTCGTAAAGTGTCAGTTTGAACAAAAAAGTTTCTCTTTGATTTAGATAATTCAGGAAAAATGAGATCTTAGAGGACTAATACCGTGTCAAAGCACATATATATGAGCTTTTGCCAGTACGAATACTTAAATATAATTTTTCTGAACAAGCCAATTAAAAACAGTTTTCAAATCTTGTCAAAAATGGGAAGTTCAAACCATACCCACAGCTAATTTAAAAATATAACTTCATAATGTAGGTACCTAATCAATTTTGAAATAATATAAATAAACGAGTTTGTACGCGTGGTTCAAGCATATATGGCTTAAAATTATTGTGCGCCTTTGAATATGCTTCTACCTCCGCTACAGCAATTATGAATAATTGTTATTGTGCTTTGTATTGAAAACATTTTGAGGCGCAACAGGAGCGGATATAAAGGCACACAAAAAACGGATATCATTAAAGGAAAAAAAATACTTGAGCCTTAAAGGTTAGACCGAACTCGCCGGAACTGCACGTCATCGGAACTACACTTCACACGAATTCGTATGAAGTTCAGTTGCCGCTTAGTGCGATATAGCTCCTTAAATTTCATAAAAAATAATGTTTTGCCGCGTTGTCGTGAAGTTTAGTTCGACTGAAGTTGAGTAGGGTCTTGCATTAAACCTAAACTGATCTCTATTATTTGTTATAAATTATTTATCTTGGGACAATCACATTTTATTACTTAAGGTCTCAAAATAGATCTCCAAACTGCAAGCCCCCCCCCCCCCCCACAGCCAAATTCTAGATCCACTACTGCTAGTATGGACCTTTCTTAAAACAAAAGGAATTTTTGCTATCATTCACACTGGGCTCTCGGTTTATAATGTTAATTTAAAAACACCATTGTGCTCAAAATAAATTGTAGGTATACGTATTCCATCTTTATTTCATGTGACTTATTTTAAAGATGAATTATTTGAAATCTAGATGATAGGAGTTTTCTTACAAGGCAGAAGGCATACAAAATGCCGAAAGTTCTGATGTCATTTTTGTATGGAATTCAATTCGACATTTTTTTTATTATTCATACAGTGTGCCAGCTATTATGGAAGTTATGATTGTGTTTAAAGCTTAGAGTTTTTGACATTTATCAAAAAACTAGAAAACAGTTTGTTACGCAAGGTATTCGATTTGTATTATCCAAAATATCTATTTTTATTTGTCTTTCTTTAAAATAAAATCGTTCTAATCTACCTGAACAATTATAAGCCAACTTTTCAGGAGTGTACATAATTTATTTTATTAAGGTGTAGGTAGGTACTCTATCTAGTGTGTTTGGGAACCCACTGCAAGCTCTGCAAGCTCTGCAAATTAAGATGATCGTCAAACGTTCGATGTGATCCAAGGCGCATGATATTTTTACAAAATGATACTTTTCATAATAAAAAGATATCATTTTGCCTAAGAACACAGTTGAATCCGTGGTGCCAGCTCCAACATCAATTTAAAATTTGTTTAAATAAAATACATATTTATTTAAACACACTTTTTTTTTGCATTTCTTGAACAAAAAAAAACGTCAGCTATCAGCTGTTCAAGATAAGGTATGTTCGTGGTTTGTTCCCCTAAAATTTCCTTATAGCCAGTGACATCTATTAGTGGTTTTCAAAACTGTTCCTTATGATTGTATTGGTGTTTTACTTTTGTACAAAAGTTAAAGTTAAGAAGGCTCTAACTTTTACTTTTGTAAAATTTGGGATAAGAGAAAGGATTGAGTAGCATGTTGGAAAAAGACAAAACATTTTTTTCACTTTTGTACAAGAATGGGTTGAATGTAGTTAAGGCTTAACTTTTACTTTTGTAAAATTTGAGATACGGATAGGTTAGCATGTTGGAAAAAGACAAAAACATTTTTTTCACTTTTGTACAAAAGTGTGTTGAACGTAGCTGAGGCTTTAGTTTTTTAGATTTTAAATTTGGAAATTTCGGTCTTGGGGATTTTAATTTGGGGATTTTGGTTTGGAGATTATGATTTTGGAACTCGTGTACCTAACCCATTACAAGGTAGTCGTTTATTTAATTCGGTAATTTTTTGAGAAAACAAATTCAATTTTTAAATTACAAAAGAAAAAAGGATTAAAAAAAAACCCAAAAAAACAAGAAATTTAGCAACAAAAATATTTGTAACCTTTTTTCTTAAACCTTAATTAATTTAAAATTCTTAACATTAATATTTCAAAAACTATTCGTTGAAAGAACTTTATTTAAAAAGGTAATGAAAGAGGGGATTTCTGGCCTTACATAGAAATTTTAAATATAACTGTTGTTTTTTAATAATTTGTTTTCTATTTTTACTTATTTTTATCGAAAATTGTCCCTCCCACCTAAAATCCGCCACCAGGGACTGCAAGACTTGTATTTGTTTTATCAGCCTTAACACACCTCATATATTTTTTTTTTGTTCACTTTCGCACTCCAAAATAGGCATATTATGCAATAAAGGTATGAAATAAGTATCAAAATACAATCTATTATATATTTAACAAATGTATGCAAGGTTTTATGTACATTAACGCAGCACTGTAAGAGTTATGCGTCTTTTCAGTGTTGCAGGTCATTTTGAGTCTAAGAAAAAAAAGTGGAGGCGTTTAAAAGATTTAAGTATTTTATGCAGTCTTAATAATTTATTCTAATAGAAAGTGACTAATTTGCTTTAAAATATTATAGATTTTATTATTTAAAGCATAAAAGTTAATAAAACTTAAGTTTTTGTCAAAATATTGGATGTCCGGTTACTGAAACAAATTTTGTTCTTCATTTTCAGTTTCCGGACAGAGTGTCCGGATACTGAAAATAAGAGAAAAATATTAAATGTATGTTTTATTGACCTTAAATGAAAGGTGCGTAAATTGTTCATGATTTAATAAAAGAGAATTATATTTTTCTCACGGATTTTTAGTATTCGGACAGGGTTTCCTTAGTGAGAAATCGGCTGTCCGGAAACAAAAAAATAAAGTCCAGTATCCGGACAAGTGTATTTTGTATGAAATT
The DNA here is from genome assembly GCA_949320155.1 of Melangyna quadrimaculata. Taxonomy (NCBI): domain Eukaryota; kingdom Metazoa; phylum Arthropoda; class Insecta; order Diptera; family Syrphidae; genus Melangyna; species Melangyna quadrimaculata. The sequence goes on from OX439483.1 coordinate 435,873,508, forward strand.
TAAGGATTTTGTACTTTGTAACTTTAATAACATTTCGAGGAAATGATCCTTTAGGTCCTTACGAAATAAAAGGCTCTTGAGGATATTAGAAGATACAAATTAAGCACAATGAAAACAGGTGCTAAATATGACCCTTGAGTGGGCCAACTTGCTATGATTGCTTAAAAGAAAAAAACATTAACTGAAAAAAACCTAACGAAAATTGTGTTTTATAACGAGGAATGAAGTGGCGGATTTAGAGAAGGCTATAAGCGCTTAAGCTGCCCACCCACAAGTTATTCCTAAAGTGTTTTAATGATAGAATGCAAAACATTACAATGTGTAGAGTTCAAACCAGAGCTCTTGGATTCAAATTTGTATGGTGTATTTATTTAACAATATGGTGGTTTTGAAAACTCCAGCGCTTCAATTAGGTTCAGTTTATACGTGCAGTAGTGGGTCTAGTACAAACTTAAAGTATTTTTAAACATAAGACGAAACAGAAAGAATTATAATTCCTACTTCCTATACATCAGATCCGACAAGAATTAGTCTGAAAAACGGGTTTTAAAAAATAAATTTAAGTGTAAAAATAACTGATTCAACAAAACCTAAGCTAGGCTCTGAAAATTTTTGGAGCTTAGCTCTAAAACTGTCAAGCCTCAAAATGAAGGGTAGATATAGGTAACATTTAAAGCTTTAAATTAAACGTGTACATAAGATATATGTTTCAACGTATGTACCTACAATCGAATTGTTCGTGTATTAAGACGTGTAGGGTCTTAGTGGTACATGTGTTTTTAGTAATACAGTTGTATTTAGTATTACATTATCGCCCGCTAGCAGCAAAGAATTATATAAACAAAACTAGCCTTATTTGCCACCAAGGTTCTAATATCCTATTGGAGGTTCAAATAGGAACTCTGATTATACATGTATTCTGATTACACGTGTATTTTGATTACAGGTGTATTCAAAAGATGTACATGTTAATTATTTTGTATTACTCGTGACATGAAAACAAGAGAAATTTAAAACACGTTTGAACCGAGATATTCATTACAACTGTACCTTCCTTATATACACACCTATGTACACACATAATGTATCATTGAGCGAAAAGGTTAATTAAAATTTAATTTAAAACTATATATTATAAAAATTTACGATTTTTCATTAATTCTATTCAATAATGCACTAAAATTTCATACAAAACAATTGCGTCCGGATACTAAAACAAAAGCGTCCGGAAACTAGTGAAAATCGAACTTTTTTGAATTTTTATCATTTTAATTTTTACAATGTTATATTTGCAAATTATGTGGATACTTTTTTATTAAGAAATATCTACACTCTTTGAAACAATATAACTATCCACGGTAGCATTTATAGTAAGGAAATGAGACGAAGTCAAAGTTAAGAAACACGTTAAGTTTCCGGATACTAGTGCGTGTGCTATGGCACATTGAGCAAAAAGGGACACAAATTATCTTTACAAAATAAATCAATTATTTATTGCAAATTTTTTGTAGTGTGGAATAACATGAAATCATTTCTTTTTTTCCTTGAGGCATAAGTTTACTTTGCATTTTCGGCACTCCACAAAATATCTTCCACCGCATTCTGGGACATAAAACCGCTCTCTAGTAGTCCAAACGGGTAAATGATCTTACTGATCCAATCGTACGTCCTGGGATGGCATACTAGCAACGGGTCCTTTCAACTTCTTCGATTGAATAATATTTTCTATTATATTAGAATGTCTTCCTCATTTGTTGACGGTACTTGGCTTGCTGGCATAGCATAAATGTTCAACTACCGCGCATTTGAAGTCTGCTAAAGGCATCTACGGCTCGGATCTGTCGACCCTTCATCTATTACAGCAGCCACGCGTTCACTGTCACTATATCGATCATGTGAGAGAAAATTCGGTGGTAGAATTTTTTGGATCTAATTTGTAACTTGTAGTATCCAAGAAGCGCATCCAACAGATCGACTCCACCCATATGCTGATTGTACGTCATCACTGCCTTTGGACATGGTACATCTTGGTAGGCCCTTTCTTTTTATTGTATCATCGAACTTCAGAAGATGGTTTGCTGCCGACGTATGTATGTCGAAGCCAAGTTCACGCGGTCGTGTTATCATACCAGATTACTACAGAGATGTCAGTTTAGTCTACAGTCACTAGTTTTTCAACGGTTGCATTTCTTCCCTTTTTCTTCAAGTCTTTTTCTGCTGGAACCGTATACCCCGGAATGCGATTAGCTTTTATTGCGCCTAACGGTAAGATCGCCTTTTTAGCCAGATAAGTCAACAGTTGCAAAGATGTGTACCAGTTATCGAAGAATAATTTATAGTTGACGCCTTCAGGAATAGTTCTTGCAAGTCGAACAACATCCTCACTAGAAGTACTAATCTTTGGCAAATTGCTGACTGACTGTACAGGTCCTTGGGCTCCCGTGTGAATTTCAAAGTCATAGCTGAACCCAAAGCTACCACTAAGCACACAATTCTTATATCCCCATTTGTGTATTTAGGGGGTGTAGCCAGCACTTTGTTATTGTATGAAACGAAAATATAATGTATAACAGATACGAGGGTAAACCCAAAAAAATCCAAATTCTGTGCCCATGTTGCATGGTGTGCCATATATGATCCATTCGGGTTTTTCATCACAAAAGTACTATTACTTCACCGAACTAAAAAAAAATACTTTATCAATAATATATACATTATTTTCCTTACCGGTATATTTTTTTGCGAGCATAAACTTTAAGATTTAAGTTTTGTATTTTTTATAGAATTTTGAATTTCTCAAACACGCTCATACCCGACTGAAACCTGTTTGACAAGTTTCACGAAACAATTAATTGCCACAACTCACTTATAGATGGCGCTTATAAATACAATTTCAAACGTATATTATACTAATTTCGTATCACATGCAAAAAAACATAAAATTTATTAAAAATTAAAAAATATTTAGATTAATATGGTTTGGCTCATATATGAGCCACCATGCGGTAAAGGGTTTTTACAAAATAGATGAGTATCGAAAGATCCACAACGATTAATTCATTTATCATATTTTGAAAAAAAAAATAATATTAAAATTTTAAATAAGTACATACTGTTAAATAATAGCTTATTTAAAAATATTTTCATGGTAGATAGGTACACGAGCAATAATAAATCTTACTTCCCTCAATCAACTTTCGATTAATGCTTATAATTGGTAATTGACGCTGTAATCTTACTTTAACCAGTCATACTCTTGCTACCAGGCTAATAGCGAATCTCTGGTGAATAATTATTTGATATATTTTTATTGCAGTTGTTATCGACCGTGCGGTTATATATTATGGAACAACCGCTGCTGTTGACAAATAAAACGCATTAGCTCGCCCACTAAGGGTTTGGTAATCGAAATTACAGACGAGATGTAACTGTATAGCAGTACATTCAAATAGTTAGCAATAATCAGAGAGTTAGCGTTATAAATGATGATGAATTCTTGAAATTTGTTCCGCTGCGCTGGCTGGCTGAATGGGGGCCAATTAAAAAGTACATACAAAAGTGAACAAGTTAGACTGTCAGCGGTGCGGGTAAATGTTAGGAGTATTGACCTTTTCAGAATTTAAAAGCTTTTTTGTCTAACATTTGCACCTATGTATACAGGGTGATTGGTACAGGGTGGTTAAATTTTAAGGGCAGATGTTGATTTTGAACAAAACACAAATTATTTAGGAAATTATTGTCATTTCTTTTTATTATGATAATATTGGTATGGTTCAATTATGTATGGAACAAAATATTGGCCAAATGGCCGCCGCGACCACGGCGGCGGCACACCTCCATCCAATGGTCCAAATTTTCGATGACGCTGAGGCATAATTGGGGTTCTATGCCGTTAATGTGCCGAATTATCTCATCCTTTAGCTCTTGAATTGTTGCTGGCTTATCGACGAACACCTTTTCTTTCAAATAATCCCAAAGAAAGAAGTCCAACGGTGTCAAATCACATGATCTTGGCGGCCAATTGACATCGCCACCACGTGAGATAACACGGCCATTAAATTTGTCGTGCAAAAGAGCCATTCTTTCGTTAGCTGTGTGGCAAGTGGCACCGTCGTCGTCCTGTTGAAACCACATATCGTCCACATCCATATCTTCCAATTCGGGCCATAAAAAGTTCGTCATCATCTCACGATAGCGAACACCATTCACAGTAACTGCCTGACCGGCCTCATTTTTGAAAAAATACGGCCCGATGATGCTGCCAGCCCATAAACCGCACCAAACAGTCACTCTTTGGGGATGCATTGGCTTTTCGACATTCACTCTTGGATTATCATTCGCCGAAATGCGGCAATTCTGCTTATTGAGGAATCCACTGACGTGAAAATGTGCCTCATCACTGAAGATGATTTTCTTCGAAAATTGATCATCCACTGTTGCCATTTCTTGCCACCATTCTGACCATTGACAACGCTTGAAATGGTCAAGAGGCTTTAGTTCTTGAGTCAATTGCTCCTTTTAAGCGTGTAAATGCAAGTATTAATGCATAATGTTCATCAACGACGAGCGTGAGAGGTGCAATTGTTGGGCAAGGCGACGAGTTGAGGTGGACGGCTCTTCAGCCACACTATCGCGAACAGCAGCAATATTTTCTGCAGTAGGAGCTGTACGAACATGCACTGGTGTTTTCACATCTCCTACAGACCCGGTTTGCTCAAATTTGTGCACGATTTTTCCGATTGTACGCACATTTGGACTATTAAATTGACCGAAAAAATCACGAAGTGCACGATATGCATTTTGATTTGAACGCCCATTTTTATAATAAGCCTGAATAACTTTAACGCGTTGCTCGATTGTGTATCTTTCCATGGTTCAAATTGAGTTAGTCTGAAATTGAGAAATGTCAAATGAAATGCAGAAAAAAACTTGACTTTTAGGTGTGGTTCACATTCGACATCGGCCCTTAAAATTAAACCACCCTTTATAAGGTGCACCAAAAAGCTGTAACGGCTCCTGAAGAACCAAGGCCTAGTGACTAACAACTCGCAACCATTCCTGTGTGCGCCTGTCGACAGGAATGGAAGGGACCTACAATTTTATGCCGAATCCGAACGGCTAGACGAGAAACACTTATTCGTGACAAGTGATATTCTTGGAGGATTTGTCAATTCCTCGCAAGAGGCAGTAGCTCTGAAAAAAAAACTTTTTAGTTTTTTAGGTGGACGAGGCTGGGAAGCGAACCCAGACCTCCAGCGTGACAGTCGAACACACTAACCATTACGCTACGGGCTACTACTTAGGTTGGGTTAAGACAAGGAAAAAAACCGTACAGAAGGGAGGTCTATTTCCCTCCGTTTAGGCGGGAGGGGCAATTTTCTAAAAAATTGACTTAATACAAAAATAAAATTTATTTAAAAACGGGTTGGCTACGAAATCTCGCAAAATAAAATCTGGCACCCAAAATCTCGCAAAACGAAATCTCGCAATTACAGAAACCCGCTCTTTATAATCTCGCAATTACAAAAACCCGCTTTTTATAATCTCGCAATTACAAAAACCCGCAAACTAAAATCTCGAAAACTAAAATCTCGCATTAAAAAACATATAGGACTTAAAATGTACGTTATACAAAGTTTTTTCTTTGTGTATGTTGTCAGTTAGTGTGCTTTCAGTTTATGTGCAATAAACAGTACATTGGCCTCTGATTTTTTATTTTCCATTTGCAGGATCTTATTTTTCACTGCGGAATTTTCCAACGTCACGTGTTAATGCGAGATTTTAGTTTGCGAGATTTTTTTTTAAATTTGCGAGCTTTTTGGTTGTGAAATGTAAATGCAAGATTGTTAAAAGCGAGAATTTTTTTTTGCGAGTTTATTAGTTTGCGAGATTTCGTATTTCGAGATTTATACAAAAATGCGAGATTTCGCTATTCGAGATTTTAGTTTTCGAGATATCGTAGTGCTCCCACAAAAATTATGTCTAATAACATATAATTTTTTTTTTCTAAATTTCGAGTTTGAAAAATAATTTTTTAGAAACTATTCACAAACATAACTATTTTTAAAATGGAAATTAAATAAGAGGTTTCTGGCTTTCCAAAAAGATATAGCAGGGCATTGCAAGCTTTACCGTTGTTTTTAAATAATTTGTTTTCCGTTTTAAGTCAATTTTGTAGAAAATTGCCCCTCGCGCCTAAATGGAGGGAAATACACCTCCTTCCCATACGATTTTTTTCTTGTCTTAGTCCAACCTACTTGTTACAGCTTTTTTGTGATTTGTATAAACTCTTCATACAAAAAATATACAAAAATATTGAAGGTTAGGTTTAGGTATGCCGTATGCCTGACTGCAGAACTGCAGTTATCGTAAAATTACTACACAAAATGCAACGCTGCATTCCCAGTCTATACCTCATATAACATTTAATGCGCGATTGTCAGCTTTGGGCGTATAATTTGTGAATCGAATCAAATCCAATCAAGTGTAACCACAAGAATCGCCTCTCGCAACTTGCAATCCACACTCAAATGGATATAAACTCGATTATTTAATAAAGCCGCGAGCAGTTCAAAATCCTAATCAAATGGTGGAAGGGGTGACTGGGTGAGTCGGATCGGATCGGATCTCTGTGACTTGAAACCTGCTGACACTTGGATTACTGTGGGTCAATAACTTCAGGTGACTGGCCGTACGCTGGCTGTGCTGCTGGCAAGCTGACCACACAGTTGTGGTGCGCCGCCGTACATACAGTGACGTAGGCATATCCACATTCACCTGTTGCCTCTAACTGTATACAAACATGCAAAACTGGAGTGACGACTGACGATAGGAACCTGAAAATTTCCGGTTTCTTTTCTGTTTTTGGAATTTGATGCATGATGATGATGGTAAAGACTCAAGCCCCTGAACTATCGCTTGTGTGATGACAGTTTTCTTTGAATGGTCTTTCACTGGCGGCATGGCATGGATTCAAGCCTGATTCCAAAACAAGTAATCTACCTGAGTTATTTTATTCATTTGATACACGCACACATGTGAGTAGGTAGTTTGGACTTATTTTGTTTTCAGCTCATATGTGCGCCGCGCCGGTATCACTATAGGTTGACAGTATGACAGAACACATTTTTTTCAAGAACAAGGTTAAGAGTTACAGCATTTCGGGTTACCCTGTTAACATAGAAATAGAAATTAATTATGTGTACATCTACCTCTACCTACCTGTTCGATGAATAGTAGAATATTAAAGTTGTAAGGTGATGCTTAGGCTAATAGAAAAAAGAAATTTAACGGTGCTACTCTAAATAATAGTATTTCTTGTTTGAGAGTCTCCAGATTTCATGTTTGATTAGGTAATTTTTTTCTCTGTGGTTAATGAGGGGATCATTGTTTTTTTCTACTTAATATGGGACTATTTCTATGGTTATTTAACTGCAGCTTAGAAACAAAGTTTTTCTTAGACATTTCAATATTTTTGTAAATGCAATTACTTTCTATTGTGGGTGTTAATTTTTGACTGTACGAAAATTGCCAAAACTCAAAACATCTAGTTTTTAAGTTAGCAGATCATTTTTCTTAAAGAAAGCAGCTGTACCTCTTGGTGTCAGGTGGAAAAAGAAAGATGCTAACTAAAGATGCTAACGTGATTTTGTTCTTTTAACAAGTCACATAAACATAGACTCTATACAGATCATGTAAACGAAATGGGTAGATCTTTAAAGGATGATCTTAAGAGATTTTGGAAATTTGTTAATTCAAAGAAAAATTCTGACGGTTACCCGGCAAATTTCACATACGAGAACTGTTCTTTGCAAGAACCCATTGATATTTGCAACGCTTTTGCGAAAAATTTTCAAAATTCATTTGTCGACACATCTGTTGATGGTGATGAAACTTTTTTTAGAAATTTACATATCTATTCCCAAACAAGTTTCAGTAATATACCGGTGCAACAAAGCTCTGTTTTAGAGGTTCTCTCATCATTAAATGATGATTACTCATCTGTGCCGGATGGAATTCCTCCAATACTTCTAAAAAAATGTAAAAACATACTAGTTGATCCCATTAAATTTTTGTTTGAGTTTTCTATTAAATCAGGAAAATTTCTTTGTTTTTGGAAAAATGCATTTCTTACTCCAGTTTTTAAAAAGGGCGACAAAACTGATATCAAGAATTATAGACCTATATCGAAACTTTCATGCATTCCAAAGCTCTTTGAGCAAGTTGTTTGTGAAAGTTAAGCATTTTATACTAAGAATATAATATATGAACAACTGCATGGCTTTGTGAGAAGGAAATCTGTTGTAACAAATCTCCTTACTTTCTTGCACAAATGTTCTAATGCTTGGAAAATGGAAGAGAAGTGGATTGCATATACACTGATTTTTCAAAAGCATTCGATCAACTAAGTCACAACATTATTATATTTAAACTCCAAGCTTTTGGTTTTCCGAATATTGTTATAGAATGGATAAGGTCATACCTTGAAAATAGATCTTACCAGTTGAAATTTAGAAACTGTCTTTCAGATTCATTTAATGCTCACTCGGGTGTACCTTAAGGAAGTCATCTTGGCCCACTTCTATTCATTCTGGCTATAAATGATGTTAAATCATGTATACACTATAGTGATATTCTTATATATGCTGATGATATGAACATTTTTAAAACAGTAAAATCTAACAGTGATCGCATTCTCTTGCAAGCAGATATTGACAATTTTAATGTTTGGTGTGACAAAAACAGTCTTTCTCTTAACCCAGTTAAATGCACAACTATTACTTTTTCTAGAAAACGAGTACCGAGTGCTTTGGATTATTCCATTTCACAGCACTCACTATTTCGTGTTCTAAGCTTCAAAGACCTTGGTGTTCACTTTAGTTCTAATCTAGAATTCACAGAGCATATGAATTACATTGTAAAAAAAGCAAGTCCCATGCTTGGTTTTATAAAACGGTGGGCTAAGGAATTTAACGATCCGTATGTCACCCTCTCCTTATACAATTGCTATGTACGACCCCATCTTGAGTATGCCTCACAAGTTTGGTCCCCTTTTTACGTTATTCATAAACACCGTATTGAAGCAATACAGCATAACTTCATTCGATTTGCTTTAAAAGGGTTACCCTGGACTGATCCATATAATATGCCACCATATGAAAATAGGATCCAGCTTCTGCAGGTCCAAACGTTATATCAGAGGCGGGTTAATAATGATTTAATATTTATTCATCAACTTATTACTGGTCAAATTGATGCTCCTGATTTGCTATCCTGTATTGGCTTGAACTACCGCGGGGGTTCTCACCACCTGCGAGAATTTGAACTTTTTCACGTAAATTTTCATAGAACTAATTATGGCATGCATGAACCTCTTAACCGAATGAGTAAACTCTTTAATTTAAATGTTTCCTCAATTGATTTTAACATGTGTAAAATAGGATTTAAAAAGTTATTTCGAACCAGTGCTCCACTGTCGTGATCGGTTTAATTTTTTTTTTTTATTCTTAATGTTGCATTTTGTTTATAAACTAAATATAACGTAAACTAAAAATAATTTTGATTTTTTGATTTCATAATCCTTATTTTTTAAATAGTTTTATTTTTTTGTTCTCAATTTTAAATTTTTCAACTGCTTGCATTAAGCAGACCTAATCTCTTTTAACTTCCGTTGATACCTACTCGTTTCGCTGTAAGACAAGTTGCTGTGTTATTGTTAAACATAACTAAGTAACGATTTTTTTTTTTATATTATTATCTAACATCAAATAATTAATATAAGTACCGATATGACTTGCAATCGTAATTACTGTCGTACTCGGTGAAAATGGACCCCAGCGCGTGCGGTATCTGGGGGGAAAAGAGGCGTGGGCTTTTTTTTTTTTTTTATTTTTAAATAAAAAAAAAATAAAGGGTTTATTTTAAAAAGGATTAGATGACAAAAATGACAACAGAACGAAGGGATTTATACGAAAATATACCAACAACAATATAATCCTATAGGCCGAGCTAACCCCGTTGGAAAAATGCCAAGTTTCTGTCTAGTTAAGGCAAGGCCATAGTAAGTTTTAAGTAGTAGCCCGTAGCGTAATGGTGTGTTATGGACTGTCACGCTGGAGGGTTGGGTTCACTTCCCAGCCTCGTCAACCTTAAAAGTAAAAAAAAAGTTTTTGTAAGGCTACTGCCTCTTGCGAGGAATTGACAAATCCTCCAAGAGTATCACTTGTCATGAATAAGTGCTTCTCGTCTAGCCGTTCGGATTCGGCATAAATTTGTTGGTCCTTCTTCCATTCCTGTCAACACGCGCACACAGGAATGGTTGTGAGTTGTTAGTCACTAGTCCCTGGTTCTACACAGTCCGTTGCGCTACTCAATTCATGTATTTATTTATTTTGCAGTAAGTTTTAAGTAGGGTAAATCTAGACGAGGAAAACTTGTTAGATACTTGGCAAGGCCTTGATGGATTTCAGAACAAAAAAATTAGACGAGGGAACTTTTCAAATACTCGTGAGGCCTTCCCTTATAAAAACTTTTCGAACATATTTCGGTACCCCATCAGGAATGCCTCTTGTAGACCAAAAATAAACATTTTTTAAGCACCATGCAATTTCAGAATCATAAGACACTTTTTTCTCTCTTTCCTTTGTCTTCTTTTTCATATCACACTTTTTACTATATGGGTGTGAGACACCTGTAAAAACCTGTTCTAAGTTTGTCTAACTAAAAAGCAAGTATCTACATAAAATTATGTTCTATTCTCTATGTATCTGTTATGCAATATGCTATGAAAGATTAGAGTATGAAAATTGATGAGGCAAAAGGATTCATAATCGCCAAGGTCCTTGCTCAATCCTTTGCTAACCCTTGCTAGCCCCTTGCCAGAATCTATGTAGAACTCTCTAGTGCCTTGTCGAAAACTAGATTGTTTTTCTGAGCGGGAAGTGCAGAAAACTTCCAAAGGATCAATTAAGCTATAAACTTAGGCACAAGCACAAATGTTGTCTCTGCTTTCCACAAAGCTAAAGTGGTAATAACATTTTGTAAGGTGGTGATATTTTTATGCAGCGACGATGTTCCTAAAAATATCATTGATGGTATTTCGGCCAATTTTTCAGGGGCCAGTTCTTAAAGCTGTCTAACTCAAAATTTTATTGCATATTTTTAATTTTTGTATTTTCTTCTACTGAAGAATTAAAAAATAGAACTCTTAGAATAGATCTAATTTTTAGTTTTAAAATATTATGAATTGATTACTATGAGGTGACATTTTTAATGAAATGCATGATTGGATCGCACGAACTTGCTCTTTAAGTTCACAGCTAGAAAGTTGTTAGACATTAACGATATTTAATTTTCAAAGAATTAAAATAAAATTTTGAAAATTTAAGATTTATAACAGAATTTTAAACATATAAATAAATATATAAATAAATAAATAAAATTGTATGTAGAAGACTTATCTAAGACCATGGATATTAAAAATAATAAAAAAAATGTTTAAAATCATATGAAATTATTTTTTTTATTGCTTAAATATAAAAAAAATTAGCTAAAAAAAACTATGGCAATTGTTTTCTTGAACTTATATAAATTTATGAAAAAAAAAAATTGAAATCGTTGTAGTGGTTTTTTAAAAAACAATTTTTTTATATATAACATTTTGAAAACATTAAGAAAAAAAATTGGAACGTGAATTTAAAGTAATTATTTATATACATATAATACTTTAATTTTAAAAAAATTTCATATTCGCGTTTTTGAAAATTTTTTTTTTAATCAGAGAAACTTTATATCAATAATTTTGATATGCAATATTATTTATATTTTTTTGAAAGCATCTTCGTAAAAATAAATTTTAATCGGCTTATCCAACAATGGGAAAGTCGAAAATATGAAAAGTGGTTCTACTGAAGAATTGATTTTATAAAAACGCAAACAAAATATTTTCTAATTTAAAAGTTCTTGGAGCCGTTTCCGAGAAAAATAAGATTTTTTTAACGGTTTTTGAACATTTGTACGGAAGGTACCGTTATTTTTGAAAACATGATTTTTTCAATATTCTAAATGATAATAAAATTTGAGGAAGTCGTTTTTAAAATATTTAGTTTTCAGAAAAAAATGAAGTTTTTTAAAAATGTTTTTTTTTTTAATAAAAAAAAAAGTTTCACCATACAAAAATGAAAATTATCAACAAAACCATTTGCAAGAAAATCAAAAACTCAAAAAATGGTTGTACTTAAGGTATAAAAAAAATAACCAAAGAGATGAAGCCTTCCCAACTTACAATTTTTCCTCTATAAGGTCCATTTTTTGAATTTATATAAGTTAATATTGCTACAAATCTTGTATTTAGTTTGGACATCGAAGTTGCGAATTTTCGGAGCTATATTTTTTAAAACAGCTTCCTACAAACCTATTACATCTATATCTATAATTTTCTGCAAGCCTGAATATTTACAATTTGGTTATAGTTTAGTAAGGCTTCCCAGAAATTAGTTTTGAGAGGTGTGTGAAATAAAAGCAAAGAAAAAGCTTTCATCAAGAGCCCTTGAAGGGCCTGCTTACAAACGCCTGAAACAAGCTATTATGTGTACGAAAGTCTAATGGAAGCATAATTGTCAGTGGAATTATGTCAGTTTATTTTGTTTGTGTAAGCCCCCTGCGCAAAAGCCCGATACAAGCATTATTTTGTGTACTGGTCGGCGCATGTATGTTTCTACTGCCGAGAGAGGGTTACCACAGGTCAAATTATTTATGAAAATAAAAATATGAAAAATTCTATCATTTTGAAAATTTAAATTAAACCGATTCATTGAGTAGGTATGGTCTATTATTAAATCCTTTATATCTTGCAAAGTAAAATCGGAACAAACACTTATTTTCTGCAGTGAGATAAATATGGCAAAAGAAAACAATTTAAATTCACTTGACACAAAAAAAAACGAAAAAAATATATTTATTTTTTTACATGAAACTATAATTATGTATATTCAGAATTGCAATACCACTTTTTTATTAGAAATGATTTAACACAAAAAGATAAACTTCCTTCATATTCGGGGTTTGTCTTTTTTTTTAAATTCCTATACAAAAAATAATACCCCGGATCCCACCAATGAAAATAATTAAATTTGATCGCAGTGGTAACTCCGATTAAGCATGACATCCAATTTTGGTTCTATAACCCAGTAAACACAAGCCCGACACAAGCATAATAATTGTCTGAACTCTGTCAGAGGCATGCGCGAGAAGCATTTATTTCGATGAATTTGCCTTAGCAAAGTGATGTCAGCTTATTTGTTTCTATAAGACTTGTGAAGAGGTGGTTATGCAAACTTAATTTAAATCATCCTCTCAGGCGCATGCGCGGGAAGTAATAATTTTGATTATTTGGTCTTAGCTAAGGGTTGCACACTCAACATGAAAGCATTAAAAGCTGGTACTTCGCATGGAAAGTAGTATTGATGTGAAAACGAGGTACTGCTGGCTGACGAGGTGACCATAGTCACGTTAAGAAATTCGAATGTTCTCAAAAATTATCTTAGTATGATGCTTTCATTTCTCAGTGGTTTTTTTTATTACATTTTAAACGCTTTTTCATATCTATACTACATACATACATAGCTACTTTAAGTTGAAAAAAACTAAATGATGGTCTTTATAGTTTATGTTTTTTATTTTGGCAAATAAGTGTTATTAAAAAAGATACAAATTAAAATTGTCAGTAAACGGTTTGTGTACAAAATGAAAAGTACATATTTTATGGGAGATAAAAGAGTTTTTATATTTTTTCTCAAACAAAGCATTTCGTTTTAAAAAAACAATTGATTTCAACAAATAACGAACTTATATTTTATTTGTTGCCTCACAAAAAGTATGTTTGTGTCACCACTTCCATGTTTTCTCTAATGAGTAAGGTAATCATGGAAACATTAATAATTAAAATAACATTAAGTAGTAAAAAAACTCCCTTGCCAGCAACAGACGAATGGTCACCTTTATTTTTAAAATTATTTTAATTCATCAGGAAGCTTATTTCGGTTTCAAGTGGTTCCAATTTGGCACTCATTTTTCATAACCAGGCTAGCACGATACCTAAGGTGCCCGACTCTCAACCCAACCATCCTCGGTTCAACTTCCGCAAAATCCATCAAGTTAGTGATGTGTTTTTTATTTCGGATATAAATAATTATTGTGAATTAAGTTCCAGAAGAAAATCATTAATAGCATGAAAATAAAGGAGAAAATATAGAAATAAAAATAATGAATTAATTTTTAATTTGTTTTGCATTGTGCTTCGAAAAGGCTTCTCCTAGGCCTCGACAAGCCTTTTATAAGGGTTTTTACATGTGTCTATCGAAACACTTGAACAAAACTACACTACTACATTTGCAATGATTGAGTGTAGTTTTGTTCTATAAGGCCTTGTTTGTTAGTTGGGTTCATATTACAATTATTCCATTTTTGTTTTTTTTTTTTTTAGAAAATCGTTGGAGCCGTTTTTGAGAAAAAAAAATATTTTCTTTTTTGGCTAGTAAAATTTTATACGACAGGTACCATTATTTTTTTATCCTAAAAAAAACAAAGAAAAAACGACAGATTGAATTAAGAGACCCATTTGTTCGCTTTTTCTATCATAGTAATGTTAGGGAAAATTATAATCTCTAGTTTAACTTTTTAACTCGCCATATAAGACCTTCACAATATACATAATGATAAAGGAAGCTTATTTCTTATTTAAAAAATTGACCTCCCACCAATAAGGGGGAAATAGACTCCCTGCCATACGATTTCTTCCAACAATTTGACCCAACTTCTAGCTTTTGTTACATCTTATGCCAATCACCCTGTAAAATGAAGCCCTAATTATGTGGTTGAACTTCTTAAGAGCGCTTATGATTTGTTACTTTTGTAAAATCATATTAAAAATGAGTTTTTCAAAATTCTGCAGTTGATAAAAAAAATAATATTTTGATAATAAACAAGTGCTTACCTACTTTTCGTTGGCTTGATTTTAAAGTGGCTAAATTATACTGCAAGCTTCCCCTTTTGAAATTTCATTTATTTGAAGTTTAACCTTTTTTTTCAAAGGGAAAGTCATTTAAAAACGAATTATTTATTGCAACATAATATTTCACACACTTGGTTTTTCCTCTCAAAATGCTATACAAAAAATTACGATCTAAAGTACCTTCCAATAATAGCATAACTATGTATAGTGCATTCAGTATCGATAGTATCTGTATAAAAACTGCAATTAATCATCAACACATTGGCAGTGGCATTAAATGTTCAGATACTAAAACAAAAATTATAGATACCTTCCTACATACATAGGTAGTTAAAACAAAAACAACAGCAAATTCCAAAACTTTTATAAGGTACGAATATAGAAGACTTGATAAAATAATAAAAGAGTCATTAGTTCAACAAAAATTACACAAGAGATTATAGGTTCTCGCGGTGCGCGATGGCAATGCACACACGTCACTTAATTGCAATTTGAAATTGGTCGATGCAAATTAAATGAACACGATAAAAAGAATTGCATGTTTAACTACTTTAATATTCGAACAATATGGGCATAAGCTGCACTCAATAAATTTAGCTTGAAGTAATTTAGACGTTCATTCAGGTCAAAGTAGCTAGGTATAGAAATAGGTAATTGCAGTGTTTTACTAATAATTTTTTTTTTTTATATTTATGACAACCATGACATGCGTTTCGATATTGTTCACGTATATAATTTGGAGGCTTAGACAGACTCTTTGTTCACAAAATGCATTTTATTTTGGAAATGTGTTTTTATTTATTTACTGATTCCAGAATAATCAAACAAAAATATTTTAAGTAAAAGTAGACGTTTTCTTGACTTTTTGTGATATACTTAACGATGTTTAACTCAGTCAATTTTGATAGATTTATAAGAACGAAAGTTGGGATGATAACACAGAATTCGGATTATATTTTGAGGAGCAAAGTACAACCGGAAGAAGAAAGAACATTTTGTTTTAGACATCTTAATTGTCAATTAAACAAGTCTACAAAGTATTCACAATAATATAATGTTTGATCTGTTACAATAATAAGATATTGATTTTATTGTAAGCGTAATAAACAATTCACAATAACAGAAACTCATCAAGATTTTTTGGAAGTTATCTCAAATTAGCACGTACTTTTTCACATGGTAAAAAGCTTTTTAAAAAAGGAAGGATAGGTAATTCAAACATGACCCTACAAAGAGTCTGCGAACGTTTAATTGTAGGGATGGTCACGAGACGAGAAAAGTCTCGGTCTCGACCTCGGTCTCGCATGACGAGACCGAGACGAGACTGGCTTTTAAGCAACCGAGACGAAACCGAAACTAGACTATATATTTGGACCGAAATTTACAGACAGTCTTATAAATTAAAAAATCCAATTTCAGTTAAATATTTATTTTCTTCTGCACAAAGTTAAACTATAATCGAAAATATTTCGTTCCAATAATCAACAGGTTGTCCGGAAATCCTATTTTTGGAGACGAGACCGAGACAAGACTTAATTAACCGACACGAGACCGAGACGAGACTAAAAATTTTCGATTAAAACGAGACCGAGACCAGACTTACAAAAGTCTCGCAGAGTCTCGTCTCGTGGCCAGCCTTATTTAATTGCGAAAATATGTGAAAATCATATTAATATAATTTGTATTCGTGTTTTTCGATCGCATTTTTATTTAACTTGGATAACATATATGGTCTAATTGTTATTAGTTTTGTAGACCATTTTGTCCGGTTCTCCTTTAAGTGGATTTACTGAACAATTCATTAATAGAGCCGCCATGTTTATAGTAAACACCACAGTTAAGAAATCTAGTATCGAATTGTTTTCTTGGCTTTATTTTTGTAGAAGGTTAATTTTTGACACGAGAAACAGTTTCCAAGATAAACGTAAAAAACAAGTTTCAAAACTTTTCAAATTTTGTGTTTAAGCAAAAAACCTTCATTTACTTCACTGCTATTGAAAGTGCACGGTGGCATATGTGGAACATTTAGCAATGTTTATAGTATGTAAGCTAAGTGGTGGAATTATTGTTTTAATTTTTTTATAATTACAAATTTAGTGTCTTTTAAATTAAAATATTTATTTTGAAACCTTGCTAGGCTTATTCATAGTCGTTCTTAAACAGTTTCTAAGATAGTTAGAACTTATATTTTAATCGCATTTTTGGATCTTAGTTTTATTTTTTTATTTTTTTTTTTGTTAATTGTCAATATTTTTCAAGCTAAAGCTGAACGCGAGATAATTATCCGATCTTATATTACAAGGACAAGAAATCTGAAAAAAATTAGGTCCCAGGATTGTGTCTGTCTGACCTAGACCTTGACCTTGACCTGCAGCCTCACTGAAGCTATTTTTTTTTTTTTTCAATCTTTGGAATTAAGGTTTTGAGGTGATTCTTTAGAATGGAATTTGATGTTTTTTTAGTTCCAAAAATAACGGTACCTAGCTCCCATTCGACCATTATAAAAAAACGTTTTTTAACTCAAAGCGGCTCTGAAGATTTTGATTAAAAACAATAAAAGTATCGTCAGTATTTTGCTTTAAAAAATAAACTGCACGACTGGTTCACGAACTTTCTCTCGTAGCTAACACCTTTTACACCTTTAACCAAGAATAAGAACAAGTGTCATAAAGCCAAATCTCGGTGTTTGGCCTTAAGACGCTTTACAAAAGCGGCATAAGGCCAATTTTTAAGAGTTGGCCCTTTGTCGCTTTGTAAAGCGTCATAAGACCGTTTTCATTTTAGACATAAGGCCAAAGGCCACCAAGATATTTAAAAAGGTCGCCAAAAAAGAGGTCACAAGGACAAAAAGGCACATTTGGAAAATTATTTAATATTATAGCCAAACTAAACGAAATCCGTATATATTGCAAAAAATAACATATTTGCTGCAGAGAGCATTGCATTGCATGTTTCCGTACACTGGCTGCTAGTAAGTCCATCTTTTAAAATTGTTAACTTAGAGAATACCCTTAGCGAACACGGACTGCTGTGTGGAGGGGTGAACATTTTTTTGCAAAGTAATTTAAATCAGAATAAATATATTAGCCCAGTCAACGATGACTCAAAAGTATAAAATAAATGCAAAAAAGATTGCTCTCTGGATTATTTTTTTATATGGAGGGGATACCCCCAGGTATAACATATCCAAAGTCCTTAGCCCAGGGCCGCGAGATAAACTCAGAAGGGGGGCTTAAAATTACACCTTTTTAGGTTTTTGTGAATATTTGACAACCTAGCATGTTAGCGGAAATGTCTATTCTACAAAACTAGAGAAAATAAATTTTCTATAAAATAAGTTATGTTCATATTTTTGCTAGGGTCAATAATAAGTGAGATGCGGGGGGCAGAAAAGTCAACAAATCTGAAAAAAATCTGTTATTGTCTTAGATATTGAATGTTTGCTGAGCCTAGAAAAAAACCATCCATCCACTGTTATTTCATCATGTTATGAGGCTGAGAGTGTATTCATAATTTCCTTTTTTTTCTATATATCCGCAACTATACGAGAAAGTTGATGTACCTATACTAAATTAGGCAAAATTTAATAACCAAGAGTTGGTTTCGTACGGCGCAAAAAAAACGAGCCGGTGCACAAACGAACGTACATAGTTTCATTCGCGTAAGTTACCATTTTGGGTGCTGGAGAAGCTTTTTGGGGTTTTGCTATAAAAACGAAATGTTGAACAACTTTTCAACGAAGGTTGACATTATTTTTTTGCTGGACTAACCTGGACAAACGGTGGACAAACGATTGGAATTAAAACGATTTTGATAAAAAAAAAATTTAATTTGTATGGTGCTGCTATAAATGAGAAGTGTTGAATAACTTTTGGACTAAGGGTGGAAAAACGATTATTTTTGATGGAAAATCTTAAACAGTCGGTGGACTAATGAACGCACTTAGTCTCATCCTCCTAAGTCATCTATTGGGGGCAGTAGATGAGTTTTTTTTTTTATTTTGGGGAGTTTGCTATAAAAAAGAAAAGCTTAATAACTTTTTTCCTGAGGTTGGACAAACGATTTTTCTGGTTGGACAAACGATGGCCAGACGATTCTGGTAAACCCCACCCAAAAATGTTGACTTCAGGGTTCCCACTTCACACAGCTAGTATATGCAGAAAGCATTAAAAATCGTGCTCCTTCACAGGAATTTTTTTTTTGTCTGGAGCACAGGAACAATGTTGAAATACATCAAAAAGTGGCTCAGAAATGGTTGCAACACAATTTAAAATATTTGAGCTTAATTCGTTTTTCATTTACCTATTTTATGGTTTTTGAGGTGATCGGCGATTTTTCCTGACAATTGGCGAACAAATTGAGCTTTATTCTATATCTCAACTACCTTTTTAACTACTTTTGTCAGTTACTGCTAAGACATTAAGCTATTAAATTTGAAAAGTGGGTACACCTTAAATTTACTTCACTTGAGTCGTTACACGTTAGTTTACAATTTTACACCTTTACAAACACGTAACTCACTTTGAATGAATTTCGAAGCTTTTGCGCTTCATCATCAGCAATCACGACTAAACGTTGGGTATGCGCAACATTGAAGAACTGATGCTACTGTTGGATCATAAAGCACACCGCTACGATCAAAGGTCAAGATTTGTTTTCCTTTTTGTTGTGTCTTGTTTATGTTTTGCTTTGACACATTAGGGCATATTCATAGTCGCAGGTACCCCCAGGGGGTCAATTCTGGTTTTGTGAAAAAGTGAATCGAAAAATTCGTTTTCACATTCGCTTTCATTCTTTGCCTTCACTTTTTCGATTCACTTTGGTGCAAAAAAGCGATTCTCGTTCAGTAAATGAAAACGTAGTGGTAAATTCAATATCATTCGCTGTGGTGAATACTCGTAATTTTGTTGTCTTTTGTGAATTTTATTTGCTACTAGCTGACCCGGCGAACTTCGTACCGCCTAACAGTCTAAAAGATGTGTATTAACTTTTATTAAACAATTTATTTTTGATTTTATAAACGTAATAAAAAAAAATGCAAACAATTTTTTAAGTTAAATAGTTTCTTAAGATAAAATAAAAATTCAGTAAAAGTAAAATAATTAATTATTTTATTGACGTATCAGCAAGATGTTTGGACTGTGGTTGATTCTGGGTGATCATCGGAATCCTCAGAATGAGAATTTCGTCGCCTTTAAATTCTCCTTTTAGTATCGTTGCGTGAATTACATTTATCATCGATTTCCTAATTACCAAACAAGTTCCATTGCACAATTTTGGTTGGTTCAGAATTCGTAGCATGATGACTACCGCCAACCTTAAATTATTGCAAATTATGCGGTGGTAAGCCAGGCACAGTTCAAAAATTCAGTTGGATAGTTTGTGGCTTCGTCTTCGTTTGTTACAGTGTCGATAGGCTTATATGATTACAGAGTGACGATTCGATCCTGAATTATGAAATTCAAGTTATCCACGTCTATGTTTTTAGCCGCCAAAAATGCACGCTCACTCAACCATTTGTTAATTTTGTGGTTAACAATAATGTTTGGGAAAACTTTATTATTAAGATCATCTTTCGATGAGACGAAATTACAATAATTTGGAGGGAATGAAATAAATGCGCTCGATTCGTCGACAGGAACACGGACATCACCTATAGTCAGCAATTGCTTGGAGAATTCTTCAGCAGATGGATCGTTCATCAATGCAACTCTCATGTTTGTTGCCAAATGAAGTTTTTTCACATAGTGCCACAGATTTGATGATTTGAGGCAAGCGTTTATTTCATCGGCAGCAGTCGATTTTGGAATGACTGGCAGTGTTTGGCGGAAATCGCCAGGCATCAAAATCATTGCACCTCCAAAACTTCTCGAGACATTGCGCAGATCTTTTAAGGTTCGGTCAAGTGCTTCATAAGCGCGTTTATACGAAATTGTGCATTCGCCCCAGATGATGATTTTAGATGCTACTAAAATTTGGCCAACTATTAAAATATCGGCTATCAACAATTGCAGTTGCAGTATAAGTTGAACTTGTATTTGGAAAAATGCATTGCGTAAAAAGCTCTATTAATTTATTTTCCAAGGTTTGCAAAGTGCACGCATCACATGGATAATAAAGTTGCAATAACAGTTGTAGTAACGGTTGCAGTTGTATTTGAAAACAAAATAAAATGTATTTTTATAAAAAATATCTTTTAAAGAATTTCTCAAAAGGTGAATAAAGATTCGCAAGATGCACGCAATTGCAGTTGCATTTTCTCTCAAAATAAATAAAAATTAAAAATATTTGTATATCCTCCTTCTACAATTTCCTGAACATTTGTACCATTATTCCTTATGGCCAGGGAAAAATCATTGGATTCAAGAAAAGTGGATGGTAATTTAAGTTTTATTTATGAATGACTAACATAAATTTAACAAAAAGTTGGTAGAAGTTGCAATTGCAATTATATTTTTGTCAGGTTCAGAGAATTTCCACATTTAAGCGGGCAAGCGCGGAAAACAATCGAACATACTGCTGTTTTAGAAAACATTTTTGAAAAAAAAAAAGAAAAATCTGTTGAATACCAATAAATAATATTTTTTTTTAAATTTTATTATTCGTTTCATTGAGCGAAGAAAGGCACGATCCGAAGAAAGGCACAATCCCAGAATCCACACGTCTAATTTTATATTTTTAAATGTTATAGGTACTTGGAGGAAATGGTCTTATAAATGTTCTTAGGGCTATATGTAAGAATGTGAAAAGAATGGACGACGCGTTTATGTTGGTAATGTTTGAAATGTTTCTATCCATATCATCGCACTACTTACTGGAAAAGGGCAGAGCAACGTTTTCCGGGACAGCTCTTCAATAACAAAAGCACTCGCACTTAATATACAAATCGACCGTTAACCTTTCGGTAGGTATTCACTTTTTTCAAAACGAACTTTAAATAAAATCGATTTAACATTTTTTTTTTACTTGTTGTATGTACACAAGATACATATATTACAGGTAATATCATTAGCGTTTTCATTTTTGTTCAGTTCTGCGCATGTTGTCAAAATCAATAGTAAACAAATTAAATTTCAAACAATCACCACAAATTTGTTTTTGTTTACTGTGTATTTACACAATGGGCAGCCATCTTGAAATTCGACAAGCTGCGCCTGATAATACGTTACTGTGGTATGTACATACATATATTTTTTTAAAATTTCGATTAAAGTATTTTCTATATATAAGATTTCATCATGCTATTTTACCACTATTTCCGTTTACTTTTTTGGGTATTTTAATATTTATTATGTTATTCGGGGCGAAGGCGAATCCAACAAGAATCATTAAAATCTGTCCAGCAGTTCTTGAGTTATAAGTGTTGTAACTAACACGACTTTGTTTTATATATATGGATTAAAAATTCCTTGATTGTACAATATACAAAAAAAAATTAATTAAAATATAGTACCTATGACCTTGATTCAAAGAAATTTTAATGACTTTGAATCAAAGACTATAATTTTCTTTGATTATGGGTGACTGAGCTTATAGGTTTTTCAAAATGCACCCCCAACAAAATTATCGGTAATAATTATATTAAACAAAATTAAATACCAAAACGATAAGCTTAAGCTTCTCTTTTTTTTCCTACTTTTTCGCTCAAAGTTCAACAGCCTTTGTTTCTTTAAAATAGGAATTTCAATTTTTTGAACGACACGACGCGATGCCACTTCGCCTTCCACGACCAACAACACCTCTTTTGCAATCATATCTCCATAATATAACCACCACCGCACCAAAAGCCGACAAAAAATTATCTTAGAACTTGAGCGTGCAAAGGCAGACACAAGCGTTTGCCTTCACAATTAATTTCCGTTTTTAGTGAGTACAAAATGATTAGCATGACGGATAAAATAGACGAAGCGGAGGCAGGCTATACGCAAATTGTTCTTCAGACAGTTTTTCTGTTCTTTGCGCGTTTAGGAAGCTAAGCAAACTTTTTTTTGTACAATAAAGGTATCACACATCACCATCATCAAGGCATAGATCATAGAACCCGACATGAACCAAACGGAATAAAGGAGCACCCCTGCTCCCAGTATGTGGGTATAAAGATACCTTTAAATATCAACGGTGGAAAGCACGCACGTACCTGTAATTAATTTCAAGTACAAGAAGCCGAAGTCGGAATAGAAGTAGAAGTCGGAGCCCTGGTGCCGGTTGAAGAAATGAATAAATTATGCCAAGGCACGAGCGAATTGATGAGCTGTTGTTTTCATTTTGAAGGCTCTTCGGCTGTTCGGTGAACGAAAAGTCAAGTCGGGGAGTAGGGTGATTTGAGCTCTAAAGAGAATATGGACTTCTTGATTCGTCGTCGTCATATAGTTCTATAAGGAGGAACGAGGAGGAACAATCACGAGCTAGGGTTGGGTTGGGTTAGTAAGTTGGGATAAGGTTACCCCTTTTTTCAACGGGAGCTGTAATTAGCAATTAATATACAAACATCATCCGGCGGATTCTTGTGCTGTTTCAACGGAATCGGATATTCTTGTTCGGCAAGGTAAAGGTATGATCTTTGTATTCTTTCTCATGCAAATATGTTTAGGAATAAACGTTGTCAGTTGTTGTTGTTGTTTTGTTGTTTTTTGTGAGAAATGATTTCATTTGCACTCACCCTGCTGCCATAGGGAATTTTTAAATACGGTTCGGATGGGGGAGCGAGTTAATTGGCATTAGGGGATTTTGCAGCAGTCAAAGGTGGATGATGGGTATTTTTGAAATGAAGACATTTTCTTCCCAGGCATATGCAAGGGTTGATGGTGATTTGAATTTCAATTTGAGGATGTATATAGGTAAGTATATCTTCCTATGTTGTCTTGGTACCTATCTATTTTCGTTAGGAGATTGTGCACGATTTGCGTTCATTAAAATATCACAATTGAACTGATGGGCTTGTAGAGACTTAGGATTGGGGCTGGGATTGGAAGTGGGATTGGGTTTTGTTTGCTGTTCTTCTAAAAATCTAGAAACTCTCAGATGAGTGGTTTGAGGAAATTGATTTCAGTCGATAATTTGATTTTATATGGGGACAGACTTCTATTTGTCTGAGTGTTTTTGTACAAACATGCAAGCTAAAATGTAAAAAGAAGATTTAATTTATTTAGCTTGCGTTTAGATATTCTGAATGTTAATTGAATTATTTGCTAAGTCAAATCGATTTGTCAGTTTAAAAGTTTTCTAGGGTTTTTTTTAATAGTTAAGGATTTAACAATTATATTTTGGTACTGAGATTCATCTTTTTGAATATTTTTAATAGGATTTTTAAGGAAATCTTGCAAGTGGAGCGATTGTTGACATTGTGTTACTATTAAAAACCGAATTGGTATGAATCCTCAAATTTTAGTATGAGTTGCTAAATATCTTTAAAAATCGATTAACATCGCAGTTCCGCAAATACTTGTCATAAAAAATGGGAATCAAAATGGGTAAAAGCTGACCGTAAAGATTTTTTTAATTTCTCAATGAGCCTACTGTCATTATCAAGTACAGAGGAAAGATGGAACCACTACCAACTTGGCATCAGAGTGTCTCCCAATGTACTGTACTGATGCACTGGAGTTTCATTAGGTTGCCACAGCGAAAATCATTTATTCGATGATGATGCGATCATGTGCATGTAAGTCTACTTGTGTTCTTCGCGAAATAGCACTGAGTCCATCAGAGCTCTATGAAGGAATAATCCTGGCCAATCAGTGTTAATTTTAGTTAAGTAGTAAAACACCTCTACCAAAGAAAAATATATCCTTTTTAAAGACATCCCGTTCCTGCTATCAGAAGAAGCATGATTGGACTTTTTCAGAAAACAATTTAAATTCGATTGATGGTTTGAAAGGCAGATTCTTTGGTTTTTATTCAGTTTATAGTTTGTATTGATGGAGTGGGAGAAGATTCATCGAGGAGTTCTATGGACTCTATACGTCAAAACAGTGATGGAGATAGCTTTTTCCATATAAATTTGCAGCAGAAAAAAGTATTTCCTGTTTTTCGAGTGAATTTATTAGTACAATGAATGAAGCAAGGTTGACAGCACTGGAATTCCCTGTTGTGTATATTTCGATGATAAGTACATTGTACATTTATTTCTCTCCAAGAACTATGAAAATAGAAGAACAGAAATGGACTGAACACCTTCACAAAATCAATCTGAAAACGTTCTTTTTTGCCTAAATCTTGGCTTCAACCAAAAACAAAACTTCCTTTCCGGTTCTAGGTAAGCTGGGACAATTCACATTCTGCTCATGTGGGGTCCCATTGAGTGGTGGCCCGTTAGGGTTCGAATTCCAACAAATAGGAATTTTTTTTATATTATGCACTTGACTTCAGCGGAACTACACTTCATGACGCGGCAAAAAATTTGCTATTTGTATGAAATTATATGGACTACATAATATCGCACTAAGCACGTAACTGAAATTCATACTATTTTCATACGAATACTGCGAAAGTGTAGTTCCGGTTAAGTGCAGTTGCGTCGAGTTCGGTGAAACCTTAAGCGTGCAATGAAGATTTAGTTCTACCCTTTATATCTTATCACAACAAAAACATAAATGTTAAAAAATTAGCCAAGTTCTTCTATGTACAAAAATCTTTGTGTAAGAAGTCAGCCCTAAAAAGTAATGAGATCTAAATCACGCCAAGTTCTAAGTTAATTAATGTTAAATATCGAATATTTTAAATAGAGGAATGAGGAAGAACATAAAAATTATCAGATAAATCTGTTATTTAATAATTACTGACTTAAATTGAGTTGGTTTACTAGTCAAGCTTTCATTTCAAAATTGAGTAGTTAGGTAAAAAAAGAAAACTTGCCAAGTAAATCAACTCAATTTAAATCAGTAATCATTAAATAACAGATTTCTCTGATAATTTTTAGGTTCTTCCTTATTACTCTACTTAAAATATTTAATATTAAACATTAATAAACTAAGAACTTGGCGAACTTTTAGATCTCATTACTTTTAAGGGCTGACTTCTTACGCAAAGGTTTTTGTATATAGAAGAATTTGGCTACTTTTTTAAGATTTATATTTTTGTTGGAATTTCACTACTTTTTGCAAGGGTTCTTTTTATCAGGAAAAGTAAGTTTTTTATTTATATTTATGCCTTACTACAAGTCCTACCCACCTATCAATTTTCACAAGTTGAAATGATAATAATTGATAAGAAGTGGGTGGATGAAACGCCCCTGCATAAAAAATTTCATGATTTCAACTTTTTCTTTGTATACACCTGAAAACCAACCGCTTTACCAAATTTCATAATCCAGCACCAAACGGAAGTGCTCTCAATATATTTAACTAAATGTTAAATATCAAATTTTTAATTTCCCCATTGCTTGCATATCAACTCCTATCGTTCTACTAAATTTCATCATTCTACGACAACCAGAAGTGCTCCATATAATTTATATCAATACTATGAAAATGGGCGGAAACCACGCCCCCTGAATCAAAAATCTTAAATTTTAAAATTTTTTCCTTTGCCTGAACTCCAAGCCCTACCGCTGTATCAAATTTCATCATTGTACGTCATTAAGAAGTGCTCCAAGTAACTTATATTAATTCTATGAAAATGGGCGGGTACCACGCCCCCTGAATAGAAAGTCTTAAATTGTTTCCTTTGTATACACCACACGGCATACCGTTGTGCTAAATAACAAGATTCTACGTTCTAGGCAAGTGCTCCATAATTTTGATGATCTGTCAGTGAGTCAGTCAGTCAGATACGATTAAATTAAAGTCTTTTAATACGTAGAGTGTATAAGGAAAATCCAAACACCGAGTCTTAAAAGGATTGAACTTGAACTGAGAATATGAGTGGGTGCCACTTCCCTCAATGGCTAATATCAAATTTTCCAATATCTCCTACTTGTCTACCAAATTTCATCAGTGTACGACAGTCAGAGGTGCTCTATATTAATGATATCAACTCTGTGAAAATGGGCGGGTACCACGCCCCCTGAATGAAAAATCTTAAATTTTCGATTTGTTCCTTTGTACGCACCACAAGCCCTACCGTCGTTTGAATTTAAATGATTCTACGATTTTGGGGAGTGTTCCATAATTTTGATGGGCAGTCAGTGAGTCCAGTCAGTCAGTCACGGTTTTTGCGATTTTTGCAGTCTTATACAGGGTGTCCCATTAACAATGGTCCAAACCGAAATTGGTGATAGGCCAGGTGATGAACTATCAGAATTTGGTAACTTTCCCATACCGAATCATAGCGGTTCTCGAGTAACGGCTATTTTTTGAAATTTGAAAAAAATCTAACTTTGAACCAGTTTTTTGCTCACCCTGTCCATAATTGATTTTTGTTTTTTACAAATTTTGCATTAAAAAATTCACTTATAGTATCACTAACTTTACTGAGTAAAATATTTTTGATTGGCATCACCATTTGCCTACAAATCATTAGTTAATATTGAACTTTGCCAAAATTAATTTTTGACCTCAATCTTCTGATGAGCCCCCTGAATAAAATTCGTATGGCTCAATACAGGTTTTATATTTCAAAAATTGCCTATTTTTTTGTAGTTTCAAAAAAGGTATTAAACTTGCCAAAGCTATGTTTGAATAGACAGTAATAACCGTTTGAACCCAATCAAACAGGTTCAAAATCAAACAAAAATAAAACATTTTTGTTCAAATATTTCGATAAAATTAGAATTTCACTTCAAATATAACTCCGAAAGAGCTGAAATTTGGTGGAGATGCGAAGTTTTGATGTCATACGCATTTCTTAAATAAATACCTTAAATTTTGACAAGGACTTTTAATTTTCTGTGGTGAAAGAGTATAAATCCAGTATATTTGAAAATTTTACGAAAACCATTAGGTTTTTTAAGAAGTGTCTTTGGAAAACATGTAGCTTATAAAATTCTACAGAAAAAAGATGAACCCCTTTTTTTTGTTGGAGCAAGAGATTTTGAGAAAACGGGGACAAAATGTGTTTTTATACTTTGATGTGGTATTTTCCACACCGTTGCATTTGCGCACATTTGTCTCAAAATTTATTGGTCTAACGGAAAAATGTATCCTAATGGTTTTTTTAGAATGCTATAAGCTACATGTTTTCCAAAAACAGATCTTAAAAAAGCCGATGGTTTTCGAAAAAATTTCAAAAATACTGGATTTATACGCTTTCACCACAGAAAATAGAAGGTCCTTGTCCAAATTAAAAGTATTTATTTAAGACATCAAAACGAAGATCTCCACCAAAATTCAGCTCTTTCGGAGTTATATTTGAAGTGAAATTCTAATTTTATCGAAATATTTGAACAAAAATGTTTTATTTTTGTTTGATTTTGAACCTGTTTGATTGGGTTCAAACGGTTATTACTGTCTATTTAAACATAGCTTTGGCAAGTTTAATACCTTTTTTGAAACTACAAAAAATAGGCAATTTTTGAAATATAAAACCTGTATTGAGCCATACGAATTTTATTCAGGGGGCTCATCAGAAGATTGAGGTCAAAAATTAATTTTGGCAAAGTTCAATATTAACTAATGATTTGTAGGCAAATGGTGATGCCAATCAAAAATATTTTACTCAGTAAAGTTAGTGATACTATAAGTGAATTTTTTAATGCAAAATTTGTAAAAAACAAAAATCAATTATGGACAGGGTGAGCAAAAAACTGGTTCAAAGTTAGATTTTTTTCAAATCTCAAAGAATAGCCGTTACTCGAGAACCGCTATGATTCGGTATGGAAAAGTTACCAAATTCTGATAGTTCATCAACTGGCTTATCACCAATTTCAGTTTGGACCATTGTTAATGGGACACCCTGTATATCAGGAACCACTTATGCTAAAAAATTTAAAAACTTGGTGAGTTACCTGAACCTGATAAGCTTAGCAAATACTGCGAATCTTAACTTTCTGACTTTATTGGTTGGGTACATAAGTTAAAGGGGGTCAGAAATCGCCTGATTTTTGATCCTGCAAAAAGGGTGTAGTGCAGAACTTGCCTGGGCCCTTTGATACCTATCATATGATATCATATATTTTATTAAAATATGCAAATGAATTTTGCTATTGTTTTTTTTATTTTATAATTTTATTTTGTTAATAGTGAAATATGTAAACAAAGAATATTTATTGTTTTTGTTTGAATATGCGATTTTTTTTTTACTTTGGCACTCTGTGGCACTTTTTAGCACTAAAAAAAATAATTGGTGGCACTAACATTTTTTTTTTCAGTGACAGTGCTGGTCGTCGGTGGTTTGTGACGTGCTTAGGGCCAGTTTGTTCACAGTGGGTTAAATCTGCAATTTGATTATCACGGATTCTTCCCAATCCATGATTATAGATCCGTGATGATCAAAGACTGTTTGTTCACTTTTTTTTCAGCTTGATTAACAAATAATGGCTTTTTCACAAATCGTTCCATTTTCCAGTCTTTCTGTCAGTTCGGTTGTCAAAACTCAAAACTTAATCAAGAATTAAGATTTTTTCATTTTTGTTGACGTTTGTGCCATTTTGTGTTTGTGGATTCTTATTAGAAAATATCGTTTACAATAATTAGAAGGTAAATAAATTCTTATTTGCAACCATTAAACTTTTTTGTATAAAAGAACACAGTTCGCAATGGCAGCCAGAGAAATTGTATTGTTTTTTGTTTTTGTTTACTTGTTTACTTGTTTCACTTTACGTGAAAAGTGGCCATATACAGTAATAAAAAGAAACAAGGTTTTCTCGTTTCTTGTGTGACGTCACAATAGTCATAATAAATTCTAAAAAAAACATTATTAATTTCAACTTATTTGATTGTTCTTATTGCTTTTTATATTTTTACTGTTCTTATCACTTAAAAACCATTTCTTTAAATGCAAAATTTTAGAAGTCTTCACTTAAAAATTAAAATAATAATGAAATATGATTGAGACGTCACAGAAAACCCAAGATGGTGACAAAGGTATATCTTATGAGCATACGTAGTTCTCTTTATCATGCGAGTGCGTAAATCAAGCATGAACAAACTGAATTGCTGTAAATCCTTGATTAAATGGTGCTAATCAAGCAAATTCGGCTGATTAGTGATATCACAATTAACTGCTCAAATCATGGATTCCTTGATTAAAATTTTAGTGAACAAACGCATTCCATGATTATCAACTGGAATAATCCTTGATTAAAGATGATCAACTGTGAACAAACTGGCCCTTAATCAGTTTTACATCCTCCAATTCCACATTGAAATGATTGTGGGTGAGGACGTGTGAAGCGACGGAGGATTTTTCGGGTCTATTAAATTTGATGTGATTTGAATGTTCACCAAATCGAACACCAATGCTCCGTTTTGTCTGTCCGATGTATACAGCGTTGCAGTCTCCACAATTAATTTGGTATATACCAGATATGTCGATGGTTTTGGCTTTGTCTTTGCTTGAGCCTAGCATATTTTTTATTTTGCCATTGCTGGAATAGACACACTCTAAATTTTGTTTCTATAATTTCGTGTGCATTTGGTTTGTTATTGCTGGAAAATACGTCATGGATGCTCTTTCAAGTTTGTTGTTTTCATGAAGTTGTCTATTTTGTCTGTATAAAGTTGTTAATTCTGATTTAGTTTTTTGGTGTGTTTGCTTATCAGCTGGTTTATTAAAGATGTATTGTATCCGTTGATGGTCGCGATATCTATTAAAAGTTTATATTCCGCGGCGTTGTTTGTTATTGAAAGCGGTAGTTTGCATAATCGGTGAACCATTGAGTGGAATGCAGCAAGTTTGTGTTGAATTGGACAAAAAGAGTCGTTTGTTATGTATCTGTTTGTCGTTGTTGATTTCCGGTGTATAGCAAAATCAATTTTTCCGTTTTTTTTTCTGCATAGAATTAGGTCCAAAAAAGTCAACTTCAGATTTTCTTCTTGTTCGTGAGTGAAGTTAATGCTGACGAATTGGGAGTTCAATAGTTTTAAAATTGAGTCTATTTCCGTCTTCTTAACAACCGCAAAAGCATCATCAAATTCTCAGAAGCAATCCTTTACTTTGTAAGTGTCAGAAAAACCTCGAGAGCACTGAATATTACCACTTAGATTATTTTGCCTGGCTACGGCCAATATCTGACAGGAGTATTAGTTTACTATTTTTATTTTACTTCCGTTCGCCTCTGCCATTTTCGATTCCTCACCAATACATTCGCAAATATGTGTCTATTTACTTACATATGTAATTGGCGGATAACGGACTTAAACTTTATAACTCTGCATTTGAATAACGGCGGCGTCGAAGGCAACACGGAGTTTGATTTGAGCGAGAACAAAACTAAAATTTAAGCCAACCGGCAAATTATCTATTTTTATAAACTAAAATTAATAAAAGTATTTGTAACTTTGTAAGAAGCTTTAAGTTTTTTTATTTAGTTGTCTAAAAGTTTGACAGCAGTAAGTCTGTTTCGAAAAAAGACATGAACACTTCAGCTATCAGTGGGGAAAGAGGGTTTCCCATACTAGTTCCGGTTTCAATCTTGTAGAAAACGTTCCTAAAGTGAAAAAAGTTTTGTGATATACATATTTTAGCTGTTTGTAAAATTACGAGTTATTTGTTTCGTCGATTTCGAACTTTTCCAGGTGTTTTTGGAGACAAACTCAAGCGTCTGGAATGGGGATGCTCGGAAACAAAGCTTCAACGTCGAAAGAAATCATGATTTCATCTTCGTTTGTAAAAATATTCTTGGTTTTCTCTACAAAATCAAAAGTATTTTTTACTGAACAGCTTTCAAGGGTATTCTTCTTCATCTCGTTGACCAACCATTTGGCTATTTTAACAGAAGGCGAGTTTATATTTGAGACAATGTGTCGCATTTTGATTTCCCGGTTTGTGTACTTTCGGCAAAGCGTAAAGTTTGGGTACATATGCATTGGATACATTAAGTTTCCATTTTGGAATTTCAAAGATCCAAAAATCGATAGCAAAAACTTTTTTAACTTTTCTACTAGACGTTTAGGTTATGAACTAGGTATACGGCCAGTAGAATTTTGGGTTCCATTTTTACACGTCATATTTATGATCCTTATGTCAGGTTTGAAAAAAAAAGGAGCACCCAAGTGTACACAATAATACAATTATCTGGTAGCCAAAACCTTGTGATTCATTTTTATTTCATGTTTTCTAAACTTTATTTACTATTCCTACCTTACTCATTTTGAAAAATAAAATCAGAATAGTAGCTTTATTAAACTTGATTAGTCTTAATCGTATTTTAACATCAAGAATTCAAACTTACGCCACGCATTATACATGTACACAACCCACAGATAGAAACTCAAAATATGTGATTGACAGTGATATAAGCAGCGCAACGTGTCATGCGAGTGAGAACCTCAAATTACTTCTACAACATAGTGCAATCACACTTCAGCCAGCTCGCATACCATCTAATATATAGGCATCGCAAGTCAATCATTTCTGAAATAATTCGCATACAACCAGACCCAGTCGCTCCACGTCACACCATTACCATCAACATCGCCATCGCCTCCGTGGCGTATATTTTGAAATTCCGAACTACTACGTACGTACGATCCTTTCGTTTCCTCTGATGGATGGAAATAATTGCAAAGCATTTCGAATCCGTTATATAATTATTTAAAAATGTTGTGGCGATGACTACGAACCTGTTTCAGTGCCTTAAATAGAGAAATCGTAATGGCAGTGGCGCTTCAACTAACATACGACAGCAAGCTCCACGAAACGAACTTGTAAAGGAAGCAGAGACAAGTCCAATGCGTTCCACATATCCTAATCCTAATCCAATGCAATTAATGATGGTTTAATACAGTTATGCAGAAGAGGAGATTTTTGAACTTGTTTACCATCAAAGCAGGCCTTCAGCATCGGCATGACCGAATTATGCCAACACGCAGAAACCCACACGTCACACCTTCTATCAGACGGATTACGGTACGAATACCAATACCACGGAAAGACGGTGCGGTTTGCCCGTGTGTGGATGCATGGAACTAATTTATGGGCGCAATGAAACCTGTACTTGGTAACGGGTATATCGGGTATGTATGTATATGGTTTCATTATCAAGGTAAATGGAACTTCGGTGTAAAGTTACGTTACGGACATCACAGCAGCGGCAGAATACAAGTGTGGCTGCAATTATTTGTTTGCCATCACAAATATCTGTTCATATGGAATTGCTGAGCGCTTACCAATGCGTCCACCACCACCGCCACGGCTGCCACCCAACGCCGGATAGCCTCCAGCATCCGTCTCCAGTAATGATGCTTGGCTAGTCTTGTGGTTGATCTATTGAGGGCATAGATGTGCCTGATGCGAATGTGGTTTGGCATCTAGTCCAATTAGTTTTTTTTATTCATTTTTATGACTAAAGCATCAGGGATCTAAGAAAGAAACATGTTATTAAATGCTGCCCAGACAACTGTATCGAAGCTGGACATCTGAGAAGATAGAAATTTGAGATACTGTCTGCCAATTCAGATTTGCATAGAGGTATTTTGGTATTTGCGTGAGAAAATTTGATCCCGTTGGGCAGAGATGCATAGAACCTAGACTGATAGTTTGAGTTGAGTTTCTAAAGTAGGTCATTGTGAACCTGTTTGAATGTTTGTGTTGTTTTACGAATATGCCATAACATGTAGAGTAAAA
Organism: Melangyna quadrimaculata; assembly: GCA_949320155.1. Lineage (NCBI taxonomy): Eukaryota > Metazoa > Arthropoda > Insecta > Diptera > Syrphidae > Melangyna > Melangyna quadrimaculata. The sequence goes on from OX439483.1 coordinate 435,907,181, forward strand.
TATACCCTAGTAGGTTGTGCATAGTTATAATGTAGGTTATACCTTTTACCTTTAGTAGACTAACAATTACTGGAAATAAATTCAAATCAATTGTCTAGACTCTAGACATCATCAAGGAAACATTACAACTAGGTGATTTAAGTTTCAGTGAACAATTTTAAAAGGACTATACCGCGTAGTTCAGACTACAATCCCAATAAAATGTCAATCTCAACTAATTTTTTTTTTTCTAATTTTTATTTTTTTTTTTTCTTGGAAATATCACATCTAAAGGGTCAGCCATCTAACGTTTTTTTTTTCAACTAGTGCTTATTTCGTGAATGGTAAGACTAAGCTCATGTCTGATTTGACAGATAATTAGTTTTATCCTTCCGCTGAACGAATATGGTTGTGTATACGCTTGAACAACGCTGGGAAATATTGCGACATTACTTTGCCGATTTTGCCAAAAAAATCATCTTTTCAGATGAAGCTCATTTTGATCTTGACAGGTATATAAACAAGCAAAATTGTCGCATTTGGGGCACAGAAAACCCGCACGCATACATTGAAAAGCCGATACACCCAACACGAGTCACTGTTTGGTGCGGATTTCGGTCCAGAGGCATAATTGGGCCATTTTTCTTCAACTGAGAAAGGAGTGGCCGTTACAGTCAATGGCGATCGTTATCGGGCCATGTTGAACGAATTTTTATTCACAAAAATTGAAGAGGAGGATATTGGCAACATTTGGTTTCAACAGGACGAAGCTACGTGCCACACAGCCGAAGCTACACTCGATGTTGATGATGCATTTTCAAAAATTATTTGGCGGACCCTTTAGAAGAAACAGCTTTTGTTTTGCTGCACACAATATTGTATATTGGAAGTAGCTATATTAAATATTTCCATTTCGTTGTACAAGAATTTCTCGAAACCCTTAATTGTCAAACAAAAAATACAAAATACATTATGGTCGAAATTTGTTTGTTACCACAACTGCTTCATGCCTTCTTAAAGGCTCTCCCAAACCAATGCGAAACATTCGTTGCGCGAAGAAACATTCGTCAGTCAGAATTAATTCATATGTTTCTCCGCTGCGTCATATATCGCCATGTAAATAAATTTTGACATGCGAATGTTTCTTTGCCGCAAAGAATGTTCCGCATTAGTTTGGGAGAGCTTTACGGGTATGCTTTACACAGTTTCAAATTTATCCATGAATCGTTAAAATGGACGCCTTAAATTATTTTTAAAAGAAAACGCCTAAAATTAGCTTTTAAAAATTTGTCATCTTTATCTATAAAAATTAATTTTGTAATGATAGCATAAAATTATTTAAATTTCGCTGTTAAAGTGCTTTCAATTTGCTATGATCTATACAAATACATTACTTCTTCTTAATTTGCGTTTTGTCGCTAAGATACACTGCAGGCCAAAAATTTGAGTCCAACCTGGATTACTGAATTCATGTTGGTTTTATGAATTAAAAGTTGGGTTTTTTACATAACTTTTTTAGCTGAGCAGTACCTACACAACACGTTCAAGTAGTCAAAGTTGGATTTTTAATCCACGTTTTTTCAAAAAAGGGTGTTTCGTTATAAAAGTGTGAAAATTGCTTTCATTGATTGATTTGATTTTATTGGGAAGGGTTAAAGTTTTTTCATAATTATTAATTTTGATGACTTTCGGTTGTTTATTTAGCTCTTGTTTATAAATCAATACATAAGAATGGTTTTCAAAACCCAATTTTTTTATACCTGGTTTGCAAAATATTTATGTAAAAGACACACTTTGCACACTTTTTGTGAATCTTCACGTTTTGTGTAAGCAACTAGTCTAAAATGGTAAAAGTTGCTTCGCAGTTCAAAATATCAATAAAGGGCTATTTTCAACAATCTATTGAACGCCACGCTCAAACCGGAAGTCTTGAGCATAAACTACGATCAGGACGGCCTAGAGCTACAAAAAAAACATGAGGATTTGCTAATAGGGACAACTAGTAAACGAAATAGACGAAAAACAGCACGCTAAATACGTGCAGAAGTAAATCAGATAGGGAGTAAGCCCCTGTCCTTTATAATGGTCAAACGGAGGCTAAGAGATGCAGGCCTATTTGGGCGATATGCTGTTCGAAAACCCCTTGATCGACCCTTACACGGTTATATTAGGTCAAAAGGCATAATGACTGGAACGAAAATTTTTTTAACAGAGTTTTATGGACCGACGAGTCCAAGTTCGAGGTATTTGGAACCAAACGTCGAGTTTTCGTTCGATTCAGTGCTGAACAGAAGATGCTGCCGGATTATCTGGTTCCTACCGCCAAGCATGGAGGCGGTTCGATAATGGTCTGGGAATGTTTCTCTTTAAGAGGAGTGTTATATCTGACTCGGATGACTGAACAAATTAACAAGGAGGCATATTAAACGATATTAGAAGAAAACTCTGTGAACTCTGGCCTTAGATTGATTGGCGAAGGAATATTTCAGCAAGACAACGACCCCAAACATACGTCAAAACTTTATCAGGAATACCTCCACCCAAACGAGGATGAAGAAATATTAAAAAATCATGACATGGCAGCCACAATTACTAGATATTAACCCTATGGAGCTGTTGTGGGAGGAGCTGGATAGAAGGGTCCGGCATCAATGCCCATCATCTGAATCTGCGTTATGATATATGTACACTCCTGGATTGCTGTAACAACATATCACATGAAACAATTCAAAAAAAAGAGCGCGTGTAACTCAGTACTCGTGGCAGAAGTGAAACTTCTTTGGCTATATAAAAATCTCGATATGTATAGGGATAATAAGCTTATATGCGTAAGACGCATCTATGTGTTCTATATCAAAATGATCGATGGGTTCGGGTTGTAAACTTGAAAATTAAATAATAATGGTGAAAATTTAAAGTCAAAAAAGGTGAACATTTAAAAGATATAAATCAGTTTATTTGAGTAGGTTTTCCGACTATTTCCAAAAATTCCTACACTCCAAATCTCTGCAAAATCGAAAAATTGTATATGGCAACTTTAATTTGGTTTTATGTATTTTGCAACCATATATAATTCAAATTTGTGGCGGACTCTCCTGATTAAATTCAATTTTTTGAAATTAGCCTATTTTGAGAAAAAAATTTTAAAATAATTTATATCTCCATACCAGTAGGAGATAGATAAAAATCTTAATCTAGTTAGATTCTTAGAATTTTATTATCTATCGACAAAAAAAATTTCAAAACTCTAGCATTCTAATTAACGGAATTAGAAAAAAGACATAAAAGGACATTATCACTTTTATATGCTACAATAATATAGATTATCAAAAAATCCAAACTTATTGCACTATAAAATATATCAGCCTATCAATCAAAATTTTTACTGTTACTCTACCTCCCACCACTAAGCTAATCAATGATCTCAGCGTTGCACATGTAGCGTTACATTTTTTCGTTTCACAAAAATTCAACCTTGAAATTTCACTCTCAACGCGCCCAAAGAAGTTTCACTTCAAAAACATATAGCTAGAATGCCAAAAATTGTAAAAAAAGTAATCGAATGTAAAGTGGGCATTTTCGACGAAAAATCGGTTTAAACCATTTTCCCTTCATTTTAATAAATTTGTATGTATTTAAAACACAATAGAAGTATTTTTCTCTTTACTTTGGTTTTATATGTTCCCGATTAATTTTGGTTTTCCTTCAAAAACAGAGGGTGGACTCAAACTTTTGGCCTGCAGTGTACATCTAGACCTTAAAATTTTTAGTCTTTTCTGAGAGTCCCAAGGAGCAAACTTTTAATGATTTCAACAATTTCGAAACAAACTCCTCCAATTTGTTCAACCGCTTATATATTAAATAACCGGATGAAAACATTCCAAGTTTCTGTCTAGTTTGGGTTAGACCCTAGTTAGTCTTCAGTAGGGAATATCTATACGAGAAAAACTTGTCAGATACTTAATAAGCCTTTGCTTGATTTCAGTACCAACAATTTAGACGAAGAAAACGTTTCAAACACTCGTGAGGCCCTTCCTAGTAAAAACTTGTTGGACATATTTCGGTACCCCATCAGGAATGTCTCCTGTATCCCAAAAATAAAAAATTTATATGCATCATGTAATTTCAGAATCATACGCCACTTTTCTCCCTCTTATCTTTGTCTTATTTTTCATATACTTAATACTTTTAAGTATCGGTGTGAGCAGCGATCAGAAATAACTGTCAACCTTTATTTTCATTTGGTTTCACTCAGAGAGTTACTATATTACTTAAGAAAGATTTTGGCTTCGGGTTGAGATTTATTTAAAAAAATAAATAAATTTAGGTTATCGGTTGAGATTTATTTTTTATTTTCAAAAATATCTCTCAATGGTTGAAATTTTTACGAACAAATTAATGCAAAAAGTCAACCTTTAACCTTTTTCGCTGAAAATAAATCAAAAATGGATAATGCAGAAAAATTTGGAATTTGCCGAGAACATGTTTGTTTTTCAAAAATAAAAACATATGAGCCTTTTTCTTATTTAAGGTATTAAACCTTTCTAATAATCTCTTAAAATAAAATGCAAAGACGAAAATGCCTTTTCGACTGCGACTTGAGTTACTGGGACACCAAGCACAACCAATGCAATTTCTAAAAAGCTCAATAACCTGCTTTTCCCCATGCATCAGTGCTTACAAAATACTAACGGTAATTCTGATAGATAAAATTGCAGATGAGATTTATTTTTTTCTCTCAGAGATAAATCTCACTGGTTGACCTAACCTAAAAAAAAAGCAAAATAAAGGTTTCTCTCAGACCTTAACCGATATTTTTCTTTTTTGGGAATAAAGCTTATAGTGTGACCTTTATTGAAAATGAAAACGAATAACAGTTTAAAGAATCTTTCAAAAGTTTGACATTTATTTCTGATCTCTGGGTGTGAGACATCTGTCTGAACAGCATTGATTTCTGAAAAACGTCAGATAAGTTGGAACAAAAAACCTGTTCTTAGTTGTTCTGTCCAAAAAGCAAGTATATTAAATCCTGTTCTATTCTGTTTGTATGTATTTGTTATGCAAAATGGTATGAAACTTTAGAGTATGAAACTTATTCACTTTCGACATTGAATTTTTGTATATAGCGAGCTAGCCCAGTGAGTAGCGTATTGGACTGAAAAGCAGAAGATCGCGGGACCAAGTCCCACAAAGCCAACATTTTTTGTTTGCCTGACTAGGCAAAAAGGTTCATAATCGCCAAGACCCTTATTGTTAGCCTTTGCTAACCCTTGCTAGCCCCTTTCCTGAAACAAGATTGTTTTTCTGCGGGGGTATCTATAACATAATTGGATACAGAAGGGTACATGTACATTGAAACAGTAGGACCATGTTGATTCTATAGCTTTCGAATGATTATGCGTGTTATTCTTTTATAGTTCAGAATAGTGCTTGGCCATGCTCTGAACATTCTCTGAACAGAGCATGTTCTGACGATGCTGATTTATTTTTTTAACACACTTAAGCATTAGCTGTCTTCCTCGTCCGCTATTGTATCACATTTCTCGTCCGCCATTTCAGTTTGTTTTTATTATTGCTGGCCACGAGACGGATGTCGTATTGAAATCATTAGTTCATACCACACGTTATCTAGATTTTGTTTGACATTTCAAACGTTTCTCAGTATTATTTATAGAAACCCAAACAAAATTCCATGCATACTTTTTGGCCGAATGTTATTTCTAATGCTACGACATAAGGCATTAAGAAAGCTGTAGAGTCAATTGATGACATTTCGAAAAACCGCCTTTAACTTGTATCAGAGGTAGACAATCTTCTCAAAAAGGTTTTGTCAATGCACTATTTTTGACGTTCAAAAGTTTAATAAACTTCTATTTTGATAAGTACAGAAATCGAATCGCAATAAATTGTTATAATTTATCTTATTTAAATTGTACTTAAGTAACCCAAGCAACACATAAACTCTTCAAGAGTTCTCCAAACAAGATGATCATTTCTTAATTAGCTCTTAATTCAATCTTGTTAATACCATTCCACTTATCGACATGTTACTATTACTATGCCCTTTAAAATTGTTTTTTTTAACTATTAAAAAAACCTCTTTTTAACATCCTTAAAAGCTCTTTGTTAAATATTTTTGTATTGGCTCTTTATACATCCTCTTTAAAACGTCCTTAAAAGGAGCATGTTCATAGCACATTAAGAGTATTTCATTTTCCTCTTCCAAATACTTACTGAAGTTGTTTTTCAGGTGTTTTTTTACTATAACGTCTTTATGAAGGCTTAACATTTCCTCTTCAAGTAGTATTTATTTTATCTTAATACAGAGTAAAGACAAAAAAAAATTGTTTATTTCGTCTTTGACTTGGGTTATTTTTATTTGTTCTTTCTAATGTGTTTTTTGTGTTATTTAAATGAAAATTATCAAATAAGTTGATTGGAAACATGGAAATTGAGAAATTATTTAAGCTATAGCTACAAAAGAATAAAGGTTTTACTTAACCAACGTGAAACATCCGCTGTTGACAGCATTTTTATCGTCGGTCATCGGTTTCATATGGAAAATCGCACCGCTTTAGTGTGGGCGCCATCTGTCCTGCGCCGTCTACGAGGAGCGCGTGTGTCGGGAGTCGCCTCGTCCGCTGTTGTGGGCGTGCAAAGATCGACTACTGTAGTTGTCCGGGCATTGACTGGCAGGGCGTTTCCCTTTTTTCGACGAAAACAACGTCCTCTTCTGCCTCTGGTTCTCGTATTGAACTGAGAAATCTTTGGACTTGCTGCATGGCATCTTCCCTGGGACTAAGTGCTGAATTTTGTATTGCTGCTATTGTCCGAATGCTGTCAACTTCTTCAAGAACCCTCGAGGCGCTGTTAAGTAAATCGTCAACTTCTATCAGGTCGACATCAAGGAAAGAATTCTCCTGTGTTGTCTCTATTCCTTATTGTTAGTCGAATCTAAATCAGACCTTGTGGAGATTTGAAGCAACTACGAGAAATAATGTTTTTTGTTAACTCTTTGTTGACCCTTTGTGTACTCTTTGTTAAGATTTAAATTTTTTTGACAGCTCTTATTCTAAGGTTAATAAGAGGCATTTGACTCTCAATAAATGCTATTACAAAAAAAGATGTTTTAATGGCTACTTAAAAAACTCTTTAAACGGTTTTGCAAGAAGGTTTTGTATTTATGTAAACAAAATGTAAAGGGTGACTCTGTTCAATTTAGTTTCAGAGAAAACTCAATTATTATTTAGTATTATTATTTTATTTAATATTTTATTTTTTAAGTTTTGTGTACAGTGTACTAAATTTGTTTATGTACGAGTAGTTTAAGAAGTTAGTTAATACAGTTAATTTGGTGTTTTTATTGAACTTTAATAATGTCATATATGTATGTAGGTATTTTAATTGATCTTGACGTTTAAGCTTTCATTCAAGTGAATTCGATAATTAATGGCTTGAAATATATGCAAGAAAGTAAATTCTGACAAAACATTTTGTTTCAAATGCCAATGCATACTTCGGAGCCGATCAAAAAATCTGAAAATTCCAGATTTCTCAGAGGTTTACTCTTTAGCCAAAGACATCCCAGCCATCCCTCAATAAAATTTGACAGTTGTTAACATCATTGCTGGCAGAATCCAATTTTTTTTTTTTTTTTGTTGACATTTTAAAAATATTTCGCTCCAAGCAGTACCCAAAAGCACTAGAGTCATAGAGCAGAAAATAATGGCTGAAAGGTCAGAATTTTAACAGTTTTATTAATCCATCTATATCATTTTGACATTTATAGAATATTTTGTTCCCAAATTCGTCTTCTCATTTTATTTACTTACGTAGTAAAAATATTCAAAACCCATACAAAAAATATTTGGTCTTTAGAAATTAGACTCCCTGTAGGAATATTTCTAATATGCGTACAAAAAAAAAATCGCCATGTTTATTGAAATTAATTATTTGGATTTCTTTTTTATCTATTAACTGGTTGATTTTTAAGTAACACAGTTGATATTTACGCTATGCATACACTTTTATTTGTAAAATAAAACTTTGGGATACAACTCATATGCCCTTTCTTTTTTATCGACATGGATTGGTGTTATTTTTTTTTCATATTTACCTTTAAATACTTATTTATTTAATGGCGTATCAATTCTTAGTGGGGTAGAATATGCTATTTTGAAATAAATCTTTTGAGGCATATCAAAATACCAGGTATTAAAGCTTATAAAATGTGTTTATTGCCACTTAAAAGTAAAGTGTAAATATACATTGAGAATTCATGTGTTAATTTCAAGTTCACTCTATTTCATTTTAATTGTATTACATTTGTATTTGTGTAAAAGAGAAAGATATTATTTTTTAATATTTTCTTCTCGCTCCAAGATCACACTATTGACACAAAATACATTCAATTTCAAGATATCTTGAAAACCTCCTCAAAAGATCAATGAAAAAGCGTATATCTTTATGACCTCTTGCTAATACTTTATTTAGAACTCTTTGTTCCCATACAGTTGGCTCCTCCCCTTTTGGGTCTTAATGAACTCTTAGAGATTGTTGGAAGAGTTGAAAGCTCTTGTTAAAGTAATTTTAAAGATATCTTGAAGACACAATTGTGTTGCTTGGGAAAGCATGACTTTAGCGAAACCAATATGAAAAACACACCAATAATAATTTGTATTATGAGAATTCCCTTAAATGTTAGCATTTTTTTCATTTTATAGCTACTGTTCCTTTATTCTGAATTTCTGTGATTTTCTGTGCATTTTGTTCCCAAGTTCTGTCAATTTCATTTCTTTTATATGAACTTGACAGGACTTTGAGACTAAGCCCCCCCCCCCCCCTCCCAAACAAAATCCTGCGAACGCTACTGTTTGCAAGACTTTTGCAAGTCTAATCTCGGTCTCGTTAAAATCAAAAATTTTCAGTCTCGTCTCGGTCTCGTGTCGGTCTCGTAGAATTAAGTCTCGTCTCGGTCTCAAAATACGATTTCCGGACAAACTGCTGATTATTATTGGAACGAAATATTTTCGATTATCGTTTGAATATGTGCAGAAGAAAATAAATATTCAACTGAAAATGGATTTTTTTAATTTATTACACTCACTCTCGTCTCGTCTCGCCTCGGTCTCGTTATGCGAGACCGAGATCGAGACCGACACTTTTCTCGTCTCATGGCCAGCCCTAGTTTTTATCTCTTTCTACTTATTTTCCCCGTTTTCAGTATGGCATTTGATGTGTTCAGCTTTTGCTCAGACTGCTCGGTCATTTTTTCCTGAGCTCGTAGAGCATATACATACTCTCAACATATTCCGATTATGCTTTGTATGGAAAGAGAAACACAAATTCTAACTTCTGAGCGCTCTAAGTCACAGAAGAAACACAAACTTTTTGTTTGACAACGCAGGTTCTACTCTGAAGTAAAAATTTCCTATATATAAATATCCTCAAAATTAATTGCCTCGGCAATGGAAAGAAATAATTTCCTTCCATCTACCGGGCAAAATTGCGATTGCCACTATCGAAGCGTTTTCATTGGCATTATTCAAGGCAAATGGCGATAAGCGAGTGAATTTATTGCTGGAAATACTGCCAATGGAGCCCTGATGGGTAACTTGTTCTCAAATAAAGACAAATTTAAAGTGATTCCCACGATTACTAGTAACGTGCCGATTTTTTGACGTATGTCAAGTGAAATTTTATATTAATTGAATTTTGTTCATGTGCATAGCCAATGTTTTGTGATAACAAGTTGTAAGTTTGTTGAATAAAGTACATCAAGCCGAATGTGCCAGGCTCGGTATTATTATTCTTATTACATTAGCAATTTGGGCCGAACGGAGTTCGCTGGGTCAGCTAGTAGTGTACCAAGTTCGTGGTCCTAACTCCTAAGTGATTTAGAAGCTGAGATATTGATAATATACCTAATTCCAAAATGGCGGCTATAAAATCCAAAATGACTGCCAGCCGAGATGGTTCCTACACTAAATGACAAGCTAAGGACCTAAGTAGTACCTGAACAAAATTTGGTGCTTTTGTCCGTCAAAAACACATTTTCTTGCTGAGTGACCCTACTGTAGTGAACCATTTTATTATTGTTTATTGTTTTCGTATAGCTAGCACTACAGGTATCTGAGGTCGAAAACTAAAGAATACATTACCAAAAATATTGCCTTCCATGTTGGTTCGATTTCGTTTGTTTGTCAGTTAAGTATGGATTGTAGAAGTTCTTTATTTGAACTTCAAAACATCAAAAATAAAAATAATAAAAGAACTATAAACTACATACAGGGTGCCCCGTAAAGAATGGATAACCCTGAAATGCCTCATAGTAGACTTTATGGCCGTCCTGAAAACTGGTAAAAAAAAGTTCTATCCCAACCACAAGAAAAGATACATGCATTTTTTGTTCAGTGCATTATTTTTTCCCTTACTTTACATTTTTGAATACCACGACTACAAGTAAATGAATTCCACCGTTTTTTTTTTCGTAGCAATATTTTAAATTATTTGAGCCCCATCATTAGTAGAAGAAAATTATAATAACTGTTGGACTTCTTAGAGAAAACAATTATTTAACTTTGATTTTCAATGCAAAATGTGAAATAAAATAATTTTTGAAAAAGTTAAATCATCTCCGGTATAAAAAAAATGCATGAATACCTAAGTGGCCAACCATTTTAAAAATATGCGCGTTAAATGCGAATTTCAGACTGGTATAGCTTGTTTTTGTATCTAGAGTCAATAGCAAGTTATTGGTACAAATCTGCAATACTAGAAGCAATTTAACAAAAACAAAAGTTTTAAAAATTAGCACAGTAAACGTGAAAATAATGCCAGGCGTTGAACATGGTAGATTTTTGATTGATTGCCTGTTTTTATGATGTTGTCTTAATGATAAATCCAAGCTTTTAACTTCTAGGGCCATTTTGCATTGAAAATCAAAGTTAAATAATTGTTTTCTCTAAGAAGTCCAACAGTTATTATAATTTTCTTCCACTAATGATGTGGCTGAAATAATTTAAAATATTGCTACGAAAAAAAAAACGGTGGAATTCATTTACTTGTAGTTGTGGTATTCAAAAATGTAAAGTAAGGCAAAAAATAATGCACTGAACAAAAAAATGCATGTATCTTTTCTTTTGGTTGGGATAGAACTTTTTTTTACCAGTTTTCAGGACGGTCGTAAAGTCTACTATGACACTATGAGGCATTTGAGGGTTATCCATTCTTTACGGAGCACCCTGTATATATCTAGATGTTGTGTTATCCGGCATGCTTAAGCAGGTATACCTTCTTTACTATTGTTGGATTCTACGAGTACTTTTGTACCTACATAAATGTAAATACAATACATATACATAGGTACATAATTTTGAATTCACGAGACATACCATTCGAATTGAATCGAATCTAGGCTGAAGGACAATAACGACAACAACGACGCAGTGTTTACTTTCCGTACCCACTTACTCAATGCCCACTACAATGATTTACCTTGACTTTCCTTTAGTATTTCAGATGTACTATATCACTTTTATTCCTATTGTATACCTTTATATTCAAATGTACGTTGCAATCGACAAGAGGTGCATCAGATTTTTGCAAACCCAAGGATACACACCACAAGAGAACCACACTCAATTCAAAAACCTTCGCTTCGATCAATACACCTTCTATTTGTATAGGGGCCATTCAAATAGAAGAAGGTAACTATAGTAGAGTTTGATTCAAATAAAAGTTTTTGGGATCAGTTCTGTCTACATTTTCAAAAAACGATTAACAACGAATTGAGTGGTTCTCTTATGACGAGTGAGACAATAAAGAATGGGTTGTAATATATAAGCGAAATATGTACCTGCACCTGCATAAGGTCACTCCATAGTGATGATTGAAAAGTGTAAGACATATATTACATAATCGATTTAAAAGTAGCTTATGAGTTATTAGCCTTTGATAAAGTACAGCATTCAAAGTTGAAGAGTTTTTACTTAAATGTGGCAACTTTTCCATTTTCGAATAGGTACCTACATAGACAGGGTGTCCCGTAAAGGATGGTCCAAACTGAATATGGTGATAGGCCAGGTCATGACCTTTTAAAATTTGGTAACTTGTTTATCCCGATCCATAACGGTTTTCGGGTAACGGCTGTTTTTTTTTTTTTTTTTGAAATTTGCCTGAACCTCTATTTTGGACCACTTGTTTGCTCACCCCGTCCATAATTGATTTTTTATTTTTTTTATTTTTAAACTTTAACATTAATAATAATACTTTTTTTGTGCATTCAAATAATTTTAATTTTATACACCATTTTTATAAAATTACTAGACAAAGTCATACTTTGATCAAAATTATTTTTTTACTTCAATCTTTGAAAGAGCGTCCTGAAAAAAAATCTTATGACTCAATACTAGTTATTACTTTTAAAAAATTGCCTTGCCTTTGGACTTTCTAAGAACATTTAAATCCTATCAATGCAGACTCTAAATCAGAAGTTACAACCATTTAAACTCAATCAGACGTGGTTTTAAGAACAATTAAAATAAATTAGCTTTTTTGTTTTTTTATTGTTTTGTTCAATTGAATGGGCCATCCCTTACGGGACACCTGTATATTCATTTTTACTTGAAATAAAGGTACCACACATGGTGATTCGCATAAGGTGTGACCAAAACCTAGAGGGCGTAAGTTTACGCTGAAAAAATAACATAACTTAAAAACAGAAAACAAATTATTAAGTAAACAAGGGTAACGCTTACAACGCCATCACGTTATACCTTTAAACTTCCCTCAAAAAACAACTTTCCCTGCTTAATATTTTTATAAACTCTTTTGATTTTTGATTATCGTGCCACTCTCAAAAAGCACCCTTTTAAAAAAAGATATTTTTTTGGACTCTTCTTATATTTGTTTTCTATCAGAAATTGAATATTTATACCAAGTTTCATCAACGTAGCATTATTTTAAAGGGTATTGGGCAATACTTACCTATTGTACTGAAATTATAGTCACACTTACATAAAAATGACTATAACTTTTTACCGGTTGTCGTATCGTCTTATAGTCTAAGAAAGATAGAAAATTTAATATGGGCAAGGGGGGACAAATTAATTCATGAAATTTTATTGCTGGTACCGACGCAGAATGGTCCCCCAAAATTCTTGCATTATTTTTTTATATAGACCCATTTAAAGAGGGGGAGAGAGGGGGAGGCGGGAGTTTATCAATCTGAAAAATTTGTTATAATACAATCTAATCATATGACACATGTTTTTAGGGTGCTTTAAAATGCTGATGCTAAAGAGACCAAAACTGAAAAGATACATGTATCCTGTAGAAAGTTAAAGTCCTTTTTATGGAATGATGACTTCTTTTTAAGTATAACAAGTAAAATATTAGCCAAAAAATTATTAAAAATATTAGCAGGAAAAAATTTCGGGGGGGGGGTTTAAAAAAGTTGAAATGTTATTAAATATTATATTTTATCACGAAATTCGAATTCTTGACTTGAAGGACAATAATGTTTCAACTCCGATTAAAATAAGAGCATTTATTTTTAAAATTACAAAAATTTATGTTAAAAAAAAAAAAAACATTTTCTCTGAATTAAAACATTCCTTTGCCAGCCTGAGCAGCACAAGATTTTTTATTTTTTTTTTAAATCGACAAAAAAACTAATTATTTCATAATCATTTGCATACAAATCTCAATTAGTTTATTATTAAGAAAGTCGAAAATAAAAAAAAAAATTATTTAAGTTAGGTACTGTTAGAAGGTTCCTGATTTCATTTATATTGTTATCTGCCGAGAATAAGGCTGATATTTTTTGAGAAAGAAATTATTTTATTCATATTTGTATATGCATTGTGGTCCTCTTATGAACAAATTTCTATAAGCATTTATTCACTGGTTTGTATTCAAAGACTGCTAAATTCCAATTCTTAAGAGCTTTGGGCGAGTTCGTATTGCAGAAATCTGCCTAGTAGGTTTGAACCCCCAAACCACACCCCCTGCGTTTGCGCCTGGAGTAGTATTATAGGTACATACATATAACTGAGGACTTGGTTATCTACTAAAGTTACAACATATTATATCACCTGGAAAACTGAAAACTCAAAAATTAAGAGTGAAATTGTATGGCGAGGAAGTTAAATTCATACATTTCGGGGGGGGGGGGGGGTTGTACCCCAAAAACCCCCCCTGCGTTCGCGCCTGGATATAAATGAAATTTGGTATACATTTTCCATTTGGCATGACTACCAAGAATTAAAAAAGTCCCCAAAAATATATGTGGTTAAAAGCTGTTTTTTTGACGGGGAGATGCAAGTGAGTATTATTATTACCATAACATGCATGAACAAATTCTGACACTAAAATTTGCTAAAAATATTAAATTTATATTGAATATGATTAAAGACTCAATTTTTTATTATGTTTGTAGGTGTAAATTTAACATTTTTTCCTCGGTTTAATTCCATTAAATATACCATTTAAACCATATATCATATGTCATATGTACTATTTCGATTATACGAAAATACAATTTTTCGTAAGACCTAACATTTTGCTCCGTATATGACATTTCAAATATAAACTCTCTAAAAAAAAACTCTTTGGATCAAGTTATTTTAATGGACTCTTTTGATACTTGGAAACCATGACATATTTAATATTTTCAGTAAATTTTATCAGTGTCTAAACTTATTCACAGATGTTATGGTAATAATGACGCACTAACATCTCGCCCTCAAAAAAACACCCTTGCACCACAGATATTTTTGGGGACTCCTTTGATTCTTGGTAAACATGATAAACGGAACATTTATACCACATTTCATTAATATTCCATTATCTTAAAATGGTTTTGGGTATAATATTTTACTTGTTGTACTTGAAAAAAAGTAATCATTCCATAAAAAGGACTTTAACTTTCTACAGGATACATGTATCTTTTCAGTTTTGGTCTCTTTATAATCACCTTTATAAAGCACCTTAAAAACATGTAACATATGATTAGTTTGTATTATAACATAATTTTCAGCTTTGGATTGTTCCATGTGTGAGGCCAACTAAATGCAGGTGTTGTTGCATTTGTTTCATCCAGGTGTTTTTGCGCCTACCTTTCTTCCGCGATAATGTTGGAACGTCTTGTGCTATTGCCTTTTGAACTGGGTTCTCATGACATCTTCTTTGTACATGACAGTACCAGCTAAGTTGGTCATGAATCATGATGTATTTTGTCCAAGATGGTAGTTTTGACGTGTAGGCTTCCTCGGATTCTCTTGCTTCTTTTTCGAACACGCTTTGTCACTCCTGCTGTCATGCGAAGCATCTTTATTTCAGCTGCCGTCAATTAACTCTCCTACTTCTTGTAACGTTTTAACTATGCGATAACAACAAGATATGATCAAAAAAGATCCAGTTATAAATTATGAAGGTCACTTTGAGGTTTTTTCTTACAAAAATTAATAAAAGAAATGTTGGGTCACTATGGCGTATGTGGAACCTTTTTTTGTTTTAAAACTTTTATTTTGTAATTTTATAATGTTATTAACCACCCCATTGGTCTGATTTTGATCAAATTTTTTTTGCAGAAGTAACTAATTAAATACACCAACAATTTTTTTTATGACTGAAGAAACAATAATTTTTTTTTAAACTTGATACTTCGAAAACGACTCGGTTTGAAACTAAAATTATTTTTGGAACAAAAAAAAAATGTGGGACTGTAGCGCACTACAGTCCTCTATAGACTGCCCTTGTAGAAAACAAAAATAGACTGTAGATAGAAACTGACGGTGTATAGTAATTATTGGATAATATTTTTATATCGTTAGCGACATCAAAATATTATCAATAAAAACAAGAGAAAATAAAAATTTTGAAATGTTTTAAATTAAAAGGCTATTGAATATAGCTTTTGGTAAGGAACGATTGCGTTCAAGGGTTTTTAGTATTTTATATTTTCGTCTGGAACATAAACTTGCTTAGAACACAAAATTCGCCAAAATTCATGCATTCATTTCTGACAGAATGGCCACACTGTTCACTTTTCAATATTTTTGGGATAACTCTAAAACTAAGCTGAATTTAAGAATTTTACTTAAATGATTTATGGTTAGAAATTTTTTTCAAAATAAAAGTTTTAAAATAATTTACACAGAAACATATATCTAATAAAAACCGACCTAAAAAAAAGTCGAAAAATCATTGATTTTAAATTTTTTTACTAAATGGCTCAAATTCATATATAAAACACATATATAAAAACATATTTTTGTTTTCATTATTGGTATTTTTTGGTAGAAACGTGGTATGCAGAATAATTAGAACTTGTCTAAGGATGACACGTACTAAGTTAAATAAAAAATCGTTAAATCCATTTTCGAGAAAACCGAAATTTATAGATGAGCTAAAACCAAAATTCGAATTTCTCCTCTAGAGAATCACATAAAAACACATCACACCAAATTTGAACCAAATCCGTCCAACCGTTTAGGTTCTAGCTCGATTTTACATCAGGACGCACAGACAAACAGATCGACGGACGTCTTGACGAAAATCACTTTTTTTGACTTCTCCATCATCGCAATGTAAGTTTTGATTAAAACATCAACACTTTTTTTTTACACAAAATTCAATACTTGCCCTAGAGCAAGTAGAAACTAAATGGACAGAACTTTGGACCAAAATGCACAGAAAATCACAGAAATTCATTGTAAGGGAACAGACATTTAAAATAAATGACTTTTTGACAACGTTTGGATCTCTTGAGCGCCGTCATAGCGCTTCTAGAAATAGCTAGTTGTGTTTTTCCCCTAAAATGCTTCTAGGAATGATCTAGAGCCCAATTTCGGACGTACAGTCAATAAAAGAGAAAGTTAATCATATCCTTTTTTCTAATGAAGGACTACACTCCATTAGAAATAAAGAACAACTTGTTTGAAAAAAAAAAATCTGGCACTTTTTTCCATTAAATATTAGAACGGTCCGTTGCTTTTGATTTCAAAAACTATTAAATTTATGTTATAGAAATGTAAAAAAACAAATATACAACCGAAATTCCAACATAAGCTCCTTTTCACAATTGTTTTGATTAAGTAGGTAAGTTCTTTAAATGTGTTTACCTACTTTCAGTAAATAATTATAATTATTGGTTAGCTTAGGTGGCTTTAAGAATTTCTGACTTCACAACCCCGGTTCGCAATCAAACAATTAAATATTTAATTTAATAATGAAAAATTAATGGTGATATCATTTCAATTGAACAAACTTACTGTTCAATTGAATTTCTGAGAAAAGTTTTTATTCTATGTTCTTAGCATAAGTGTTCTACACACACCATTGGGGGGATTTCTGTGTAAATACCTTTATCTTAAAACGACAGTATTTACCACCAATTCTAAGATTTTCGTTGATTAATTAATACAAAATTCAAGGTAGATTCACAGACGAAAGGTATGTTCGTACTTATCCTCTCTTTCATATATGTAAGGACATTACATTCTTTGTTTGGGAACCTCAAAATACATTAAACAATTATCGAATCCACAATAATTATCGCTTTTTCTTGCGAATAAGAATCTCGCATTACCCTCAATTAATTCATTAATTATTCCATCCTACACTTTGAATAATGAATTGCTTCTTTTTCGCTTTATATGCCGAAAAAAAAAAACATAGAAAAAATCAGGACAATTAATTCCCCAAGAGTAGGATCTAAGTGCCAATGCCCAAATTGCTTAATAATCTTGGGAATCCCTATCGTTGAAAGACCAACATACATCCATATACACAATACCCATAGATTTCAATTCTTTTTGCTTATTCTCTCTACCGTATCGCCGCCGCCGCATATAAAACCATAAAAAATTCAATTTTCCAGCCACTTATCTTGTTTGGTAGCACATTAATACCTTTAATATAGCTCCGACTCCTATACACAACCACAGCCTCATATCTCCAAGAAACAAGGATACTCAGACTCACAGTTGAGTCGGTTCTCTTCCAACCAATGCATTTTTGGTATTTTCCTTTCGCTCGTGTTAATTTAACAAATTAATTCGCTCATATTATATAGTCTTTGTTTTCCATCGTCTTGTGTTTGTTTTGCTTTGGTTTTTGGTTTCGACTGCTTTTGTTTCCGACTCCCAAAAACCCAAGTTGTCAACTTCAGTTCTCAATTTCATTAATCTCCGAACTAATCCGCTGATAATAATAGAAATAGAAACGACAATGACAGTTCTAGTGGAAAAACACAAAATCTGATCTCATGTATGTAGGTCGGTGCTGGGCATCGGCGGCGGCAACGGCAACGCCCTTTGTATATCTCACTCCATAAAATATATTTCACAGATTCAAGAGTATCAATGGAAAGTTATATACTTTTGTTTTTTATTTCAAGTATTTTTTTATTTATTTTAAAGAAAGTCGTCCTTGGAGAAATACGAAAATGTATCGGAGAAACAATGTGAAGTGAAAAGAAACTCCGAACCAGATCCTTTCAAATGAAATTTAATTTGTATTAATGTTTTATCATTTTCGACGATTGAATTGATGAGCATTGACCAATAATAATACTTACCTATCCATGCGGAACAGAACTCGGAAACATTTTTTAAAACATCTACATCTCGTAGAATGAGCAACTAACCTGGGAAAACCCACATTCACACATCATCGTTTGTTATTCCAGGGAAAAGTCATATAGCATCAGGTCCGTATCTAATATTATTGCAATGTTAAACATTAAATTTATATTTTGGAAACAAAGGTAAGTCATCGTTACGGCCAAAGAGGAAATTTAAAAATTGAGTTAAATGGTTCCTATGAATTGCATTGGAACACTTTTGCTCCTGATTGAGCATATAGGGTGGTTTTTTAATACCTGATTCTGATTCATATATCATATCCATTTGGATTCAGGATGCTACTAATAGTTCAGTAAAATAAGGTGATTTTATTTGGTGGAATTGTTCTTTGGTTAAACTTTATGCATATGTTCCTAAGAAATCCAAAATGGGACTAGAACCACAACTTGAAAAAATGGTGGCAATTTTAGAATTGACTTTATATGTGTAGCTAATTGCCAAATTGAATGTCTGGACATTGAAATGGGGAGGAAAAATAGAGTCGGTTAAGGAATTCCACATTCGTGTCGTACGGCAAAAGAAAGAATCTCTGTACCTAACTGTACGTCCGAAATTTGGCGGTATACCGATGCGCATTCCCATCGGCACGAGTATTGCGGTGAAATTTTTTTAGTGGCGGAATGCAACTCGCTATATCACTATAATAAAATAGAGATAGGCAAGAGACGTTTCGACGATGTTCCAACGAAACAATTGTTTCGGAAATTGCTCTGTCCCCTATCAGCCTTAAAGCTCTTCTCTGAATTCTGTCCCGTAGGTGCAAAGATGTTTTTGATGCACCAGACCAGATATGATAATTGTATTCCAGTTTCGGACGTATGTAGGCCTTATAAATTGTGGCCAGATCAGAGGGGGGAAAAGTTTTTACATCGATTTATCCTAAGCATTTGGCCGCATTTTTAGCAATATCCAATAAGTGGTCATTCCCTAAAAGATGGTCAGTAATACACATACCAAGAATTGACAGCTTTTCTGTTTCCACGATGCAAGCGCCATCCATAAACAATGGCATTGGGCGAATATTCCGCTTTAAGAACAAACAACAGCTCTGAGTCTTAGAAGCATTAAATTTAACACGATTTTTAATTCCCCATCTAACGGAATTTAATGAGCTCAACATATATTGCCGTTGCAGTTCCACATTCGAAGAACAAGGAATTGAATCAGGAAATCAGGGTGCTGTCATCAGCAAAACAGTTAAGTGGATTAGTAGTTTCGGAAAAAAGATCATTTATAAAAATGAGAAATAGAGTAGGAGACAAAACAGAGCCTTGAGGGACACCAGCATATATTCTACGAACTTTAAATTTAAAGCTATCCAAAACAACTTGAGTTGGTCGGTCAGAGAGGTAATTACTAATCCAACGAATAAAGGCTCTCCAAAACCAATGCAAAATATTCGATGCGGCGAAGAAACATTCGTCAGTCAAAATGAATTCATGTGATTCTCCGCCACGTTGGTGTGGGCACTCTCATATATCACAATGTAAATAAATTTTGACATGCGTATGTTTCTTCGCCGCAACGAATGTTTCACATTGGTTTGGGAGAGCCTTAAGATATACATCAATACCAAATGTACTCATTTTTGATAAAAGAGCAGAGTACCAGACTCTATCGAATTCCTTAGAAATATCAAGCGCGATTATCTTACTTTCCCCAAAACTATGTAAGGATTGGTTCCACTTTTCAGTGAGATATGCCATCAAATCACCAGTGGATCTATTACTGCAAAAACCATATTGAATTGTTTTCTCTGGTCCAATATAGCAATTTCTTGGACATTCGGTACAGAATTTCAAGGTCAACTCGTGGAATACCTAATTTAAGATTGTAGTACCTTCTAAATTAACCCCAAAATAGCACTTGGTTTCTGCATCAATTCGTAGAAGCATCTGGGTCGTTCACTGGTTTAAGTTGAAAGGAATGTTCTTAAGTACTTAATTATTCCCAAAAAAATGCTGAATCACCAGATTTTGGAATTTCAGTTGTGGACGACACAGGTTGATAGACTTTTGTTTTGTTATTTATTAAATTTCAATTTGTTCGTGTTTATCAATTTATACGCATTGAGATCATAGGGATCTTCTTCTCAAACGTGCGTAAGCATCACAATTCTAAAGAGGAAAAACAAAAACAAATTACCGAAAACTTTGAAAAGATCGTTAACCCTAGAAAGGTAACCTTCGTCGATTCGACGAACATCAATTTTACTTTTTCATTTTTCTCTTTACTCCCTGTTCCAATTGCATTCTATCTCCGTGTAACCCTAGTATTCCCTAAGTGCTTGTGGTGTGTAGGCGTTCGGTGGCGTACCTACTTGGGAAAATGCTTTTTTTGTATCGAAAAACCGCGCCAATGTTCGTCGAAACGACGAAGGTTACCTTAAATGTAACTTTTAGTGCTCGAAAAGCACCAATTTTACCCGCTAATAATAGATCTAATATTGAAAAATGTACTCCCAAAAGTAAGAAACCGTTAAGGGAGGACAAAAACAATTTACAAATATTGTCTGTACCTACACAAAACCACGTATGACTAAGACAACGTTCAATAAGTGCGATGCTAGCATGTGTTGGAGAGCATAAAGTTCACATCTGCGCCTAATGATGAAATATATTTTTTTTTATTTTTAATTTTTATTTTGTTCTATTATTTAATCAATTAACTTTAAGTTCCTACTACAAAAAAAAAAAAAACAACACACGTTTTTATGGAAATAAAAATGCAATTGATCTCAAAACCAATGTGTTCAAGTTGTTTAAAATAACTATTTTTTTTCCTTTTCCCACAAAAAAAAAAACAATCATATATATAAATTATTTAACTTCACTGGAATAAGTTAATAACTTTTCTTTAACAGTGCAGTTGAATATCACTTCGCCGATTCGACGAATGGTTACCTGTAACGTACTAAAAAATATGGTTAACTTTCTAGGGTTAAGTGAAGTCTCAAATGAAATGAATAAAATGCAATACTTGGTCTCTCTTATATGTATCGCACTAAATTGATCTTAGGGTTAAAGAATATTATATGGCTAAGCATTGTTGACATAAAGTCGTTTTACTTTATAAAATAAATACATAAATATGGGGAAGTGTTAAAAAGGCAAAAAGTCTAAAAAATATGATCTTTCAAAAAAAAACGTCAAAGCCTTTTTTAACAGGCCGCCTCCACAGGCTATACAGATGTCCAACATACTTACTTACTTACTTAGGTCCTCGGACCTATTACGTCCGTGGTGTTTCCCTTACGGGACATAGGGCCTCCACTACACCTACGCGCCATCGTGTACGATTTCTTGAAATATATTTCAGCTCTCTCCAACTTTTCCCCAGTCGTGCCGATTCCTGTTCGATCGTTCTTCGCCATGTACTTCTAGGCCGGCCCACTTGTCTTCCCTCCTGTGTGAGCGGGTTCCACTGCATTGCTTGAGATGCAATGCACCGATCGCCTTTTCGAAGCGTATGGCCAATCCACTGCCACTTTCTTCTTCGTATAATGGAGTCTATGGGCTCCTGACCCGTTCTCGCATGAAGTTCGGCATTGGAGATACGGTTGGGCCAGAAAATCCTCAAGATGTTTCGTAGACATCTATTAACGAAGGTTTGCAGCTTTCTAGTGACAATTTCAGTGACTTTCCAAGTGCTGCAGCCGTAAAGCAGAACGGATTCAACATTGGAGCGGAACAGTCGTAGCTTGGTCTTTAAGCTAAAAGAGTTGTTTCTCCATATTTTGGACAGCATTCCGAACGCAGCCTTTGCTTTTCTGATTCGGCTGTTTAAGTCCAGTTCAGTTCCGCCACCCGTAGAGACAATACTCCCAAGATATTGGAAATCCTCTACCATCTCTACCGGTTGTCCAGAAATATTTACTTGGATTGATGAGGAAGTTCCAAGGCTGATCCTTTTAGTTTTTGCCGAGTTGATCTTAAGCCCTACGATTTCTGCTTCTCTCTCCACCCTTGTTGTCATTTGATGGAGATCCATGATCCTTTGAGAGAGTAAGCATACGTCGTCCGCGTAGTCCAGATGTTTGAGGTGAGATTGCAGAGTCCACTGAATTCCTCCATTTCCATTTGACAAAGCTGCGTGCAGTACGTCACTTATCACCAACAGGAACAGTATTGGTGACAGTATACAGCCTTGCCTAACTCCACTTTGGATTTCAAACTCCTCTGACAGCCTCCCTTTGTGCAAAACGTGACACTTGGATCCACCATATGTAGCCTTGATAATAGCAATCAATTTATCTGGGATGCCCCTCCTGCGCAAAGCAAGCCAAATAAATTCTCTATTGACACTGTCGAACTCCTTTTCAAAATCGATGAACAGCAGGTGAAGTGGTGATCGATATTCAAGGCACTGTTCGATGATGATCCGCAAGGTGTTGATGTGATCCATACAGGAAGATCCAGTGCGGAAACCTGCTTGTTCGGCGTTGAGTGTGTCTTCGAGGTGGTCTTTAATTCGGTCCAACACTATCCTTGCTATTATCTTGGCTACTGCAGGCAGAACGCATATTCCTCTCCAGTTTTCGCACTGTGTGAGATCTCCTATCTTTTGGAGCTTGACAATCATTCCTTTTTTCCTCTCTTTAGGAAAGCTCTCTGTTTCCCAAGCTCTCTTAATAAGTGGGTGCAGTAGCTCGCTCAATGTCATTGGGGCTGCTCCTAAGAGCTCTGCAGGAATACCGTCAAGTCCAACCGCTTTGTTGTTCTTCAGTGCTTTGATGGCGGTGATAATTTCTTCTTTACTGGGGGGTACGGTGCGTATTCGGGAAATTGTTACTTCGGGTAGCTCAGTGGGAATAGGGTTCACTTCACTTGTGAAAACGCGGTTTAAAACCGCAGAAAAGTGTTCCCTCCACCTTATGAGCTGGTCCTCATCCGAAATTAGCAGGGATCCGTTTGTGTCTTTAACCAGGTGTTGTTTAGAGCTCTGGACACCTGTGAGCTCTTTGGTAATGATGTCCAACATCACAACCATAATCCAATCAACAAACAGTGCATTTTTACTCACTGGGCAAATTATGTCATATCGTTCATTAACCTTTTACCACTACTTCTATCTTTTCCAACAAAATGCACTTACATATTCAACAAAAACCAGAAAACAAACTTAGACTCCATGTCTTGTTCAAACCGTTATTTTTTTCGAGATGTCGCTGCATGGACATGGATTTATTGGACTCCATTGGATTTTTGTTTAATCATGTTCATAGTCCTGCCATCGTTCATGGCCTGTGGAGGCAGCCTGTAAAGTATTTTGGTCTCAATTTTCATTGCTGACATTTAGGATAACTGTTTTATTGATCTAGCAGACAAACTTTTTTTTAATTTAGCGTCTAAAACAATTTTAAAAAGAATTGCTTCTATAATCTATCTAAGTTTGACACATCTAAGTCTCAATTTTTCAATAGTCAGTTAGACCTCAGATACTTTTTATTCTTCATAAAAGAAAAATTTGTTCCTGTTGGAAAAATCGGCTGTAAAACGATATTTTTGAAATAAAAAAAAAATTCATATTTGGAAAAATGCTTAAAATTTTAATATTTCCACTTAATGTGTTTTTAGAAATTTCAAAATTTGTTGATACTTTGGAACCATGAAATATTTAAAGGAAATTTCATCAGTCGTCGCCCGAGAATTTGGTTTGTTCCATACGCCATTGGCACTTTTTCGAGAAAAACGCATTTAAAGGTTTGCGTACTTGGTACTCCAAAACTTGAAGTTAGTCTTATACCTATTGTCGCCATGCCATGATATGCACATGGAACAAAACAATTCTCACACAAAAATTGGGAAAAATTGTATGGAAAAGTTGTCCCAAACGCCAAAAAATGGTTTATGGCACAAAACAGTTCTACAAACTGTTGATTTTGGTGGATATGGAACAAAATCAATGTTCGATATCTCGGGACTGGAAAGACATAGCGCGAATCGGATCACAGATTTAGAAAGAACATACAAAATTACCATAGAATCCATCCCTAACTCAAAAACGACAAAAGTGGCGTTATAAAATATTTTACTTGTTGTACTAAAAAAAAAGTCAGCATTCCAAAAAAAGGACTTTAACTTTCTACAGGATACATATATCTTCTCAGTTTTCGTCTCTTTAGAACCAGCGTTGAAAAGCACCCTTAAATCATGTGTCATATGATTAGATTGTATTATAAACAAATTTTTCAGCTTGATAAACTCCCGACTGCCCCTTCTGCCTTCTCTGATTTTTGCGTTTTTTCACTGTTGCATTTTTGCTGCAGCGAGCACAGGATTTTCGAAGTTGCAAAATTAGCTACAGACTACTCTAACGTGCCCCAAAAACATATCAAAAATGCAGAACTACATCGTACTTTGAGAATTTATTGTCGAATTTGACTGGGGCTAATATCTTTCTTAGATTAATATTATTATTGAACAAATTATTTATGTACATATTATGTACATATGTACTTTATACATACATACGTCGTCAATTTCTAGCAACGTTATATGTATCTAGTTGTCGTCTGCTCTCCGCCATAAAAACATCCTGCGGGTGCCACACCCACCAACAAAAGGACCACCACCATTTTTTATTTTTTATGATTATTTGTACTGGCCGAAAATCGACCAAAAACTCACTCACTCAAAAACTCATATTGACACTTGAAAGAAACTTTTCTCTAGAGTCAATCAATTAGTTTGAAAATTAAATCATACAAAATTTGTTTTTAGTTTTCAAATTTTTTTTTTTAATATGAACAGTGATCGGTAGTGCAAAATCAAAAATGACCCACAGTGGGTAAATGCGTATCTCAGGTATATACTGCACATCAACGCACCCATGGTTTTCCAACCATACAAAATTTATATATACCTATCCTAAATTTCGAAAGAGATATAATATTATTGAAATAATAATAAACATCGTCATCGTCTAACTATGTACGTAAAAAGTTGTTAGCTACGAGAGCAAGTCTTGTGCGATCCAAACGTGCCCACTTTTTTTTATTTACATAAGGAGAGTAAGCAGTTTATACTTGAAAAACAATTTTGTTCTATGCGTAAAACGGCTTTACCGTAATTAAATATCAAACCCATTTGTTTGGAATTTTTATGTCGTTTTTTGACTTAAGTGTAGTTTTTTTTTTCACAAAAACACCTTATTAAGTGGCATCTATTCTATTTTATTACAACAGCCCATTATATTTCTTAAAAATACTTAACACTTTTTTAACAAACTACAACATTTAAATTTATTAAAAAAAAAATATATAAATGTTCCTCCTGGTAGACTTTTTTTTCTTAATAAAAATCAATTAAAAACTTTCTTTCTATACTCTTAAGTCCAACTCAGTTTGAGCCAAGCCACCGAGATATATCTTCTTGCGAACTCTTCTTTTAAGCTAGATTACTATCTATTCGTCTTACAAAAAAGAAAAACAGGTTGTTCCGCAAAACATATTACTAAACCGCGTATACACATTCATAGATTACAGATTAATGTATCGCTATCGCTGCAAGTATTCTATTTTATTTTTTTGTTTTCAGTGCAAATATCTGCGTTTCCCCTCCTGTTCCAATTATTGCTTTGACAGCTACTTATTTCAATATTGGAATTTATACAAATAGAAATAATAAAAAAAAATTTACAGATTTCACTCATAGAGTAAGAATGGGAGCATTGAATATGACTTGCATTTGCTAGATAAAACAAAAACATAACTAATTGTTTGCACTTACACAAAATTCCATTAATTAAAATTAAGTTGAAGCAAGATATGTTTATAGAACTCCTTATTTAACATAAATACACAATAAAAATAAATAATTCCATATGTTTTTGAATTTTGAAATTCTTGTAAGGAGGTGATGTTGACAACCTATCGTGATGCAATAAAGTACATTATAATTATTTTAATTTGATTAGGCTTTCATTTGTGAAAGCTACAAAAAAAGTTGTAGGTAACTGATGGCTGAATAGAAGACTGTAAAATAAAAAAATAAATAAATCGGGTGGCACAACGGCTCATGAAGAACCAGGGCCTAGTGACTAACAACTCGCAACCATTCCTGTGTGCGCCTATCAACAGGAATTATAGGGACCTACAATTTTATGCCGAATCCGAACGGCTAGACGAGAAGCACTTATTCGTGACAAGTGATACTCTTGGAGGATTTGTCAATTTCTCGCAAGAGGCAGTAGCCCTGAAAAAAACTTATTAGTTTTTAGGTGGACGAGGCTGGGAAGCGAACCCAGACCTCCAGCGTGACAGTTGAACGCACTAACCATTACGCTACGTGCTAGTACAAGACTGGGCTAATACAAGACTGTAACTTCAATCAAAAGTGTTCAACTTTGTATCATACCATACATTTCTTGCAACAACTAAAACGTTATGTTATAGAGCTCTTCACTGTTTTCGTATCTTTTTATTTTGACAGTGATATACAAGCTTCATCCACAGACCACAGCTACCTACACCATTAGACTTAACCATTTCCCAATGTGCTTGGAAGGTTGAAGTTCCAAGCGAATTAGGTACCTCTTCCTATCATTACTAATTTGTTGGCAAATTTCATCTTGTCTGAATCTGTTATTCTACTTTTACTGACTAATGACTATTTCTGACTTAACTGACTGCCTTACCTACCTGTTGCAAAAAGTTGAAATTTTCTCAATTTTATACTGCACCGATTTTTGTTTGACAATTAAAATCTGCAAGTAACACTGGAACTTTTTCTTGTCATTTAATCTTTTTTTCTGTGCGCCAAACCAACTTTGCAGTCGGATAAAAGCACATTATTTATTTCATCTTCATATGGCTATGAACGGGCTCGACTGTATAATGTTTTCTTCCTTTCGACAATTGTACAAGCTATCTTCAACTGCAAGTGAACCTACTGCTATTGATAGAATAGATAAGAATAGTTTTTGTTGATTGTTTCAGAACGTTTGGAGCTTTCAATAAGTGCACAACTACCTATGTTTGATTGCATTTGCTTAATTGCTGACAAGAGAAACAGAAGATTGAAATCCTTCAGTAAGATATAAAGTAAGGAACTATTTTATCATTTATCTGTCCGATTTAGTGCCTCAACAGCTTGTCTTTAATAACCATAATTTAAAAAGCATTACATTTGAATTTTGTATTAGTTTTCCAACTTTGTAATCTCTAGTTTATGTAAAGAATACAAATTTAAATTAATAATTTCTGAATAATTAAGTAAATTAGGTAGGTGAAATAAAACATTAACAAAAATTGTTTTAAATTTTTTCAAAGTTTTCAAGAATTTATAGATAGTTTTTATTTTATGTAAATCTTAAGGGCAGTATTTTAAAACCTTAATCTGGAATTTTGTAAGTTACGAATTTATTATATATTAATTCGTTTTGATCTTGTTAAATTTTTAACATTATCTTATACCTTATCATAGGAGGTTTAAGTCAATAATTCAATATCTGCGTGGGTTCTGTTTTACAAATTTGTTAAATTTTGTATCAACTTTTTAATTGTATGCGCCAAAAATCGAAACGACTATTAACTCAATCACATTTTTAGAATGAATTTTTACAATATGTTCCAATTAAGTTTGCATACAAATTTAAGTCATCCCTGCTTTAATTTTTCACCTCATTCATAAAGATCTGATTTATTTTGTTTGGGACAAACCATCTTCAGAATTAGGTACAAGAACAGCCACATTTGTCTCTCATCTTCTTGTGAGTATAAGTGGCCTCTACTGTATATTACTTCTATTTTTTCAGTGGTACGAGCTACAAAATAGAATATTACATTGAAATCTAAGAAAAAATAAAGTTAGGAACGATTGTACCTGTACCTTGCGGTGTCACAAAATGCTCTTTTTTAATTATAACTCAAAAAGTACTAAATTTTAAATTTTCTATTATATCTAGATATAAGTATTTAATCCTCTACTGTAAGTAGAGAATATGCTACCAAGAATCTTCAATTACAACTTTTATAATATGTACATCAATTTTCCGTAAAAAAGTTTGGAATAATTAAGTCAATTAGGAAGATACAAAAACATTATCTCAAATTGATTTTCATTTTTTTTTTTTTTTCAAAGTTTCCATGCAATTGTAGTGTTTTTTTTTTGTCAATTAATCTCTTATGTCTGGCTTAATGAAGTATTTTAAAATCTTAATATCGGAGACTAGTTGGTTGCAGGACCCCAAAGGCGCCCGTCGAATATAATTATGTCAGCCAGGGCTGAGCGCGAATACGTATAAAATTTAATGGACAAACTCACCGTTTACTTTCATAAAATTTAATTCCAGAAAACTGGCAACCTTTAACATTTTCGTTTAGGAGCAGGAGTGTTTTGTTTTCTGATTTTACCATCATAGCAGCATTACCCAGTCAGTGAGTCAGAAAATACCGTTAATATATGCATATTTTGTATGCATAATTTATAACAAAAATATAAAACATAATTGAATTATTTCTCAACGCTTTTGTTAAGCAAGTAACCAAAGATATTTATTTTTACAAGAAATTAAGTTTGAAAAAAGTTATTAGTTTTTTTGTAAGCACGTTAATTTTTTTTTTTGTACAAGTTATTTTTTTTTTTTTTTGTAGAAAAGCTATTTATGTAAAAAAATAATTTTTTTTTGTAAAAAAGTTAATTTTTTTTGTAAAAACGATTTGTTTTTCTAAAAAAGTTAATTTGTTTTTGTAAAAAAGTTATTTTTTTTTTTTTTTGTAGAACTTTTACTACTTTTTTTTGTAATAAAGTTATTCTTAATTTATTATTATATACATATAATAAATAGGTTCAAAACTTTTGTAAATTTTACTGTGGTAAATTTTTCCTTTATCCTCAGTTCGTTTTCTTCTCCCCCAACCTCTGTAAACACGCACTGTGAGGTGACTGTACACAACACAACATATCAACTGAAAATTCGATACTCTGCTGTATAGTTGTGCTCTGCAGTCTGCTCCTGCCCATAAAAGACCTACGAACATGTAGCTCATTATTTATGTCATCGTTTATTTTTCATTCTTTCATTCTCTTCTTACTTTTTTGGTAGCACAAGCAAATTGCACAAGCACGAAACATCGCCCAACCAACAATTCCATACGCTGTGATGTTTGTTCATCGCCTACAAAGATATGTTCATTTTAATTTTGTAGGTAGCTTCTGTGGTAACACCAACCACATTTTTCGCAAAATGCCCCTACTACGCTTAAGTTCATTTTCATTTGTATTCATTTGTACTTTATTCATTTTGGTAACACCATAATTTGTGCAAAACGAGCCTATAAACATTTTCAATGTTAAAAATTAAATATTAATTCGGTATTTTATTCGAAACTTGCGATTGTGCTACGGGGCGTATACGTATTCTTTTGTTTGTTATATTCTGAAAGACAATTTTCTTAATACAAAAAATTCTCTTTATTTCCTTGGATGGTTTAAACTGAAGTTAATTTAGAGTAAGAAGAAAACGTTTAGATCAATTTAAACGGAACAGATGTTGGTGTTATCGAATTTGGGTTATTTATTACCAAAGCATAAGGTACTAAAACTGTGATACTGACACCGACGACATGGCGGGAAATGAATAAGAGATATGAGTTCAATGCCCGAAAGTATGCTAAAAACAAAATCCCAACTGTTACTTTTCACAATTGTTCATAATTTATTTCAAATCTTAACAAACAAGCTACAGTACATAAATAAATGTTTTTTTTTTTTATTTAGCATTATAAATAGTTAAGGTTTCGTCACACACTGAAAGTAAAATGCTTTCAGAAAGTGTTTCAAAAATATCGATTTTGAAATTTTCCTGAAAGTGTTTTCAGTTAGCAGTCACACAAAAAGAAGGCGCTTTCTGAAAACATTTTACTTTTAAGAAAGCAAATTCTCTAAAAGCAGTTTTGGGGTCGTCACACTACGAAAGCAAAAGCGTTGCTTTCTGAAAATAAAAATATATAAATTACAAAAATATGTGTACACAAAATACAATAGATTCGTATCGTGCGATACATCGATTGAAAGGTGGATCTCCCTAGATCACGAGCATGCAATTTTCCTCTTAGGTGCTTAGTTTGGTCGGAAATCACGTTTAGATATTAAAAAAAGAAGACGTCAACTTTTGAGGGTCTAGCGGACGTATAGTTTGGCTGCAAAATGATCTTATTGATAAAAATTCTTTTTCCGTATCGTGGGATAAATCGATTGAAAGGTTGCACTTCCTTGATCAAGAATGTGAAATTTTTAGGTCTCTACGGTGCTTAATTTATCCGAAAATCGCGTTAAAAGAGAAAAATATGATTTTGAAAATTGGATTTTCAAAATCGTCCGATATATCAATTGAAAGGTGTTTCTCCCTAGATCACATTTAGCGGGATAAATGAATTTAATTTAAAAATCTCTGGGCAAACGTTACCCGGTGAACTCGGTTGCGGGAAAACGAAACGATATTCCACAAAAAACGGCTGATAGAAGAGCAATTCGTTTGAAAAACATACGTTAGCTTTCCAGACGTTATGAAAAACGTGTTTGAACCAATATTTCAAGGCCGTCTAAGACTACATGAACTGAAATTCTTGTCTAATCCAGAAATGTAACTATCTTTCTTTTTTGAAATTACATTAACCTACATTTTGTTTATAAGATTTATGGTTTTAGAGTTAAGGCTCTGAAAAGTTAAGCTTTTCCAGTTTTTGCCCATGACTTTTGAACGTTAGTTAAAATTAAAAGAAAAGAAAAAATCTGTAAAAATATACTTTTTTGTTAATTTAATTCGATTAACACAATATTATTTTGATGAACAGTCTATAGCTTAGGAATCCCCTAGGCACCTTTCTTGATATGCACCTGATGTCTTCACATCCTGTCCAAAGAGAAAACAACAACTCTCCAAGGAATTCGACTATACAAGATATAGCAAAAAAGAGCTGAAGAAAATTCATGCATACATATAGAAAACGAACGAACATATAACAAATTACTCACCTCCACCTGTCCATTATCAAATTAGCCCTAAATTTATTGCCTTTTTGGTTTCAATTAACTTGAAATCGAATTTTCCTTCATGTTGCGCCCTCTGCTGGCGGCGATTCCGCCATCGCCATTGGCGTGGCGCCCTACGTTCTCAAGCGAATAAAGCGGTTAGTGGGGAGCAATATTTGTAAGGGTCTAGTATAACAGCCACATGCAGAGGGCGCGCAAGGTGATGGATTTAGGATGTGTTTATTTTGTCCGGATCTGGAGCGGATGAAAAATGTGTGTGGACTGTGTATATGAGGCACCACTCCGACTGCTATACGAATAAAGCTAATGAAGTTGCTTATAAGCATTGTAGGGTGTTGTATATATTGAATAAGGCCCTGGGACAAGAGGTCGCTTCGCAGAGGGCAGAGTTAATGTGGCATTATTTGATTGCTCTATGCCATTCGAAGCAAATTACTTGCTATTATTCAGTACGGCAGTTTTGACAGACATTTGCGATATGACTTGCGATGTGTGTGCACTTTACTTACACGAATAGACAGCATGCCACGTTTGTGTGGCTCTAGTAGTTGATGGTATATCCTCGAGTGTCTATATAATGTATTTTGTGTCTACATACATACATACATATTGTACACACTAAATCATATACAAGAACAAAAGTAGGTTACAGTTTGTTCTTGGTTTTGCTTTGGGAGATATAGTGATGGTGAGGCCTCATCAATTTATTTATCTGGTCTTAAGCCTTAAAGGTATAATCGCCATTAAACTTGCCCTAAAGTGGTTTTATGGGCTATATTATTTGATTTTAAAAGTAGGTAATAAGTAGTTACACTTTTATTCGAGTACCTACTTTGATCTTTTATGTAGGTACGAGTAGGAAGTTAAATTATAAAAATTGGTGCTCTAGAGATAATCAGAAAAACTTATTTTGTGTTACCAACAACATTCATCTTTTAAATATTGTTTTTGAAGACCAAATAAATGCATCATGATCAAGATAAATCTCTTAAGGTGGGCGTGACATATGTACATTGTACATATACTCGAAGTAAAGTAAAACATGAAAACAATGGTTCGGGTTATATGCGTTTGGTCACATTCAGCGTTGAATTTTTTTTCTTTTCAAAATGGATAGCACGAATAATTTACATTTTACTTTAATGTCCATCATACTTACTTCCCGCAAAGTGTGCAATACTAAATAACTGTATTACTGATTTTTCCTTGCGATATATGTAATAGATCAGGAAAGATAGAAAATTTAATATGGTTTAGCGCAAATTACCAAATTTCATTGGGTAATAATGAAGCACCCTCACCCTCAAAAAAAACACACTTTCACCACATATATTTTTGAGTCAATATGCCAAATGTAACATTTATTCCAAATTTCGTTAATATCCCATTATTTTAAAATGGTTTTGGGTAATATTTTACTTTTTGTACTTAAAAAAGTCATCATTGATTGAAATAACCAAAAAAAAAAACTAGGTAAAAAAGTTACAAATAAAATCAAATTGAATTTTCTTTGACTCTATTTTTTCTTGAAATTCATACGAATTTTAAATGCAATATTTTTTGACTAACCTACAATTTCCGAACTGCAAAATAATGACAAAACTAACCGGAACAAGGACGAGATATTCGGAAATATCCCAAAAAAGTAAAAAAACAAGCAGTTTGCTCAAGAAACCTCATTACTTTATTTCGATTTTTCTTGGAAAAAACCTGGTAAACAGTATTGTTAAAATTGTTCTAGAGATTACATACCTACCAAAATCGTTAAAGCCGGTTTTCAGAAATCTTGATAAACCTATATGAGCTAAAACAAAAATTTCAATTTCGCCTCTAGGGAATCACATACAAATGCTTCACACAAAATTTGAAGCAATTCCGTAGCTCGACGTCAAGGGTGACCCCTGGGTGAGATTGTTTTTGAAAAAAATAAGGACCAATGATTCTACCAGCCCATATAGCAAACCAATGATAAATCGCATGGCAAATGCAAAAATGGCTGTCAATGAAAACAGTGCCAACTTAAAGTTTTATACCTCTAAACAAACACCAGTTAGTTCACGACCACGCACACATGAACAGATAAATAGACCGACGAGGGACATCTTGTCAATTTTTAAACTTCTCCTAATGTCGTAATGTTAAATTTGATTAAAGTCTCGATGTTTCTTTTTGACACGAAATCAATACCTACTTGCCATATAAAAGAGTAAGTAAAAAACATAATGATTAATAAGATATTTTACATATATTAGTGGCCTGAACAACTTATTTCAATAAATGCCCATCCTATTATGATATGATAAACTTGGTTGTTGAAAGTACCAAGATGAATGGTTTCCAGTCATCGTGGTACTACAAAGTGTCGCTAGAAGTACTGTTTCCGAAAACCAAAGATCTTCTTAGACGAACTTCACGGCTTTTTCATACAAACAGAGCGCCCCTATTCATGCAGCTGGAGTGTTAAAATCATCAAATATAAGCCAAAATGCTGTATTGCTCCCTTAACCCCCTATGCACCGGACTAGAAGATAACATTAAATATTAGGGGATGGCTTACACCAAAAGTATACGAAGAAGGCAAGCAATACGATGACTGCTACACGCCATTAAGTTGGCCTTGAGTGAAATTTCACTTGACTATTTGGAATCACTGTATAACTCTCTTAAAGATCGTATTTTTGAATTTATTTTGAAAGCTGCCAGCAGCCCACAATATACAAGCATACAAATTAGACAAAGAAAATTTAAAAAAAAAAACACATTAAAACCATCGTTTTTCGTAATTTTTTGAATGTGCTTCTAACCTTATGAACGATTAAATTACTTAAAAAAAGTGACTCGGCTAACATTTATTCTCTTATCTGCCGCTAACTTTTTTTCTTGGAGCTCAAATATAAATTGTTATATGGTTCATTTAACAGTCTCCCTTGTGTCATACCAAATTTTGATCTCTTTCTCATACTAAAGGAGATAATTCAGATTAACTTTTCAGAAATGCCTTGTATGTATACAATACATAATAAATTTTACGGAATTTCAAAACCCGATTTTCCTTCTTGCTTCTCACTTTCTTTGATAACAATAATTTGGTGGATATATGGTATAGTATGTAGTATGTCCTTTGTTCATATGCATCATCATCATCCTTTTATCTTCTTACTCTTAGATTATAATGATGCTCTTAACGTGAATGCAAGCAAATCAAATCAATCCACCTACCTCTCCGTTACAACTGATTCTGCACTTTGAAAATTCAATCTTGATAAACAATCCTTTTAGTTTCACCATCCATCATCATCATCAATCTATATTACCATATGTGCTTGAATTGAATTTATACAAAATCTTTCGGTGTGTGTTTTAAATCATATGTTTTATGGTTTATGTAGGTAATCGATAACTAGTATACAAAGTATTCTTATAAATATTGCATCTATAGATCTCGTAACGTAAATTCTTTGGTTGGAAAAATAAAACAGAGAAGATGAAGAAGATTTGTTGATGAGAAAATCAAATTCAAAGAATAATTCCATAATTATTGCAAAAAGGATTTTGTACCGACAAAACCAGCTCGTTTTCTTCATTGGAAACAAAAGCATTTAATTTTTAACATTTTGCATATTTTACTTGAATCATTCTGTTAGGTAAATTCTATAAGGAGCTTAGGATTATGTTTACCTACTTATTGTATCTTAAACTCGAAAACTTGACACGGCTTGATAAACCAATTATGAATAAGATTTACAAGTTTACAAATGAATAATATCTTAGGAAAAATGTACAAACAAATTGGCAATCTGCCAAAAAAGACTAAGTGAAGATTTTTAAAAGCAATTTTCTTTATTTTGGTATAAGAAATACTGTCGGAGAAGTCCATTCCAGATTGAATATCAAAACTATTAGTTTTTCGCATATAACTTGAAAACGGTAAATTCTAAATCTTGCCATCTTAAAAAAAAATAGGGCAAAATGTGTTTTTCCCACAAATTACCGTTAAAAAGATACTGACATTTCAAAAAACGTATCATGTCTAAAATGCTCGTTTTTCACGTATAACTGCTAAAAGTTTTATACTTTTAAAAACAACTGAATGCAAAGCTTTAACATAAAAGCCGTGTTTTTTTTTGCAGGTTCAGATAAAATTGTCGAAAAAAACGACATCCGAACTTAGCAAAGTCATCGAAGCAAAAATGCCCAGCACTATCACGAAACTCAGATATGCCCATCACTACCTTTCAGCTTTTGGAAAAGCATGCAAAATAGAAACAAAATACATTCAAAAATAAATCTCGTATAAAAAATTATTCCGTTCATTAATAAAACAAAAAATGTGAAAAAAAACGAAATTTTAAATCACAAAGCAGAAAAAAATTAATTTACAAAACAAATTTGAGCTGGCAGTAATTTTTCTATCTGAACTTAAGTTAAGAACCGATAATTATCTGGACTTAGCTAAGTTTATATGGACTTCAGTTGTTTTTGTATTTTACATGTAAATTCCTTAGTTCAGATGTTGTTTTTTTTCGTCAAATTCTATCTGAACCTGCAAAAAAAACACGGCTAATGTGACCCTTTATAGGAACCAATTTTTAGTTTCTTAAAGCATCGTTTTAGGGCCAGTTTTTCAATAGTCAGTTAAACCTCAGATAGTACTTATTCTTCGAATAAATCAAAAATGTGTTCCCGTTGCTATAGAAGGTACTTAA
The DNA here is from genome assembly GCA_949320155.1 of Melangyna quadrimaculata. Taxonomy (NCBI): domain Eukaryota; kingdom Metazoa; phylum Arthropoda; class Insecta; order Diptera; family Syrphidae; genus Melangyna; species Melangyna quadrimaculata. Next base: position 435,943,511 of record OX439483.1, read on the forward strand.
TCCTCTGATAGTTTAACTGATGATTGAAGAATTATCTCTTAAAGATATAATTATTTTAAAAGTTTGACTAAAACTATAAATTTATGTTTGTTTGCGTTTTACTGTTAAATAACGAATCTGTCGAAAAGCAATTTCCATTTAATATGTAGAGCATAATATTCTCGACAAAAAGATCATGCAGTTTTGAAAAAAGAATTTGCATCAAATGTCAAAAATACTGTTTTTTTGCATCCACCTTTTGCCACAGATTTTGTATACGTCACAACATTTTTTTATACAAAATAAATTCATAATATGTTCCGTCGATTACCTCATTTAAGAGTAAAGAGGTAAAAACCGGTATTTTCAACTTTGGGTGATTTTGTGAAATAATTATATCATACAAATTATGGCTTATATGTTAATTTTTAATAAAAAACGAAAATTATGGCTGCTAGAAAAAAAAAATATTAATGCAAACGTGCATAAGATTATATAATGTTAAAATTTTGATGACATAATTTTTCGATAAAACTTGCCGTCAAAAAGATGTATGCACAAAACCGGTATTTTCGACATATGATGCTAAAGAAAATCAATATCTTGTGACTTATATTATAACACTTGTATAGAAAACACCTTGTAATATTTTTTTAGAGAATATTTTGGTCTACAAATAATGGCGTAAGTTTTATTCGACAACTTCGTCATTTAACAGTAATACGAAAAAAAAAAAACGAAATTTAGAATTTTTTCAAACTTTTAAAATAATTATATCTCTGAAATGGTTTTTCTTAAGAAGAAACTAATAATTTGTTCCTGTAAGGGGTCACATAATATACTTGCATTCAGATGTTTTTAAAAATGTGAACCGAATACGTGAAAAACGAGCATATTCAACGTTTTAGTTTTTTTTTAAGTTGATATCTTCTGAATAGTGAGTCATAAGAAAAAAGCGTTTTAACTTCTTTTTTCTTTTACGGATGGCAAGATCTACAAGTTTTTTATCAAATACTTTTAGATAGCGTTTACCATTTCGGGGTTATATGCCAAACACTGCTATTTTTTAAATTCAACTTTGAATAACTATTGACGCCGACACGATCTGGTATTGAACTTTTGTGATTGTATTTCTTATACCAGAATAAAGATAATTGGGTTTAAAAATCATCACTTTTATTTTCTTGGCAGACAAAGTACGATCGTGGGCTATAAACCCTACTCGCCGTCACCACTGTTAGCCGTTATTATTTTTTTGGGGCTGAGTAAACAGCAGCTAGTTTGTATATTATTGCAGTTTTTTTCGGAATTCAAGCTGAACTCATAGTATTTCTATGGGCTCTATGAACTAACTCCCAAAAGAATTATAGTACCCACTAGCCAAAATTATATAACCTCCACTTAGCTTATACCCCAGTCAAAATAGACATACAAATCTAAAAACATAAACAATAAAATAACTTTATAACGAGAAATCGTCGCCTGAGAATTGTTTTGTTCCATACGCCACTTTTGTCGTTTTTGAGTTAGGAACGGATTCTATTGTAATTTTGTATGCTTTTTCTAAATTTGAGATCCGATTCGTGCTATGTCTTTCCAATCCCGAGATATCGAACATCGATTTTGTTCGATATCCACCAAAATCAACAGTTTTTAGAATTGTTTTGTGCCATAGGTAAACCATTTTTTGGCGTTTGAGACAACTTTTCCATACAATTTTTCTCAGTTTTTTTGTGAGAATGGTTTTATTCCACGTGTATATAACGGTGAAAAGAGAAAGAGAAAGTACGTGCACTTTTGTTAAAGAAATGTTATGTATGTGGGACAATGATCGCAAACAACATTTTAGTATTGCTTGTGCCACCTCCATTACAGTTGTGTAGATATTCGGAGACGATTGTATGAAATCAGTTAGTTGTGGCTTGAAGTTGACTGCCAAGGTGAAAGGACGTGCGATCGCGGATGTTTTTTTTTTTTGTAATGGACACTGTTTCATCAGCACCTGGTTCTTTTTTTTTCAAATAAAGCATGTTTGATGACGAATTATTGCCCAAGGATCTTAGTTCTTCCTCTTCGTCGTCTCGTCGGGATATTTTTCAAGTAATTGAAACTTACTCAGTTATTTCAAGGTAACACATTCTATGCTAACTGTTATTTTTCCGAAAGTGATGATTGAAGAACTGATCTAAATTATTCAGCTGACAGTAGTTGTGACAGCAAAATCCCAAGAACGTCAAAAACAAGTAAACAAAGCAGTAAAACTGCTTTAATTTTAGTTTTTTTTTAAGAAGAACGTTAAGTGTTTATTGTGTATTGGATTTTGTAAATAAAAACTTTATTGAAAAAAGAGATGTAATCGATTTTCTTTTCAAATTTTATCATCCAACTCTATGCTTTCTTGCCTTTCATTTGATTGACATTTGATGAGAATTGCTTTGTGCCATGTCCTTTTTTTGTGTTCCACGTGTACGGAAAAAAAATCATTTTCAAAATGTAGGAAGTGGGACACAAGTCAAAAAATTGGACTTTTACGCTAATTAACATATCTTATTAACGGCTTGGCAAAACACTTTGAAAATTGGTAGGTGAAATCCTTATAAGACTAACTCCAAGTTAAAAAAATAAAAAAAAATCCTATCACATAGTTTGGAAGTACCAAGTTCCCAAACCTTTAAATGCGTTTTTCTCGAAAAAGTGCCAATGGCGTATGGAACAAACCAATTCTCGGGCGACGAAATGCTATCGAAAAGAAGTTCCAGTACAGTTTGTAGATCACAACATTCTCTACAAAGAAGACTCATAATTTGTTTCCCTACGACCAATAACTAAGAAAGTATAGCTTTTAAAAAAACATTAAATGACGAAAATATTGCTTTTGTTAGTATAACTGTTGTAGGAAAATAGTTTATGTTTTTTATAGAAAATTAATTAAATTAAAAATAACTAGATTTTTTTCGATAGCATTGGAGGTTTAACTGTTACACTCGAAAAAAAGCAATAGGGGCGACTTTCCATTAGGGCGCACGCCTAGAATTTTACGGTGAGCTAGGGGTCTCAATAGAATACCTTTAAAATATTATGGTGAAGAAACACCTCTAAATATGATTAAAAAATATTTAAATTTTTCGATTTTGGCATTTTTTTTTCACTCTAGTACTCAAGTTTCCCTTGAGATAGCACACATTTTCACACTCGAATACTTTTTTGGGCAAATTAATTAATTTAATTTAACAATTTTAATATGAGCAAGTTTTTGAAACAATTTTTAATAAACATTTAAAGTTAAAAAATTGCAATCAATACGCATGAAATCTGGCGCCACATAATAAAAAAATTATACAATTAAATGGTAAGTGTTGTATGATGTGCTCCGCAAAAATCCTCGTATGAAATCCTACTAGTGGGTGCCGGGCGGTAATGATGACCACAGCTAATCTTGTGCGATGTCAAGATGGGGATCAGCTAAGGTCAGGTCGAATTGTTGTAGTGTTCCTTTACTTCTCAATAGTACAACACTCAGCAATGCGATTTGACCATAGATACGGGGTCCCTAATTTTCAGTGGTGGTGTGAGCGTTTTCATAATCCGTGCCAAAGAAATTGAATGCTGGGGGGTAAACCAGTCTCTAACGAGCTCTTTCGAACGCCTTGGCAGGGTCCGTCATATTCTTTGCCTTACCCCGGTATATCGGCTCTGCCGGGGCTGACCTTTCCTTTCCGACCTACTCGTGGGAATCAAATCTTTTTGCTTTACACTATGGACTATACTGACAATACAGACGTAGAACCATCCGCCGACACAGAGGATCAACTCTTGGCCTCTAGCCATGAAACCCTTAAGGGTAGCTCAGTGAGCACCGGAAGTCTCGATACTCATGGGCCACCCGGACCTTCAGGAAGCACAGGCAGTACTAGACATAAAACCCATGTACCTTCCAAACCCACCAATAAATCCCGCAAAACCAAAAGACAATCAGCGAGCGCCCTTCTCAAGGCCCAGTTCAAGAGAGCTACCTACTTTCTTAACAAGATAGCCAAGAATAAGGAAGCTGGAACGGTCCATGAGAGGGACGCCGCTGACAAAATAATGTATCAGAAGATCGTTGAAGATTACAACGGTCTTCTGGCTATACAAGAAAACGCCCTCAAGCGGAATAGGTCTCAAGAAGAGACCACACAACCGCAGAAGAAGAGTAGGCTAGACAACTCTAGTAGGAGTGAACAAATGCCAACTCTCAGAGCAGCGCAACCGCATGCTCCGGAAGTTGTCAGAGACGATCTCCAGGTATTGGTTGTGGATGAGCTCTCCACAAACAACAAAGGTCTGTTGGCTGTGTGGAACCTCATCGAGGCCAAGCTCTCAGAGATGGTGTTATTATACACTTTATCGGCAAGGGGATATAGGGTAAGTAAGTATGAGGACGGGTTCTCTAGGGATTTCCTTAGTAAAAGCGTTGCTAAGATCAGCAATGACTGGGAGGGCTTGAAGCTCAAGCTAAGGATATCCCTAGACAACCAATGGCTCGCATTTGGTCGCCCCTCATGGGCATCAAGCCGAGCGGACAAGAGCTGATCCGGGGACTTCAGAGGCTAAATCCGCTGGTTTCTATGCATGACTGGGCTGTCATTAAGGCAGAGGAACTGCAGAAGAACAGCGGATCTTATCTTCTGAGGATCAGCGAAGAAAGCCGGGGAGCTCTCGAGAAGGCCGATTTCAAGCTGAAGTTTGGCATACGTAATATCCGCATTAAAATCTTGCATAGTCAGGAAGAAGACCCCGACAAAGCTGATGACAAAGTCGAGATCGACGAAGTTGTTGGTGATGTCGTTGTCCCTAGCGAGCTGCCGGCCTCTGACTGTGCAGGCTGCTCACAAAATTAAAAACGCGCTGCGAGTCGTACAGATTAATCTGAGGCACTCTTAATGTGCCTCGGATAATCTTCGGGTTTTCCTGAGGGAGGAAAACGTCGACGTAGCGGTCATTCAAGAACCATGGGTGAATGGACTCAGAGTCAGAGGCCTCCAAGATTACCAATACGACCTGTTTTATAAAATCGCAAGCCCAGACCAAGGTAAGCCCAAAACTTGTATTTTAGCTAAAACACACTTAAAAGCTTTTTTGTGTCCAAATCTAAGCACTCTTGATCTAACAGTTGTAAGGTTGGAGGATGAAAATACAGAAAAAAAAATAAAAATATTGTTGGCCTCGGCGTACTAGGCCCATGACAGGCAGTCACCGCCAGAAGAGTTGCGAACCCTTACAAATGAAGCTAAAGCCAAAGGGACTAACCTTGTGATTGGTAATGATGCTAATGCACGGCATACCCTATGGGGTAGTTCAGAGATCAATGAACGAGGTGAGTCTCTTTTTGATTTTATTATTGAAAATAACCTGACGGTCTGCAACAGAGGTAGCACTCCCACTTTTGTATTTCCGAGCTCGGATAATTATGAAGGCTGGGAGGACGTACTGGATGTTACGATCGTTAATAACAAAATGAATCTAATAGTAGAAAACTGGAGGGTATCCCTTCTGAAATCTTTTTCGGACCATAGATCGATACTCTTCAGCATTAATTTCAAAACCGAAAATAAATCCCCTTATAGAAATCCCAAAAGAATAGACTGGAAGAAATTCAGTCAAGTTGTAAAATCTAAACTGGGCAATATACCGAACCTAAGTCCAGACTCGGTGATAGATCTTGAGTCAAAGGTGAAATCCTTTGAGACATCAATGACCACTGCTTTTAAGGTCTCCAATAAAATATAGCCGTAAAACACTGCCCCCTTGGTGGAATGAAGACCTATCTAATCTAAGGAAAATGACTAGAACAATCTTTAATATCTGCCACAAACATAAGTTTTATCAACCCTATAAAGACTGTCTCTAGGTTTACAAGCGAGCTCTCGCATCAGCCAAGCAACAAGGCTGGAGAGAATTCTGTCAGTCAATTGAAAATATAAAAGATTCCGAAAGGCTCGGTAAAATTCTATCTAAGGAACATTGTAATCCATCATTCTTGAAAAAGCCTGACGGTTCCTGGACAGTCTCTGCAGCTGAGTCTTTGGACCTATTAAAGACGACGCACTTCCCGGGCTGCGAGAACAGTAGGTTAGCGACGCTGGAACCTTGGGACATGTCTTCAGCTCGAGTAGGGCATATCAATACCGTTATAACAAAAGAAAAAATTGCCTGGGCAATTAATACATTCTCACCGTATAAGTCTCCAGGTCTGGACGGCATACTGCCAATTATGCTCCAGAAACTGCAAGGGATAGCAGTGCCCTGGCTGGAAACAATTTTTAAAGGATGTTTATCTCCTAACTATGTTCCCGAGTCCTGGAGACATGTAAGAGTGGTTTTATCGCGAAAGTCGGTAGGCTGGGGCATGAATATGCGAAGGATTTCCGTGCAATTAGTCTAACCTCTTTTGTGCTTAAAACCTTAGAGCGCATCCTAGACATCCATATTGGAGACATCCTGGATAGATGTCCACTTGAAAACTCTCAACACGCATACCTTAAAGGCAAATCCACTGAAACGGCCCTATGAGGTAGTGCGCACTATTGAGAAAACTATAAACTATAAAGAATATACTCTTGCCACTTTCTTAGATGTTGAAGGGGCTTTCAACAACGTGCTTACTGAATCCATTCTAGAGTCTTTAGTTGATTTTGGTGTAGAAGACTACATAAGGGAATGGATAATATCCATGCTCAGAGACAGACGGATTCAAGCTACGTTAGGTAATACAAACTCGACCAAACATGTAAGTAGAGGTTAACCCCAGGGTGGGGTTCTGTCCCCTCTTCTATGGCTTTTAATCATGAATAAAATTCTTGATAAGTTGGAAAGATGTGGAGTAAAGGCGGTGGCATATGCTGATGATTTGGTGATATTAGTGTCAGGGAAGTTTACTCCTGTGTTAAGTGAGATCACGGAAATGGCTTTAAGGAAGGTCAGCAACTGGGCCACGAGCTGTGGACTAGGAGTTAACCACAGCAAATCTGAACTGATACTACCAAGACTAAGATACACCCCTTCACTCTACCCCGACTCAACGGCCAAACACTCTCACTCTCCTCTAAAGCTAAATATTTAGGTGTTATTCTCAACCCCAAATTAAATTGGAAGTTGAACATTGGAGAAAGGGTCAAGAAGGCCTGCATAGCATTCTATGCCTGTAGTAAAACTTTTGGTAAAAAGTGGGGGCTTCAGTCGAAGATGATTCTGTGAACGTACACAGCCATGGTACAACCGATCCTCACATACGGTTCGATTGTATGGTGGACTGCACTTAACAAAAAATATAACATCGATAGACTTAGGAAGGTTCAAAGAACTGCTAGCATTGGCACGACAGGGGCTATAAGATCCTGCCCGACTGATGCCTTAAGTGTTTTTCTGCACCTTCTACCACTTGATTAACATATTAAATATCTAGTATCTTGCAGTGTTTTAAGACTTGGAGAATCAAACTCTTGGTTTGTCAAGCCCTATGGTCACAGCAATATCATAGACTTGATTCCAATGGAAATGTTTTCGACTCCCACTGACTACTGCACCCCTACAATGAGTATCAGTAGGGATTTCAAAGTTAAATTTCCATCCAGAAAGGATTGGAATGATAACGTCGTGACGAAAGATTTCGACACAACTATCTGATGGCTCAAAGATGGAGTGTGGCGTTGGTGCAGGAATCTTCTCTGAGTCTCTAAATGTATCTAGATCCCTCCAGCTACCTGACCTTGCTAGCGTCTTTCAAGCTGAACTGCTGGCAATCAGGGAAGCTTTCAAGTTACTAAAAGCAGATCCAAACCAGAACCGTAATGCAGCTATTAATACAGACAGTCAAGCGGCTGTTAAAGCCATTAATTCAGCTACAGCATCCTCCAAACTGGTCCAGCAATGCCGGGATGAGCTTGCGGGTCTGAACACTGACCTCAATGTCATCCTTATCTGGGTCCCGGGTCACAGTGGTATTGAGGGCAATGAACGGACTGACGAGCTGGCCAGGCAAGGTTCAGCCCTTCATGGCTCACTTGCGGATAGAGTCAACATTCCGCTTGGAGTTATGAAGGGCAACATTCTCTCAATTTATCTTACTAAAGCAAACCGTAGGTGGAGCAGTTTATCAAACTGTATTATATCTACATAGGAAGATTTGGCCCACCTATGACAAGAACCGAACAATTGATCTAATACACAGACCCAGGCAAGACATAGCCAGGGTAGTTGCAACCTGTAGTGGACACTGGCCAATAGGAGAGCACATGCAGCGAAGCTGGGCATACCTCACAATACTCACTGTTGGAGCTGTGAGGACCAGCAGGAAAAGGAAACAGTAATTCATTTCCTCTGCAAATGCCCTGCTCTGGCCAAAGATAGAAAGCAGTCACTCGGAAGAGCATTCTTTGACGACATTAACGAACTTTCTGAAATGAAGATCAAAGACTTGATTTCTTTTCTCAACGCGACAAAATGGTTCTAGGACAAATTTCGGCTACTTCTGCATTATACCTCCTGCATTATACGAACTGCCTAGTGGGCTAACTGTGGATGGTGCGGGTGCGGGTGCGGGTGCTGATCTGGTTGAGTAAGTGATCCACTTTCTGATGATTGTGCTAAAAGCTACAACAAAATCCTATTCTAAACTCAAATAAAAAGGGACGATATCCTGAGGATATGACCATATTCTCTCTCTTCAATTCCATCCACAGGTTCAAACGAGTTATGGTATCAAAACGGCGCACTTCAGCGCTAATTGGGCAATGGGCTAGACTGCCCGTGGCCGCCATTTCTACCTACCTATGATGTGTGGATTTTGTTTGGGATTTTTTGTTGGGAAATTTTTTGCTAATTACGATGTTTTTTCGATTAAAAGTACTTTATGGGTGGACCGCTTCGCGGATTCAAGGATTTTAACTCACTTTTCGGTTCCTCTGTCCCGCTCAGGCGATTCCGTCGCTCCGCTTAGGGTACGTTTTTGTTTTTAGTCATCTGGCAGGCGCCTATGTTGTCAGTCGGTATGTTATAAAAGTTTTTCAAAAATTTGTTAAAATTTAATTTTTAGAACTTCATGTTTAGTAATTCCTAAAAAGTTCCAAAAAAATCGCGAACAAAAATCCACATATCACAGCACTAACCATAGCAAAGAAGCATGAACCCTCGTCCCTCATTTGTGTATGTTAAAGAACTCCCAAATCAAACAAACGCAGTAAATTACATTAATTTTGTATGAAAAATGAAAACTTTATAAATTAATTAAAAATATAAATAAAAGTCTCCTCACTTTAAAATTATGATATTTATTATTTTAAGTCATAAATCTATCGAATAAAATTATCCGCATGTGAAAATTCGTGCGCCCTTAAAGGAATTTTTTGATCTAAAAACTGTACTCAAATTACTTTTCGATAGCATTTATTGTAAAAAAGTTATTTGCTAAAAACTGATTTTTTCAACACTTGACCATGCGTAAAAAGTTGTCCTCTTATCGGATCGACGGGGAATTTTCGCCATTGCTTTTTTATAGTCAGTAGAAGGTCCCCACCAAGTTTAAGCGTTATCGGAATTTGGTCAGGGAAATGTCTATTTTGACTGGGGTATTATTTTTGGACTCTACGAAATAAGGCCCCCAAAAAGCCCTGATCAACAAAAACTGTTTACTTCATTTATTTGATTAGGGCTTTATGACCCGAACTTTTTTGTTTCGAATCTTATTTCCCGAGCGCATATTTTCAGGCCTTATTGTGGAGTATTCTGACAATCACGCCTGGCCTTGAGCTCACAAGCCCGGCTACGAGTTTTGAGTATAAGCGATCGGTGAGTTATTTTTGCAAAATGGGATTTACAATTTTCTGTCAAATCGAAACAGCACTTTAAATTTTCTGTCGAATCCAAACAGAACTTTTCATGACAAAATATACTCTTGCACCTCGAAATTAAAAGAAACAATTATTTGACTTTCTGACTTCCTCATACTGCTTTTTAGAATTTGTTTTTTTTTTTATAAATTTTAAATAGTTTATTTCTTGAATTAGAATAAAATTATCAATTGATAACTATTAAGCACATCCATTGAGTTTGATGTTAAATTCTTGTTCATATCTGCGGCAAAATACGGCATCAAAATTCTTCAGAATTTCATCCTGTTCATCCCAGTTGAAAACCTATAAGTACACAAAAAGCAATATTAAATAACAAAAACTCATAGACCTTTATGTAATAACTATTTTACTCAGACATATGTATATTATACAAAATTCAAATGCATTCTAATAATTTAAATGTAATTCAGTAAAAGTCATAACCTAAACATAATCCGATATTCTATGGAATATTTGTCTGAATATAATGGTACGAATAACGATATGCATTGAAATAAAGGTGACCATCCGCATTGTATTATTAATAATGAATAGCAGGGAATTTATGTTATGTTTAAGTAAATGTTTCCTGAGAAAGCTTAACACTCTTAAAGTAAATAACGTGTAAACAAGTAGGTTGAAATATTAAGTTTTCAAAAAATTCTTTTTGAATCGCTTCAGTGAAAGTCGAAATTCTATTTAAAAGGAACATCACATATTGCTACCATAATCTTTGGAGTCGTTTTTGAGATGGAATCAACGCCCAATGAACGCCTGTGAAGTTGGCAGGGCAACTTTCACCTAGAATAGGTTATGGGACCAATGCAGTAATTTGAAGTTTTTTTTTGCATTTTGTTTGCATTTTTACTTCAGATTTTGCAGTTCATCAAATAGTGGGTGTAATCGAGTAGCTTGCTAACTCAGTAAAGTTAGAAGTGCACATGGTGTATTTCGTGAACCAAGCGTACTAGGAACTTGCACTAAGGCTCGAAATTTGTCCAAAGTGTTTAACATTTCAAGAATAAGCTGGGTCCAAATTTTGAAGTCATTAATTTTTAAAAAAATTTCATTTCCCCTGCCAACTTTACAGTGAAGTGAAGCCTGCTAGCAGCAAGGCTCCAGATTTGCAGTTTTTTTTTTGTATTTCAAGAATAGCTTGGGTCCAAATTTTTAAGTTCCTAATTTGGAAAAAAGAAGCATACTTAGCCTTACTGGAAGTTCCTAGGACGCTTGTACACCATTTGTCCTCATTACTTCACTGTGAAATTTAAGAGGGTAGTATGAATTTGCTTACAAAATAATGACTTAAAAATTTCGACCCAGCCTATTTTTGAAATGCAAAATTTGGAGGCATACTGCAAGTTCCTAACAAGCATATGGTTCGCAAGATATAACATGAGTGCCCTGCTAATTTCACTGTGATGTTAGCAGGTCACTCAATTACACCCACTATTTGATGAGCTTCAACATCGGGAATAGAAATGCAAAAAATAATTAAAAAAAAAAAAACTGCAACTGTAGGTGATAGTTGCCCTGTCAACTTCAAAAACATGCCCAATGACCCATCTGTAGAAACAAGTTCCTAATGGAAAGGCACAATTCTTCCCAGTACCACAATCAAAGCATTCAAGAAAAACAAAGCGCTTCGACTTGATGGTATTCCCTACGAGTAGCAACAAATCGAGTTACCTTGGGAATTAGAGTTTTTTTCTGGAGAGTGGACAAAAAGAATTATGATCAAGCTGGAATATCGTTGAATGTATAGAGATGGAGAGAGAAGCTGAAATTTTGGGCTAAAGATCAATACGGTAAAACAGAAGGGATCAGTCTTGAAATTTCCTCATATAACCAAGTAGACGGACAGTCAGTATAGAGGTGGTAGAGAATTTACACTATCTTGGGCGTACTGTCTCTACTGGTAGCGGAACCGCAAACTGAATTTAATCAGCCGAATCGGGAAAGCAAAGGCTGAATTCGGAATGCAGTCCAACGTAAAATAACTCTACAAGCTTAAAGACTAAGCTACGGATCTTCCGCTCCAAAGTTGAAGCCGTGTACATTAATTGTAGGTGCAACTCTTGGAAAGTCACACCCGCCGTCACACCAAAAAAAAGCTGCAAACGTTCTTGAATAGATGTCTGCCAAACATCTTTGGGATTTTCTGGCACAGCCTTATCTCCAATGTTTGACTCTATCGGACAAAGACGTAAAAGTGGCAATAGATTGGGCATACGCTCCAAAATGGTAACAAGTACATTGCGGGTCAAGCGATGCTAATGATTTCTCTCACGCACGGAGGCAGACGAGTAGGCTGACTTAAAAGTACATACTTGGCAAAGAACGATCGAAGAGGAATCAGCACAAGTGGGGAAGAGGGTGAGTGAGCTGAAATATATCCCTCCCGGACATACAGTTTGGCTTTAGGGAAAAGCACTCGAATTTGCATCCGCTCCTGAAGTTCCAACATGACATCACCATATAGCGCTTAACAACCATCGTGTCACTGTTGGATGCATTCTGTCTGCATGATAGATGTCAAAAAATCATTCGACAGTGTATTGATTGAAGCACTTATCCAAAAGCTTTCTTCCAGAAAACTCTACGTTCAACTGGACAACTGCAAATTACAAGTGGAGAACATAATATAAAAGCCCAAGGTTCGAAGCTAGGCCCCTTCTCTACAGCTTGATAATATCTGACCAGCATGTGCCAACTCGATGCGAAAATCTCATGTATACTGATGACTCTCTTACATAATGCTACATCGATGTCACCTTTAGTATGGATTTACGCAAAGTTAAGCACCACGTCAACAGACTCTACGTCTTTTACTAGAAATGGTGCGTCCACATAACACCTCCCAATGGGAGCTTGTGTTTTTCAGGAGAACGTGTAAAAGTATAATTGCAGCTCAGCGCAGCCAACTGCAGAATTCAGGTACTGAAACTTCCGGAAGGATCAACGACAGGAGCCAAAAAGAACCTAGACATCCTCTTCAACAAGTTGTTAAGGGTCAACCTGCGCTTAAGAAACGTGCTCAAAAAAGCCAACTGTGCCTTCTACCGACTCCAGCCACTCAAAACGCAAAAACGGACTAAGCTATAAAACGAAGATACTGATGTATACAAGGAGCTACTGCGGCCTGTCATCAGCTATTCCTTCCCAGTCTGGTTTTCCATCTCAAAGACTGTCATGAAGAAACATCATATATTTGAAAGAATGTTGTTTCATCGGACTACATATAGACTGGCATCGATTAAGAAATATCACAGCAACTAGCGTCTTTACACAAAGGCGAACATCATACCCCTGGTCCCTGGACCTACTACTGCTGCTTTAACTTCTTCCTACTGCTTTCAGCAAGGAAGCTAGCAGGGAACACCAACAGGCACCTGAATCAACTGATGAGAAATATGACCACTGAGCAGCCAAAACCCGAGCCTGCCGACAACATCATCATGGTCGACGAGCATGCAATTTTTGTAACGGACGTAACAGGTCCGAAGACCTAAGTAAGAAGTAAGATTTAGCTAAAAAGGGTGTGTAAATGTCCCGTCATCTTTATATATACTATTTTAAATTGAAAATGTTAAACGCAAATTAAACACAATTAAAGGTACAACCAGTGGCGGATCAAGGGGGGTGGCTATAGGGACTAAACCCCCCCCCCACAGCCGATTCTTAAAATAATTTGAAATATAGAAAGCAATACATTACAACGTGTAGAGTTTTATATTCATCTAAATTATTGTTAAGACATGAAATTTGATGGAGAAAATATCGTGGTTAGGGCTAAAGCCAGAAGCGAATTGGACAAAAATTCAAGTTGGGGTTATGAATAATGGACATGCTTCATCCAACAACAATTTTCCCCTAAAAACAAAACCCAGAAAATTGGGACAGAAAAAAACAGCTTGAGATTAATAAGGGGACTGTCAAAGTCCGAGGTTGGGGCTTGAAGAAATAATTTAAAAAACGTCAAACTCAACAACAGTTTACACTAATTTAATGAAAGAAACGCAGTTGAGGCTAAAACAATTGGAGAACAACGGGATGTCAAGCTCAGGAATTGTTTCTTACGGCCTTGGCTTAGAGAATTTTGGGGCTTAGTTTTCAAAATTTTAAAGGTCCAAGACAATTGTACATACAAAACATTTTTGAACTAAGCAGTTACATACTAATTCTCTTATCAAGGAACAAGGACTAGGGCTGGCCACGAGACGAGAAAAGTCGGTCTCGATCTCGGTCTCGCATGACGAGACGAGACGATTGTGTTCCTTCGCTTAATTTTTGAAGACAAAAGTCTGAAAGTTTAAATCCTCTATTACTGTATAATGAGGTTAAACGTATTTCCCCCTGAAATCAGTGTGCGAGTACCCCATTGAAACAGTTTTCAAGCTATTTGAAATAGTTACCTATATGGTCAATGGTCACCATATTTATAGTGCTGTTAAGTGAAAACATTTAAAAGCAGAACTGCAAGTATAAGTTTCTAAAATTAATACCATTGATGGTGAATGAAATCATATTCTGTTTTATTGTTTTGATGTCAATTGATTCGACAAAAAGGTTGTTGAGGAGATTATTGAAGTGGAAGTTCGCATGCATGTTTCCTCATTAAAACATTTCAATGGCAATGCAATCGTATCGTGCACCAGATACATAAACAACTATATACAAGTTCGGCATTCTACGGCATAGTATTATTATTATCGGTTTAATTTTCATGCAATATCTATAGGACCTAAGCCTAAATCTAGATATATGTAATATGTACATTATGTGAGTCCAAAAAGGCCTCTTGTCGGAAGCTTATAGCTCTGACATGATATTATTTACAAAATCTGTTTTCAAAAACGTCCGGTATTTTTGAAATTGGAAATAAGATAAATGATATTGCAGTAATGCGGTGTGATACATATACAATTGACAGTTTCGATGAAGGATGATTTTATATAATTAATAATAAACCTGTGGAACATGCAACAAATAAAAGCTTCACGAGTAAAACGCAATGTAAATTAGATTTTATATAAATTGTGTACATTTATGATAAAATTGATGATGATTGTAATATGGCATGTAAAAATATGTGTGTAAAATTAAGTTGGATGCGTGTTTAATGTTTCGATACTGGTTTATGTAATGATGAAAATAACAATAGGTATAATTGCAAACTTAATAAAATGTTTAATGGAGTAGCTAACATGTTACACAGACAAAAACGTTAATTTGTTTGTTTTTCATAAAATATTGGGCCAGGAGCTTGAAGAGTGTTATAGAAATAAGATGTAAAATGAGTAACTATACGCACGAACTTGTTCTGCGAAAATAACCTTTAAATAAAGCAATTTTCTTAAAACCCGTCGAACAACGTTTTGAATATTTTCCCGTTTATTGATTTAATCTTTTTTGCAAAAATCTGAAATGCAGTTTCATTACAATCAATTATTGCCTAGTCATTTGGGCGGAAAAATGGGTTTGCCTGAAAAGTTTTGGGGAGAGTTTTAAAAACTCTGCATTTTTTATAGATTTTAAGGAGCTCTTTCCAACTTTCCATAGCTCGTACCTTTGCCGCTCAAGCCACCGTGCCAAACGGCCGCCACAGTGCCATTTTGAAAAAAATATCCTGCCACAAACATTTTTTCGCTTATATTTCCGTTACAACTTATTTTACAGTAAAAACAGTCATGAGATAAGTTAAAGCTGAGGAAATATCCTACATTTTAAGTTTAATTATTTTTTTCGTAGGATTAATAGTTTCATCGTACGAGCGCCGCAGAGCCTGTACCCCATTCATAATAGATATTTAACATCTAACAAATTAGCAAAACGCTGAAATTTGGTACGGACCTTCAAATGACCACAACAAAGCAATGGTAAAACGTCCCCGTCGATCCGATGACGACGACGTGAGCAGGTTCAAGTGTCAGTTTTTCACGGTTAATGTTATCGAAAAGCAATATAGGTACAGTTTGTAGACCACAAAATTCTCTACAAAAAAGATCTACGCTTGATTTTTCCTACAAAGAAGATCAACACACTTTTTTCCCCTAAGCAAAATATAGGGTTTTCCAATAGGGACGGGTTGATTTTGACACCTCGTGGCGGCCATACTGTTTCTTTTACTTTCTATCAAAATATAGTCTTTTAATCAGTTACTAAAGATAAATCATCATGGTAAGTTACAGCGTCGATCCACACGTGCAAATGATAAGAAAATTGGGTTTTGGAGCAGTTGGAAGTTGATTCCAATTTTGGTCGAAAAATCATCTTTAGCGATGAGGCCCATTTTTGCATGAATGGGTACGTGAATAAGCAAAATTGTTAGATTGGGACGGCACTAATCCACGCGAGATTCACGAGGTGACAATGCATCCAATTAAAGTTACTGTTTGGTGTGGATTTTAAGCTGGAGGCGTCATCGGTCCGTACTTCCTCGAAAATGATGCTGGCCCGGCCATCACCGTCAACGGCGATCGCTATAGGTTGATGATCACCAATTCGCAGGTATATGCGAATAAGCCGCAAACCAGCGCGGCCTTCAAAGACAACATAATCGATGCCATCAGTCAAATTCAGCCCGATTTATGAGACAAATTTATTGAAAACTGAACCTTTAGAATCCGCGCCACCCAGCGAATCCGCGGCGGCCATTTGAACGATGTTATATTTCACACACAATGTCATTGATAGGGCTCTCAAACAAAGATAAAACCTTATTGATATCTCATATACAACTTGTTTTATTCAATTTTAAAAACGACCCGCCCCTTATGGATAACCCTTATATTAAAAAGAATTTAAAATACCAAAAATATTGGTTAGTTCGGCATTTGAGAGCCAAGGAAAACTTCTCACACATTGATGCATACAGAAAAGTTTGTTTGTCCTCTTTACCGATATCGGCTTACAAGTCACAATACATCTAAATTTGTTTTTACTAACACATACAAACCTGAGCAACTTGCTCGTCAAACTGGCTTTTTCCAAGCCAGTTGGGATCCCAGTAGAGAAGACAGTGGCCTCGTTGGGACTTGTATATGTATATAAAGCGATGTACATAGATAGCTTTTCGTTGAAATGTTTAGAATTAAATATTCTTTCTGCCACAACTTTTAATGAGAGGAGGGACCAGGAATTTAAACATTTCCAATATAGGCAACTGTCAGTTATGATTGAAGGATTGCTATGATAATGATGAATTACAAAATTTCTTTAAATTTATAATTTTTTTAGGGTATATTTTTTGCTTGCGAAAAATGGTAGTTTTGGGGATTTCGGGTGAAATTTGGAACATTACCGATAGACTGTCAAATTAAGTTGAAAAACTGCTACGTAGATGATGCATTGAAAAAACTTAATGATATCTGAATTTTTTTAGATTAAATTTGCGCGGGAAAAGCCGATTTTAGCGCTTTTAATGACATTTGGAACGAAATATTCCTCATAATAATTTAGTTTCTTACCTGTCAAATGCCATTAAAGGATGGCTACGATGATGATGGATTAAAAAACCTCAAAAAATCCAATTTTTGTTTTTATTATTTAAAAAAAAATCTAAAGTTTTTGAATAAGATGAATGTCAATCCATGTTACTTTGACAAGACAGAAAAGTCTGTCAACCATTGGAAGTATTGCGTTGACTACCGCAAGACTTCACAGACTTGATGCAGAATTCGACGCCATTTTTTGTTAACGCGTTGAAGTGAGAAAAAATCGAAGCCCGATGCCAAAGCAAATTCAATAAAACTGTGTGTTTAGAATCCTAGATAGGCTATCATAGTAAAAGCTGAACGTGGTCAGTAAAGTACTTGAAAGCAACTTGCTTACAAGTTGCGTGCCGCCTACGTCATAGCATATTCTTACTCTATTTCCCAAATGCTTATAAACATGATTTGAAAACTGTTAGAAAAATTAAAAAACACATCAAGCTGCGAGTGCATGACAAATATTCTTTTGTGTTTTCACGAGTTAAATTCATTTTCTGTTTTCCTCTGTTAGTTAGGGTCTTTACCAAAATATAGGCAAAATAGGTAATTAATTACTTAATGTCACTGCAATTGCAATAATATAGTATACGTTTATTTAATTCATGGTCATTCGAAATCTATCTCTCTTGAGTTTTACTTAAAAAAAGCGAAATAATTACAATTTGGTGCCCCAAAAGGTGGTCGTGTGAAAAAAAGTATCTATGTTGGTTTAAAAAGATGTTGGCTAAGAACGTTTCATAGAACATTACCCTTTTTTAGCAGTTTAAGCGGTTTAGTGCAGGGAAATTAGCAAAAAAACAATCATTTTATGGAATGAAATATAGGCAGCTGAATTTTGTATATCTGAGAGAGGGCTATTAGAAAAGCTTATGTTCAGTTTTTTGGGACGCCATGCCATCCCCCTGGGAAAATCCGCCATTTTGGAAAACGCGAATTGATCTCTATCTCCGAAACTATCTATATAGTGGAAAGTTATTAGAATCAAAGGAGAATGCCCAAAAATGTATGGGCGAAAAACTCAGAGCCGATTAACAAAAGTCATACATGGTTTGAAAGGGCATTAATTGTCGATAACAAATATGGAATCATTTTCTTAAAAAGTTATCCCCGGGACTGGATATGACAATTTAAAATTTTGAAAAACACAGTGGGGCGTATTCATAGTCATTTTAGAGCTGGGTCTAAGTTAAACATAGGTTTAGTTGAATTTTCGGACGTTGATTCTATTTTTTAAGTTTATAAATAAAACAAATAAAATTGGGTGGCACAATAGAATGGATCATTTTCAACATATTTTGCCCAATCTTTATGTGCAACTCACAGTTTATGCTTAATGGTTTTCTGAACTTATCATCATCATTTATTATGAGTCGCCCTTGTGAAAAACAAAATCGGGAAGCCATCTAAAATTGGTCTTTTTTCAAAAGAAAATTATAAACCTACCTATTAAGAATTAGGGACGCAATAGTTGGCGCCAAATAATAACGGATTCTAGTAGAGAGACTAGATACAATTATTTTGCACCATGGAGGTAGGGGTCTATCTTCTTCCGTATAGGTGGGAGGGGAACTCTTTTAAAAATGCTTAAAAATTGAAAATAAATCGTTTACAAAATTATTATTATTATAAAGCTAAAAATCTGTTATTTTATTGAGTTTTTGAATCAAGTTTTCGAAAAAAATATATTCAAACTCAAACATGAAAAAATATGAAGTGATTTTTTCTTTCAAAAATGTGGGATTAGGTAAGAAATTGGCTTAAATTCCTTAGTGGATACGTGCTTCTATTAATTCTTCATCAACCACTGAAAACTAGATGACTTTATGTCTTCTATTTTTATAGAAAACCTAAATCACTAAAAATACTGATTGTATTAAATCATTTTGTTTACAAAATTTACCGTCCTGCCTATACTGAAAGAGAAAGACACCCACCCCCCACATGGTGAAAAATACTTGTTATTGGTCTACAAGAATCCGTTATTTTTTTGTCGCCAAATATTCTTACCCCGAATTCATTATATATCATTTTTTTGTGAAAAGCTACAAATTTTCAATGGCTTCCCGATTTTGTTTTTCTCAAGGGCGACTCAAACTAAATGATAAGGATAAGTTTAGAAAACCATTAACCATATACTATACGATTTGCACATAGTGATTTGGCAAAAAACGCTGAAAATAATCCACCTTAGTGGCACAACGGCTCGTGAAGAACCAGGGCCTAGTGACTAACAACTCGCAACCATTCCTGTATGCGCTTGTCGACAAGAATGGAAGAGACTTCAATTTTACGCTGAATCCGAACGGCTAGACGAGAAGCACTTATTCATGACAAGTGATACCTCCAAGAGTATTTTTATTTTTTAATTTGTCAATTCCTTGCAAGAGGCAGTAGCACTGAAAAAAAACTTTTTCAGTTTTTTAAGTTTATAATTTCAAAATATTTGAAGCTATTTGTGAAGTATACCAAGTTCGTTATCTTATCAAAATATAAAACCAACAATTTGTAATTAAAATCGGTCTATATTCATTGAGCCAAATTGTCTTAAACTGTAGTTTAGTTAAATCTGGGTCTATCTGCGACTATGAATATGCCCCAGTGTTTCTTCATGTAAAAAAAGTAAAAGGTGACACATCTTCATAATAATGTTGATTCATGTTATTAAACAGCAGCCACAAGATGATTCTGTCTTTATTCGTAAAAATGGCGGTTATCAACCATACCGTTACTCAACAGTTTCGAAAAAAAAGTAGTAACCTACCTAAGCATTAAGCATGCCGGACAACAGTTTGAGGAAATAGTATGTGCGTTAGAATTAAGAACAACTTATAAATCATTCGCATACTATTATACTAATGAATAATTAAGACCTGCCTTTTCCTTACTATGTAACTTTAAAACTCCGAAATGATAACGAAAATGGGAAAACTAAGAATTTTTCAATAGCAGTGGTAAAATTCCGAAATATTTTTTTTTTCATAATATATTCCGGAATTTGTTAATGGATTTCGTGGATTCGAGTACTTTTAATATATTGGCGAGACTAGTAAGGTATCTATCAATTTATAACACTTAACACATTTTCGCATTAAAAGAATGCAACATTCAGGGAACATGTATTTCTTCCTATAGCTTCCTATACTATTTCTACCTAAAATACCAAACAAAATATAGCGTCCGTCACGTTTGTAATAATTTTTTTTTTTTTGAAACCTTGTATTTTTGAACATTGCCTTATGAAAATAATTTTTGAAGCCTTGTGTTAATAGAATCTTTGTTTTACGAAACTTTTGCGGATTACTTTTTATACTTTTTCACATTTTTCTCATTTCGTAAGAAACTTACGTGAATTGTTCTCATGAAACAAATTGTAGACCACAAAGTTAACAAACTTCATATATTTTTGAAGATGATGCGATATCCCAGTCCAAGGTTAGAGCATTTGGAAAATTAGCTGCTATATCAATTGAGCCGATAAAGTACAATAAAAATAGACAGGTAATATGATTTCTCGGGATGCCATGACCCTGGCGAAATTCACCATTTTGGAAAATGCGAATGGACCTATATCTCCGAAACTATTGATCTTAGAGGAAAAACTGTAAGGCCAAGATTGTAGGCAATAAAACCATCTTTCGTTAATCCATAATTTTTTTTTCGGTGCGAGAAATATTTTCAAAGTAATGTCGTTTTATATTTTTTTTTGTGCAATTACACATTTGACGTTCCCGAGGAAACTGACGTGAATTACTTTCCAAATAAGAATTTTAGAACGCTAAATTTCCAACATTTTAATATATTTTCGATGATGATTTGATTATTTACTCCGGAGTTTTCATTTTAGCGCAACCAAAATGGCTGTAGATTTTGACTGCGGTATCGTATCATCTTCAAAAATATTACAAAATGTTGGGAATTTGTTGTTTTAAAATTATTATTTGGTAAATAATTCACGTTAGTTTACACAAAATGTGTAAATGTGAAAAAAAAATAATAAAACGACATAAAACACATGGTGGATTTCCCCAGGGGGATGGCGTCCCGAAAAACTGGACATAAGCTTTTCTAATAGCCTTCTTTCAGGTATACAAAATTCAGCCGTCTTATATTTCGTTCCACACAAAAATCTTTCTTTCCTGTACTAGTTATATTAATTTAAAAATATTTATTGTGACGATGCTCAAGACCATTATTTCTTCTACCTAAAAATTTCACCAAATTCGTTGAAATATTTATCTTACGAAAAAAACAATAAGACAATAAATGTAGGAAATTTTCTCATGCTTAATTTATCTAATGCAGTTTTTGTTGCTATTTTTTTTCGTAAAAGATGCCTATCTGTACAGGAACCATAATGAAATAAATTGTTTTTGTGAGTAAGTAGTAAGAGTGTCATATTATGTAAATCTTAAAGGATTTAAATGTAGGCTGATTAAAGTATTGCGAGTTGCTCTATTATCTACATACATAGATACCTATGTACATATACGCCGAGTTCAGAAATGCTACATCACTGCCAAATACAATTATTGTAAAACAAAATGGTACCATCAATGTAAGTTTTAAGTACCTACAATTTGATGTCACTGTTTAGAGGAAACATTAATCCTTCTTAAACAATAGAAATGTTTTCTAACGGACAGTATTGGGCTGCAGAAAATGAAAGTAAATTTTGCAGTGCTGCCGAGTTTTTTAACTCGGAGACATGCACATTGCAAGAAAAAAAGCTTTTCCTATGCAAAACAAGGTCAATGATACACATCAATGAACTATAATTGTAGTATATTTCTAGATGAATGCAGAACTTAAGTCTATTATTTTACTTACGCCTTGAATACTGATAGCTGGTATAAATGATGGATTCAGTTTATTAGTTTCTACGCCATAGTTTTCCAAAATATCAACAGTCGATTTTGTTTCTTTACACATCTTTGCTGCTTCTACGTTGATTCCAAATTTTGTGGCACACTATAAATTGTATTAATAAAGGAAACAAAAAAAAAAACACACAGCTTTACAGTTATGTATTTTCGATTAAATGTTGGAAGTTTATTTACCTTATCTAACGGTTTATTATATCCGCTCATCATACATGTGATCATGTCGAAAGACTCCCGCTCGCTATTATTCTCGATGATACATGCATGTTGTGCATTCAATTCACATTCTGTCTGGCCATGTTGACAACTTAAAACTTTTTTATTCGTGTTGGTATCATTGTAGACCTAATAAGAGGTGATATGGTTAAATTAAAAGTCGTTATAAAATAATTTAGGGTGAAATCGTCTTCAAAGTGATAAGATTATAAAATATTAAATTCTTATTTATTTTCATCTGATGTAGGTAATAAGTATTTTTAATTTTGGCTTTTTGCTCTTTTACCAAAGACATATGTATGGGCGCAAAATTTTAAACATCTTAATATTAAGTTTTTAGTATGATTCTACTTTACATTTTTCTTATTTTAATACACTCTACTTAAACTTTCTAAAGGAGAATGGGCATTTTGGTCTACCTATTGCCCACAAATGAGATGTATGTCGTTGGAAAGCTTAGCCCTAGTACATATTTTTTTTTTGTATGGACCCAAAGCTGTAAACCATGGGGTTAAGGTGGTATATGACATCAAAGATTGCAATTAGAGCAAATATGAATTGCAATAGTATTCCATTGAAAAGACAGTATTGGTCGCTTTCAATGAACTGAATAGACCCCGAAATAAAGGAACTTTAATACCAATGTCCGATAGTAGCGAATATAATGGTTGGCGAATAATTCCCTTAACAGTAAGATAATTCTATTTTTTTTTTATTCGATTTAGCGAATTTAATGAATGGGAATAATTGTGCGTCTAGTGCCCACAATTGAGATATATAACGTGGGAAAGCTTAGTTCAAGAGCATCGTTTTTGAATATGGACCCAGAACTGTAAACCATGGGATTTAGGCAATATATTACAAAATATAAAACAATTCGTCTATCTTTATTCGAATTTGCAGTGTTTTTCTTAGTTTTTTGGTCGCTTATTTAAGCCAACTCCCATTGTTAAGGACAAACAAAATACTGGTATGTTGGTACACTCCATGGTACCTAATCATTTTCATTGGTGTCGTTTCTGGGCACTAGGTAGACCAGGTCCCATATATTTTTGCCCATTTTCCTTTAAAATACTTTTTAGCTTGTATCATACAAAATCAATCATAAACTTCACCCAAACGAACACACCCAAAAAAGTGACAGCTGGTGTTAAAAATTCTCAAACATTAGGGGTATTCATGCAACGTCGGAAAACCATCATACACGTTGTAAACGTCGAAAATTTTACGACGTCGTAAACGAACTGTCACAATTTGTATGACATTTTTTTACCATACATAAATCGTAAACTTTCCCACACGAATTTGTGTTGTAAACGTAGTTAATGAAAGTATAGTAAACGCGGAAAACTTTTTATGAAAGTATTATGACATTTTATTTATCAAAATTTGACAACAACAAATATTTCAGTAAGTTAACCGTGAACCGTGATCCTTCTGCCGTTTAAACCTAAGTTCAACGTTAGGTTAGTTATAGTCTTCTGTTAAAGTTTGTTTTTCCTTTTTTTGCGCTCAATTATCTATTGGTTTGTTTTCCATTTTTTTTTAATTTTGTTCGTGTCACTTGAAAAAAAAATATCGACAAATTATCAACAATCCAAAATGATTGTTGCAGTTTCACGTGTTATTTGCTTCAGAAAGAGAAAGAATAGACAAGGAAAGCTACGTTACTGTTTGCAATACGTCACTTGGCGAAGCAAAAACTTACAATGCTGCCAACTCTTTTTCATAAAAGCCAGTTAAACGAAGTTCAACTGATCTGAAGATCAGGGGTGGAATCGCGTTAGGTGATTTGTGATCATCACATTTGTGACAGTCAGATGTGATAGTATTTGATTTTCCATCTGCGTAAAGTGATCACCAAAAAATTATGCAAATTTGGTATCACTTTGAGAGATGATATTGATTTGCACACATACTAGCAAGATTTGACATTTCTCTCAAGTCAATTTGAAGGTTTTTTTTATTGCAGTCGCCAAATTTATTTAAAAGTGTTAAAATTAACAAATTTTAGTGAATAATTGCAAGAAAATTAAGCAAAACTGTGCGTTGGTTAGATTTTAAATATTGAAAAATATAAATTAGTTTCGAGTTCAAGTGATTAAACCACACCGTCGCCGATGTGCTTCCCTGCTGATTAAAAGAAACTCGCGCTCCAAATTCCCTGCACCCATTATTGAAGATTAGTTTTTTTTATTGAATAAAAGCACAATTGTTGCAACTATTCACTGAATTCAATTTATTTTAATTCTTAATAAAAAAACATGACTATTCAATGCAAGATTTTTAATGAAATTTGAACCTCATTGGACATAATAATTTAATAAAACTTTTCCTAGATACTCGTAGGTACATAATATGTACAAAAAGCTTTCATGACAAATTTTATTTTAAGGCTAAAAATTTTGGAATAAAAAAAACTATATAAATATTCATTCATTGAATATAAATTTATTCAAATACAAGAAACTTTAACTTGAAAATGCAGAAAATATAGCATACATAAGTAGTTTAATATGAAAGTGATTGCTAAATAGCTGTCACAGAAAATAGTCACAAAAATATGATTATCACCTGTGACATTCACCTATATAGGGCTAAGAATTTTATCAGGCTGTAGGTGTTAAAACTTGTTAGACGATATTTACTGACTGTTTTAACTTCATTCATGTTCTAACCTATACAAGACTTAAAATATTTCAACATTTTCTTGCAAAAACATATAGATACTTACAAAGAATTAAAATTAAAAATTACAATTTAATCAAACCTGATTAATTAAATAGTTACTATACCGACATTGTTCTTTTCTTAACATTGATATTATTATCACTTTAACCGATTCATCCCCATATTATATTTAAAAACAAATATTTCTTACAAAAACATGCCCGTATGGAACAAACTTGAGATCAGTAAGATTAAAGCGATTCTTATCTGTCATCGATCGTAAAAGTTGTCTCCTCATAAAACTTATGCTGTCCGGGCAGAGAGTTTCGTAGTAAACCTTGACCCCTAACTTCTTGTTCGGTGTTGCCTGATGATGTATTGTCAGATATGTATAAGTATGAATTAAAAAAACACTTCTTGAGAAAATATCATGATGATATGATTCTTACATCGTCAGCGTTAACATTTGATTTGAAAATTAACAATAACACAAATATGAGAATAAATTGGCGTGTGAAAACTCCCATTTGTAACGACATCATTAATTTCCACTTGGACTTAACCGAACGAACAATGACTGTAACTGCGAACGCTCAAAATAGAACTGAATACTGAAACCAAAATATCATGGTGATAAAGCTGTACAGCTAAAGCATGCAGCAACAACTCGTGTGAACAAAAATACGAACTTCTTGAATTTATGATACGCTTTGTAGCAATAATTTCAGTTTAGTGGGTATATTGACAGAAGAATATTGACAAACCGCATCGCGATGTTTAAGCCGATGGCGAAGAATGAGCACTTGTAATATTTATGTATTATTACCCTCATTTGAATTTCTGAACATTTATGATTTGTTTTTGTTGAACAAAAAAGAAATAAATAATTAAAATTAAAAGAGAAATTATTCTTGTTTTTATTCTTATCACAAATTTGTGGAGAATGAATCGCATGAATCTAATTTAAGTTTTATTTTTTGTTTATTTAATATGTTTGCTTTAGAAACATTTTAAGCCGATTGTTTTGGTGTGTTTTATTTCTGTGTAGAACATTATGAAAAATTAAATAATAAGTTGACTGAGTTGTATCAGTTTTTTGGTGTATGATACTTATTATTTCCCTTGATTGTATCGTAACAGATATGGGGTGACAATTAGAAGGTGAATGATACAGTTCGATGAGGAAAGCCCAGATAAACTTGGTAAACCATATAATTTTATTTCTGTAGAAATGAACTGCCAAAATATGTATTGGAGAAATATTCCGCAAAACAAATAATTTTATCTCACGAATTTGATGCGGCAGGGGCATTTGTGACGTTTAATTTGATCATTTACCATAGTTTACGCAAGTATTTTTATGGGGGTGTGCTCATGTGAACATCTTGCAGAGTTATATTTTTCTCCAAAGCGGAAAATTATCTCGTTGCATAAATATCCTTATTATTGATATTTAATAGACTATACCTTATAACAATTGTTATTTGTTGTCATATTCAATAAAAGTCTTATCCTCGATTTCATAAAGCCCTTTTAAAAATGTAACAGGCTTTTTAGTCTTAAAATGACGTTTATTCCATACAAAATACGTCATTTAAAAATTTAAAAGCCAGTGAAATGTTTATTAAATTGGCCATTACTCAATTACCTATATTCTAAATTTTGTTCGATCAAGGTCTGAGAGAAACCTTTAATATTGTGTTTCTAAGGCTTCGATCAACCAGTGAGAGATTTATAGCTCATCAATCAATCAGAATCTAATTTAGTGACCGTTAGTATTTTGCAAGCACTTCATGCGGAAATCCAGTTAGTAAGGCTTTTTAGTCAACGATGAAAACTTGTGGATAAAGCATAGTGCGCAGCTGACTCGAAAGGAAAAAGCTCAAGCAAAAATAAACGAAAATTTTAATTGTTATTTTTGTTTGCACTATGCTGCGAGATTTATGATTAGATTACCTATACCTAGGTATATCTACCAGTTTGTTTTATTTTTTTGTATACCTACAGTACCTACGCGCACTCAACGGGTTTTTGATACGCCTGAAATGTTAAATTAAACACAGTGCGAGCGTTAGAAAAACAGGGAAGGATTAAAGAGGAGATGTCGATGCATATTGGTTTGAACCTTTGGATATCGAAATGGAGGCGAAAAATAGAGCCGGATGAAGCATTCCACATACGGATAGTTCGGCTAAAAAAGAATCTCTAGACTTGACAGTACGTCCGAAGTTGGGCTCAAGGGTAAACTGATGTGCATTCCTAGAAGTACAAGTATTACGGTTGAATTGTTTTAGGGGAGGAATGCAACTGGCTATTTCAGTAGGCAGCGGTTCCCAAACTTTTTCAGCTTTCGAACCCTTAACAAGTTCAAATATATTTTGGAACCCCAACTCTTAACGATAGCAAAAAATGAAAAACAACAGAACCACATTTCAAAATCAATTTTTTGGTTACAGTTCATGTGAGTGTGGCCCGTAGCTTTCTTTGAAAAGTGAGTGTTTTTGTATCATTTTGCTTTTTTTTAAATTTTTTTAATTATGAGAAGCTCACACTTCGTTAAAAAAAAAATGTAAACGTCAAACATATTTGTGACGTGTAGCCGGGTAAAAATTGGCCTGGTTGGTGGGGGTCATTTTGATATTAAAAATTTTTTATTTTCAAATATAAAGGACTTTTCTATTCTTGTCAGCTTTTAAATTAAGAAAAAAAGTAATTTTTTATTAAAAAACCTTAAAAACACCAACAAATGTTATAAAGTTTCAATATATTGTGGAAATACTATAGCCAAATAATTTGTACACAGTTATGTGGAATATAAAAATGCCTGCAGTTTGAGTGACTTTGGCTACGAATAATTATGAAAAAGAGCACCAGCTTTATAAGAAAACTAAGGCTGCAAAAGACCAGAGAAAGACTGATTATTCGAATATTGTTCTATACATATGTTTGAAAACTTAAATTAACAATACCTACATTTTTTATTTAAAAAAACTAACAAAAAAAGATAAATGAAACCCTAAAAAATAAACAAAAATTCTCAACATATGAAAATGTCTCAGAGTTCAATCTTGATAGGTGACCAACGATTGATGCTAGTCAGGCGCGAACACAGGAAGGGGGGGTTTGGCGGTTCAAACCCCCCGAAATGTATGAATTTAACTTCCTCGCCATACAATTTCACTCTTTCACTCTTAATTTTTGAGTTTTCAGTTTAAACACACCCCCCCCCCCCTCCCAGAAATTTGTTCCTGCGTTCGCGCCTGATTCTAGTTAATGAACCCCAGGGTTCCGCAGAACACACTTTGGAAACCGATGCAGTAGAGCACCGTTTATAAAAATAACGGTATAGTACAGGCAACGGGGAGTCAAATAAGGGCAATCTGAAAAAAATTTTTGACGTCTGAAAAGTTTGAATGCAGTTTTGAAGAGGGGTTGCTTCTTAGCATAAATCTCGATTTGCGGGATTTTTGACTTTGTGGGGCGTCCTCCATCTTGGAAAGAAGAAAAAAAAAGTTTTTTTTTTAAATTTTAAGTTTGAAAATTATTTTCTCAAATACTGTTTGCTCAAACAACTTGATTTAAAAAGATAATAACATGATATTTTGAGTGTTGCCGTTGATTTTTAATAATTTTTTTTTTATTTTAAGTCAGTTTTTTAGAAAATTGCCCCTTTTGCCTAAACGCGGGGAAATAGACCCCCCTACTCAACCTACACGCCCTTGCCTTTTGTTACACCTTGAGTTTAAGACTTTTTTTTATAAAAGTAATAGTTTGGGAGTTATTCGATAACTAAGCCCGTAAGGCCTAATTTTGTACTCGTTTTTCATTAATAACTTTTGAATTATCTACACCAGAAAAGTAAATAAAATAATTTATTTAAATTAAAGCATAAAAAAGCACCGGAAGTGAGAAAAACACAAATTATCAAAAGAAGTCGTTTTTCCAAGATGGCGGACGCCACAAGACCAAAAATCCCGCAAATCAAGATTTATGCTAAAAAGCAACCCCTCTTCAAAACTGCATTCAAACTTTTCAGACGTCAAAACTTTTTTCAGATTTTCCCCATTGCCTGTACTAGTAAAACAACGAAAGAAATGAAACATTGCGGCGGTGTTCGAGAGTTGCAAATGCCTCCGTTATATTTCTGTCACCTATCATTTTCATAGCTCTTCTTTGTATTCTGTCCAAAAGACTCTAGTCGGTTATTGGAGCACCCTCCCCAAACATGAGAATTGTGCTCGAGTTTTGGACGAATAAAGTTTTTATAGATAACAGCCAGATCAGAAGGGGTGAAAAATTTCTTGCATCTTCGCGACAGTGGCGCATATTGACTTTTTTGGTTGCAAAAATCATAGCTCGTAAACAAATAAAGATATCCTGATCTTTCCAAAGCTATACATTTTGTAAGTTGTAAGAAAAAATATTTATAGCCGGTTAAGAATTTTCTGCTGAATTTTCTCCCAATAGGAAATTGTCTTATTATTTTACCTAAAAAAATGTCAATAGTTATTAACTGAAGTAAAATCAGGGTGTCTTAAATTCGAACAAAGTCAAAGTGGTGCATAAAAGTAAACAAACAATAATTTTTTTAATATTTCTGCATATGTGTATCAAAAGCCTTTTTTTATTATTTTGTGAAAATATACTACTTCAGTGGTACATTTTAAGTCAAGCTATAGAAAAAGTATGTAAAGTGCTATAAAATAAGAAAATTTAAGAAAAAATTATTTACAGGGTGTTCCAGAACTTCATGTTGAAAAACAAAATATATTTTAATCCAAAAAGGTAAAAGTAGTATTTACTTTAAAATAAAACTCAAAGGTTTATATTGGCTGTGATTGCAGAATATTTAAAAACTACATCTAGTGAAACAGTAGAGGAACAAAAAAAAAACATTTAAATTTTGATCGTGTTGCAATTTTTTTATATTTAGTGGCACATCAACGTAACAAATTATATCAATAATACATTTCAAGTTTAACTGTGAAGAATATATAAATTAATAAGTTAAAATAAATAAAAAACAAAAAGCAGAAAACTAGATTTCTTTCTTCAAATTCCGTGGTAATTTCCAAAAAACTAAGCATTTCTGAAGAGAATCGTTCTTTGATGTCTTTTTCAGTTCTAACATGCCTTAGCGAAGAAATAAGAGGATCCAAAGAGGCTGCAAGCATATTAAATAGCTCCTCATTCTGCCACATACTTGAAACCTTGCAGGTATTTTGGTACCTAAACCTTAAACTAAACTTATACTTTTCTTATAATAAATTTGTTGTTTACATCGCGTAAACTTCAAACTTTGAACCGTCAACATTTTCTCTGGAGTTAAGAACGGTAAGTATTACTTCCAGCCTTATCACATCCATATTGACTCCAGCTATACGAGCTGTTACATCTGGTTCTGCAAAAAAAAAACTTCTCGATGTTTTTCCATCGTTATTGTTTCCAAATACTTGTTTTGGTTTTTCCACATCGAGTCCCATTTCCTCGCGAAATTTCCTTTGGATATCTTGCTTCCTCATTCTTTCTGCCTCCTTAGTTCCAATACTTTCATCACAATATTTTCTCCATCTTGTTTGAGTGTATATGCAAGTTTATAAGTGAATTTCATGCATCTGATTCTGGCATGTGATGGAGATATTCCATATATATACTATGCTCGTTCTTTCTTGACTGGTCTTCATTGTTGAAGTTTTTTTGCGTTCTTTTGCAAATGGGACATGACCGAGTCGACTTTGTTTCAGCGATTTCATTCAACATTTTTTCGTAAATCATCGTTAATAATAGTTCGTGGATTAAAACAATAACTACTTCGTCATTACTCTTATATTCAAAAGGTTGAAGATCAGCTATTTGGCTTTTGATGTCATTTACTGTGCTCCTTATAAGATCTGCAGGTTCCTTTGAATACTGGAACATTATTGGTCGGAAGAAATGAACTGATGATGGGCGAGGGTTTTTCCAATATTCACTATTTGAACACTTTAGTCTCAGGGGAACAATTGAGGTCATAAACATGTTTGCATCCGTTATTGTTCCACCATCATGTGTTCCTATTTTTGTTTGTAGGCACTTTGCCCAGATGATCCATCACAGCCCTAGCCATACTCATGTCCTAATTCTTTAAATTTGAGGTAGTCAAAAAATTACCGGAGGACCATAAAATATTTACTATACAGGGTGTCCCTTAATTCTTCGATAATATTTTACGGCATGATTCTTGTGTATATTCTAAGAAAAAAAATTGTTCTTCAGTAAGGGCCTATCTCCAATTTTGATATCATTTATCAGGGATTTAAAAAAGTCTTATTTTGGTGTACCCTGACCCATGTTTACGGTAATTGCGCTGTTATTAATAATGTTAGAAACTTCGTTTAGGCCTTTGTTTTTAGAAGAAAGACCAGCCTTTGTAACTGCGTTTAGGTAAATTTTATATCTTTTCTCAGTCTTAAGATATTCAGTTTTTAGCCTGTTCTATTTTTCCTGTCCATGCTAATTTTTTGACTCTGGGGTCAATTTTCTCCAAAAAATGCGTAATCAACATGATGTTTTAGTAATTTTTTTGAACAATACTTAAAATAAAAATCATTAACAAATTTGCCGAAAAACCCATAGATTTTATGAAAATTTGGAAAAACAGCGGCAGGTAAAATAAAAATAAAATGTTTTTTTTAGCTTTAAGCTCATAGAGCTATAAATAAAATGAATAATAATGACCTCCTTTAATAAAATCTCTTTAAACCGCAAATAGGCAAAAACTGGCAAATGGGTTTCTTACTAAATGTTTCAGCAATAGTAAAAGATTAAATTTCCGTTAAGTTTAGACCAAAGACTCTTAAAGGATTTTTTATAACTCAACTCAAAGTAAAAAAATTGAACCAAAAACTGCTTTTCGAAAATCTTAAAATTTTGCAATTAAAAAAAAAAAAAATAAAATTGGATCATAATTGTAACACAAATGGCCATTTTCACAAGCTCAAATAAAAAAAATATAATTTTTAAACAAGGTTTTTAATTTTTAAAGCTGAAACCCTGAAACTTTTTTCTTTGATTTTAAAAATAAGGAAACTTTGACAACCTGTGTCATCCGAATCCTTAGACCGATTTTAAAATTTCTTTCGTCGTTTGAAGCTTCCAATATTTCCTAATCCAGTAAATAATTTTCTTTAGGATTTTAAGCACACACGAAAATTGAATTTAGCAAGCACTTTTGCAAAAAGGCGCCACATCAATGCGCCGTAGAAAACCTTAACACTTAGCAACATTTTTGTCGACATCCAATATGTGATCGTTCCATAGAAGGTGGTCTGTGATAGGTACACATACCGAGGATTGAGAGCTTTTGGGTCTCCTCAATGCAAGTGCCACTCATGGATAGTGGCATAGGGGGTGGGTTTCGTTTTGACGACAGGAGACAGCATTGAGTTTTTGAAGCATTAAATTCTAAGCAATTTTTGATTCCCCATATTGGACAATGCTGACGAGATCATAATTTAATGAGCTTATCAAACGTTGCCGTTCAAGTTCCATATCCGAAGGACATGGATGTGAATCTCAAAACGAATATGAAAAGGTGAGGGTACTGTCATCAGCAAAACAAAAAAATGGATTAGAAGTTTCAGACAGCATATCATTAATGAATATGATGAAGAGGGTCGGATACAAAACGGAGCCCTGGGGCACACCAGTATTTATTTTGTGGATATCAGACTTGTAACCGTCCAATACAACTTGTATTGAGCGGTCCGAAAGGTAATTTTTAATCCCTCAAAGAAGAGATTTGTCAATACCAAATGCGCGCATTTTCGATAAGAAAGTTTGATGCCAAACTCTATCAAACGCTTTAGAAAGTTCTAGTTGATTTAGAGTTTTGTTATTTTTAATAATGTTTTAATCCAACTTTATAGCTAACTAGCGGTGCCCGACAGACGTTGTTCTGCCCTGTCCAGTAGGTAGATAATATACATTACTAACACAAACTCGTCGGTTTTACACTTCTCATTATAGCCTTCCAAAACCAAAAGAATTTTAAAAATCGAAGTTGTGGTTTCTGAACAAACAATTGCAGCAACTTCTTAAAGAACCGCGTAAACTATGGAACTTTGGCCCAAATGGGCTTTTGCGTCTCAAAAAGTTGTATCTTTTTTTTCCTGTTGAGATTTTGAACATATTATCTTCTTAAATGTATTGCGTTTCAAGAAAAATATAGAATTTTACAGTGTAAAAATTGTTCCAATAATACTTAAAAGTGAGTGAATTGAAAAAAAAAAATCAGTCGCTCTCAGACTTCAGAAATATTAATAATCTTAATTTAAGAAACGTTTATGTAGTCTAGGGAAAAAGTGGCCTTTTTGGGCCGAACCCAAAAATTTCGGTATATACAAAATGTTTTGATGGTATCCGCATGGAAAAAGAGTGCTGAATCTGAATATTCCGGGTATATGTACCTCTGGCAACCTTGAATATTTTTAAGTATGACGTTTTGAAGGGGAAGAGGTTGTTGTGCAACAAACGGAAAAAAATACTTTAGTACAATTTATGCATATGGCACATGATTTTAAGGTATAACTGAAAATAAAGTCACACTTACATAAAAAGGACTGTAACTTATGTTTGGGTAGTCCTATCGTCTTGGTTTTAATGTCATTAGGTTTTCTATTTAAAAGTACCTTGAAATCATGTGCCATATGCATACATTGTACCAAAGTATTTTTTTCCGTTTGTTGCACAACAACCTCTTCCCCTTCAAAACGTCGTCATACTTAAAAATCCTCAAGTTTGCCAGAGGTACATATACCCGGCATATTCATATTCAGCACTCTTTTTACATGCGGATACCATCAAAACATTATGTATATATCGAAATTTTTGGGTTCAAGTCAATTTTCCCCAGACTAATGTATGTATAAATCATTTAAAAAAATTCCCTTTTCAAATTTGTTTTAGTTTTTTTCTTGTACATATGTATATCACGTAAATGGCTATTTTGTTAAAATTTTGTAAAAGAAGGCATTTCTAAGGAGTACAACTAATATTGCGTTCCAAAATTCGCAAACAAAATAATAAGTGAGTTCAATAAAAGATATTTCGGAGTGCCTATCACCAATCTCAGATACATACATACATACTACATATGTACCTATGTAGTTGTCTGAACAGGATTTCTCAGCAAAAATCTCAGGTTAGCTGTCAAAACACTTAGAAAAAAATGTTTGGATTCGCTTGCTCGGCTTTTGATGGAGCAATGTCTTCGATATCTTTCTTTACTGAACGCGCGTATTAAGGGGATAAATAAGCCAAAATACTAAGTTCATGCAATACAGCAGTGCATTCCATTTTTATAAATAACATGACATATCAAACCCCTATTTTTTTTTTCAAATTATCTAAAAAACGAACAAATTAGTCTAAGAGCCCACAGCAGATTTGGCGTACGAAAGTGATCCAAAAAAAATTATATGAGTCGAAAGGTGTATTAAGGCTGATAAAAGAAATGCAAGTCTTGCAGTCCCTGGTGGCGACTGTTAGGTGGGAGGGGCAATTTTATAAAAAATGTACTTGAAACAGAAAAAACATTA
Organism: Melangyna quadrimaculata; assembly: GCA_949320155.1. Lineage (NCBI taxonomy): Eukaryota > Metazoa > Arthropoda > Insecta > Diptera > Syrphidae > Melangyna > Melangyna quadrimaculata. The sequence continues at coordinate 435,978,196 of OX439483.1, forward strand.
TTAAAAAACAACGGTAACATTAAAAATATCCTGTTATATTGTTATGAAAGACCAGAAGTCCCTTCTTTCGTTTCCTTTTTAAATAAAGTTCATTCAATGAATAGTTTTTGAAATATTAATGTTTGAACTCAAAATTTAAAAAAAATTAAAAAAATGGTAACAAATATTTTTTTTTCGCAAAATTTCACGTAACTAAGTACTATTTTTATTTCCAAAATTCAATGCCCTTATCAATTTGTAGTCAAAAATTGAAAACCGGATGGTTCTAGGACTTTTAATTTTTAAGATATTAAAAAGTAAATGAACCAGCTTTCTCATAAAAATAAGACAAATCCAGCTAAGTTATCATTTCATAATCCAGTTAAAATAGGAAAAATATGCGGAAAAAAATTCTTACATTTTTGAAACTTGGTGGGAATATCAGATTAACCATAAGAATAAAGAATCAAAAGAGTCCATACAAATATCTGTATCCCATGGGTGTTTTTTGGAGAGGGAAATGGAGAGGAGAGACTTATCGAAATTAAAAAATTATATTGATACAATTTGGACATATGATACATGAGTTTAGGGTACTTTTCAATTCTGAATCTAATGACATAAAAATTAAGGCGATACAATCATCCCAAAAAAATCATCCTAAAAAAAGTTATGGTCCATTTTATCCAGAGATGACTGTTTTTCAGTAAAACTGGTAAACTATTAAAAACATACCTTGAAAAGAATGGTACATTGATGAAAATTAGTATAAATATTCAATTTGGCTATTGACAAATGAAACATTTTAAATAAATTTCTTCCCATTCTTGGTAAGTTTTATTAATATTCATCAACTTTTGCACTTTTGCTGATTTTTTTAGTAAAATGCTAAATCTCCATGTATTTTGTATGGGAACATTCAACTGCTCGGTGGCACCTGTTAACGTCAACCGATTTGAACAAAATTTTGCAAAGATTTTTATTTTATTACCTTGATCACTTTTAGCGGGGGGGGCGAAAGAAATTCCAACTTTGCCAAAATAAGCGCCACCCTAATGTGTTCTTATATGTACATATAAAGAATTAAAATATAAATTTACAATTTAATCAAAACTGATTAATTAAATTGTTAATATACCCACATTTTTCTCAAAATTGATTTTTTTATCACTTTAACCGATTCACCCCAATAATATATTTAAAAACATATTTCTTACAGTAGTTAGCCCGTAGGGAACAAACTTGAGATCAGTAAAATTATAGCGATTCTTCATCGAAGGTAAAAGTTGATTGCTTATAAAGCTTATGCTGTCCAGGCAGAGGGCTTCGTAGTAAACCGTGACCTCTAACTCCTTGTTCGGTGTTGCCTGATGATGTATGGTGAGATAGGTATAAGTATAAATTAAAAAAAAAACACTTCTGGAGAAAATATCATGATGATATGATTCTTACATCGTCAGCGTTAACATTTGACTTGAAATTTAACAATAACACAAATATGAAAATTAATTGGCGTGTGAAAACTGCCATTAGTAACGACATCATTAATTTCCACTTGGACTTAACCGAACGAACGATGACTGCAACTGCGAACGCTCAAAATAGAACTGAAACCAAAATATCATGGTGAAAGAACTATATATATAGATAAAGTTTGAACAAAAATACAAACTTCTACAATTTATGAAATTATACGCTTCGTAACAATAATTTCAGTTTAATGGGTAGGTAAGGTATAACAATATCAATTTATATTGACAAAAAAATATTGACAAACGCAAGTATTTTTAAAGAGGTGTTCATGTAAACATCTTGCGAAGTTATATTTTTCTACAAAGCGGAAAATTATCTCGTTGCATGAATTGAATACCCTTATTATGGATATTTAATAGTCTATTTATAATAACAATTGTTATTTTTTGTCATATTCAATAAAAGCCTTACTCAATTACCTTTATTCTAAATTTTGTTCGGCCAATAAGGTCTGAGAGAAACCTTAAGTATTGTGTTTCTAATGCTTCGGTCAACCAGTGGGAGATTTAGCGCTCATCAATCAATCAGAATCTAATTTAGTATGACCGTAAGTATTTTGTAAGCACTGCATTCGGAAATCCAGTTAATAAGGCTTTTTAGTCATTGCTGAAAACTTGTGGATAAAACATAGTACGCAGCTGAATCGAAAGAAAAAAGCTCATACGAAAATAAGCGAAAATTTTCATTGTTATTTTTGTTTTGCAGTATTCTGCGAGATTTATGATTACCTATAGATATGAACCTATATCTACCAGATTGTTTTGAGAAGTCTCCATTTTCTTTTAGCACAGAATTAATTGCTTTCAACTTGCTATAACCTTTCAGCGAATTAAATACAATAAGCCATACATTTCTATCCTTGCAAGTTTTTTTTTTTTAATTTTAGAAAAAAATCAAGTACGAAAGCTACATTCTGAATAGTTATTGATATCTACATTTTGAAAACATGGTTTAGAAACCCTTGGGTCTACATAAAATACTTAATTTCTCTTGTCTGTGGGGCCCCGTATATTGGACAAAAAATGAAACATTGAACACCAAATTCTTTATCTTTAATTTGGCAGAAATGTTTCATGAACATGATTAACTTTTTGTCAAATTTAAGTTTTTCAAAAATATATAAGTACCTAAATACATTCAACAATTAGCAGACTCCTTATTGAACTTTTTATCTGTAAAGTGTGTACGCTTTAGAGATCCTTATCGAATTTTAAAAAGTTGTCCGTATTCTTAGTGCCTAAGATGTCGAATTTAAGTTTTCACGTACCTTACTATATACTTACACCTGCATCACTTGCAGCATAAATGTTTTCATGCGACACCACCAACTTTTCTCCTGAGTTGCTAATCTACTTTTTTGTATGAACATTAGGGTAGTCCTTTAAAAAGTTCTTAAATGAGCCTGAATGGGCCTCCATAAGAGAAAAAAATATATTTTTTATACCGTGGATAACGGATACAAGAAACTCAAAAAATCCAAAGAATTCCTTTCTAATATCCGTGTTTTCTTATATAGAAAATTGTAGTTTCATAAGAAAGAAAATTTCTTATATAAATAAAATCTATGTAAAAAAGAAAATTTCTTGTATAAATAAAAATACATAAGAAATAAAATGTATCCACTTTTTTTTCTTTCTCGCTGATCTTCAATCTGTCATTTCTTTGGCCATTCAATAAGTGTGGGTTCAGAAATTGTGTGAAAATTAAACGGCCGGCGCATTATTTGAAAGTTTGCACGGGAAAATTTCTTATAAACGTTTAATTTTCAATGAAGTGAATGGAATTTGTATCAGAATAAGTTTCTTATATCAATGTTTTTCTTATAAACGTTTTTCTTATATGAGGTTTATTTAACACGTATGTATCTTAATGCAAATGTGCTTGGTGTTTTGAAATGTACGTCTTACAAGCGTTTTTTTCTTATATGAGACTTTCTTATATCCGTCATCTACTGTAAGTAAGGTACGGGGATTCGCCAGGAAATAAATAATCGTATTGAAGATCTTCCATTTCCCCCGTTTATGCTGTGAACAAATTATTTATTAATGCAACACTTGCAATACAATACTATAGTTTATTTTTTAAAGCCAATAGCTTACATTCTTTTATTGTGTTTTCAAACCAAACAATTCGTAAATAAGAACCACCTTCATGTAATATACAATTCTGATTGAGGAACAGAAATACACACTGAGAGACTATTCGAAAACTTTTGAAGAAGTCTTTGTGTAGAAACAACAAAATAAGAAATCGATTAGTGCTATTGCCATAAATCTTTCAGTATGATTTGGCTTTTGCCAAATAGCTATCGTACTTACAAAAGTTTTTAAAGGGTGATTTCCGAAGAAATGTTTTGTTTATCTCTACAAAGAGAAAATAAAACAACTTATGACAATGCTTAAATGTTTCTTAAGGTACACATTAAGAGGTACAGACGAAAACAACTTTAGAAGATGTACCTGCATATATGTAGGTGCCTATAACTTAAGGTACCTTTATTTCAAAAACGATAAGACACTACACCATGCAGCTAATCGCAAGAATGCATGAAATATAGAAAGTATATAGATAGCGTACTTTTTAGTAAATAATATGTGTGTTTCATACGTATTCCTATTATTTTGATAGACTTTTTGAAAGCAAGTAGTTACACAGAATGCGATACGACATTATAGTGAATGCTATGTAACTTAATGAAACAAGATTTGAAAGATTATTGCATTTATATAGTTATTAAATTTGCTTCTGATTTTTAGTAAAAATAAGAGGAATCTCTGGAATGTTCCAGCCATTATAGAATTTCCAAAAAAAACTCAAATTGTGCTGTGTTCAACGTGCGATGCCTTGACCGAAATCGCAAATATTAAAACTTTTTTTATCGAAACATGTGTATGTTCTATATCTATCTTAAAACAAAACTTTGTCCTTACTGTACTCAATTTGTTCTGCAAAATGCCAAAAGATATCAAAAACATTCGCATCATAGTTGAAATATTCGATATTGAACTTTCCTGCCCAGTTTTTCAGTTGCGAGTTAATCCAGAGTAAGTTAATGCCTAGTACGCAGATCACGCTAAATTTTAGCTATCATAAAAAATTTCACTTAAAAATTTAGCTTTGGTAAAGAATTTTGTATGGGAGCTAAAATTTAGCGCGATCTGCGTACTAGGCTTAAATCTGGAAATAGATTTGTCTACAGTTACCTGTAGGGTTGCTATGCGTCCTCTTTTTGGAGGACATGTCCTCTTTTTAGCCCCGGCACGAAACGTCCTCCAACAGAAATTGTCCTCTTTTTCCCCCTAACAAGTAATTACTAAAAATTAAAAAAGTCATCGAACTCTGAATTTAAAAGCAAAAACATAGCCAATACAAATCTGATAGAAAACATAAAATGAAACAGATCTTATTTTGACTCCCGTGTGTCAACCCTCTAAATTTAGTTGAACGCGCCCATTTGTTCGGCTTCTGTTATTTGTTTTGTTTTTACCCCTTTCACCAAGAAAATAGCTACATAGACCTTCTTTTTGGAAAAAGTACAAAAGTGTGAAATAAACATGTTTTCGCAGTTAAGCCTTAAGTTGCAAAATATCAAACTTTATTTTATTTGGTGGTTCAATTTATTTATGGCCAGTTGCACCAAAATGCTCTAAAACCAGTTTTTTGCTAAAGGCTATTTAAATTTATCGACATGATAAATTAATCTGGATTGCACCAAACATCATCACAGAATTTTTTAGCTAAAATTGAGTTCATTAACCATCCCTGGATTTTAGCAGCGCTTTCAAAACTGAACGAAAAAGTTTCAACTAGTGCAACTGAGACAGCAATACGAGAAATGAAATAAATAAACATTGGGATGCGCTACGTACTAATCCATACAAACCTTATAAGAAGAAATAGATGAAGAGGTATTTGTCACATATACAGTGTACGTGAGTGAAGCAATTTTTGAGAACCAGAAGTGTCAAATCGTTAGCGTGTTATTAGAAAAAAAAAAACAAAAAAAAATTGATACAAGTTAAAACCCAAATTAATATAATAATTACTTTGAAGAAACAAATAATTTAAAGTGCATTAATTGGACATAATGGTGATTTTCTTATAAATTAAAAAAAAACATGAAGTGCATTGTTCAGGGGTGTGGAAATCAACAAAACAAGGTGGGTAAAAGCATTTCCTTTAACAGGTTAGTTTTATTATATTTTTCTCAAAAAAAGTGCTGTAAAGTTTTTGTATTTAGATTGATGAACTATTAAACAACATATTTAGAATAGGTTACACTTTAAATTAAGTCAAGAATATTATTATTTAGGCGCCAGTTATAGCGATAATTAAAAACCATCAGTAAAAATGTTCTTTTGGATAATTTGCTGTGTTAAAAAAAGAATTGAAACATTAAAATGGTAGGTACGAATCGATGGCAAATCAATAAAAATATTTTTTTCTGCCAAAAAATAATCCCAAGGATGAATAATTTTTGTAAAAAAAGCATTTATTTATTTTACTGATGGAAATTCGTTTTACTGAACAGCTGATTGTCAAAACTCAAAAAAATGGAACATTTCGTTTCAGTTTTCTATGTTCCATTTGTTTACTGTTCCACTCATCAGTAAAAAAATTACTGAAGCATTTTGCATCATTAAAAATAAATAAAAGATTGCGGCTGTGGGTTTGACATTAATTAACTGATATAATTTTACTGGTTGCTATAACCGCCCGTAAGAAAAAAAATTCCAGTTTTCACCTGTTTCAACTTTTACTGATGGTTTTTAATTATCGCTATAACTGGCGCCTTAGTTGAAAATGTGCACATAATTTTTTTGTTAAAATTCAAGAACCAGAAATGTCAAACTGAAATACTGAACAGAGGCGCATGAAATTATATCGGAGTTTGAAAGGCGCAACTATCTGTTAAGCGCCCTTATGAGAAATATTTTTTTTTTATTAAATCGATTTTTTTTCGTCAACTTATTAATTCATGTTTCAGTGTTAATTTGTCTTTTCAGTAAGGTGTCTATCAGTTCATGTTTGGTTATTCATGGATCATGGCTCATGTTTAAAGTTTAGTCCATTATAAATAATATGTTGTTCGATAGTTAATTATTCTACATAAATACAAACAGTTAACAGAACTTGCTTTAAGAAAAATATAATAAAACACACATGTGAGGAAATGATCTTACCGCTTTTTTTCGTCGTTTTTCACACAATTTACCAACGCACTTAATGTTTCTTTTTGTTTATTGATAGATAACCACAATGTCTATTTTATTCACTTAAAAAGTTTTTTTTTTTTCAAAGTTCTTAGTTTTTTTTATATATATATATATATATGCGTCTTAATTTGTAACACTTTTTTATTGTTCTTTTTTAAAGTCACACTAGCGATTTGATATTTCAGATTGACAAAAATTGCTTCACGCACGTACTCTTTCTTTTTCTAAGACCATACCAACTTCAGAAAATAACAAAAATGATTATTCTGATGGCGCCCTGGTGAGTTGCCGTCAAAGAGCACTCCGTCCCTGCTGTAATGCATTTGTGTTTGTGGGATCTCACACTATTTAAAAAACTGCTTCACTTTTTTCCAACAAGGGCAGTTCCTCTATTTCTTCTTCTAAGATACAAACATAAACATGTAGGTACCTGGTACATGCACCTCGAAAATAAAAAAGAAAATTGTGAAAAATATGTGTTTGTAACTCGGCAGCTTATTATTATGATTTTGGCTGGGTTTCAGTTCATTCATATATTCGTTTTTATTTAGTAGGTATTGAATGGGGTTGTTTTCCACTTCACTCAAAATATAAAAAAAAAAATGGATTTCAATTCCAACTCATGCATCTTTGTCCCGATCTACATTGCCCGATTTTTCCACGAAGATTTTTCCAGAAATCGTGTGAAATGTACACATAGAAGGATTTTTTCCATAAGATTTTTTCCTTTTCTTCTTCCTTGTCTTATTGCTGTGTTCTTCATTTTTCATTGATATTCACTCACACCACCAAACGAACGGCACACTGACACCGAACACACACAAAAAACTGGAAAGGAGAAGAGAGAGAACATAAACAGACTGGAAAAATCGTTCGAGTTTTCTGGTACAAACGATTTGATCCCTACCCCTCACTTTTCACTCCCTTCACCCACGAACAGAAGATCGGCACTGGAAAAATCGTTCAATGTAGACCGGGACTTTGTTTTTCATCCTTCCAGTGTTTTTTTCTTTAAATTTATTTGTGGGTTCTGTCCAATAAAATTAGTTTTTAAATTTAACTGGAGGAAAATGGAACTTTAGTTTATTGGTTCGTTTATTGGGCTTTTAGAATTAAAAGTGGTCGGTGCAACCGATAAGTCATTTTAAAATCTAAAAAGCAATACAAATTTAAAAGAGCTTGGTGCAACCGGCTATTACTCTAATATTTTTTACAAGATCATTTTAAAACCATGCCAAAAAGAAAGTGTTTATTATGATGATCCTTCATTTACAAAAGGAAGAAATAATTCACAAGCAGATTGCACAGTTTGTAACTCCAAGATTTCCATTGCAAGCAAAGGAAAATACAAGATCAAGGACCCCATAACATCTCAAATGCACTTATATAACAGAAGATCGGGATCGGGTACATTAAGAGTCTTGGAAGCTTTCATTTTAAACAAGTCAACACAAAAAACATATCCAGGCTACCGAGGCAATAATTTCGTTTCACACTGGATTGTCATCAGCAATCGTTTAATTCTCTCAACAAAAAAATGTTTTTCGAATCGGATTTGGGCATTGAATAAGAAACAGAGGAAGAGCCTTTTGTCACATATACAGTGTACGTGAGTGAAGCATTCAAATAAAATTTAAAAAAAATCTGAAACTCACCTGTCATTTTGCCTAGCTGAAAAAAAGTGTGTTAATATTTTGAGATTGTAAATTAACGAAAAATAGTCTTTGATATATTTTATTAAAAAAATATAAAAAAACATGCGGTGCTGCGTTAAATCCTATAAAAACACCTTATTATAGGTGGAGAAAAAAAAATTTTCATTTCACAAGTAAGTTTTGGCTCATAAAACACAAAAGTAATTTGAAGTGATGTTTGTTAGGTAAATACATTATCTTAGAATACTTTTTGATTGATATTTCATGGTATTTTTCCATACAAAAATCAAATTTGTTGAAAATAAAAATATATTTTCGTCATGTAATTTTCTAAAACTGACCTGTCAAATGAGAAATTCTTTTACAGTGACGGATTAGTTTTGTGGGAAATGGCAAGGCACTCAAAACCGTTGAGCGCCCTTAGTGTAGAGTTATAAAAATGAAAGTTTTTAGGCGAGGGAGTTGAAGAGTGAGGAATGAAAAGACTAAAATATTCATCCTTGTTTTAAGCGGACTAATAATGTTCAAATATTAATAAATACACAGTTGTTCGTTTCCAGGCAAAAAAAAAAACAAATCTATTGTCAGCAAAACTAATTCTCAAACTGAGAGTACTAATACAATTAAAGCCGGTTCATTTACACAGAATTTTAAGCCAGCTTTGCTCACCCCGTTTGTGATTGAAGGAAAAGTTAGTCTGGATTTAAATAAATAAATAAATCGGGTGGCACAACGGCTCATTAAAAACCAGGGCCTAGTGACTAACAACTCGCAACCATTCCTGTGTGTGCCTGTCGACAGGAATGGAAGGGACCTACAATTTTATGCCGAATCCGAACGTCTAGTCGAGAAGAACTTATTCGTGACAAGTGATACTCTTGGAGGATTTGTCAATTCCTCGCAAGAGGCAGTAGCCCTGAAAAAAAAAACTTTTTAGTTTTTAGGTGGACGAGGCTGAGAAGCGAACCCAGACCTCCAGCGAGACAGTCGAACGCACGAACCATTACGCTACGGGCTACTACTACTCTGGATACTAGTCTGGATTTAGTTTAGTTTAAAATTGATCCAGTGTGTGAAGTCCCATTTTCATTAAAATTAAAACTTAAAATTATATTTTCAACTATCCATTTTCAATTTTCAGGTTTCTGTAGTAGGTGACTTTTATTTTATTACTTCAAGCGTGCTTTGTTCGTTATTATTATTATAATCCAGATCAGCAAATAAATCCAAAAAATAAGACTTTCATTCAACAATTAAAAAAAAAAATTGTTTTCTTTCAAGGCTCATAGAAACAGCTATGTTCCTTTTGTATGTGCCTGAGAATTTCTGAGAAGATGAAAACCATTATCCAGTACTTCTACATATACATGCTTTAAACTTAACCACCCGCAAAGAAACGCAGCAAGCAATTCCTTTGGGCGCCCCAGCAAGTAGCCGACTACCTTCACTGCGACCCTGTTTCAATGCATTTACACGATGATATTCACGATGATCTTTCCCATTTTCTATTTTATGCAGATTTGAAACGAAACATAAATCTCATTCCCATACCAATTCAGATTTGAACTATGTAATTCCAAAGTTTATTAAAGACGAATTATTAAAAAAGAAATACATATTTATTGTTCAACATGAAAAAAGTTTCATTAAGTACATTATACGTTTTGAAAATTAACTTAGTTCACTTACAGCCTTATGCATAAACGAATTATAGCGAGTGCATAGTGCTATGCACTCTTTATAATGCTTCTGAACCCAAAAACCTTATTCATAAACTTATGCAACGTTGAATAGAGGCAACATAACCTTAACGCGTTTTGGGGTTGTATAGAGCCAACATAAGGGTTGTTTAGTATCGGAATGTCACTTTGACTTACACACAACAATAATGTAGATAGATATTAGGGGGCGCTTATTTTTGTAATCTTTGAGGTGTTGAAATCTTACTATCAAAATATTTTTTAAAATTAAAGGTTAGACCGCACTAGGCGGAACTGCACTGCAGCGGAACTACGATTCACAATAATTTGTATGAAATTTTATGAAGTTCAGTTGCCGCTTAGTGAGATATAGTTCATACAATTTCATACAAATAATGTTTTGCCGCGTCGCAGCGGAACTACACTTCACGACGCGGCAAAACATTGTTTGTGTGAAATTGTTTGAGCTATATCGCACTAAGCGGCAACTGAACTTCATAAAATTTCATGCAAAATATTGTGAATCGCAGTTCCGCTGCAGTGCAGTTCCGCCTAGTGCGGTCTAAACTTTAATCTGCCTGACTTTTGTAAGCTTTTTGTACATTGAACGGCTCATTATTTTTGTACGCAATTTTGGTGAAAAATAAAATGCTTTCTCGAGCATATTAAAAAATCACCCTGTAAATAATTTCCCAAGTTCCCTGCTCCATCTAGCCACCAAACAGCGAAACAAGCGGTTGTGCCAAACTATCCAATTAAAAAAATACCTTATGGCAACATCCTCATCTGTCATTGTCATTCTTTTCCCCCGTTAACCTTTCTGAATTTGTCACGTCAACTTTTTCAGAAATCATTTTTAAGTAAAATTCGCATCAAAATAGCTTAAATTATTGATTATAAGTTAAATAAATAATTGCAGCAATGGGTGAACCAATATCTACAGCGACAACATTCCCGATTTTCGAAAAACCCGTTCTTCAATTCAATGAAAACGGGTGGGGACCATGCGAGTTGCCTGAAACATTTAAGGATATGCCCTATCAACCGTTCAGCAAGAGCGATCGTTTGGGTAAAATCTGTGATTGGACTGGATCATCGGCAAATGATAAGAAATATCAGAGTGAGTTTAAAAAAATAAGAAAAAGTTAAAAAAAATTGACGCAAGTTTTTATATCGGAAACAAAGTGAGGTTAAAAACGATGACCCGTGCTTCGTGTTTGTGGTGTTGCAAAGAAAAGTGAAGCCAGCTTGGCAAAAATTTAATCCCAAACAAAATTTCCCAACTAGAAATGTCAAAAAAAGAAGGTGCTCTTGTAAACAAATTAGTTGGCTATCGTGCCGTGCCGGGTGGCATACTTTGGTCGTTTCGGCACGTAGAACCACGCTCAATTTGTACACCCATAGTTTTATCTTGCTTCCAATTTATTTATATTTTTTGTCCTAATCCTCAATTTTAGATAGTTAAGATGAAGAGTATTTAAGTACAAAACGTAATTAACAAAGTTAACTTCTTTCAGATAAATACCAATCAAGCTTTGGAACAGGCAGCCAGTACGCCTACTTCCATGAAGAAGATGAAACGACTTTCCATCTGGTGGACACTGCTCGTATACAGAAACCACCACATCAACGTGGTCGCTTCCGTGGAAACTTAAGGAACTCGAGGTAACTCTTGCATTTTCCATATTCCGCAAGCAGTTTGGTTTTATTTTGGAACCTTTTCCCACTTTACAGATTCATGCATAGGGGACGCAATTCTCGTGGTGGGATGCAGTCGGGCATGACTACCCTAGGTGGCAAGAATATCAAGTCACGCGATAACCGTCGTGGAATGGGCAAAAAGTTCGGAATGCGTAACGCTCCTCCGAAAATCCGTGATGCTTCTGTGGCTGTACGTGCAGACTGGTCGACTGTAGAGGCCATGGATTTCCCACGTCTTATCAAGTTGTCATTGCCAAACATCAAGGAAGGTGAAGACATCGTGACTTGTGGTACTTTGGAGTACTACGACAAGAGCTACGATCGTGTGAATGTCAAGAACGAGCGTCCTCTTCAAAAAATTGACCGCATCGTCCACACTGTTACGACCACTGATGACCCAATCATTCGACGTCTCTCCAAGACCGTTGGTAATGTCTTTGCTACTGACGCAATTTTGGCAACTATCATGTGCTGCACTCGTTCCAACTATTCTTGGGATATTGTTGTGGAGAAATTTGGCGACAAGATCTTCATGGACAAGCGTGACAACACCGAGTTCGATTTGTTGACAGTGAACGAGACCTCTGTAGAACCTCCAACTGACGATGATGCATCCCCCAACTCTCCAAGGAATTTGGCCATCGAGGCAACTTTCATCAACCACAACTTCAGCCAGCAAGTTCTGAAGAACGGCGAAAAGGAGTCCAAGTTTAAGTTTGAAGAGCCAAATCCTTTCATTGGAGAAGACGAGGACGTAGAAATTGCAAGTGTGGGTTACCGCTACAGGAAGTGGGATCTAGGTGGCGGAATTGTAAGTTAGAAGGAAAAATTCCTTGAAACTTTGTTCTAATAATTCTCTTGTAGGTTCTTGTGGCCCGCTGTGAACACGATGCCGTTTTGCAAACTCCCAATAATGAAGCACAATTCCTTACCATTAAGGCTCTCAACGAATGGGATTCAAAACTCGCCAACGGTGTTGAATGGCGTCAGAAGCTCGATACCCAACGTGGTGCTGTTTTGGCAAACGAACTGCGCAACAATGCCTGCAAACTGGCCAAATGGACAGTTCAAGCTGTACTCTCTGGATCTGATCAGCTTAAATTCGGTTATGTTTCGCGTGCTCACATTCGTGATCCTTCACGTCATGTCATTTTGGGTACACAACAATTCAAGCCCCATGAATTCGCTACCCAAATCAATCTAAGCATGGACAATGCATGGGGTATTCTGCGTTGCATCATTGACATTGTTATGAAGCAAAAGGATGGCAAGTATTTGATCATGAAGGACCCCAACAAGCAAATGATCCGCTTGTACGATATTCCCGATAATACATTCGAGAGTGATGGTTCTGAGGAGTGCGACGATGATAATGAAACTTTCCAACCCGTTTACTCGTACGGCAGCAGCAGCAAGAGGATTTAAATATTCAGCAAGTGGATCATTTAACTTTTTTTTTACTAAAATTTTTTCAAAAAAATAAGTCCAAGAGCAGAGATCATAATTTTGTAAAGCTAAAAAGTGAAGAAAGTGTTTCTAGAGACAACAAAAAAAAAATCTAAAAAATATAATCTGTATTTTATATCCTGCGAACAAAGCTTGAATTCATTATGATAGTTTGTGACAAAATTAATTATTCAACAACTTATGTCTTCTTTAATAAAAAACATCATAGAAGAAATTGTCGTTTTTTTCTTGCATTTTGTTTGTATTATGGTGGGCCAAATTTTGATTTGTATGACACCATGAACAATTGGTTGCTTGTTACGGCAAAATGGAAAAATAGAGGTACCTCATAGCAAATTTGTTTTTCCCATTCAAATGTTATCAGCACCTTCCCGTCCTATAATGTTTTAAAGCCAGTCGGCAATGTTTATGGAGAACAAATGTTTCAAATACACTTCTGTAATTAGGAGCCCATTATTCATTGACAATTTTAATTGTTAAATTTAAAAGTGATAAACAAATAATTTTTGATTTGATTCCAAATTACAGCTTATTATTTAATTAAGCACCCTTGTTCCGAAAGGCGTTTTACTAATATTCCATGGCTCTGGAAGCCACCATGGGCTCTCCAGAAAAACAACTTTATTACTAATGGTGGGAAGGGTGAAGAGAGAAGGTAATGAAGAAGTTTTACTTAAACGCCGATTGTCTTTTCCAGAGCCATGGCGTTTTAGTAAAACGTTTTGCGGTATAAGGGTGAATATTTAGCCAAGATAATTTTTTTAATCTGGCCTTACTTTCATTAAATGATTTTAAATTTTGATAATTGAAAGTCACTTTATGGGAAAAATATGGGTTAAAATATTTTTTTTTTAATAATAAGATATAAATCAAAAAGTCGTTTGCATCGGAACAACTCTCATGTTTGGGCAGGTGCTCCAATAACCCATTTGAGTCTATTGGATAGAATTCAAAGAAGAGCTATGAAAATGATAGGCGATAGAAATATAACCGATACATTTGCTGCTCTAGAACACCGCCGCAATGTTTCTTGTATTTCATTATTTTATCGTTATTTTCATAAACAATGCTCTAGTGAAATAGCCAGTTGCATTCCTCCCCTCAAACAATTCAACCGTAATACTCGTGCTTCTAGGAATGCCAATCAGTTTACCCTTGAGCCCAACTTCGGATTTACTGTCAAGTTCAGGGATTCTTTCTTTTCCCGCACCACGCGAATGTGAAATGCTTTACCCGACTCTATCTTTCCCTCCCATTTTAATATTCAGAACTTCAAAACCAATGTGCATCGGTTCCTCCTCTTAAATCCTTACCTATTTTTCTAAAGCTCGTACTGTGTTCAATCATATTAAGGGTAGTCACAACCCCTTTAGTGCGCGCATATATAAAAAAAAAAAAAAAAAATCGAAAAGTTTCAAAATAAACCATGGAAAATTTAAATTTTGGTGCGAAAAACCACAAATACTTTCTTTTATTTCTTCTACTTTTTTAAAACTTAAATATCATTTTTCACAGAAAAACAGCTTTCAAATTTCTCATCTGGTTTATATGTATAAAAAAGATTTTAATAATTAAATAAGCATTTTAAGAGGAATTTGGTGTTATTTTTCAAAATTTCAAATAATATAAATAAAATAACATTATTCTGGTTGATCCTGCCAGTAGTAATATGTTTGTCTCAAAGATTAAGCCATGCATTTATTCTATTCGAAAAAAAAAAATTAATAAGAGCATCCTTACTTAGGATTCCTAACTTAAGGCTCGTTTCACACAAATTCGGTTTCATTCGGTTTGGTCTGTATTCGGTTTTCGTCTAGAACCTTTCACACACAGACGGTTCATATTCGGTTTGTACTCGCTAAAGCGGCATATACACTGTTCAAATGCTTGTAATGCCTGCGAAAATGAATTAGTAAATTCGTTCTTATGTGGTATATATGTATGTACACACATCATGCATGAGGCTTCAATCATTTTTATTTACTTTAACTTTTGAGGTGAATGAACTTACGGTTCTCGTCCGACCTCGAATAATTATCTTAGATGTAAAATGTAGTTTTATCGTTTTCTTTCATTTTATATATAGTTTTTATAAAATAGAAAATATTCTAGTGAATGATGAAGCAATCAATCTCGAATATAACATGTACATTGTCAATGATGTCTATCTGATTGAAGGCTCGTTTCACACACATTCGGTGTATCACTGAACGATCCCTCGACACGAATCGGATTCATTCGGTTTCAAAACGGCACGTATTCGGGTCTAGGGCACACAAAATAAACGTAGCGTTCACACATATTCGGTTCGGTTTTTATGGAGTTTTTTTTTAATACATTTAATTTAATTTTAATTATTAGTGAGTACAAACCGAATATGAACCCTCTGTTTGTGAAGGTCCTAATAAAGCTAAGTCAGTAATTAATAACATGCAATTAAAAAAAAATAATGGTTACATTTTTCTACCATTTTTTTTTTTTTTGCAAAAAATTGATTTTAAAAATATTTAAAAGAAAAATCATATAAACTAATTTGATTAAAAATTTTAACAAGCGATTAGAGTTTTGGCTTTGAAAAAAACTATTGCACAATTTGGTATGCTTTGTCTTTGTTTTTAATACTTAATTTTCCATTTAAGGTATTTTTTTTTTGAAAATTGCCCTTCCTCCTATTAGTGGGAAAATGAAAGCCTATACGGATTTCTTGTCTTCAACCAAACCACACGCCATATCTTCTTTATGTATATTAAAAGCATTACAATGCATTTTTGCACAGTTTTTTCCATACAAAATGCCTATTTTTTTTTAGTCTTTTTTTAAAAATTTGCGGAGCCCAAAGCAACTTATTCTTCAAGACATCTTCTAAATTAAAATAACTTCGAACAATTTCGTTCAACCTAATACTTTATGTACACACATACATTACATTATGTATACTAGAAGTGCAGTTATAGAGACGATCATTACTATATAGCGATCACAATATTATCAAAAATATATTTCTCCATAAACAATCTTGAAAACGGTTTGTATTAGACATAGGCCCCGATTTCGAGTGTCGATTTTCTAATCGAAGATAGATTTTTTTCGATTGTCGACTTTTTTTGTTGATCGACTTTTTTTGATTATCGATTACTTTATTTCATATTGTTTGGCTCAACCTACACGCTCCAGTGCTTTGATGCATTTATGTCAACCATTCTTTATTTTCCATTATACTGTTTGATAATACTACTTGTTATATTTTGTTTTTTATCGGTAAATTTTGAATTGCTGTTTTTATTTAAAATGACTTCTTTAAGACTAAAAGCCCAATAACTGAAAAAATCGCGTTTTTTTTTATTTTTGACCATGAAGCGGTCGCCGCTCTCGAGGTCATTTACAAAAGGCTCATATCCTGAACTCAGCAAAAAATCAGAAATAGGTACCAGATTTTACGCATACGTGAATGTATATACATAGTTACTGTACTATTGAGGAGAAATTCTAATTTTTGTTTTTGCTAACCTAGAACGGGTTGTAATTCTGGTTTTATCTAAAACGTCTCTTACGATTAAACTTTGTATATGTAATCGTTTTAATAAAACTGTAGGCCGATTCTGAAAACCGCGGCAGATCGCTTTCATTGACGGATTTGTATTTTCTTATTCTCAAAGGCGCAAAATTATTCATATTTGCATTTTTTTTTTTTCAATTCGCCAACAATCCGTAACCTAGAAACCTATCGCTTTCAAACAATAAATGGAAAGCAAAAGCGCTTTTGAGAATAAGAAAATACAAACCCGCCAATGAAAGCAATCCGCCGCGCTTTTCAGAATCGGCCTACTACATACCATACCAAGGTTTTGCCAAAAAAAATGCATAAAGGAAATACATTTTTGTTTTTGTTTGCCATATTGCCTTTTTTTAACATATTCATTGGCTTGTTTTCTTTGGTCATACCTTTGGAATCTTTATTTTTAAGTTAGTCAATTCAATACATATGTATTCAAACAAAAGAACATATTTGTACGGTTATTTTCGCATTTTTATTGGAAATAATAATAGAATAAAATAAATAAATTTCGATATTACCATGTTTGATCTACTAGTAGCATATCGCATATCTTAAGCAAATCCTTACAATATTTCATACATTAATATCCATTATCTAATTATTTAATAGGTTCCATTTTGATAAAGTTAATAAATATTTTTAACCGTTAAATAGCTGATTTTAATAATTTAAACAGCATTAAAAAAATTAATTTAATATAATTGAGTTTTTACCTTTTTCATTAAAATATATAAATATAGTGTGATAAAGCTTTTCGTTGACTCTTTCAAACTTTTGTTTCAATTAAGAGAATATAATTATAATACTACATATGTATTTGGACAAAAAATAATAAATAAAATGAAGCAAAATTCATTCTACTTTGTATTTAATTGAATTAAAGCTCCTCCAAGCCGACGCCAAACATTCGCTGATCACAGTTTTTCTTGTATCGTCGCGGATGTTTCGCTCCGATGTTTTGTTTGTTTGGGGGAACCTTCAAGCAAAAAATAAATGTATTGCTTGATTATACGACGTTTTCCATAGTTCTTTATATCAATGTTTATAAGATTTATTTATTTGGTTTTATTTTAGTTGTGAAAATAGGCGTACAAGTGCTACATTTTGTTGCTGCTATTTCTTTATTAGCTAAAGATATTTTTCAATTTTATTTTAGCTTTAGCAAGAAGCTTGTAGTAAATATACGCTTTTGCGTTTGTTTTTAATTTTTTTTTTTTTTTAATTAAACAAAACATACTACCAACTCAAACAAAAAGCAATAGATAATTAAACACCTTGGCGCAAAATTGTTTTACTACTCAAGATTTGTGTGCGACATGTAGAATCTACTTGGATGCTTCTTTCTGTCGACAGAAGCACCTTTATTAAAAAGAATTTTGAGGCTTTACTTCCGTGTATTAAATTGATACAGTGCTACTATTGATTGTTTAACATTTTGCGCCATTAAATTGATTTATTTTTTAATGAACAAAATAAATATTATTTTTATACAACAAAATTTGTTAAAATGTAAAGATCGACAGTTTTTATATATAAATTTAATAAATACTAATTTAATTAAAAATAATAATACTCATAACGAAAACAATGAGAAACAATAATAAACAATGAACTAATTAATTTTACATCAAATAATAAATACTGTTTTTTTTTGTTTGCAAAATAATAATGTTAATAATCGAGTTTAATATTTTTTTTAAGCTAAATTCCAATTTATTTATGTAAAATTAACTAGAAAAGCAAGCTTTAGTTTGCTTTTTCCTAGCAGTAAGGGTTAGGGTTTTTCGACTGCTGTTTGTGTTGTTGTTTCAGCGAGAGTGTCTAATTTCCTATGAAAACTCTCCAACAAGCCCGACACTGTCAAACAGAAACCACGGCTTGCAGGCACAAGTGGAAACTCAGGAGCAATATCATTTTGTATTAAACGCTGTTGTTCTGTTTCTGGTGTCATTGCAATTTGTGACAATTCCATCCAGCCTTTGATGCGGTTGTACATTGCAAGACCGTTCTTTTTGAAATGTTCTACGATTTGCTCACGAAATATAGGTGGCGGATTAGACAGTAATTTTGTCGTAGCTTGAACCAACTTAATAATAGCCATCTCGTTGTAGATGCGCGAATTCTCAGTACCTTGTTGTGTACCTTTATACAAAAAAGAAAGAGAATATAAATGATTTTGCGTTTGGATTGGGCTCAGTAGTTTCTACTGCTAAACAAGACGCACAAAGAAATGGTTGATAGTACAAGTCTTAGGCCCATTTGCTGAGACGAAACATAAGTACTTAAGTTCAACATAAGAACTTATGTGACAGGTTATGCTGAAGAAAAGGCGTTAATGTTGAACTTAAATATTTATGTTTCACGGGCTTAAACTCTGGATCTGTCACGTCATTAATTTTGTGTATGCCAATTTATTATTCACTCTGAACACAGGGTGCAATTTTTATTGTTTGTACTAACCTCTCTGCTTTTCGTAGCCAGCCTCATTAAAGTACGGTTCTGCCACCAATATCAATCCCTGAATCGAAACAATTACTTGCAATAGGGTACTATTCGGTCCCCAAACTTCAGTATCACGTCCTGACCAAGTACCCAACAACGAAACACAAACTTTACCATCTTCATATAAATTAGGATTCAATCGATCCGAGCAATAACTTATGTAATGACAAGACGGGGGACTCTTCGGATAATCTTTACCAAGTTGAATATCGAAGAAAAACATTCCATCTTCGTAAGGGGTATTTTTGGGCCCAGCTATCATTACACTCACTAGATCCATACGATCTTCAAAGACTCTAAAAAAAAAAACACAAAATTATATGATAAATAAAAATCATAACACATATAACATCGATACCCACCTAACCCAAACACCCGGGGGCAATGAAGAGCGCAACATCCTATGCTCTCTTTGTATAGCTTTGTAGTATTGTTGCGAATTATTTGGATGTAAGATAGTTAATTCGTACTTGTGGGTTTTTGGAGCGACATCCAATACTTGGAAACATTCTAAAGGCACATTGGGTGTCAACACAACTGTCTCGGGTTGATCTTCCACAGTCGGTGTCTCTGGGGAGCTAAAGTAGTTCAAATCGTTCGATTTTATTTGAAGACTATTTTCGTCAACAACCACATTCGTCGATTCGATTGTTGCATCTAGATCTTCGTCAACATCATTCTCAATGATTTCACTCAAATTCAAATTATCCACAAAGTACTTTTGTCGAATTTCATTGATACATTTGACCAATTGTTCTTTGAGCAAACAACACAATCGTATGCAGACAAATTCTGGTGGTGCATCATCGGTGAATTCGATACTACTGCATGAAACCGATTGCTGATCATCGTTTGTCTTAAGGAAACTTCCATTTGTATCGATATTAGTTAAATCATTGGAGCTAGCATAGCTGGCGGAACTGCCGTCACAGTTTTCGGTGCGAGTATAGTTCCCCGAGTCGTCCTGCGACTTATTGTTTGCCAATTTAAGTTGATTAGTCTTTTCTGTGGCTTTTTCGATATTTAACATTACCGATGTTAGAAGTTTATTCTTCTCCTGATTATAGGGATTCTTGGAGGGATCTGTCAAAGTTACTTTGGAATTTATTGGAGTATTATGCGGTTGCTTTGGAGGTGACAACAATTCAGTAAATTCCTGCAGTGGATTACTACTTGTATTTGTTGATGTTGATATATCTGATTTGTTAGCTTTCTTCTTTAAGCATTTGAACGGAGTTGAGGAAATGTTAAATATCACTTTGGGAGCATAGTCTTTGGGTGAACTGACACTGCTAGAATTAGTTTGAGTATTGTTGACTGGAACTACAATACCAATTGCTTGTTGTGAGTGTTGGGTAGAGCCCTCACTGAAAAGACGGTTTTTACGTTCCTGTGAAGGGCGCTCTTGCAAAGTCGCTTCAGATGTTTCTTTTCCTACGCGCTCCAATAAACCCTTATAAAAAAAAAGATTACAAAATGAAAATGTTTAAAAAGATTTCATATAAATTTACCATAAAATGACTTTCGTGGAAAAAGCTAGTACTCATTAAACGATCTAGATATCGACAATTCTTGTAAACTCCAAGAAGCTTTCTCATGACCTGAAAAAGAATACAGTAATTATTCAAAACTAAATACAACAATGTTTTGTTATGTTAGCGTTCTAAAGGCTGGTAAGGCTCTGTCTTTATTTTATAGTTCTATTATTGATAAAGTTTGTACTCACATCATGATTCTGCAAATTTGGATTTAAACTGAAAATCTCCTCCAGCCTTGAAATTGCTACTCGCGCCCTTTCGAAGTTCGACAAAATATGAGATTCTGAAAATTTAAGTTGTGGAGCATCGCCCCCGAATTCACTAGTTTCACTTTCTGTCTCCCATGAGTCGTCTGTATCGTGAGCCCAATCTGCATTATCATACTGGCCGACTTCAAATAAGTCTTGTGGCCAGCACATACTAATGTGTCCGTCAACCCACCAAACCTTGACCCTGCCATCGATGAAGTTGTCAATGATTTGACCAGCAGTACATGTTGCATCTTCACCAAGAAAATTTGCCACACGAATTACCATTGTTCCGGGTCGATATTGGAAATCGGGATGATCTTTCAGATCATACACACTCATCTCGGATTGACCCTTATAAGTTGGCCTAACAAATTTGTTACGAATCAGTTTTTTTTTTCTTCAAAAACAAATAATATAAATTGAAGCTTACTTAGGTTCGACAGCAGATGTATAAGTGGTGAACCATTTGACACTGGCTGTTCTACCATGATGATCAACTGTCTGAATAACACCATAATCACGAAACGATACATCGGAATCTTCTTTCCCACAGACAACGAAATCTCCAGGAAAGAATTCCTAACCAGGAGAGAACCAAGTTAAAATAGTTTTATATGATTTTTCATGTAGGGGGGGTCTTACGTGATCATCTAAATGATGAGTAGGATATAGCTGAGTCGAAGATATTCCCGATTCAACTGCTCCATCCTGCCAAACCACTGTAGCTGTACTGTAAACCATCATTGCTTCAGTGACTAGCTCATCACCAACATTAGGAAGGGGTGTGGTCGAAATAGCACCAGTGCTGCTCTTTTTTAATTTTTTTACTTGCTTTTTCTGCAACCTGGACGTATGTTTTGGACTACTTCTCGGAGTTGGACTCGAACAAGTTGATATTGTTGTAGCAGTGCTTCCAGTTTCATCCTCCTCATCAAGTCCTTCGGCTTCATCTTCATCAGTTTGCCAGCCATCGGCAGAGACAACTTGATCCTGTTGCTGCTGCGTTTCCCCGTCAAGCGATTTTTTCTCAGTCTCACTCCTCTCTTTCGATGTATTGAACTTTTCCAAATTTGCTTTGCTCAACGGTTTGAGGGACATTCGTAAAGGTTGTTTCTCCTGCGCGGGAGCTTCCAATGATGAATTGGAAAATTTCGTTTTAGTCTTTTCGTTTCGGAATGGAGTTGTTGGGGCTTTGGTTGTTCTACTTTGGTTTTTATTTAAGTGTTCCTCTTTCTCTTGCTGACTAAGGAGGAGTTTGTATTTTATAGCTGAAAGAGAAAATATTATGAAGGAAATTGTTTTCATTATTTCCAAAAACAATTTACCGTGTTCTTTCTCCCATACGGACTTCCGTACCACCACATCACAGTCGGCAAATTTTAAGTAGCTCTTATCGTTTATTTGAAGCATGCACGATTCGAAGAGATTCAAACGTTTGAGTCGATCCAAATCCGCACCACTTACGGATGGATCGGGCTGCTGTAGGAGATTCGACTTTATGTCACCATCTTCAGAAAGGGCTTTGCATTGCCAATGTACCCATACAGAGTCGAGACGTACCGATTGTACTGTGAACTAAAATAAACAGAGTTAGAGTTTCATACAAAAAACAACTGGGTGGAAGTCATGGCACTGTAAACATAACAATTACATACCTTTCTGAATTTCCTAGACAACGGTTTCCAGTTTTTGTTGGTTGGTGAAAGTATTTTAACATTATCCAAAGATTCGAGGCGGCCATTTATAACTTGCCCTGGATAATAGACCATTTCAGCAAAATGACCATTCCGAAATTTAGTATTAGTATCAGTAAAATGTATCAATTCCAAATCAGATACTTCAATTAAAGCACCACATGATGATCTATTATGACATGATATGTAAGTATATTATGGTTTGTTAATCAATGATTGTTAAATTATCTTACTTTAATACTATTTTTTCATTGACAGCCTTTACACTGCCTACCCATGAGTCTAGACATACAGCACTGTCGCGTGGCATTCTGACCATAGGCTGAAGCCTTTCGGCCATTACATTTTTAATTATGTTCTTTGTGCCTAAAATTCGTACATCAGAGCGCATATTAATTTCACGACAATAGCCACGTTGGGTATCTTTTCCAGGAACCAAACGACGAACTACATCTCCGGGCATTAGTGTCCGATCGGCGAGTCCAACCTTTAAGATTGAATTTAAAAAAATTATTACTATCAATATTTAAAAAAAAAAAATGTGTTACTGGCTTTAAAAAAGCTATAGCATAACATTATTAGTTGCTTTCTGTTAAATATCTTGTATCAATTTTAATTCAATTTAAAAATAAAAGAATTTTTTTATTATATTTTGATATGCAATATTGTATTTAGTTATACAGCCGTTACACACCGACTCCACAGGCCATGAACGATGGCCAGACTATGGAACATGTCTTGAAAAAATCCAATGGAGTCGCAAAAATCCATGTCCAAGCAGAGACATTCATACAAATCAGATTGTGGATTGGATTGTAGATTGGATTATGGACATCGTTCATGGCCTGTGGATTCGGGGTGTTAAGATGTAGAACATGTGGTCGAAGAGGTATTTGAGCATACAAATCTGTAAAAAAGAACAATAGTGCAATTCTACATCGGAAAATGGTCTACTAACTAAATAGGTATGATTAATACATTTTTAAAAATACAATAGCGTGTGCCTGATTTCATAATATAGCTGTTAAGCTTTTGGCCATGGGTTATGAGATATATTAGGCTTCAAAACACCAAAATCAACAATAATTTCATTCCTCATTGGGTACCTACTCGCCTACCCACATAACGGTAATAAGTCATCATTTAAAAGATTATTGCGTGTAGTTTTTTATTTTTTATATAGATGCTAAACTGTAAACCATGGTGTTAAAAAGATATTTTGCAAAAAAGCGGAAAATGCATTATTGCTCTAATCTGCATTTTTAAGACATTACTGTTATATATGATATATCTTGGACCCCACAACGGTGCGTTAACCTCTCCTCAACCCGGTGATTGTGTGCAGTCAGACACTTCTTTAACATCTTGAAAGCAGGACTGACTAAACAAAGCAGCCACTGATCTATCAAACTCAATGAGCAGACGTTGCATGGAGCCACTGCTACTATGGACCTGATGGAGCGATGATCTACCCAGTGGGGATAAAAGAAGGGATCACGCCCTTAACAGACAATGGTACGTTAACCTCTCCTCAACCCAGTGATTGTGTGCCGACAGACACTTCTCTAACATCTTGAAAGCTGTACTGACTAAACAAAGCAGTCACATACACCAACCACTGATATATTAAATTCACCCACCAGCGTTGCGTAGAGCCACTGCTCCTACGGGCCTGGTGGGGGTATGAAATATCAAGTGGGGGTAAAGGAAAGGAACACGCCCTTTAAGGACAATGGTGCTTTAACCTCTCCTCAGCCCGGTTTTTATGTAGCGACAGACACTCCTTCAATTAATTTGAAAACTCCCTCCGACCTTCCAGTCTATAGCTTGCTAGACTTTATCGACGCTCTTTACGGGCTGTGTCAAAGGATTTATCATAGGTTTCTTTTAATTAATTTACTAGGGTATCACAATGGATCTACACTGATCTAAGCGTGACGGTAACAAGACCAACTGTCAGCCCACTAATCTAACCTTGGACCCCATGATCTTCATAATAATTCATATACACTCCGTGTCATTCGTTTTACCTTTAATAATTATGAAAAATCTATTTATAGAATTTATTGAGGACAAAGATTAAGAAAGAAGTTTAAATCCTCCTAAAAAATTGTTAGTGTTAAAGATATTTTGTCATCATGAGTTTGACTATTTTACCAAATGCTAGTTCCCTAACCGTAGAGGAAAAGGCTCAAATTTGGGACTATAATGACGATGGACGAAGTGTGCAACTACCTTCAAAAGAATGAAAACAACAAAAAAACAACAAACTACCGGAAAATATGACTATAGCATCTCAAGGTCAAAAGGGCATACCCCGAAAATTTTCAAAATTGGCTTTATTAGTTAGCAAAACCATTGAAAAAACGGCTCTAACAATTTTCAAAAAAAAAATTACGAGCTTACTAAAATAACTTCAATAAATATTTTGGTAGAAAAAAAAATTAAAAAAAAAAACCGCTCTAAAGATTTTTGAATACATTTTTTCATAAATTCATATTTATTAAACAAATGATATTATACTTTTTTTTTGAGCTTTATCTTTTGAAGCTATTAAAATAACTAATTTATGATAATTCAAAGTAATCATTTATATTTTAAATTGTTTTAAAAACTTTTTTAATGATATCATAATGTTATAGAAGATGTTCAAAAGGGTAGTTATGTGCATTCAAGAGGACACAAGCGTCCACAGGTTTTTCTTAAAACCCACCTCTGTCTACCAACTCCAACTCTCACCTCCTAGCGGTGAACATCGGGTGTCTAGTACCTCAGCTGGAGACGGGGTTTAAATTCCCGTGGAAAGCTGTTGGGAACAGCCAACGAGAGAGGGTGGGAGGAGTGTTCCCACTAAGGCGCTTCTCCTTTCATCGAGGCGGCAGCAGACGAATTCTCCAGATGGAATCAACGGTGGCGTCTACTTAGTGAACACCTTATATGTGCTACTACGACATATTTGTAGCTCAGGCCTATAAGGAGCGGTTTATCCGGCTCCCTACCCTTGGAGTTATTCGAAGGGTCTGGTCCTCCGGGTCGGGGGTTGTGCGTCGGGGTAACTTCCCTACCACGTAAAAAAAAGTTTGTTCCGAAACAACAACAAACCTCGGATATGGATGATCTTAAAGTTGACGACTCCAGCAAACGAAACAAGGACAATGAATTTCGGATCTGCACGTGGAACGTCCTGTCCTTATACAGAACACGTGCAGCCGAACAATAAGTGGAGAACTTGGACAGGCTAAAGGCTGACGGAGACTGAAATCGTGTGACATCTACTACGGCGGGTGCTTGAAGGAACAGGGTCAGCGGCTCTTTGGTTGTGGATTTGTGATAAGGGGAAGACTTAGGCAAGAAGTCTTGAGCTTCCGAAGTGAAAGCGAGCGCCTGCTCACAATCCGCATCAAAGGCAATTTTAAGAACATTACGCTGATCTGTGTTCACGCCCCTCATGAAAGGAGGGAGGACTCAACCAAAGAAGCATTCTACGATCTCCTGGAGACAACGTATGATATGTGCCCGAAGTACGACGTGAAGATCATTCTTGGTGACTTCAACGCAAGATTCGGAAAGGAGGGCATCTTTGGTTTGATAGTCGGAGGACACAGCCTACACGAAGAAATTTCCGGCAACGGACACAGGCTGGCAGACTTTGCGGCGGGGCGAAATGTCATCATCTCAAGCACCTACTTCCCACACCTCAACATTGACAAGGTTACTTGGCGGTCGCGTGATCAACTAACCGTCAACCAAATCGACCACGTTGCGATAGACGCGAGACATGCTTCCAGTATCTTGGACGTCCGAACGTTCCGAGGGTCCAACATTGACTCGGATCACTACCTGGTGATAGCTAGACTACGTATGCGGATATCCATGACGCGACAACGCAGAGCAGATGCTGTGCAAAGATTCGATGTCGAGAAGCTTAAATCGCAAGAGACCGCCAGAACTTTTGCAGACCACGTAACTCTTAATCTCTCAGTAGGTCCGCCACCAGCATCAAGTGCAGAGGACCAGTGGAAGCACTGTCAACAAGCCATCAGAAGTGCCGCCTCTGATGTGCTGGGTTTCCCTAGGCGAATACAACGAAACCCCTGGTTCGATGAAGAGTGCCGGCTAGCGCATGCAACAAGAGCTGCTGAGAGAGTAGCCCGGGAGCTCTACGGGCTGAAACGAAAAGAGGAACGACGACTTCTCAGGAGGAAAAAGAGAAGCGGGCGGTAGAGTCTATTGAGGGTTGTAGCGGTAGGGGAGATGTTAGAAAATTTTATCAGAGGGTGAAGCGATCCTCCCAAGGCTACAAGGCTAGAACGGAAGCCTGCCGAGATGAGAGTGGGAATATGGTAGTAGACACACAGTCAGTGCTGAGGATCTGGAAAGAACACTTCTCTAGACTGCTTAATGGCGAAGACAGCCAAGATGCCGCTTATAGGCAGAACGCTCCATTCAACTTGGACGATGATGGCCAAGAGTTCCGTCCACCCGACCTAACCAAAGTGCGACTGGCGATATCCAAACTTAAGTCGTACAAGGCTGCTGGTGCGGATGGCTTACAAGCCGAACTATTTAAATCAGCGGGAGATGAATTGGCTAGGTGCATACGCCAGGTCATCTGCAAAATTTGGTCGAATGAAAGTATGCCCGATGAATGGAACCTCGGTATAGTGTGCCCCATCCATAAAAAGGGAGATGTTCTGAAATGTACCAACTACAGAGGAATTAGTCTCCTAAACGTCGCTTGCCGGCTATTCTGTGTGACCGCTTAAAACCTTTTGTCAACGATCTGATCGGCCCCTATCAGTGTGGTTTTAGGCCAGGCAAGTCAACCGTCGATCAAATGTTCACACTCCGACAGATTTTAGAAAAATCCCGGAAATTCCAGATCGATACACACCACCTTTTTATCGATTTTAAAGTCGCGTATCGTCGCCCTAGTGACACAAGAACGTAACTACATTTTTTACGATTTTGGACTGGGTATGCCACCTTTCTCAAAATATGGCATTCTATATTGTATAAAAAAATTGTACCTCTAAGTCAAGTAGCTTAGAAGTTAGCACCTGCCGTATCAACATTTTTTTCAAAATACATCGAAGCAAACAAACGTATGCGGCGTTACGTTTCTATGACCTAAACTCTAAAAATTTTAATGAAGATACGTTTCTATGGAAATAAGCTTTTACCGTTTGACTTGCACATCAAATTTAATGAGTTTTTTTGTCAACAACTAATTTCCATGTAAACAATTACTAAGACTTGCTCTAGCTTTGGTGAACAGAAAAAAATTGCCGTTATTGTTGTTCTGTAATGCTTTTACTGATGCGTTATTCAGTTTCATTATTTGTGATTGCAAGATCGTGATTTTTTGAAAGGTTTAAATTAAAGTGTTCATAATGGAATTTTCAAGAGCTAAAAGGCTTGTCATGTTAGCTAGACAAAATCAAAGAAATTCACCTTCGTCTCGCACATGTACTTCTAATGGAATACAATATGGTAGGTTAAATACTAAATAATAATCAAGTACAGAGTTTTGTTGCCTTCATAACTTCATCTTGTGTTTTCTCTAGAGACAGAATTTGAAGGCGAAATGAATGCAACGAATCATCCTTTTGTATCAATGTTCGATAATGAAAACAATGATGGTAATATTAATAATAATAATAGAATTATAATAGTTTGAAATATATAAGATTTCCATACTAAGGTGATCTTGATAACGACGTGACTTCAGATGATTTTAATGATGATGATTCAGTTATCGATCCCCATTTCTTTCCTTCATCCTCCGAATCTCTCTCGTCAATTGTGCAGAATTCACCATACCACGTTCAAGATAACTCCGTTCCAGTAGAAGGTACAACAAACGAATGTCCATCAATTAATATTGAAGTCGATAACATTACTAGCTTTCGTGAGGGGAACGATGCGACACCAAAAAGAAAACGAAAAATGGATCCCAAATCGTGGAAAAAAAACATTCGAAAGGCTTTATTTCAATCGGGAAAGTCATATGTGTCGACCCGTGGGAAAATTGTCAAAGCGCGAAGTGTACAACCCAAAGACTGTTCAAAATGCCCCAGAAAGTGTAACACTCATTTTGACGAAAAGGCTAGGCAGTATTTGCATACAACTTTTTGGGAAAAGCTAAAAGGTACTGAAAACCAGAAAAAATATCTATCTTCGTTGATCGAAGAGATACAAAAAAAGTCAGTTAGAACCTCAGCCCAACATTCACGGCGTTCGAACACAAAGTTGTTTTTCCTTATTAAAAATGGTTTAAAAATTCAAGTTTGTCAAATTTTTTTATTGCTACATTCAACGTTTCTGAAACATTT
Organism: Melangyna quadrimaculata; assembly: GCA_949320155.1. Taxonomy (NCBI): domain Eukaryota; kingdom Metazoa; phylum Arthropoda; class Insecta; order Diptera; family Syrphidae; genus Melangyna; species Melangyna quadrimaculata. Next base: position 436,007,323 of record OX439483.1, read on the forward strand.
GTGAGAAATATTGTAAGAAATAGATCCGATTGTAACCTTGTTTCCGCAAGTAAAAAAGGTTGTCATCCACCTGGAAACAAAAGGGCTGAAGATGCCAGAGAATTTATAAAAAAACATATAAATTCTTTCCCAAAAGTGCCTTCTCATTACTGTAGAAAGTCAACCAATTATGAGTACTTGCCCTCCGATCTTAATTTACAAAAATATACGAGTGTTACTTGCAAAGATGCCAAGAGGATAATATACGGCAAGAAAAGTTATGGTTGTATAGACAAGTATTCAAAAACGACTTCTACCTTAAATTCCACACTCCGAGAAAAGACATGTGTGATAAATGCTTTCGGTTCCAAAATTCTAATGAGGAGGAAAAAAAAGAACTTCATGATGAATATGAGCAACACATAAAGAGAAAAGTAAGTGCTAGAGAGTTTCATGGTAGTAGCCCGTAGCGTAATGGTTAGTGCGTTCGACTGTCACGCTGGAGGTCTGGGATCGCTCCCCAGCCTCGTCCACCTAAAAACTAAAAAGTTTTTTTTCAGGGCTACTGCCTCTTGCTAGGAGTTGACAAATCCTCCAAGAGTATCACATGTCACGAATAAGTGCTTCTCGTCTAGCCGTTCGGATTCGGCATAAAATTGTAGGTCCCTTCCATTCCTGTCGAAAGGCGCACACAGGAATGGTTGCGAGTTGTTAGTCACTAGGCTCTGGTTCTTCATGAGCCGTTGTGCCACCCGATTTATTTTATTTTTTTTAGAGAGTTTCATGATAAATTCAAAGAAGATGCTATTGCCAAAAACATTCATTTTATTGAATTTGATTTGGATGCTGTTAGATACTGTCCTAGCGCAAATGCGAAAGCCATATTTTATAAAAGACGTTTGGCAGTTTATAATCTGACTGTATACAATGTTGGAACCAAAGAAGCTACCTGTTATATGTGGCATGAGGGAATGGCTAAAAGAGGGTCAGACGAAGTGGCATCATGTCTTTATATGTATTTTAGGCAACATTGTGACGGCAAACCATTTGTCCTGATGAGTGATACTTGTGGAGGGCAGAATCGAAATGCTTACATATCAGCAAAGCTTCTCTACTCGGTACAATCACTGGATATCCCGAAAATTGACCATTTCTATTTTGAACCTGGACACTCTATGATGGAATGCGATTCCGTTCATGCCCAAATTGAACGATGTTCAAAAAACATAAATATATTTGACCCCGTTGGATGGTACACTGTCGTAAGGATGTCATCAAAACAATCAAAATATACAGTTGTAGAAATGGGACGCGAGGATATTTTTAGCTTCAAAGCAGTAAGTTCGACATTGATTAAAAATCGTAAGGTTGATACTGAAGGAAATATTGTTAATTGGCTAAAAATATCTTGGCAGCAGTATAGAAAAACTGATACAAATAACATCTTTTTTAAGTATGACAAGGATCTGGCAGAGTTCAAAGCTGTACAAATAATTCGGCGGCAGTCAAGGAAAAATGAGTTACCAAAATTAGTTCAATGTTTCACGGGACCCAAGTGTATAAAACCAGAAAAGTATAGCGATTTGTTGGACCTCTGTGTCAAAGGTATTATACCCTCGCACTACCATGGTTTCTACAAATCGTTAAAAACTTCTGATTTGGATGACGAAAGTGATAGCTAGACTTAAATGCCTTATGTACTTATGTATATTACAAAACAAAAAATTAATAAAATGAAGTTAATGAGAAAGTTTTTTTGAACATTATTATTTTATTCAAAAACGTAACAAAACAAAAAAGGGTGAGAGTAATAATTATCGTTTGCGGCACAAAAACGTAACAGTATATCTTTTCACTTGATTGAATAAAATATATTGTAAACCACAAAAAAATGGAGAATAATTTATCTATTCTATAGTAAGAATGTTAATCTTGAATTGTTTAAAAGTTAAATTTACAAAAGTATTCATGGAATTAATAAAATTGAAAAATGGTAAAAAAAAATCACAAAAACGTCTCTCCTGAAAATAAGCAAATATTGACATACGTTTCTATGTCACTAAGGCGACGGTATGATAACGTGAATAGGGACGAATTATACAGAGCCATGTCGAGTCTCGGCATCCCTGCCAAACACGTCCGCCTGTGCAGGATGACGATGGAGAAATGTCGCTGCTCTGTCAAAATTGGTAAGAACACCACCGATTCCTTTGATGTTGAGAAAGGATTGAGGCAAGGCGACGCATTATCATGCAACCTATTCAACATCGTTCTTGAAGCCATTGTACGCAACGCACATGTCAACACCAGCGGTACAATCTATCAACCAGCGGTCCGTTCAATTGCTTGCTTATGCGGATGACATAGACATTGTCGGCAGAACGAAGCGAGCTGTGGCAGGGGCATTTGCGAGCATTGAATCGGCGGCTAAAATTGGATTGGCGGTTAATGAGGACAAGACGAAGTATATGCTGTCATCGAGAGAGGAATCTCAACATCGTCGACTGGGGCAAAATATCACGCAAAATGTGCGATCCAGTCGTGCCCATTTCTTCATCTCATTTGCAGTACCTACCAACTAATCAACTATAAATTGAAATCTATAATTTTTTTTATACGAAAACGCATCTAATAGAACGAGGGCTGGTGAACATTTACTCAGTCATTTATACCGCTGCAAATTCTGTGGATATATAATTTGTATCAGTGCAAACTACATGACATATCCGTCTGGCATTGATATCGCGGCCCTAACACATTCAAACAAATTTGTTGTGTTGCGTTTTTAAAACGTATTTTAGTTTTTTTTTGTTTAGGGCTGCAGTATCGCTGCCAGACTGATGGTTTTGGTTTATAGTTTGCACCAATACAAATGACATGTTCACACAATTTGGAGCGATATAAAACACTTTAAGTAAATCCTCATCAGATTTCAGACTATGAGGATTTTGATTGAATGTGAATGTGGACTAAAATGTGAACCGCCAAAACTTTACATTGTCATCTCTATAGTGTGAAGTTCTATAAATTTTCGGACTCTAAAATGTGAATTTCTTTTGTAAAAGTATTTATATTTCGCAAATTGAGATGCATTTTAAGATATTTGTATCTTTAATCTTTTTGATAAACTAGTAATTACATCCGCCAATTTTATCGCGCTTTTCAGCAGTTTTGCGCAACTTAAACGCCTGTAACTTATAGAATCCTTTAATGAGTCAGAACCTTTTAATTGGTGAACATTTGGAGAAGCTACCACTAATATACAATTAAAAAATAAATAATAACATCCGCGAACTATATCGCGGCTGTCAGTTTTTTGGGGCCACTCAAACGTCTGTCACTTACATTATAATTTTTTTTGGTCAAGACCTTTTGATTGGGATACATTTCAAGTGGTTTCCCCCAAAATCCTGTTATTAAAAAAATAAAAGAAAAAATCCGCGATTTATTTCGCGACTTTCTAGCTGTTGGATGACACTATAAACTCCTTTTTTTTATACATTCAAACTCTGGTAGTCAAGACCTTCCGATTGCTATACATTTTGGTAGCATACATCAATTATCTAAAAATTTCAATAAAAAATCCGCGACTTTAATCGCGTCTGTCGGGGGTTTTGGGGCCACTTAGACGTTTTCAGGGACGTCTGTCGGTGGTTTCGGGGCCACTTAGATGTCTGTCACGTACATATTCACACTCAGGAAGTCCATGGCTAAAAGTTGTGATCAATTTCAGGTGGTTTCCCAAAAGCCTAAAAACGCGTTTTCAGGGACGTCTGTCTGTGTTTTGGGGCCACCTACACGTCTGTCGAATCCAGTTTTGTAATCAGGGAGTTCATGGCGTCAAGTTGTATTACATTTGAAATGGTTTCCCACCCGATTTCAATTTTCAGAAAAGTTGTACTTTTGATGCACTTTTACGTGGTAACGGGGCCACTACGTGCTGGCAGACAAACGTATTTGTTATCACCTTCGCCAGGACTACCTATAGTATTAAAATCTTTTGGTTTCCTTTCACGACCAAAATCTGCTGCCAGCTCTCGTTCTAATCTTGTTAGATGTATACAACCTTCCCGAATAACTTAGTTGGGTGTCTTGCGACACACTCATAGCTTTAGTCTAGAAAAACGCATTTTTTCGGTTGCATTTTTCGCTTAGGATACCTAAACCACAACGGATTTTTATAAATGGGGTATCAAATGAAAGCTTAGACTGCCATCAGACCGACTTTTGTTGTTTGTTTCTGCGAGTCCGACTACTCTTGTGAAAATTGCTATTTTCTTAACCTTTGCATTTAAAAGATATGAAATAATTTTGCATAGTTGTCCGCGTGTTAAACGCAAAGGATACAAAACTAGCTGTTTTTACAAAAGTGGTGACTCGCGCAAAAGCCAAAAAATTTTTGACCGACCACTAGTTTTGTAAAGAGGGCAGCAGTCTAAGCTTTCATTTGATACCCCATTTATAAAAATCCATCATGGATTAGGTATCGTAAGCCAAAAATGCAACCGAAAAAGTGTATTTTCTACCCATTGCCACTTGAAAAACCTTGTCCGACCAGCGGTTTTGTTAATGTTAAGACTAAAGGTATGAGTTTGCATCATTATTTTCCGCAGCCGCGATGAGATAGGTAAACCTACGGTCGCCTGCCACACTATTATGAATGAATTCGTTTTACCATCAGGACCTCAAAATACCTAAAGATAGTCATCATTTTAGACGACCGACGTCAACATCTACCTAGCCCATCCACCCAAGTAAAGTACTCGAAACAATAATTTCTAAGAAGTTCTTTTTCGCTTTAAATTGTTAATAAATTATGCTGAGATAATATCCACTTTAATATTTTAAGAAGCATTGAAAAGAGAATTGGGATTCAGATATTTGGTTCATAGGTTTAATGACTTTTGCAGATTTAATAAAAATATAAAAATACACACCCAGTTTAGGTATTTCTTTGTCAAGCAAAAAAAAATAAAACACTGTAATTTTTCTAGTTTTGCAAAGAATATATCCAGAGGAAAAATGCTCATTTCCTAATGATTCATGAATATTAAAGTCATCATTTTAATCAGATCAATTATTTTAATTGAATCACTCCAACTAGGTATGAAATTGTTTTTTTTTTTTTTTTTGCAATAAAAAAAATATCTGAGATTGCATAAAACTTCGAAACAATAAGTTATTGTTTTTCTGTTACACAATTGATAGCAAATCAACGGAGAAAATAATGTGAATGATAGTTTGAGTATCCCCACGTGTTTTCTACTTACCACTCGATCCGTTATGACCTCCTCCTTGCCCTCAGGATGCCATATTACACGAATTTCACCCTTGGAAAGCACATCAAGTTCATCGTCTTCATCGCCCGAGAATGTTTCAGAGTTCTCGAGCACTAGACCGAATTTGACGCGACCCTTTTTATCTATGCGAAATACTTCGTCTTCGTAGAAATATTGATTGTCCACAGTGGTGGATCCTGCTGCTGCTGCGGCAGGATTAACACAAACTTTAGGCGGCGGCTGTGGAGGTGTTGATGGAGGTGTCGTTGGTTGTGGTGCCGTATAAGTCGCCCCAGTTGCCATAATCAGTTGTGCATTTAATTTCTGTCTGATTTTAGTGAGATTTTGTTGTTGAATTTGCAATATTCACTAGAAATTTAGTTTAGATTGCTTTTTTTTTTCTTCAACGAGAAATTTATTTTTTGCTACAACGAAATTAACGGCAAAATGTTTTTTATTTTTTATTTTTCACAGTACACAGAACACAGCCACAGCAAAGTACGAGACAGTTTTTTTCCCTATGATTTCTGAAGACTTTTTGACGGCTGGTGACACACTGAACTGAAATTTGTTGTGTATTTTTTAATTGCAAAGCTTCGCAGTTTCGCCGATAGATGTCAAACAAAAAACAGCTGATTAGAGATGAGACTTTTGTGAATGTTTGGCAATTATTTATTGCATACATTTAGGCGATAAAGCTAAAAACAACACATGTGAATAATTTTATGACCCTGATTATTAAATACGTAGCGGATCGATAGTGTTGTGAGTTTGATATTTGCTTTTGCTTCATTCGATTGCCTCCGCCCAATTATCTGAACAGATAATTCGATTTTAGTTTAGTTTGTGGATATTCGATAGTTCTTTTTAGCAGATTGTTGCTTGGACGAAAGATGTTTTTTGTAGAATTGTTTTCAAATTCTTACTTGCCGTATCCGGGAAGGATGTTTTGTACAGTGGCGATTCCTCTCAGTTAGCAGGTTTATCGCCGCTAAACCAAGAATTTAGAAATAATGATAATGGTAAGGTAATTGTAATAATCAATACCATAAATAGAAAAAAAAACTACCCACCTACCTACCTATTTTCAAATCATATTTTCCTTCACACAACACAAAACTCCCATCTTCCTATCTGCCTCAGCGTTACAATATGCGATACCAAAACCAAATTCCCTACAAAGAGCATTGATATAATAATAAAAAAAAATTAGATACCTACCTAACCTACCCACATTGTTCTAACACAGTACACAACACAAAACTCTCATACAACAAGTCTCCCTTGAAAGCTTACAACATCCGCGCTACCAAATTACATACAATTTTTAAAAATATCTATTCAAAATACAACTACAAACACAAATACCATACAATCTATAATACAAGAGCGTTTTACTACACATGTCCTAAGCAAAGCCCAGCTAAATAAATGAAAGCGTAAGCGTAAGCGTAAGTATGATGCGATAAAGCACGATACATCAGATATGCAAGCAGCTCCAGGTACCTACTTACTTCCAAAAAAATTGCTCAATTGGCAAAGCGCGATGTAGCTCTGCATTTTTGATATGTTGTTGGGGCATGTTAGAGTAGTCTGTATCTAAGTTTGCAACTTGGAAAAGCCTGTGCTTGCTGCAGGAAAAATGCAACAGTGATAAAAACGCTAAGTTCATCCCATTTCTTCCGACATTTTCCTTTTTTAACTTTAGAAATATGCAACTAAGGAAAAAACCGTCCACTATAATAAGACATAAATATTAAAACTATATTTTATGATAGTTCAGGTTTCCAAGTACGTGTACAAAAATCAGTGCCAACTTAAGTGTCCTACTTTGACCATAACAATGATGCAAACATTGCGTGTTGCACTTAATTAACATCATGTTTCTTGCCATAACTTTTTGACCGATTTGGATCGAATTTTCAAATTTCGTCTTGTAATACTCTAGGCTATTTGATTCCAAATTTAAAGCAGAAATGGATAATTTTTGACTTATTTCAATTCAATTTCAATTTTGATTGCTTCAAAATTACTTAGTTTATTATAATAAAATAGATAATAGTTAAATAATCGTCAATTTATTTTCCCATTAAGTCGCTAGAAGTATCTTTTATCGGCTGACCGCTAACGTGAAAGGACAATGGCTATTTTTGTATGGCAGCTCGCCCTCAGACCAATAACAACGTGTCATATATCATTGAAAAGGTATTTTTTCGTAGATAAATTGTTTATGTGGCGACAAGTATCAATTTGCTGTGTGAAAAAAGTTATGGACATAAAAGTAGAACAGAGTAAGAAAAGGTACGACATACTTTACAAACGCAGCGGAACGTACAAGGTACAAGGAGGTTAACAAAGAAGCTTCATTTTTATATAATCGATCAATCGCTAGTTGGCCTTGAGCTGTGCAGAACGCATTTCAATTGATCGGGGCTAATTAATCTGGAAAGCTCTAAAGTGATTTAATACGGTTATTTTCTTTTTGTTTGTGATTTAAATGGAAGGGCATTATAATTTGTGTGTTATTGCCAACATGGGCTTCATAATCGAAGGTTTCAACATCAACTTCTTACAGAGATTATTATTCAATGTCAACCTGCGATGGCTGACTATATGAGTGAACATGCCATTGAAGAGGTTTGCTAAATCTTATTGCGGGGTACATGTAAGAAAAACGAAATGGTCTTTACGCAGACAAAATATTTCAAGAGAATGCCGTTTATATATTAACTATTGGCCCCCTAATTGGTTGTTAAGAGGTTTGTTCCTATTCACGGCATGTCAGGGGAAGAACATATATCTGTTACATAATTACTTGATAGGTCTCAAAACTCAATAAATGCAATAGTACAATAATAAGACCGCTTTCGCACAAGGAAACTGAGTTGCCAGAAACTAGCTAGTTTGTAGGCGACAAGGGTGTGAGGGGAGATTTCTTGTCTTCCTTTTACGCCCTTCTCGCCTACAAACTAAAAATACTTGTACTAGCCGACGCTCTTGATGGGCTCAGACGATGCGAACCTTTTAATGCACCGGTGGAGTTTCTTAATAATGTTATTATAAGACCAAGAGCCCACAGCAGATTTGGCGTACGAAAGTGAACCAAAAAAAAAAAAATGATATGAGTCGAAAGGTGTATTAAGGCTGATAAAAGAAATGCAAGTCTTGCAGTCCCTGGTGGCGGCTGTTAGGTGGGAGGGGCAGTTTCCTATAAAATTGGCTTAAAACAGAAAAAAAAATATTAAAAAACAACGGTAACATGTACAATGCCTTGTTATATTTTCTTGAAAGGCCTTATTTTTATCAATGTACCATTCTTTTCAAGGTATTTTTTTTTAATAGTTTACCAGTTTTACTGAAAAACAGTCATCTCTGGATAAAATGGACCATAACTTTTTTTAAGATGATTGTAACGCCTTAATTTTGATGTCATTAGAAAAATACCCTAAAATCATGTATCATAATGTCCAAATTGTATCAATATAATTTTTTAATTTCGATAAGTCATACCTCCCCCTTTCCCCCTCAAAAAACACCCGTGGGATACAGATATTTTTATGGACTCTTTTGATTCTGAATTCTTATGGTTAATGCAATATTCCCACCAAGTTTCAAAAATCTAAGAATTTTTTTCGGCATGTTTTTCCTATTTTAACTGGTTGCTGAAATGATAATTTAGCCGGATTTGTCTTATTTTTATGAGAAAGCTGGTTCATTTACTTTTTAATATCTTAAAAAGTAAAAGTCCTAGAACCATCCGGTTTTCAATTTTTGACTACAAATTGATAAGGGCATTGAATTTTGGAAACAAAAATAGTACTTAATCACGTGAAATTTTGCGAAGAAAATATTTTTTACCATTTTTTTTTTCAAAATTTTGAGTTCAAACATTAATATTTCAAAAAATATTCATTGAAAGAATTTTATTTAAAACGGAAAGGCCTGTCAAAAAAATATAACAAGACATTGTTCATGTTACCGTTGTTTTTTTTTATATTTTTTTTTTTTCTGTTTTAAGTCAATTTTTTAGAAAATTGCCCCTCCCACCTAACAGTCGCCACCAGGGACTGCAAGACTTGCATTTCTTTTATCAGCCTTAATACACCTTTCGACTCATATAATTTTTATTTGGTTCACTTTCGTACGCCAAATCTGCTGTGGGCTCTTAGACTTTATTGATGACTTGGATTAAAAATTACTTTATGTTGAAGTACTTATATATATTTCTTGGATGTAAATACCCTTTAATAAAAAGTATTTTAAAATAAAGTAGAAATAAAAAAAAAATAGTTCTGCAATATAAGCTTCTTATGTATTCTTACTTATTGGGGCGATAACTTTTTTCCCACAGCGAATCGAGACAAACTTTCTTACAAACATTTTATGTACACAAATAGACCTTTTCAACGATATATGACACATCGTTATTGGTCTGAGGGCCAAAATTGCCATTGTCCTTTGTTTACATATAGCTTTGAACGTGAACTAAATTGTTTAAAGATAGGTACATACATACCTTCATACATTAATGTACGTAGGTAAGGTTAAATTTAAGATTTTTTGCAACGCAAAATCATATAAATATAGGACGTAGATATTTATATTTATATAATTGTTATAGAAAGTGACGGTTTTTATGATAAAGTCATCGAAAATGTTGTGTCCGTCGAACGACGAATTTATGTATCGATAAATTTTTAAACTTTTATTTTATATTATTTATTAATGTTTTTTATTGATTGTCGTTATCAATAAAATTAAAAAAAAATATGATTTTTTTTTTAAGTTAACATTCCCTAGACCACGTAGCTAAACCAATACTAAGGACCAGGAATCGCCAGTGGTTTTGTAACAAAAAACAAATTCCAGACTTTAAATGTTAGACCGGAACTACACTTCACACGAATTCGTATGAAATTGTATGAAGTTCAGTTGTCGTTTAGTGCGATATATGCAGCTCATACAATTTCATACAAATAATGTCAAAAGTAAAAATGTCAAAATTAAAAATGTCAAAATGACAAATGTCAAACTATCAAATGAACAGACTACTTCTTTCCCTTCTCATGTAGAAACTTTCAAGTGCTGGCAATTTAGGGCCCCTACTACGTAACTTTATTCCGATTTCGAATCCATTCGACAGTTGTTTTTAATGCCTGAGCTGGCCATACACGACTGAGCCGAACAGCTCAGAGTCATTTGGCTCCGGTCTATTTGGCCACGGTCCAAATTTGGGTGTCATACACGTATATATTGAACATGACAAAACTTGACGAAAAAGAGAATGAGACAATTAGATGTTTTTGGTGAAAATTGTATTCTACAATTTAATGAGATAGAGTGAGAAAGTTGGATTTATTATTTAGTGCTGATGGTGGAGCGACTGGAAAATCGGAAGCAAACAGAACTGCTTGGCTTGTTGATTCCCCACACACGAAAGAGCCGAAGATTGGTTCAGAGGTTCGTGTTCGTGGATTTTGGACTGGCTGAAAATCCGACCAAACGAAGCCATCTGAGTTTTCCCACTCAAGGGCAATTTTGGTTCGGCTCCGGGCCGTTCGGATCGTTGGTTCGGTCGTGTATGGCCAGCTTTATTATTTACAGTAATCAGCCCTATTCTGCTAAACGGGAGATCGAACGTTCGATTCCCTTCATCGATTCACGTTCGCTGGTCGTCTATATATTCTGCTAAACGTCGGGTAAAATACTTTACCTACTCTTATTTCGAATTTTTCGAAATACTCTGAGAGAATTAATTTTGTGAAATAATAGGTCCGATCCTTTACTTTGTGCACAGAAAATCACAAACTGTCAGATCTTTGAGAGCAACGTTGATATATTCTCAAAAATATCATAACTGTGCCAAAGTACGGGAACGCAAATTCCGTATTACCTAATGTGCTGGACAAGTAAGGCACGATGTTTGGCTTTCATTCTTTTGCTCTCAAATTAACATTTTGCTGTGCTGTGATTTTCAGTCCGAAGAAATTTCTCGGACTGAAAATCACAGGTAGGGGAAATTATTTACTCTCTCGTGAGCGTTGTTTTTTGTAAAAAACTGTCAAATTATTGAGTACGGGAACGGCTTTGGACTGAAAATCACACAAATGCACACAAAATCACAGAAATTTAAAGTAAAGGGACGGACCTAATTTTTTATCTGTCATAGTTTGTAAATTATTTTCTGAAATCTAACTAAATATTTGAATCATTTGTAGTGATAAATGCATTAATGATTTGCATTATAAATACAATTTTTGTGTCATGGCAAAGCGCAAAAAGCCTAATTAGTTAAAAAAAAAAGAATTTTGTACCTATTTTTTAAAATCTTTTTGTTCTCTCGTTCTCTTTGCAAAACTGTGTTACTTTATAAGCGAAAATAACTCGAAAGTGTTAAGTAAATTTGTTGCAAAATTTGTTAAAAAATGATTGAAATAAAAATGGAAAATACACCTATGGGCTTAAACAAAACCAGTTTCTCCTCTAAAAGAATCATATTAAATGCTTTACCAAATTTGAAGCAAATCGATCTACCCGTTTAGTCTCTAGCTTGTTGGAGAGTGTACGTACAGCCACACACATATCGATGGACTTCTAAGTCATCGTAATGCATTTTTTATTAATAATCGTCTCTACAATACGACAAACCCAACAAATTAATTGCGGGTGTCAAAGTGAATGTTTTGTATAGGGGTGATCGATTCACTGGTTTATGGGAATGTCGAACTGTACAGCCGACGGGTAAGGAATGTTTCCCTTCGATAGTAAAGTAGATTACAAATTGATGATTTTCGAATCATCATTCCAGAATAGGGCTGAATATTACTATGCATAAAAGAAGGATCAAATGCATACGCGCCCGCAGGATTTTTTCCAGGGGGGGGGGGGGGCAGATAAAAAATGAATATGCCTTTTTTTATTTAATTTTTTTTTTATTAAAAGTTTATTAATTTTGTCTAGGCATAGGTCAGTTTTAAGTGATTTTATTTTAGGACTAGAAAATGTCACATTTTATTCGTTTTGACGTTAAATAATTATTAAAGGAAGCAAATATATGATTTTTGTTCAACATTTGTTACTAAGTGAATAGCAACTGCAACCACCTTTGTCCAAAACGGTCAATTATTTCGTTGTAAAAGTTTGTTTGTTCTTTGACAATATTTCGATGAATGTACATCAAGTCGTTTGTCGGTCATTGTGGATCTAAGCCAAGTTTTTACTTTGAGTAAGGTGCTGAACGATCGCTCACCAGTGCAATTAGTTGCTGGAATTGAGAGCCCTATACAAAGAGCTGAAAAAATCGATGGATAAAACTCCTCTACATTGTTCAATATATCAGAAATGTTTGAACAATCATTTCCATTAGTCTGCATTTTGTTAAAACTGTACCACATCTTGGACTCCACTAGGAAATTATCCAGAAAGTAGCCATATTTCTCCATTATTTTCTGTATAATTATAATTATAACGAATTCTGGAGAATCCATAATTTGCATATTTTTGGTGATAGCTGAAATAGTAAAAATGCAGCTTCATTTTCGTTTCAAAAACATTCTGTAAGCGACATTATCAGGGAATCAATGTGCGGAATATAAATAGCTTTTCTAAAACAACTTTCGGGGCAAGAAGCGGGAACATTTGATCGATGCATTTGTTTTTGAATTATTCTTGGACAGCTTCACTCAAGCATTTTTCCATTACCTCCCATAGAGATTTAAAGCAATTGTCAGCATCCTCTCGATTTTGTTGAATCAATTTATTCAAAATATTTACCTGATCATTTACTGTTGACCCATTTTGGTCAACGCCCTGTAAAATATAAGCAACAGGTTCTAGTATCGATTAGTAATGTGACATCACAAACAAACAAACTAAAAAGGTCGAATTTGTGCAAGAGTAATAAAGTTGGACGGCACGTTGGTTGCTTTGTTATTCTATTATCCTCTTCCGAAAGCTTTTGCAGTGCCTCAATTACAATAAAGATATGCTCTCTCAGAACTCGAATGCTTTTGTATTTTGCCATCCACCTTGTTTCACAAAACAGAGGAATACTGGGTATGTATTTTCGTCGTAAAGGGACTCTCGCGAAAAAAAATTTATAACTTCCTAAATCGTCCCGACAGCATTTCTGATTTCAGAAACGTCGCTTACGTCGTTAATGACCAGAATTAATTTGTGTGAGCTGCAGTGAAAGAAATTTGCCTGCGGCAAATTCGTTTTCTCACCCCACTCAATTTCCCGGCTTGACCAACCATTTTTCACAAATTTAATCCGAAATTGGTTAATGACGTCAATATCGTATGCGCTATGGTAGATTCAAGGTAAATTCAAAATGGCGGCTAACGCAAAAGAGCTAGGGTAGTCAAAAAAACGTACTGAACACTCTTTATGAACCCCTATAATGATTAAAAGAAAAAAATCCTTTATTAAATATTTTTAATTTCAAATTACATTTCGACTGGCCTAATGGACCTGGAAACAAAGCTGCCAAGAAAATAATCACATTTCCGAACAAAACAAAGAGTAAAATGAAAGCGGCTATACACGGCTTGGCTCAGAGTCAGGGGGGGGGGGCAAACCATGGACTCTGACAAAAAAAAGTACACTTAAACAGTCGTTTTTGTGAAAATTTCATAGTTAATAATAAAAATAGTACTAGTATGATTGTTCGAACAGAGGCAGGATGGCAAGTGCCCCTCTCATATATAATCATGTAAATAAATTTTGACATGCGAATGTTTATTCGCCGCAACGAATGTTCCGCATTGGTTTGGGAGAGCCTTAACGCGAAACTGCTGTTGACGATGATGAATACCTATTTCATAAGTTGAGGTATGTCGACATCAGTTGTGACTCAGTGGGTCATGCCTTTGTAGGGTGGGATGTATTTGGGGCACAATATGGCTGTCAAAATACTGAAGAAACAAAAATTTGGATTCGCTTGCTTTTTGATGGAGCAACATCACGTTTTCCGGATCACGCCAAAGACGGTCTTCACATTGGACTGACTCTTCCGAATTTATAAAAGAGAACGTAAAAAAAAATCTACAAATTTAAAATTTTTTTTTAAATTTATTACTTGTCTGCCTTTCTAACTATGAAGTGGGAGTGAGATAAATTTCAGCGAAGTCAAAAACAATCGGAACAGTCAGTCCAATGCGAACACCTTCAAATGATTTTAAAACTACAAATGATTGTGTCGGGTTTCAAAATGACATGCCAAAATTATAAAAAAAAAACTCAATAAATGTCAAAATGACAGATCCCAAAAGAAAGTCTTAGTGCCCGATTACACGATTCGTTTTTTCGGTTGTTTCGTCTTTCGTCTTTTTGACAGATTGGGTGAGGGGAGAAGAAATGTAGAGGGAAGGAAGTAACGAAAGCAGGAATGAAAATTTCAAGACTTTTTCTGGTTGAACTTTGACGTTTCTGATTTGGCAACCACAATGCTCCTCGATCTTAGCAAAAAAAACGATTTGAACAAAAATTATAGAATTGAAAAATTGTTTTTCGTAATTGGATATACCTAATATACTATTGTATTTGAGAAATAAGTGATTAAAAAATATTTTTATTTATTACTAATGATTATTTTCTTACAAAACAACCCCAAATTGCATAAAAGTCAAAATAACGAATGGAAGTACGTATGCATTTTCGCGAACCATGTAATCATGAACGTTCGTGCCTGTCAAAAAGAAGAAAGAGGACACAACCGAAAAAAACGAATCGTGTAATCAGGCTCTTATAATGATAGGTGTCAAAATGACAGATGTCAGACCTATATAAAATGACACATTTCCACATTATTTTTTTGTCAATATAAAAAATGCAATAATTTTCACGCAAAATGAGTTATTTTATTTGTTCTAGTTGTCATTATCACACTCTATGATCATTGGTGGGGCATATTCCGAATGTCTTAAACCGAACGTGTATGCTGCACCCTTGTGGCCTGGCTTGTGTTCAACTAGGTTGTAGGCATTTGATCCTGGGGAAATATTTTTAAACTCGAAATTGTTGCGAGGAGCCATAGAATAGACTGGACTTCGTTTCAGTTTGTTATTTAGATCAGTTTGACCATACGCAGCAGGACCAGGCGAACGAGTTTTTGAATCGATATTGTTCAGAAGACCCCTAGAAATATGTAAATTTTAAAGACCTTCATATTTATGTACATATATCTTTCAAGTTACATGGTGTATGCAGGAACACTTGGTTTTGTGGATTGCATTCCAAACATATAAACATTTGGGCCAGGAGCACATTGCTTGAAGCGATAGTTATTTTTCCATACCATCGAAAATGCCGGAGCATTGCGACCTTTGAAATGTGGTTTTTTGTGAACTTCATGTGCATCCGGACCAGGACCTCTACTTTTTTCTAAAACAAAATTATCAAAGTTTTAATATTTGAGTTGAGTAAAATTTGGGAAGACAACACATTTTAACACTTTACCTGGTATTGGGGTAAGAGCCCCCATTGTGTATTGATGAGCTTTGTTATAGCCATAACGTGTTATTCCTTCGATCATATAGGCACCCGGGCCGGGGCTGACTCTTTTATCGATAACTTTAATTTGTGCTCTAAACGAATATTGGGGAAGACGTTTTTTCCGAACATCGTGTTCACCAAAGCCAATAGCTGGGGGTAGACCATAAGCTCCAGGTCCTGGTCCTAAAGTATTAAGAAATATTAAATTTAAAACCAAGAAGTAAATTTTACGGATAGATATACACCTACCTAATGGCTTTTTAGTCATTTTTTGTTGTTGATTTTTTAAAAAGATTTTTCTGTTTTTGTTAAACAAGAATTTAAGAGAAATTTAGATGTTGTTTGCCGAAAAGATCGAAACTGAATGAATAGTTTTGACTAATTTGTCGTTTTTGAAAACTTTTTGTTTACATTTTTATCAAAACTAAAGTAGGTATCTACTTATACGAATATAGGGACAAATTAACAATGCTTTGTTATTAATATATAGGTACCTACATACCTTCACGATATTTCGGCTTCTTTCCCAAAACGTATAGAAGAACAAAATGACGGGACAGTACCGAAAAATAACGCTGTGTATTACGTACAAAAGAAAATACTCGGTACACAAAAAAAACATACAGAAATCAAATTCGTATTCCGAACTTTAAAAATAAATTGAAATAAGATTAAGTCCTGTTTTTCGGGACACCATACCCCTGGGAAAATCCGCTATTTTGGAAATATGGGGGACCCAGCAGTTTGCACCAACCCCACTTTTTTTTGTTTTAATAGAGAGTTGATCGGAGATGATAAATCTCAGTTTTCGCATTCGCAACATTTACCGTTTTGCGCCATCTTGGATTTTACTTTATTTTAGTTTTTACTAAATATCTCGGTTGATATTAGTCCTACAAAAAAAAATTACAACATAAAATGCGTAGAATAAAATTTCCTATTTTCTATCTTAAGAACATTTGTCGTTATTATTAATATTTAAAAAGTTACAGGCCAACAAAAAAAAAGTATTTTCCTAAATTTAGGCCATTTTGAATCAAAAATTTGAAAAACTTTCTGTGACAAGTTTTTTGGGCTCAAAATTTCGAATAATTTTATTATATAACTTTTGTCTGTATTTCAATAAACCCGGGGTTTAGACAAGCGAGTAGAACTAGTAGCGTATATGTGTGTTAGTGTATCTGAACACGAGAGAGTCGACTAGCAGGGCAAATAGTATAATATTTTTGCCTGCGAGTAGCCTGCCAGTTATCCTGCTAGTGTAGTGTATTTTGTTCATTTATTTGTTTTGTTTCCATAGTTTCCATAATTTGTATATTTTTCTGTATGAAATATTTTTAAAAAATCATACTAGTTGACAAAACGCGCAGAGAGCTACTACATACATCCATAAAACCAACACTATGATACAAATGCTACTAGTTCTACTCGCTTGTCTAAACCCTAAACTCTAAACAAAAAAGTTAGAAATATTTTTCTATAAAGAAAGTTTTTCAAATTTTTGATCAAAAATGGCATACATTTAGGAAAATACTTAATTTTTTTTTGTTGGCCAGTAACTTTTTAAATATTAACAATTAACGAAAAATGTTCTTAAGATAACAAATAGGAAATTTGGACCAAGAGCTGGCAGCAGGTTTTTGTTGTGAAAGGAAACCAAAAGATATTAATAGTATAAGTAGTCCTGGTGAAGGTGATAACGAATACGTTCGTCTGCCAGCATATAGTGGCCCCGTTAGCCACTATACGCGTAAAAGTGCATCAAAAGTACAACTTTTCTGAAAATTGAAATCGGGTGGGAAACCATTTCAAATGTTATACAACTTAACGCCATCAACTCCCTGATTACAAAAATGGTTTCCACAGACGAGACGTCTAAGTGGCCCCAAAACCCAGCAATACGTCCCCGAAAACGCGATTTTTTTTTTGCGTTTTTAGACTTTTGGGAAACCACTTTTAGCCATTGACTCCCTGAGTGTGAATATGTACGTGACAGACGTCTATATGTGGCCCCGAAACCCCAGACAGACGTCCCTGAAAACGCGTTCTTGGCGTTTTTTTTTTTCAAAAAGGGAACTCTTTGAAATGTATCACAAACGAAAAACCTTGACCCCCTGAGTGCGAACATGTACATGACAGACATCTAAGTGGCCCCAAAACCCCCGCCAGAGGAGATTAAAGTCACGGATTTTTTATTGAAATTTTTATATAATTGATGTATGCCACCAAAATATATCGCAATCGGAAGGTCTTCACTAACAGCGTATTAATGTATAAAAAAAGGAGTTTATAGTGTCACCCAACAGCTGGAAAGTCGCGAAATAAATCGCAGATTTTTAATTTAATTTTTTTAGTAATAGGATTTTGAGGGAAACCACTTGAAATGTATCCCAATCAAAAGGTCTTGACCAAAAAAAAAAAAAAAAACTAAAATGTAAGTGACAGACGTTTGAGTGGCCCCAAAAACCTGACAGCCGCGATATAATTCGCGGATGTTATTATTTTTTTTTAATTGTATATTAGTGGTAGCTTCTTCAAATGTTTACCAATTAAAAGGTTTTGACTCAAAAAAGTAAAAAGCAATTTTGTAAAAAGTCACTGATTTGATCGAGGTATTTCCTCCCTTTCTCTCCGTGTTATCTTTGAAAGAAGGTTGGTTCTGTAGCTTTTACTTATACCAATTATTTATTAAGGCCTCTGATATTTAAAAAAAACATTGTTATACATTTTTCAGTAGTAAGGTAGCTTTATACCAAATCTCTGTAAATTGTGCAATATTATAATAATAATTACTAGTTTATCAATTACATTAAAGATACAAATATCTTGAATGTTTAAATGTATCTCAATTTAAAGGGCTTGACTCCCTGAGTCGGAAAATGTAACTGACAGACGTGTTGAGTTAAGCCAAACTATTGAAATCCACGATATAATTCACATTCGAATATTATTATTGTTTTCTTCTTTCAATTTAAATGTACCTACCTAATTAAAAGGTTTTGACTAGCTGAAAAAGAAGTATTGAAGAAAACACGTTTTGAACACATCAAACTATACAAATAAGCGATATAAGTGGCTTATATTCTTTTCTTTATGAAATGTGAAATTGCACTCATACTCATACTCAGTTCACGGTTTTATTAGGCGTTTTTCTTTTTTAGCTCAGAAAAGAGTTCTGAACAGAGTCCGAGCATATCGAGCATGCTCTGAACAAAGCGTGTTCTGGTTCTGAGCGCTCAGAATTATATTTGAAACACACCTGAACACTAAATTGTCATTTTTTTTGCAATTTCACCTATCAAATGCTTGTGTTCAGCATTCAACTCGGTCTGCTCAGTTATTTTATTCTGAGCTCATAGAGCGCGCTCTGAACAAGCTCAGAACACACTCAGAACTAAAAAAGAAACACAAATTTGAAGCTTTGAACGTTCAGAGGTAAAAAAGAAACACAATTTTTTGTTTGACAGTTCAGGCTAAAAAAGAAAAACGCCTATTGTAGTTAACTCGCTACGACATATAGCGCAAAACGGTAAGGGCTGGCGCCCACATGCAACTTTCAGTCACGAAACTGTTTGGTTGCTTAAATGAATAATATGCATTTATATGAAAGTGCGCTCACACACATATGTCACAATCCATACATATCGCACATGATTTCGAGCTACATTTTAATGCTAAGTCCCATAAAACCAAATCCCAGACGGTACGATCCTCGTTATTTAAGGACTAGCATACCCGTGCTTGCGTTGCTTGGCCGACTTACATAGATTTGGGTGTATTAGTTTAAGCAGGGACAGTCAGGGTTCTACAAACAAAATCGTTAATTCGTTTTAGATAGTTTGTAGGTAAGTCTTATATAAAATGTAACAGACAAAAATGGTAAGACACCGAGTTTTTTTTGTAAATTCTTCGCGGTGAAAAATAAAAACCCTTATGAATTTTAGTCTTAACATAGTTCTTAGGCCGAAAGGCAATAGCTTGTTTGTTTAATTTTTAATTTAATTTTTATTACTACTGGGTTATTATTTACTTAGCGTCCGCTTGGGGCCAGTAACTTTAAGTTCTTAGTTACTGATAAGTATAGGATAGTTTTTATGAATTTTTGTCTAGCTTTTATTTAGTTATAAGGAAAATAAAAATTAAAATGAAATGATCAAAAAAATATTAAAAATGAAGAATAATTTAATAAAAAAAAATATAAGCCGAGAATAATTTCTTTATTTTTTAACATACAAAATTGAACTATAGTTTTTTTTAAAATATAAAACAACTAAACTATGCTGATATTTTTTTTTCATAGACAAAACTTAGTGTGAAATTTTTGGATGTCTGAAAAGTATTGGCTTTTGAATATGTTACTAAACAAAGTATACCTACTATAAATAATGGAAAAAGTGACCAAAAATATATATTTATATGAAGAAAGATTAAAAAAAAAATGAGATGAGAATTATTTTTCCATTGTTGAAAATAATAAAATTAAAATAATAATAAACATATATTTCATGCGCCACAAAGCGACACATCACACGAGATAAATGTAGACAACACACGAGATATGTGTGGATCCGACTTTAATTTCTTATTTACCTTTTTGTTATAGATCTTAGATGATGCTTAACATGCCCCTCAATTGCTATTTTACTTGCTCTTAAAGACAAGTATTATGCTTTCGTGTACGATGATGGAGAAGTGCAACAAAGTGATTTTCGTGAAGATGTCAATTGCTATTTTACTTGCTCTTAAAGACAAGTATTATGCTTTCGTGTACGATGATGGAGAAGTGCAACAAAGTGATTTTCGTGAAGATGTGATTGTCTGTGCGACCTGATGTACATCGAGCTAGAGCCTAAACGAATGAACGGATTTGCTTAAAATTTAGTTTGAAGCATTTTTATTATTATTCCCTAGAGAAGAAATTCAAATTTTCGTTATAGCTCATCTAGAAATGTTAGCTGCCATACAATAGTTTCGGTTCTATCAAGTTTTCTCAAAAATGGCTTCAACGATTTTGATTAAAGTTGGTACATGTAATCTATAAACCAGTTCTAATAAAACTGCATATCGGTTTTTTTTTTCTTCAAAAAATTCGAATTTTTTTATATACACTATCAAATAACAATGAAATGGTATTGCGAAATAAGTCTTTAACCTTACCAATAACTTCATAGTTAAATAAATGCATGAAAATAGAAAATATTCCCCAAAAAAAATATCCAGACTATGAAAATACCATGAATAAAAAAGTACGTATACGCCACAGTGACCCTCCTTTGCTGATGTTCTATAAATGTGCTAGATGCAGATGCAATTACACTAAATTCATAGCTTAAAGTTCGTCAAAAGTCTTAGAGCACTGCTATTATTTTAAGTTTACAAAAATACAAATCATGATTTTTTGCTTCAAAAATCTCCTGTATGACAATGTATTAAATTGAAAGTTGTTTCAAAAAAAAATTAAAAAAAAAATCCCGTTTAAAGTGTCAAAATTAAGGAATGAATACAAAATCAAGGGGTTAGAGCTTAATCCGAGTCCATGGCATAACTCAAAAATTAATACAAAATTATATTATCCTCTCAGGCCCCGGCCCCGGTGCTTATATACTTCCACCGAATGTTGGATTCACTAATCATGATATTCGCAAGCAACGAAAACCCCAATACTCATTTGGATGTCGGCTGGGAAAAACAGATAAAACGATCGGTCCTGGTCCTGGTGGGTATTTTATTGAAAAGATCACAAGGCATGGTACTGATGGAACTCCTCGTTACAGTATGCGACCGCAAACTTACACAAAAGGTACACAAATAATTTAAGAATTATTGACATTTTGAGTCAAGACACATAATAACTTGTTAAAACTTTTGGTATGTAGAGAAATTTAAGAGTCCTGGCCCTTGCTCTAATGATGTTCACATGAAACCGTCCTTTAAAGGAAGAAGAGCTCCAGCTTTTAGCTTACAATCAAAGCACTATGCTATATCAGAAAAGGTTGTGTCGCCTCCTTCAAATACATACAATGTTCATGTTGAAGTTATTAGGCCAAGACCCCCCGGGTATAGTATGTAAGTTTAATTAACGTCTTAAGAGTAATTGTGAATCTCAAGATTTTGTGTTTCCTCAGGGGAAAAGTTTTACCAAGAAAACCATTAGTGCGTTCACCTGGTCCCGCAAATTATGGACGAACGGATTTAAATGTCAAACTTAATAAATGTCCAGCTTTTTCAATAACTGGGCGTAATATATATTCTTTCAAGCCATGTGGAATAGCTGCGACTAAGTACGATATATCATACTATAGGCCAGGACGAACTGCAACTGCATACTCTTTCGGAACTAAACATTCTGAATATGCCCCACCAATGATTGTGCCCTGTGATAACCTCCATTAGTAGAAAAATTAATAGTGATAAAAAGTGCATACAAGTCTAGCATATTGAGTGATATTAGCTAATGACCGATTTAAACTACGTCATTGAAAATATTTTTGTTCAAACTTGTATTCGATAGCCGGAATTTGACAATCAGGGGCCCTACTCTGTATCTCGTTCCGAAAGTCAATTCTTTTGCAAATTTTGTTTTGTTTCGTAGCCACAAAGTAGTTGTTAATTTAAAAATGAAACAAAACACAATTTCGAATACTATTGCCTTTTGTGAACGAGAAATGGAGTAGGACTCCAGTTTTAAAATATTTCCTTTTTTCTCATTTTTTGTTATTTTTGTTTAAGTAGTACTGGAACTACACAACTGACAAACAGCCATTTGTTCTACCATATTTTTACCAACCGTTTTGGGGGTACAACGTGTTAGAAAACATGACGATTGTCGGCCGTGTTAGTTTAGAAGAACTCCAAACAAAGACAAAAAATTATGAAATTAACTTCGCACGTCGAAAATGAGGCAATCGAACTTGTAGCATGCATTCAATATGTTAAAATAATTTGACATATAAAAACATATAAAAAACATGTAAAATCTATTGTTTAATTGTTATTCACTTATGTGTAATTAAAGGAATAAAATTTATAAAAATTGGTAACTAAGAATGTTTTTTGTTTCGGTATTTGATGTATCAAATATTTGTAATGTAATCCTATCTAATCAAATAAATATTCAACTAAGTTTTTTAAACCTACACATCCCTATGCTTAATGCTACCTATACTATGAGATTTGTAGAACTTCATTCCAGGAGAATATTGAAATTCGATATTAAACCACCCAATCGAAAAAAGTTTTGGTCATTGGGAATAATGCAGACCGTTAGGTTAGGTTAGGTTAAAGTGGCTGTCAGGAAAACGGCTGACACACTTAGACCATAATTAGGTCCGTTGTGATCCCACATGATAGGAATGAGGAGATTATCCTCATTACGAAAACCATTCGGAGCTTTTTATGAAGCGAGAGAGACAGTGTATGTCTGTATTAGCCAGAGCGCTTGCATCATTGAAAAAGTAGTCCCCCAGATGGAGTCTGCGCCTCTGTGAAAGAGCAGGACATGTGCAGAGGAGGTGAGGAATTGTTTCCTCCTCCTCTTCGTCCATGCAACTTCTACAGAAGTCATTTGAGAAAACGCCAAGTCTTGTGGCGTGTTTTCCTATAAGGCAGTGTCCTGTTATGACACCTATTACGGAGCTAATTTGTGATCTGCTAAGTGATAGCAAACTTTTAGAGTGCCTAGGGTCTAGCGATGGCCAGATTTCTTTTGTGGCCAGACATGTAGTAAGGTTTGTCCATCTAGAGTTTGCTTTCCTTGCAAAAAATTATGTTTTAGCAAAAGTTAACACGTAGCGATCGGTATACCTGTGTTCCACCTGTTAGGCAAAACGGGCATTAGAGTTCCATTTCTGGCAAGTTCATCGGCTTTACAATTTCCCGGAATATCTCTATGGCCCGGCACCCAAAGAAGGTGAATATTAAACTGTTCCGCCATCTCTTCAAGAGACGATCGACAGTTTTGGGCCGTAACGGAGTTGGTAGAGACAGAGTTGAGAGATTTAAGTGCTGCTTGACTATCTGAGAAGATGCGTATATCCGATGTTGATATCACGTTTTCTCTCAGCCAAGACAGAGCTTCTTTAATTGCCAGGATTTCCGTTTGGAATACGCTACAGTGGTTAGGGACCCGGAAGGAGAGACTTAAATTAAGTCTGTCTGAGTACACTTCGCCACGCACTCCTTCCTCAGTTTTCGACCCATCAGTATAAAAATGAACTGAATCACCTTTGAGAGGGTCCCCAACGTCCCAAGATTCTCTTGAGGGTATAGTGACCTGGAAACTTTTGTCGAAATTTAGTTTGGATGTGGTGTAGTCGGAATGACAAGGAAAAGATTCATAGAAGTCTAGTATTTTAGTATGACCGATAGAGTTATTGGTCCATTGAGAAATGGCTTTAAGGCGGACGGCTGTGTTCGCAGCCATTTGCTTGCCATATATACCGAGGGGTGTGAGGCTGAGGAGTATGTCTAGTGCAGCTGATGGTGTCGAGCGGAGAGCTCCACTTATGCACATACTTGCTGATCTCTGGACCTTGCTCAGCTGGTCACAGTACGTAACTTTATCTAGAGCAGTCCACCAAATTGTTACCCCATAAGCGAGAATCGGTCTTACGACCGCAATGTAGAGCCAGTGAGTTATGGCAGGGGATAGACCCCATTTAGTACCTATAGCTTTTTTACAGGAGAATAAAGCAACAGTGGCCTTTTTAATTCTCTCTTGAATATAAGGTTTCCAAAGTTTTTTATCCAGTATGAGACCTAAATATTTGGCTTCATCTGAAAAGGAAAGTGGAACACCATTAATTGTTGGAGGATTTATCTGTGGAATCAGACCGTTGTTAATTATAAAAAAATTGACAAATGTCAATGAATAGTTGATCACATTTTCAGTAAATTGATACCTATATTGCGATTGTCAACTATAAATTGATAGTTGATAAATACTGAAATTCGATATTAAACAAGCCAACCGCTAAAAGTTTTTGTCATTGAGAATGATGCAGGCCGTCGTTATTTACAAACAAATTGGCAAATATTGATGAATTTATTATTGATGAGTTTTTGAATAAATTGCCTTCTAGAATTCAAAATTTCAATACTTATCAACTATCAATTTTTCAAAACTGTAAAATGGATTTTGTTGTGCTGGAAATTTTCTGGACGTGATATTTTTTAGTTTTTTTTTTATTGTGTTAGTTAATATAATTTTTTTTAAATTCGTGAAAAATAATTTACTTTTTTGTCGGGGAATCTAGGCCACAAGAATTGCTTTTTGAACAAAATAAAATATGTCATGGGTAGATATGATTGATTTTTAACCGTAAAGATTATTTACTACGTTATGAAAGTTTATATTGATAGGCTAAAAATAAAAACACTTTTTTATCAGAATTTAAGAACTCTCAACGTGATTTTTAGTTTACGATTTAAGCTCTTTTTCTTACAAAACAAGAGAAGTATAACAAAAATGTATCACACGTCATTGTTCAGTTGAATGAATCTATCATACAACTTCCAAATTATTTTGTATGCAGTACATTTTTGTTATACATAATTCCCTTTTGTTGAACTTAAATAAAAAAATTTTATTAAAAAAAAGCATTTTTCATATGAAGTTACTAAAAAATATAAAATAAATATTACAACAATGAAGATGAAGAAATTTTAATATTAAAATATTAGAATTACTTCGGTTTTAAGTGGAATAAACGAATTCCCCTTGAATAATAAAATTCACAGTATCTTCTTCCCGTGATTTTTATAAGAGTCGGTATTCGGTAAACATTGACCAAATAATTTGTGTCTTAGTAGGGTATAAGTACAACAGACTGTCTGAAGAGTCCACTGTTATACCTGGGTGAGGTCAATTGCACTTTTTAATTTATACGCTTAGCAAAACCTAAGCAAAACCTAACGGTACACTTTTCTCTGTAAATACTCAACGGAACTACATAAATTATATAACGTTGGAAAGGTTTTCTGTCTGTTTTCTGTCTGTATGTAGCTGCTAAAGCATTTAATGGCAATTTTAATTTTTCCAGATAAATGATTTTTATCATTTTTAGGGTTGGACTTAGAAGTCTGAAATATCGGGAGATGATGATTATTGATTTGGATTTTTTGGTGGAAAATTTGGAGTCCAAATCTTACCGTAAAGCACAGAAAGTAACATTTTTATATATTTTTGACCAAAATTAACTTCCATAAGAAAAACATAAATGTTGAAGTATAGTAGACTAAGCTTCAAAATCAAAAAAAAAAAAAAAATATTTTGTGTGAACGACGTACATACATACATACATACATATGTTTTATTTGAAAAAAAGTGAGTTTGTGTGAAATTAAAGTTTATTTTGTATCGTTTTTCTCAATAGGCTCGTTTCACACACATTCGGTTTCATTCGGTTCGGTCTCTATTCGGTTTGTACTCGGCTGTGCCTGATATGTGTGAAACGATAAAACGGTGCTCTACGTTTTCTATTAGGTTTTTATTTTTGGCGTTTTATCGTTACAAATTTCAGGCACAGCCGATTACAAACCGAATAGAGACCGAACCGAATGTGTGTGAAACAAGCCTACCCACGCTTTTATTTTTGTATTTCCCAGAGCCACTAGATAAACGTTGCAAGATTACCCCCGTTTTCATTAAAGTAAACATTCAGAATCAATGTTAAAACAATTGGGAACTAATTTTACTATTAATGTACTTACATTTTTGCTAAACTTTGATAACATTTCTGAAAGCAAACATCAACGCTTCTAAAAGAGTATTATTAAATAGGGCTTGAGTGTGGCAGTGATTCAGGATTTTTATTTTCACGAACTCGGGATACGTTATTTTATAAGCCTTATTTGAAACTTGATCGAGACCTTCAAAAAATGTTATTGTGAAACTCCAAAATAAGTACATTCTAGAATTCACCGGTAAAGCTTAGCAATTTTCCAGCAACATTGATACAATTCTGAAACGTTATGTCTTCATAATTCATTTTGAACGTTTTACAACATTTTTTTTTAGGGCATCAGTACCTTAGCTGGCCCGTCTTACGGGTTCCGAGGATTCTAACTCCTTTAATGTGTCCTCTGTCTCGCTCACGCAACTTATTTAAGCATTAAAAATACCAATGGTTGTTTGAATTTGTGGTATGTGGGTACTCGCACAAAAAAAGTCGTATTGAGGACAACGATTGGTTTGCTTGAGTACTTTTAAAAAGGTAAAAAATTAGGTGAATTGTATCCGTCCATTTTGAACTTACTAAGGCACCAGTTATAGCTTTCATTGAAATCCATCATTAAAACACGAAACAGTGGAATATTTTCTGACAAGTCGGTTAAAGCTATCATGAAATTTTCTTTCATTGAAAATTCCATTCCCCATACAAAAAACAACTTTTAGGTTAAATTCGATCATTGAACGAAAAACTGACAGACGAGAACAGGAAGAGAAAGGAACGCATTTCATTGGAACGAATGTGTTCCACTTTTGGGAACAAAATATCAGCTGTTCATTGAAAACTGAAAAATGATTTTATATGAAAGTTGTAAAGAAAACTAAACATTTCTTTCATTAAAAAAATTATATAACTGACAACCATCATTTTCGTACAAAAACGCCATCAGTTTTATTTGTTTAAGTGCATCAAAATTGAAAGACAAAATTTTCAATGATGGTTTTCAATGAAAGCTATAACTGGCGCCTAAGTGGGAGTATATTTTCATGTACGGAATGTATGTATCCATAAATTTTGTTTTTTCTTTTTAATTAGTTTTACTTTTCTAAAATTTTCAAAATTGTCATGGATCTTATATAAAGTAGTAAATAGATAATCTATGACGTATCCATGAATTTGGTGTTTGTTTCGCTGGCCGAATATTCGGCCACTGGCCTCTGGCGATAGCAGTTTTTATAAATAATAACGATACTTAACGATAGTTAAGGGTTACAAGTATGTGTACAAAAGTCTGCTTAAGTTTTTAACTTATTGACAACAGCATTGATACGAAAATTTCGCGGTGTACTTAATTACCATTATCTCTCGGGATTCGATATTTCACTTTCTTATGCTCTAGAGTACTTGAGTCCACATTTGTATTGAAGTTGGACCATTTTGTATTTGTCAGTTTAGCGCTTCAGAACTTATCTGTTTTTTACAGATTTTTTCCGACTTCAATGCTAAATACCAACAAAAATATAACATCAGGAAGTTTAATATCAATGCCATATGGTGGAGAATTTTATAACAAATTAATTTTGTCTTTTTCCTTTTCCTAAGATGCATATTTCGAAAGTTATATAGTAATTGTGATTGGAAGTGATTAAAAATAATCTTTCCGTCGGCTTTTTTTGGTCACTGTAGTTTTTGCAATGAAACAATTAAGTTACATTAGCTTTCCCGACGTTTCGGCAGGGGTTGCTGCCTTCTTCAGGGGAACTTTATTTGGACAACAAGAAAAAATATATTGTTTACATTATAATAACAATAATTGAAACAATACAAAATACACTCACTTTAATAAAACTGTGTTTAAATTTAAACTGACATTTAAAATTATTGTATCTAATAATTGTAATATTATTTACAAAAGTAAAGAAATAACCACTTCAAACGAAGTTTAGTCTATGGAATTTAAACAAGGAGTAAAGAAACTGAAAGAATACTGTGTTATGATGAGACAAGAGAACAATAGATGGCAGAGATGTTTTGGGTGTCTTGTTTTCTGTTCATGTTGTTGTTGTTGTTGATGATGTGTAATGTTTCTAGGGTGTATCGTTTCGAAACATGTTTCTCTGTCTGTAGGACTTTGACACCTTCAAAATCTGGAGAGTGGCCGTTTTCGATACTGTGGCTCGCCAGGGCTGTCTTTCCAGGATTGTTTGATTTGATATCCGATTTATGATTAGAAATTCGCTGTTTAAGAAATTGTTTTGTAGTTCCGATGTAACACTGGTTGCATGGTTCATTAGGTTTACCCTTACAATTTATTTTGTAAATGACATCAGTAACTTTATCCTTATCCGCTTTCGTTTTAAGTTTAGTGAAAAGGAATCCCCTAAAACTTTTAGTCAAAGTTTGAGGAAAATGGCTTCAATTGCTTAGGCTGCAGGTCGAGGTAAAAACTAACTGACAGACAGAATTGTGGGGATAACGTTCTCTATCATCGTAATGCTAGGGAAAGTTATTATCTTGAGTTTGATTTTTTTTTAAAAATCCAAAAATGGACACCACCTCCAAAAAAATTCATGCCCAATATTTTGGTGTTTGAAATTCAATTGATACATATAACCAGTTGTCCATTCCTAAAAAAAACTTAAGTGGCAAGGATCTTCAGCACCATATCTTTAAAGTTTTTGTTTTCAAAAATATTTTATCTATCGTACCTACAATTCCTACTTAAAATAGCCAATAAAACAACTATGACCTTTGTATGATTGTCGCAAATTAACATTTAAAACTTATTGAAATTTCTGCAAAAATAAGTCTGAAGTTAGCAGACGACATTTTAAATATGTAATAAGAATAAATAAATATTTTTTTTTTTAAACTTCACTTTTAAGTTTAAGAACCCGCTCTTTTGGAGACAAAACTTGAGACAAAAAAATCACATTTAAATATTTTTTACAGAAAAAAAGCTACAATCCTGGGTAAAAAAAGTTTAAATTTAGTTTTTTTTTTGAAAATGTTGACTTTTCAACTATCGATGCAAGCTACAAATTCAGAGCTTGTCCGATAAATCTAGTTCAGAGAAGTTTTCTGGCAAACAAAAATATTTTTTTAGATCATAGATTTCAGCTGACTTTCAGATTTTAAGTTAAATTTTGACTGGCAACGTGAACTTAGGCCCAGGTTTTTAATGTTCTGTTAAACTCGAGTTAGTTAACTCTGAAAATATATCTGCATTTAGTTAAGGATGAATGCATAATGCCTTAAAAATTAGGCAAGATAAAATATGAAAAGTATTTTTTGGGATAATCAAGGCTTAACTCAATAAATTTGGTGAGATAAACTCGGTATTTACTTTTACCACGCATACTAAAAAACTGACCTTGAAATATTTAAAAAAAAAACCATTGAAGCTTATTATCATTTTAAACGCAACAATTTCTCGCAAACGATATTAAAAATGAGTTTTTTTTAGATTTTGTCCGCTAGCTTCAGCGAAGCGGGAATGCATTTTTTAAATATGAATGTTTTTTTTTTATAATAAAAATTCTTTTTACTACTGAAATACATCAGCCAAGTAGAAGATTAAGCATTATTTAATTCGACTTGTTGAATTATTGATTCAAATTAGCTTTTAACGGCCTTTAGTTAATTTTAACGGCATTTTTAAATTTAAAAAAAATTGCCGTACATATAACAATTAAAAAATGTATAACCTTCGAAATGAAAGGAATTCTTATTGTCGTCTGCTAACTTAAGATCTATTTTAGAGGGAATTTGTATATTAAAAAAAAATGTTTTGATACAAAATCGTGTTTTTTACTCTTTACAAGCATTTAAAAAGTTTCAAATTTCGTTGATTATCATAAATACTTTCAAATTCTGATTATTTTAGATTTAATCAAATAATTTCTGACTTATTTTTGCGTAAACTTCAATAAATTATAAAATATGCGAGCTGCAAAAGTTTGTTTTCTCCACAAAGACCCCGCGCAGAAAAACATTCTAGTTTTCGACATGGCACTAGAGAGTTTTAAATAGATTCTGGCAAGGCCCTAGCATTGCTGAGTAATGGCCAAAACTAGGGCCTTGTCGATTATGAACCCTTTTGCCTCGTCAGAAAAACCACTATAGGCCCCGGACCAGCAAAAACTAGATTTGTTCATATTTTTGCTAGAAACATTAAAAAGGGTATTTTAATATTTTGTGATCCGAAAGTAAAATAACTCAAATCAAAAATAAAAACCTGAATAATAAAAATAATATCGCAGATTTTTATGAATTTATTACGATATTAAAGCAATTTTAGTACGATACTGGGCATTTTCGCAAAATACTCTTATTATAATATTAATTGATTTAGTATCGTGTACAGAAATGCGCTTAATCTAAACTATATCCCACCACAAAAACAACCGATATGAACCACTTGAGATGAACCATCTGGAATTAATTAAATATAGTTTAAGACAGTTAATTATAATTTTTGATTAATTTCAATGAAAAGTTCAAAAATCCTTTGGCGGGGGTGTGAAAATAGAGATTTTCGAAAGCAAATACCTATATGATTATCTTGGCAGGATTTGCAAGAGCGTGGAATTTTTAACTTTTTTTTTGAAACCAAAACTGATCAATTATAATAAAAGTTAAAATTTGTATTTTTCGATTCAATTTATTTATGCCAGATTTACACGACTGGCAAAGTTGCCAATATTTCTGTCAAAAAAATGGTAAAATAATGGCAGAAATGATTTTTTTATGACATGCATTTACACGAGTTCAAATAATGGCAGATTTCAAAATACTGGCAACATGCCATAAAAGAATGAGCAAGTTCATTCTTATCTAGAATGGCATAATTTCGGAAAATGGCGTCAGTAAAGTGTTTACACATAGTCATATTAATGGCAGCATTTTATGCCAAATTATCTCTGCCATTTTATTTTGGCAAAAATATTGCCAGTATAAAGAGCATTTACACGATGAAAATAAAAATGGCTATAATTTGACAGATATAATGGCATTTTGCCATTCGTGTAAATGCAGCATACGTTAAAATTTGTTTCATATGTATCAATAACGATAGTGCTCAGTCTGATAGGATGCCGAAAACGTCCAACAAGTTCTTACTAGCGAGAACCTCACGAGTGTATGAAACATTTTCCTCGTCTAAATTTAACTTATTGAAAACTTGCAAGGGCTTGATGTATATTTGACACGTTTTCCTCGTCTGAATTTTCCATAAAGAAAACGGACTAGTGCCAAACTAGACAGAAACTGTGCAATTTTCCAGTCGGGAAGTATATAATTGCTAAAACTCGTATAACACATCCACCACAAAATGTCTGCAATTAATGAGGGACTTCAAAATGAACATAATGTTTGTCATATACATACATATGCTTAGATAACACCAAAACATTATACATATACATATTTCAGTTTTTTAAACTAGCAGATCGCCCCTCTTGCCCTCTTTGGGAAAGCTCTGCGTCGATATAAAAGTTAATATTTTAATATCTATAATTTTAATATTTTGTTTTTACTCTAGAATAAATCATTCCCATGCTGTATTTAAATCAGTCGATGCGTTTCAAATCTTGGTACAGAGAATTATATTTAAATAAAATTGAGGTGAATGTACCTTTATAAACTTTGACTAATGGACTTTATTCAATATTTGCATACGAGTTACTACATCAGAACTATGTGATAAAACTTTTATTCCAAATTATATATAAAAGCTATATTGGGCACACATTTGATAATAACTGTGTTTATTAAAAAATAATAAAACAGAAACTGTTATAAACATTTATAAACATTTACACCACAACACATTTATAAAACTAAATTCTTTTGAAAAGTTTAGAATACAGAATTTCCTATTCAACAGAATTGTAAAGTTTTTTATAATGAGATCCTGGCCCACTCCCAGACGAATCGAGTAACATTTGATTATCCTTTTCCGCTGCAAGCTACAATATAAATGAGTACCAATTATAAAAAGTGTTTTTTTTTTTTTTTTTTATTTTCAAGTTACCTTTGGATTATATTTATTATAGAGCAACACCAAAATCGGTCCATATACTATATTGCAAAATCCCACCAACCGCATTAGCCAGGTGAATCCCATTGCTTGAACCAACTCACCACCAAGTAACGGAGCTACAAAAAAAATACAAACATACATATGTATATTAGAGTGTCCGTTATTTCCCAAACTCATTTTTTTGGACAGCACACCCCGTCAATCGAAAGTTAATGCCCAAAGAAGAAATTATTGACCAAAAAATTTTTCCGTGGTCATTAACCTGTGCTTCTAAGGTCATACTTTTCCCATACAAATTTGTATGGGAATTTTACACTTTTCACATTTTATTTTTTTTTTCCCTATGACAGTTATTTCAATTTTTTTGGGAATTCTGATTGATTTATTGGTCCTTTAAAAAACTGCTTTTAAAAATGTATTAATAAAATTTAAAATATATTTTTTTTTTCGATTTTTTAAGTTAATAAGTACTTTAATGTTATATATTTTTCTCTTATTTTTCCCTCTCGATCTTCAGCAGTTTTTTTTTGTTTTTTTTATTGATTATCATAAAATAATAAGTTTTTTAAAAAATTGCATTACAAAAATAATGAAAACAAATTAGAAATAATTTATTTCGATTTTTCAAAATATTTATTTTTTTATGTATTTAATTTTTTTTTTCTTATCAAATATTTTTTTTTTAAATGATTTGTTTTGACCAATAACTTGTTTAAAAACCACATTCAAAAATTAATAAAAAAAAAATTAAATACATACAAAAATTAAAATATTTATTATTTAAAAAAATCAAAATAAATTATTTCTAATTTGTTTTCATTATTTTTTTTAATGTAATTTTTTAAAAATCTTAATACTTTATGATAAATATAATCAATAAAAAAAACTACAAAACCTGCTGAAGATCGAGAGAAAAAAAAATATAATATTAAAGTACTTATTAGCTTAAAAAATCGAAATTAGTTATTTTTAAATGCAGTTTTTCAAAAGGACCGATAAATCAATCAGAATTCCCAAAAAAATTTAGAATAACTGTTATAGTTCCGAGAAAAAAAATTAATTGTGAAAAGTGTAAAAGTTCCCATACAAATTTGTATGGGAAAAGTAAGACCTTAGAGGCGCGGGTTAATGACCTCGGAAACATTTTTTTTTGGTCAATATTTTTTTCTTTCGGCATTAACTTTCTATTGACGGGGTATGCTTTCCAAAAATATGAGTTTGGGAAATAACGGACACCGTAATTTATATGTATATTAATATTATTTCAACAAAAAACCGATGATCAAATTCTTGAATTTTTTAAATTACCCAAACAATAAGCGAGGCTAACTGATGTCTGTTGGATGGCATATACTGTTCCATAGCTCGACATTGAATCTCTTGCTGGCACTTGGTCATCGCCTAAGCTTAAATCGACAAACGATGCTAGGAGCGGAACCAATGCAGCATCAATTATTCCAATTCCAAGACCGAGGCAAAAATGTGGTAAGAGCAGTTGAGGAACGGTTGTAGAACTAGGGATCTAAAATTTAAGAAAAATGATACACCATACCCAAATATGCGATTCTATAAAAACATCGACTTACTAAAACTGAAGCAACTCCAACTAACAACAACGATAAGCAGGATACTCTTATTTGACCAAAATTATATGCCACAGTACCAAAAAAGTTGGTTCCAATAAAATATCCCACAGAATCCGGAATAAATACAGTACCAAGTTGCCATTTATAAGGTCTTAGATGTTCCATTAACCAAATAGGTAGACATGGTTCTAAGATGGCCATCGAAGATGTTGATACTAAAATCGCGATTACAATGGCTAGGATCATTTTGTTGGCAAAAATTGGACGCCATTTAGGGTAACCAGTTCCAATTGTCACCTGTAAAAAAGGGAAGTATCATTAGCTAATTAAAATAAGCTACGACATATTTCTTCTATACCTCTGGTTGAACTGAAAGATCCATTGTCAGCAATTGCATTCCTATAATATGATAGGAGTAGTAACAGAAAAACTTTACAGGGTGATTTGCATAAGGTGTCACAAAATGCTAGGGCGTGTAGGTTAGACTTAGACAGGAAAAAAATCGTATGGGATGGGGGGTCTATTTCCCCCGTTTAGGCGGGAGTGGCAATTTTCAAAAAAAATAACTTAAAACAGAAACAAAAAATATTAAAAAATAATGGTAATACAAATAGAGTCATGTTATAGCATTTTGAAAAGCCAAAAGTCTAACCTTTAATATTATTTTTAAATAAAGTTGTTCAAGTGAATAGTTTTTGAAAAATTAATTTTCAAAGGCAAAATTTTGAAAAAAAAAAATTTTAAAAATGTCAAGCTAATTTTTTTTCAAAATTTTATGTAATTAAGCATAATTTTTGTTTTCAAAACTTATGGCTCTTGTCCATTTTTAGTCAAAAACTGAAAACCGTATGGATCTAGGACTTCTACTTTTCCCTCCCATACGATTTTTTTCTTGTCTAAGTCCAACCTACACGCTCTAGCCTTTTGTGAACCCACATGCAAATCACCCTGTATAGGTAGGCTAATAAGTTAATTGAACTTACCTAAATTTAGAAAAATCAGTGTCGAAAGGATTATAAATGGCGACGACTTTCCAACTAGGTCGTACAGAATACTTCCAAATGGATATCCCAGCAGAACTCCCAGTGCAATGCTACCCAAAATTATGCCCATCACTTTAGAACGTTTATCTTCTTCTGGATAGAGCTAAAAGAATTAATTTAAAGATGAATGTTTTTAAAGTGTTATACTCGTCTTAAGGCAACTATGTATCACCCCTGTTCTGATTTTCGGTCGACTTTCATACTCAATTTACTTTTTAATGTTTTCTCTGTTTTGTTTGTTATTTCGATTCCAATATTAATGATGCAGAATCAGTTTAGCTTTTTCTCGCCGAATTGAGAATCAGAATATTTGTACTGATTTCTATGGAAACTGATTTCGCAAAACCAAATAAATAAACAACTAACCGAATTTGAGCAAGGAAAACAAAAACAACTAACCGAAATTAAATACGAAATTCAGAACAGGGGTGTATGTGTTTTAATTTAATTATAAAAGAACGGAAACTCAATTATCCATTAATAATTTTCATTTGGGTTATTAATAAAATTTGTTATGAACTCAAATTATAATTAAAGTGTTGTAGGCGTTGAATGGAATTTCCAACAATTTAAGTGTTGAAAACACTTAATATTAACATTAACTAACGCATAGAAGGGGTGGCATGAACTTGTTTTCATATTCAATAATAATTATTTGAGGACTTTTAGATTTGTTTGTTTACTTTCGGTTTGAGGTTGGCCAAAAAATGCATAACTTACAACCGAACCTATATAAAATCACGTACCTTATTTTGGCGGACACTTTGTGGCGAAATCTAAAAAGTTGGTATCTGGTTTTGTAGCTATTTGAATGCTAATTTTTTGCTCAATCCAAAAATTTGTAGCTCGTTTTTAAGTTATTGAAAATTCCGCTAAAATAAGTCTGAAGTTGGCGGACAAACATTCGAAAATAATATTTTTTTTGGTGTCCAAAATTGTAGCTTTTTAAATGCTAATTTTTGCCCAAAAATTAATTTCTTATCTTTTAAGGGTAACTTTTTATTTGAATTTTAAGTTTAAAAAGTGCACTTCCGGTCCACTGAACGTAGCGGACAAACTCTAAAAAAGTGATATTTTCAATTTTTTTTCTTTTGCCAAAATTTTTAGCTTTTAAAATGCTGATTAGTTGCGCTTACCCCAAATTTGTAGCTCTAACAGTTTATTTAGTATTTAAGTTTCCGCTGGCAAAAGTTGATCTAGTTTCAAATTGTGGCAAAAATAAACTGTTAGAGCTACAAACTTGTGGTTTGCGCAATCAATCAGCATTTCAAAAGCTACAAATTCTGGCAAAAGAAAAAAATTGAAAATCTATTTTTTTAGATTTTGTCCGCCAGCTTCTTTTTAAACTTAAAATAAATAAAAAGTTACCCTTAAAAGATAAGAAATTAATTTTTAAGCAAAAAATTAGGATTGAAAAAGCTGCAATTTTGCACATCAAAAAAATTTATTATTTTCGAATGTTCGTCCGCTAACTTAAGACTTATTTTAGCGGAATTTTCAATAACTTAAAAAAAAGCTACAAATTTTTGGATTGGCCAACAAATTAGCATTCAATTAGCTACAAAAACAGATACCAACTTTTTAAAGCCGCCACAAAGTGTTCGCCAAAATAAGGGACGTTATAAAATATAAGCCATAAGAAAAAATTCAATGTAAAATTAAAAGTTTGTTTTGGATTTCCTTTATTTTGGAATCTTGGTGACAAATAAAAACTTAAATTTAAAAAAAAAAGACTGGACCAAATGCACATCAACTTACTCCCGTGGCTTAGGGCTATTTTGTGGCTAAGCTTTGTAGATGAATAAGTTTATATGTATGACAATGAGTATAAATGCATCATTTCCGTGAAGTTAGCATCTCAATTTTTACTTACTATACAAATGTAGGTAATATGTATATGGAAAGTTATGGATTCGTAAATAATTTTCCCTAATATTACGATGATAGAGAACACAAAAAAAGTGGGTCTCGCAATTCTTTTTGTCTGTCCTCACCCGTAAAGCCTAAACAGCTGGAGGGATTTTCTTCAAACTTACTATATAGTGTTTTTTGACTAATGTGCCCAGACGGTTTTTTAGTTATTTTTTTTTGGACCAAAAAATAACGGTACCTGCCATACAATTTGTTTTCCTCAAAAAGGAAAATAATATTTTCTGAAAAACGGGTGAGAGGAATTTGTTAAAAAAATTCAAATAAATTAAGTAAGGAAATGCTACTTTTTAATAATTTTTTTATTTTCATAAATTGATTATTTTGGGTACAGTAAAACCATTTTATTGATTTTTGATGAAGTTGAAAATTTTCATTTTTTTATGGTAAAACTTCTAAAGAGTGTAAAAATTATTGTGAACCAAAATTAAAAAAAGAATTGTTTTGAAATTAAAAAAATCGAGGACTTGGTCAATATTTTCAAAACTAGGTGTAAGATAGTTTTTTATTATTTTGTAGAATACTTGAAAAAATCATTTTTCTAAATTAAAAAATAACGGTACATTCCATACAAATGTTGAAAAACCGTTAAGAGAAATGGATCCAAGAATTTTGATAAAAAGATGTGCGTCAATATTTTGATGAAAACAAATTTTACCAAAACGGTACGTGTCATAGAACCGATTTGTTTTCAAATTTCTCGTTGACTGCTGCTTCGATTTCAACCGAAATTTGTAAACAAGAGCTCCTTCACAACTAAAATAATTTTGGATATAGAAATTTTCAAAAAAGTAATTTTTGGATTTTTAAAAAATATTGAATTTTTTTTAAAGGATGATGGGCAAATTGTTCGTTGATCCAACAGAATTAAAATATATCTCAAATGAAAGGTCTTGTCTAGTACTTCATTTCATTATATGGCGGCAAGAACCAAAACCACCGCAGAACAGAGATATAGCCACTTGAATATGTATTGAAAACACCATATTTCAGTTTTTTTTTCAAAATAATTATCCATACATTTTTTTATAAAGAACGCAGGAAACATTGGTATTAAATAAACGGTAGTTTTGTCCTCTTTCAAATAGTAGCAAAGTTTTAATGCTACGTTTTATACACTTTGAGATATTAAGTTTTAAAGTCTTGAATAAAACTTTTTTAGCACTGGCCTTACACACCAATATCTTAAAAAATTCAGGGGTGACGTATACTTTTTGTAGGACCATCGATAAGCTATTTTTGCAACCTTTAATATATATATCAGAAAGTGTCCTTTCCTCAATGAATACCTGCTTATAATCAAAAATTGCTTCAAAAGACACCTTATTATGCTTATAGACCGAGAAAAGTAGATTCAATGTTAAAAACAAAGGAATTATACAGTTTAAGGAATGTCATCGACGTATAAT
The DNA here is from genome assembly GCA_949320155.1 of Melangyna quadrimaculata. NCBI lineage: Eukaryota > Metazoa > Arthropoda > Insecta > Diptera > Syrphidae > Melangyna > Melangyna quadrimaculata. The sequence continues at coordinate 436,045,755 of OX439483.1, forward strand.
TTCATCCAAATTTTAATCTAACTAATTAATTTAAATTAATTAAATATAAATACACTATGGTTCGGTCGATGAAGTCATTATTTATTTAAGAAATTAAAAAAAACATCTACCGAAGCGGAGTGTATGGTTTAAGTTTTTATTTTTGATGGCCATAAATATTTCTGCTACCAAATAAGACAGATTTGCACTTAAGGTCCCAATTAACTAACGATATCGAAAAACATATAACGCATCGGGCAAACAACAAGTTATATTAGTAAATAGTGGCTTGCGGCACTCGCTCGGCAGCGGACCTTGGTGGCGGAGGCACTTGGTGCATACCTTATTTGGTCACAGCGATATTATTTATTCTCATCAAACATAAAAACTTAAACCATAAACTCCGGTCTGGTAGACGTTTCTTTTTAGATTTTAACACAAATAATGACTTAATCGGCGGAACCAGAGTGTATTTGTATTTAATTAATTTAAATTAATTAGGTACATAGATTAAAATGTAGAGTGAATAATTTCACTTTCGTCGATACAAGTCCTTAGATTGTATATTTTTTTTGTTTTTAACTTAGAATCTACTTTTCCCGGTCTATAAGCATTATAAGGTGTCTTTTGAACAATTTTTGCTTATAAGCATGTATTTATTGAGCAAAGAACACCTTATTATATATTTAATTAAAGGTTTCAAAAATAGCTTTTTGGTGGTGATAAAAAAGTATACGTCACTACTGAAGTTTTTAAGATATTGGTGTGTAAAGTCAGTGCTAAAAAAAGTTTTTATTAGAGACTTTAAAACTTAATATCTCTTAGTTTATAAAACGTATCTTGCTAAAGATGAGATAACTGCCTTTTTTTGACACTAAAACCATTTTCCTACGTCTTCTATATGAAAAGTTATGAACAGTTTTTTAGAAAAAAACTGAAAAATGGTCTTCGCAATCGCCAACTTCAAGCTCAAATATCTCGAATTTCCCATGTACGATTTTGAACATATTGCACTTATGTAAGAAGCTCAACATCACCTTTCATTTGATACCAATTTTATTAGTGTTGGTCTAACTGTATTTTATTAAGCGAACAATTTTACATATATAAAATTAATTTTTAAGAAAACCGCTCCAACAATTTTTTATTTTTCATAAATTCATATTTATCAAAAAAATCAGATAGCATACATACTTGATTTTAAAATAATAAATTTATAGTAATATAATAATTTTTTTTAATGATATCATAATTTTTTGGAACCAATAGCTATGTTCTTGTAAATCATCCATTTCTAGCTACGTTAAAGTTGTTAGCTACGAAAGCAAATTTGTGCGATCCAGTCGTGCCCATTTTTTACTTGCGATACATGTACGTAGTATAAGTACGGTGACCATTTTGCCAAACACGAAAAAAAGGACAGTCAATCATTTATTGAAAATGGTGTGTTGGCATAATTTATCTGTCAGAACAATTTTCATATACTTTTTTGCAAGCATTTATTTCTCACTTTTGTACTTTTTGGCAAAAGTAGGTCTATGTAGTTAAGCCTTTGTACTGTAAAAGTTAATATATAAAATTAAAACCTCAACTGGTAGCAAACATCAGCAGTTTGTCGCAGTTTTTTAAATATGGGCAACACAGTTCACTCTAATAGTGTTCTTCCAGTAAAATCTTGTATTCTGTGGAAAATATTTCTTCTTCCTTTCCTAGTTGCTGAGCCGAAATTACAATTCGTGTTTGCTGTACAAAATTTTGATAATAATTTAATGTGACTTGCAGATTTTTACAAAGGTTGTCTGAGTTTTCCCCTGGAAGTTCTTTGACATCCAATATTTGTATATCTGAATTTCTTTGTTAGGTAGAAGAAACACATCAGCATTGGGCAAAGCTTAAAGGACCCGCGATTGAAACAGTCGGAAAACAAGTCAACCGCGAAACAAGTCAACTCTTATCAAATCCAGGGAAAGGGGTTCGAACACGTTTTTAAGAATTGCCTCGCATTTAGTTCTGGCGCATGAGTTTTTGTCTTCCAAGCATGATTTTATTAATTTATATGTGCAGTAATTGGATTTTAATATAAAATTATATTGAACCAAGTCATAAGCCTGAGTGCCTTCGATACAAACTAATTTTTTTTCTTTGTTGTCAAATTGTCTGCTCAGAAAAAAACTTTTAATCTGTGAATTTTTACATTTATCTAACCGCCTTCTTGTGCTCGTTATTGTTGAGGTAATGCCTTGTATACGTTCCCATTCCCACCTGTCCTGTTAGCTGTTGAACAATTTGCATTTTGAGTATGAAGACCTATAGGCAAATGCAAAAGAAATTTTCAAACAGTATGTTATTATCACCATCAGTGCTGTCTAAACTGAAGAAAGTACTTGTTAATTTTTTTAGAGAAGAAAAATAATTTTTCAGCAAAAAAAAAGGACATTGAGAGGACAATTACAATTAACAATATACTGTCCTTTTTAAGCAAACAAATTAGAAAGGACAAATGCTTAAAAGAGGACTGTCCTTTCAAAAAGAGGACGTATGGTCACCGTAAGTATAGGGCAAGTTTAGGATTCGTTCAAAAAAAAAATTAGGCACGACTGGATCACACAAACTTGCTCTTGTAGATAAGAACTTGGACGTATTTATATTTTGGTAGAAAAAAAAATTATAACGGTTATTAACGGTACCTGTCATATAACCGATTTTTTGGTTTTTGAATTTCTTGTTAACGGCTACATCGAATTCAACAAAATTTTTATGTAAGAGGTCCTTGGCAGTTTTAACAATTTTGCAATACAATTTTTCAAAAAAATAGTTTTGGATTTTAAAAAAAATATTTAAATTTTTTTTTGAAAATTCAATATCTTGGAAGCGAGTCAATGATTTTTTTTTAAATTTTTTGAAAAATTGTATTTTATTTCATACTAAAAGATGGCATACCAAATTCATTTTTTTTTTTTAATTTTCAAGAAATTTTATATACAAAAAATTAATTTAAAAAAACGCACTAACGTAACGATTTAAAAAAAAAAACAAAATAGATGGCAAATTTTTTGAGCTCAATCTGTTTAAGTTATTAAAAAGCAAATTTATAGTTATTTTTAGTAATAATTTAATTTTTTAATGATATTTATTTTAATGATTAAGATAGGTTCAAGTTGTTATCTACGAGAGCCAGTTTGTGCGATCCAGTCGTGCCCATTTTGTTCTTTGGAGTTCTTATCGCATGCACCTGAGTCCTGAGTTCTAAAGTTCCTGAAAGTTTTCCAAAATAGTTCTGTTTGATTTCACTGAAAAAATTGATTTTAAAAAGTGAAATGCTAACTTCACGCCAGCGTTTATCATTTTTTGAAACATCATATACAAATATTTTTTTCGGGTGTAAGCAACCTTGAATAAAAGTTCCTCGTATCAAAAAAAAAAATTAGTTCTGTGACAATCAGGCAGAAACAAAAATTAAAAAAACTACAAAAAAAAATTGATTTAAGAATATAAAATACTTGTAATACAAAAAAAAATGCTAAATAACGGAAATAGTGATTTTATAATACAATTTTTCGAATTAAGTGTGTACCTTTACACGTTTACAACATAATACTTAAGTTTTCGATTTCTAACACTTTTCTTACAAAAATAATTGATTTTTTTTTCTAATTTTAAGATTGATGTTTCACGAATTTTGATCAACTTCCTTGAGATGCTAATTGCTACCATTCTTGTGGGAGTTCGAGGTCATATTTATCTTAAAAAAAAACTTGAACTTCAAAGCAAAGCCTGAGGTTTCAAAACAAGTTGTAGTTTCTTTAGCTTTGATTGCTGAAAGCTTCAAATTTGAATTTCTTGTTCATATAGAGAACGTGTTCAGACTTCGGAGCAAGGAGAAACAGAACAGATTAAATTGCAATGGCGGATGAAAACTAGCTAAGTGCTGAAATATTTCCAAAATAAATCAAAACACGCTCGGCTCAGAGGATGTTCAGAGCATGCTCGATATGCACCAGCTCTATTCAGAGCTCTACTCTGAATGAAAACGGAAAAACGTCCAAGATAAAAACTTAACTTTTTTAAATCGTATATCCCACTACCCCCTCCTAATTGCAAAAGATATTTCCATTAAGATAGCATTATTTTCATCGTTTAACATCATTATTTTATACTTCTTGTTTTTTTTTCTGGCATATTGATACAGATTATTAATGAAAATATTAAAAAAGTGAATAATTTGATCGAAAGAATATTATAAAAGACGCCTTGGAAAACAACTTTCTTGGCAAGTTGCGTGCAGCCTATTCACAGCAATGTACATGAGTCTTCTGCTTATCGATTATTTACTTTAAATTAATCCAATCAAAAATAAATAAATAATTTGTAATAAAGGTAGATATATAGATGTTAGAAACGTGAGTCTCAATTATTACGAAGAAATAGACCAGACAATTAAATCAATTTAAAAAGTAAGCCTTCGGTACATTTGAATTTACTGCTCTGAGATTCCACAGTATTGATATTGTATTTTATTAATATTTTTTTATTTTAAGTCAAAAAAAGGAAGTAAAAGATTTCCCCTCATGTATAATTTGTTTCTTATCTCGGTCCAACCCACACGCCTTGCCACGGCGGCCGCCTTATGCGAATCTCAGAGTATATTCATGTACCTATATTTATTTTGGTGCATATCAAATTTCTTAAATATTTTTTCTAATTGAGTTGCTACGATTTTAGAACTAGAATGTGGGCTAATATTAAATGTCATTGTTTTTTTTTTTGTTTAGTGCCAACAGCAATTTTAAATTGATCCCTTAAAGGGCTTCCCATTTTTATATTGAAACAAAAAATCTTCTTTTTTACGTTTTATTTATTTTATGTTATCTTGAAAATCCTTATCCAAGTTGAAAATCTAAATCCACCCACTCTTATTCTATTTACATATCTACTTGTTTGAAAATAAGATGTGTGATTTTTGGGTCGCATGTTTCTGCTTTGTGGTACTGAAGCCGAGAGCAACTACTATTGACTTCCTTTTATAATAAAATGGCGGTTTGAAGCTCTTTGTTTTATATTATTCTATGTTTATTAATGCATACATACCTACGTATGTATTTGTATAATTTAATTAAAAAGACCTCAACTCCAGAAATTAATGTGTTTCGCCTAGATATGATAGTGGGCTCTTCAGTTAGTCTGTCATATCCTTCTAAGACACAAATTTTGGCCGATTTTTATCATCTTTTATAAAAGTCACAGAACGAAGATACTGTCAATTCTAGGATCTAAGGGAATTTGTTTAAATTCGTTAATTTCTGGAGTTGATTAGGGCTTAGGGGACAACCTGTTGATTTTGGAACGAAATATTTTCGATTATAGTTTGAATACGTGCAAAAGAAAATAAATATTTATCTGAAGTTGGATTTTTTTAATTTATTAGACTCTCTGTAAATTTTGGTTCAAATATTCAGTCTCGTCTCGGTCTCGGTTGCTTAAAAGCCAGTCTCGTCTCGTATCGGTCTCGTCATGCGAGACTGAGATCGAGACCGACACTTTTCTCGTCTCGTTGCCAGCCCTAGCAGTTGAGGTCAATTGTAATTTTTAATTGAATTATATTCATTCACTCCACTTAAAACAGAAGTAATTTTTATATTTAAACTTGTTCATCTTATTCATTTTGTATGATTAATGTAAATTTTAATTTTTGTTGTTGCATGCTTTTTCGTAAGATTGCGCCATGACAGAAGATCAAAATGGTTAATGCTAAAAATTTTCAAAATTACAAATTTGAAGCTTCAAAATGGTTTTCTATTTTTCATCTCAAAACAATTTTTCACAAAAGATTATTGTTTAAGCCTAGAACGTTGCTGATGCGGAATGGAAAATCCCATATAAAAATGACATGACGAAATCATGAACGAAAGTTTTGGTTTTCATTTTGCCATACGCTGTTCGAACAGTGAAATTGCTGAATAAATATTGTTCCGTATCCTTTTTGTGAACATTTTCGCTATCTATTTGGAGGCCATAGAAAATTTTGGTTTTACTTCACCTGCGTACTACGCTTTAAATATTGACGAACAAATCAGTTCAGATACTCTAATAGACAGGGATATCAGTTCAAAACACTTCTATACGAATTTGTATAAAAAATTAGTTAAGTATGACAAAGTAAGAAGAGCCTTCATATATGTATACGTATTTAGCTAAAATTTATTAAAACTGATTATTTCCCATACTTTTTAAAGTACATTCTTGAAAAAATGTGTTTTTTAGAAACTACACTGTTCCTCTGTTTGTTTATATTTAAAACTCCTCCTCTTTTCCTATATGCTCGTGTATTTCAATGAACTGAAACGTTTTTGAAAGGAACAATTTCGTTTAAGGGTTTTTATTATTGAATAATATAAACTTCCTTTAACACACAAAATACGACTAAATTCACATACATTTCTGAGATAATGATAATTTTTGGTATAACTTGAAAACTTAACTAAAATTGAGAATTCTACTTAAGAAGCTTTTCGTTGAAAATAGATTTTCTAACAAATTCGAAGAATTAAAAAATTTCATAAAAAACTTAAGCAGGAAAATCTTACAGAAAACGAAAAATCATTGGCGCAAAATTGTAAACATCTAAAACCAGCTTTAAATCACTTTTAAAATAGGAGTCGGCTCTAAAAACTCTTTTTAAAGCGAGAGTCGACTCTTTCGTAATTTTAAATGACAAAAAGTATAGTTTAACGTTAAACCACTCCTCTAACTTTAAAAGCAGCAAATCGCTTGTTTAGCTTCTTAAAGTATACTTTTACTACTTGAAAATAAGTTTGTAACAACAAAAAAGCGTACATTGGTAAAATTAATTCCGTAGATTTTTTTTTTTAATTTTTGTATACTTAGATCTTTGTTAAAAATGAAAAGTAGGTATTTATTAAAGAATTTAAAGAGCTCGGCGGCATTGAATTTTTGACTTCTTCTGCGAATACATGAGTACAAACATCAATCACACAGCCACATCAACCAACATACACGTATAGGTACCTACAAAGATGTCTCAACTTTGTCCATGCGCTTCATTTTTTTTTAGAATCAGGAATAATGCAAGTAGACTTCTTTTCCACTATTCCACTAAATAAAGAACAAAAACATTCAAACAAAACACAATCATAAATCTATATAAGTGACACAGACAGACATAATTACATATATCTGAATTATTTGCTCTAAACTTGTTTGTTTATTTTAACATTTTTTGTTTTGTTGTGTTTCTTGTGTTCATCTGATGTCAAATTTGTTCCTGTTCAACCTTAATTTGCGTTACGTTGCGGAGTCCACTTTAGTTAGAAGAGTTGTAACGTGTTTAAAATTACAAAATAGTAAGACAAAGGTTCACAACCAAACAACTACTTTAACTAAAGCCGGTTTTATTCCTTAAACGAGCAATGTTTAAAATTTTGCGCCATTGATTTTATTTTTTTAACTAATCTGCAACAAAATAAAAAATGGGCACGACTGGATCGCACAAACTTTCCCTCTAACAATTTTAACGTAGCTAGATATTATGATATTAAAAAATTTGTTATTTTAATGGCTAAATAGATAGAGCTCCAAATAGAATATGCCAGCTATATGTCTATGAATGTAGGAAAAAAAAAATCAAAAATCGTTAGTGTTTTTTTTTTTTAAATTAATTATTTATATATACATTTTTTTGCACATTTTCAAAAATAAAATCTGGTATGCAAACATTTTGTACTTAATAAAATACCTATAATTTAACACAAAATAAAAAAATAAAATTATTAACCCGTTTCAAGATATTGAATTTTCAAAAAAAAAAAATTAACATTTCTTTAAAAATCCAAAACTAATTTGTTGGAAAATTTGTATATGCAAAATTGTTTGTATTATAAAGGAGCTCTTGTATACAAAATTTGGTTGAAATCGGTCAAGCCATTAACAAGAAATTTGAAAACCAAAATATCGGTTTAATGGACAGGTACCCTTAATAACCACCGTTATAAATTTTTTGTTTTCTATCAAAATATTAATTACAGTCCTATTAGTAACTTTGTTTTTTTTTTTTTAAATCGTTAGAGCCGTTTTTGAAATAAATCAATTTTTATATATTGGTTGTATGGCAGGTATACCGTTATTTTTTGAGCTAAGAAAAAACATTCAATTTACTTTCTAGGGAATCACCTAAGAACCTTAAGTCCAAAGTTTGATGAAAATCACTTCAGTAGTTAAGGCTGCAGGTCGAGGTACAGACAGACAGACTGACTGACAGACAGACAGAAAAAATTGCCGGACCCACTTTTTTCGCGTTCTCTACCAAATTAATGTTAGGGAAAATTATTATCTCGAGATCGATTTTTTGTACGAATCCAGAACTTACCCTATACGTAGGTATATCGCAAGTATAAAAATATGGTCATTTTGGGATGAGTTTTATTGAAAAATCCTTTCCGATCTGTCAAATGAAAGTATTCTTTTTTTTTATTTAAATACATATTGCACCTACCCTTGTACAAACAAAATTATGAACAGTTTAATGAAAATAAAAATTGAAAATAATTATTTTTCGATTTGTTTTGGTTCAGTTTTTGTTAAATTGCCCCGCTTATTTTTTTTTTTTTTTAATTTTTCAAACCATCCATTTCGATAGAAAATCTAATTCTCAATAAAAAGTTGCTAAGTGAAGTTCTCATCTCAATTTTAGATTGGTTTTCAAATTATACCAAAAATGTTGAAAATTATTCAGTGTGAACCTTGTGTCAGAAATACAGCAGTGAACTTGAGCGAACTGTGTGTATTTTTGAGCTAGTGTCCCACATGTACATATTCAAGAATAAAAACCCTTGAACGTTATTATTGTTCCTTTCTTGCTTTTATATATATCGGTATATTCAATATCCTATTAAACATAATAATTCAATTACATTGTTGTCCGAGAGGAAGGGGAGCTATTTATGATGTTGACCTAATTAATAATCCAGGTTTTTGACCTGGAGTTCTGAACGCAACCAGCAGGGAAAAAATCTTATCAATTTCAAGTCAAACAATTAACAACGGATGCTTAAATGTCTTTTAGTTTAGATAAAATTGAAAATAACTAAATTTACTCTTCTATTTTCTTTAAAAAAATTGAACCTTAGGGCAACTTAATCAAGTGAAACTCAAATTAAAAGTACATTTTTTAATTTTAAATTTTTTCAGTAAAAATAACCCTTTTAAGAATCTGTTTTTTTACCATGTTTTTTACTTTAGAAGTTTCTGTAGGTACATTGCGACTATAAATAGTTTAATTTTTTTTCATAAATCCAATACCTATGCGGAATATTAGAGTACCTACCTTACTGTAATAAAAATGAATTTATAAAGAAAACTTAGAAAAGAATTTTGCTTACCTGTGCAACTAAACTCATCCCACAAACCCCAATGCAAGCAGATCCAACTCCTTGTACAGAACGTGCAATCAATAACGTAACATATGTTTCACCAATTGCGAAAACTTTTCCAAGAAAATAAAATGTCACAAAAAAACAAATAAGCGTTGGTAGTAAATCATTATCCTTATAGACTCCATTTGTTTTTTTTTTTTTTTTTTAGAAATAGTCGATCATACCTAGCGCTGAAATGAGCAGGCAAAATGTTCCGAACACAATTGGCAATCGATAACCAAATTTACTAGACATACCCCCAACAATGGGGTTGAAAATCAGTTGAACCAGTGCCTTCATGGCCAAAAGGATGCCAATGGAACCATTCTCACTCGCCAGAGTATCATTTTCGTTGTCCACACCACCACCACCGCCCAGAAGTGGTCCATCCTTATCTACAGGTGCTATAATTACTTTATCCTCGACAACTGTGAAATTGACCAGAGATTTTCCAGGTATCGGATGCTTTGTCATAATCGCTGCCGCCACTGGAGCATGATATGTATCTATGTTACGATAGACAAGGTTCTGTCCAAACAGCTGCTGCTGCTGATTGGTATCGGTGTCAAGGGATTTGTTGTTAATCGTGGCCAGATAATCCGGAAGAATGGGCACTGAACATAAATTTGAGATTAAACAAAGTGAGAGATTTGGTGAGGTGAAAATGAATAGGTACCTATCACCGTAAGCAAAATGTTATCAACGAGAAGTGCAAGGTAAACGATTGTGGCGATAATTGTTCGACTTTGGGAGATAGATTGTGAATGCGATTGATGATGGGGTTCGGTTGATGATTGTTCTTCTTCAGGCTTTGTTTCCATTTTTAAATAATATTGTTTGTTTTTGTTTAGAATGTTTTTATTTTAACATATGCACCCAATTTCACTCACAAAGGAACCGATTTTTTTTTTATTGTAAGGACTACCGCACTCGGAATACACTATATCAACTCAATTCAACAGGTGCTCACTCGCCAATGGGGAAAACACAATTGAAAGGCTGCCAATAGATTTGATACCGTTATATAGAGCACATGCCTGATTTAAAAACAGGAGGAGAATCAAAGGAGGAGGGGTGGAATTTTACCCAAAGCCTCTTTTAAAAGAGAGCCTTTATAATCCTTGTTGTCAGTGGTTGTGTTGGGACCAGCGTTGCCATAAGTACAGACATAAAACATGCATAGGTCAGATATTGGAAATATTCTGACATAAAATTTTATAAAAATAAAATAAGTTGCATAATAAATATTTTAAAATCTTGACGATTTTGGTTTAACAAAAATGACTTAAGGACGTCCCTTATTTTGGCGCCGGCGGACACTTTGTGGCAGAATCGAAAAAAGTTAATGCCTGTTTTGTTTTTGTAGCTAACTTAAGCGACCATCAAAGTAAAACATGATAATTCAGCCGCATATATTTGTCCCCTAATGTTATGTATCATAATTTTGGGAAATGACACTACTCTGCGCCTTCACAAACAATTAGTATTTCTATATTTTTTTTTTACCAATAATTGTAGACATTTTTATTTCTGCGTTGATTGTGAATTATTGCATGAAGTCTTATTGGCAATCACACTGCCGAGAAAAAAAAGCACTCATTGTGTATACAGTTAAAATAGATTTGAAGCATACAAAATTCCCGGCCTGGAACTCCAACTCAACCCTATTGAATCTACATGTAAAGGTGAAAAGCAGCACAAATGTCAATAGAACTCACTTAGACGTCAAATTATTTCTTCATTTTTTGCCACAGAGATGGAAAGAAAAAATTGTGGAAATAAAATAATTTATTTCATGAAATTTGGGGCCTACATTTGAAATTGCCATTGCATGCCCGATATTCTGAAATCAATTATTGCTTCCTGAGGTACAGAGTTAATTGTAAAGCTACGAGCATTTTTGTGACGGCTGCATGTGGTGAACATGCATATGCAGACTGCATGCGGCATCAATGCAACATGAAAATATGCGGCATTTTCGCATGTCGTGTACTCGTTTGGCGCATGCTGAATGTAATTAAATGGGACATTTTCTCGATTGTTGCATACACATGCAACATGTCCCAAGCACTAGTTCGAATTTCTGCTGCCGCATTTTTTCATAGATGCGACATGAATTCTGTCATATAACTGTTTATTTCGAATCGGTAGCGATTTAAAATAGTAGCCAGAGGTCAAGAAACGCAATTTTTAGACTTTAAGTTGTAAATTGTCAATTTTCATTGAGCTGCGATTTCGATAAATTTAGAAATTTATAATTTTTTGAGATATAATTTTTTGCTCTGAAAAATGTTATTTTAGGGCAATCTGCTGACATTTGGAACGAAATGTTTTCGATATAGTTCGCGATGAAGGTGGATTAAAGACCTGTACAAATCTGAAAATGTTGGCTTTTTATTTTTTTGCCCCGGAAAAATATAATTTTAGAGCAACGTGCTTACTTTTGAAACGAAATATTCCCGAAACGTCAAAATATAGTTTGTACCCAATCTGTTATTACATGTGCAGTGCATTCAAATTCCATTGAAGGATGGCTACGATGTCGATGGATTAAAAAACCTCAAAAATGCCGAAAATTTTGTATTTTAATTTTTGCTCTGCAAATATACGATTTCAGGGCAAACTGCTGCCGGACATCAAAACATAGTTCGTCCTCAATCTCTTATGCCATTTACATTCAAATTTCATTGAAGGATGGCTAAGATGTTGATGGATTAAAAAAAACTTCATGTAATCTGATATACAAAAAATTCGATATTATAAAATCTTTCATTACTTTGACAATGAAACTGAAACTAAAAAATATAAAAAGATGACGTTTTACGTAAATTCACCATGGATGTATTCTTGTTTTCTTGCAAGCAGTTATCTTAAGCATACCTACATGATTATTTCGCACTTTCGTATTTTTTTGCAAAAAGCAGGTGAATTTAGTTAAGCTCATAACGATTCAGATCCACTTTTCATTGCATTATGACACTTGATTTTGTATGTTTTCGATATTTTAATAATAATTTTAATACAATTTAACGAAAATCAACTATTATAATGTTTTCTCGCATGTCGTGTACTCACAAGATGCATTTATATGCGGCATTGTACCAACGTGCATGCGGCATACATGCAGTTTCACGCATTCCGTGCACTTGCCATGTTTTTCACTCGCATATGTATGCAGCATCCAAAACATGCGACTTTTGGGACAGATTTCGCATGTCGTTTGTTGCTTGTGGCAATTGGTGCATAATCCAAACATGCGGCAAAAATGCATCTATTTTTGGTGACGTCAGTGTCGCATACAGATGCGGCATTCGACATGCCCTTAGCAAAACTGTGCTTTGACACTAATGTTGCAGACAGATATATAATTAGTGTACAAAAATGCCAACAAGGAATGACCGATACACACATGAAGAATTCGGAATTATATTGCTCTAGCAAAATGGCAGCTTATTTACACTGTTAGCTAATGGTTATTTCCCCCACCCGTTCATACAGAATTTAACCCCTCAACAGTTCAAAACCCTCAATCGATTTGATTTGTCTTATTTTTTGTTCGCATAATTTAATTTTTTTTAAAGTTTTAAATGGCAACACTCTGTTATGGATCCTTTGGTAATGCGAGTGTCGATTTCTGCTATGATGGTGGAATTGTGAATGAATAAAGAGAGCTTTTTCTAATAAAAACAGTTATTATTTAGCATCTTGTTCGTGTACGATGTACGTGTACGTGTGATGGTGATGTTGCGGCTTTTATATTGTTTAAAAGAAATGTATCTCCTTTGTGCGGCAAACCAATTTCATGTCATGATGCTCTTTGATGAGGGGGCTTATTTTATAAAAGATGGGAAAAAACATTTTAAATTAAAATGTGTGTCGTAGCATAATTTAAATTGGTAGATTGTTCTATTTTTGTTTGTGAATTTTATAATAATTTTATTTAAAACCTTTAATTAGAGTTATTAAAAATCAAAACAAGTTTAATATAATTTGAATTCGATGCTTATACCGTAAAAATATTTGTATGTAGGTACTTGTTAAATTCAGTCATATATTTTCTAATGCCAATTTGGATGCTCAATATAAAAGTTTTTTTTTTATTTTGTGTTTGAAAAATGCAGCTATTACACTTCTATTAAAATCCTTTAAATAAATGATGTAGAATAATAGCGAACTATCGAATATGTACGCATATTGGGTGGTGCTTTAAATTTACTGAAGATGCATTTTTTTTTGGTGATACCATGACATATTGATTGCTTATACGTCAAATAAAATTCTGTTAAAAAATGCGCACACAGTTTAAACGTTTAGAGTAGACAGATAGCCATGCAGGTGAATGCTAATGGTTCAATAATTTTAAGAAAAATTAAAAAAAAAAAGATTTAAAAACAAGTTAAAATGTAAACTACTATAGCTGAACCAGCGAATTTCATTCCACCCAAAGTCGTTATGAATGTAATGAATGTTAAAAACTCAGGATAATTAGGATAATATATATAAAAAAGCAAAGGCACGTATGTTGGTTCAAAACAAGAACTAAAATCGTTAATGTAAGAAAAATAATAATTCCGAGCATGCACTTGCTGCTTCATGTAATTCAATCAATTCAAATTCTGTATTTAAAAATTCTATTAAATACATTGGAAATAATTGAAGTATAACAGCGTCGATGTGTTTCAATCAAACCGCAATGATTGAGATGTCGATCAACCTTCCGCTTTTCCACTGAAGCACTTGGTGATGATACATGGACAAAACACGATTAGCACGCCACACACAATTGACCATTTGAGAAACATGCGAATTCTAGATTGATGCCACATAAAGATCAAGCTATTTTCCTTGCGACTTATTAATTCTTATAGCGAAAGCAAGACGAAACGGAAATTGGAGACGCTTAGGCCGTGTGTCAATTGCGTTAAAAGTGCTTTAAATTTGATCCCATGCCTAAATTTTGACATTACTGAGGTGAATACAGTCGTCAAAGTTTAACCTGCTTATAGGAGCTCGTTTAAATTTTAACTAGTGGATAAATTTTGACGTTTGTATTTAGTTTCTTGCACATTACTTACACCGCCGACCTATTATACCTGGACTGCTAGGAGCCAACATCACGATTCATTAAATTATTAGTCAAATTAATTCTACTCGACTGAATGTGCAAAATATACATAAGTACCTATCAGACAAATTTACTCACACACACATAAATATTGTGCAAATTCGTCTTGGAACATGAGAAAATAATTCGATTGGAATCAAAAAGGAGTAGTACTGTTCCAAATTCCAATCGAAAACAACATTAGAATGTGCCTTTCACACGCTCTAATTAACTAACGCTTATCAACCAAAATTAGCTTACTAGCAATATCCATGATTAGGAACTCATACTTTGGATTTTTTGAAAACAATTTGATCAACAATAAACACATTCGACGATTTTCCAGTTTCAATAATTATGGAAGAAAGTGGGGTACACATTATCAAACCTGTTTGATGTCAAAAACTCAACAGTATGAAAAAAATTTGCGAACAAAGAACGTGTTTGTCCAACAGAGAGTCACTGAGGGAAGAAATGCGATTTAAATTAAATACGACCGTATTTGATGTACCTTAAGTATTTTAAATGAAGTGTAGCATTTTCATTCTTACGTTGAAACAATGATAATTTGAAAATGCGACGTATTTTTAAGAGATTTAACCTAGTTTCAAAGTAAAACGTGTTTATTTATACATTGAAATCAACTTTTGTACATTTAAATTCCGTTCAACGTTGTTTAAAAGTGAAACGTTATCATTTTTTCATTGAGATCCACATTTAAAGTGTGCTCGACCTTGTTTCAAAGTGAAACGTATTCATTTTTACATTGAAATCCACATTTTACATTCCGATCCACTTGTATGTCATTTAAAATGCCATCAACGTAGTTTCAAATGTTGCATAGTCAAGTCAACCTGAATTTGTTTATATTTGTAAGCTAATATAAAGAATTTCGAGAGCGCTTTGTTGATTTTCGAATTATCTCCCTTACATTTGTGAACAAATTAAACGCGCACTCAAAATTCACTTTCATATAATCGATAAACAATATTTAATTACTTTTCCTATATTTATTACTATGAAATACTCATAGCATTTAAAGTCGACACAAATAAATGATTCACCCCAAAAACGAAATGCGCCGAGCATGAATATAAAATTGTCTTTGTCTTACATAAATTTAAACAAAGAAGCTTGGCGTGGGTAGCCATTTTGAATCGATAACTAACCAAGCGAAGTTCAATCTACGTTGATGCGACGTAGATAAATGTTGTTTTAAAAGATGAATGAATTTGATTTACCCTGAGGCTACACGGGCAAGTACTGGCAAGCAAATTGGCTACATAGATTGACTGTCCTATAGGTGAATATGCTGTGGCGTAGGCGGCAAGCAACTTGCCAGGCTAGGTACCGGACAAGTTGCTATCAAGTTTTTTTATTGGCTACTTTCTGCTAGCCTTTCTAGGGTTCGATCTTACATATTGATTAAAATTGCTTTAAATATGGTAAATCGTACTTTAACGATGAAAATAAAAATAAAACCACAAAATCGCAATCTCACATGGGTTTGTACTTCATCTGAATCATAAATTTCGGTTTTTTTATTAAAAAATTTAATTTCCAAAATTTCGATTTTTTTTTATAATAACTCGTTAAAAAATCGGATTTTTTGGATGATTTTTAATCCATCATTATCATAGGCATCCCTTAATGGAATTTGACAATTCATACCTTGACAGATAGCTAAGAAACTAAATATTATATTTCGTTCCAAATATCACCCAAAAGCGCTAAAATCGCCTTTTCCCGCGCAAAAAATTTAATCTCAAAAAATTCACATTTCTTTAAGTTTTTTCAATTCATCATCTCCGTAGCAATCTTTCAGTTTAATTTGACAGCCTATGTAACAGAATGTTCCAAATGTCACCCGAAATCCCCAAAACTCTCATTTTTTCCAAGCAAAAAATATACACTCACAAAATTAAGATTTTAAAGATATTTTGTATAATCCATCATAATCATATCCATCCTTCAATCATATTTGACAGTTGTTGCCTATTTTTGAAATGTTTAAATTTCTTGGTCCTTCTCCTCATTAAAAGTTGAATATTCAATTCCAAATATTTCACGAAAAGCTATCTAGATATCGCTTTATATACAAGTCTGATCGAGTCCACTTTGATTTAAGAATTTTCAGCGTTGGCGCCAAATCGTTCCGAAAAATATTGAAATCAAAGTGTTTTGCTTTGATTTTACGTTGTTTTTTTCTCTGTGATACACACTATCAAACGTGAACAGATTTGTCAAACAGTTTTGATAATGTGTACCCGCTTGAGGCACTTCCAAACCAACGCCAAACATTCGGTGCGGCGGAGAAACATTCAATTGGGCACTCTCATTTATCTGCAAGCAAATAAATTTTGACTATCGAATGTTTCACTTTAAAGATTCTCCCAAACCAATGCGAAACATTCGGCGCGGCACAATAGGCACTGTTGTCGCTTTTTATCGGTGAAACCATCTTCAATACAACTTTTGTATAAGAATGATGATCGACTAGCAGTCCAGGAATTTCCGCGTTCAAGATCGTATCCAAAGCGATTTGAATAGATTTGTGTTGTAATTCCTTCTGAAAAGAGCTATTGCAACATCAAATCAAGGTATCGGAACATTTTTGGATAGGTTGACACTATCTCGGATAGGTGCCTTAATGCAAGGAACGTCAATGGGAAATGTATGTTTTAAAAAATTTCATTTAATGCAATTGACACAGCAAAACCCTTGAATTTTATTCACCCCTATAAAAACGGATCAAATTTAACTGGGATCAAATTTAACCAACATTTTAACACAATTAACACACGGCCTTAAATACGAATATCAAATCGAATGTCAAAACTTTCACCAAGAGTAACTGCGTAACTTCACTGTGAAGTTAGCAGGGCAGTATGACATTTTTTTCAAATAAAGGACTTCAAAAGTAGGACTTGAAATTTCTTGAATTGCAAAATAAACTGTAAATTTGGAGCCTTACTTCAGGTCTGTAGCATGCTTGGTTCTCGAGATACACTGTGTGACCTGCTAACTCGACTGTGAAGTTAGCGGTCACTCGATTACACCCAATATTTGGTGAACTGCAAAATCGGAAATAGAAATACAAAATAAAAGCAAAAAAAGCTATATGAATAAAAATTATAAGTGTGGTTTTACATAATTTTTTACTAAAACAGTTATAACAGGCTTGAATACATTCTACTAAAACTACCACTTAAGTTGAATTCTACAAACTATCAGGAGCTGTTACGAAATGATTTATCAGAACTATTGGAGGACATTCCATTGGTTCAAATAGCTTCATCTTATTTCTAACTTAATGGTTCTTTAGCCCACTATCGTCAAAATGTACAAAATTGACTAGATGAAGAGTACGCGGTAATCGTTGGATAGGAAAAAATTAGAACAGTTCAATGTCCTGCAAGATTTCCTGACCCTACAACATTTGATGTTTTTGAATGGGGAAGAATGAAGTAAATATTTTACTCAATAACCAAAATTGTAACTTTAAGTGAATAAGAAGAGCGCGTGGTCGAAGCGTCCTCGAAAAGTGAGGCGGTAGCTAGCATCATTAATATCAATATGAGTGAATACGAAAACGGGCTCTAAAATGCATACTAAACCAAAGAGGACTCTTTTGACCACCTGCTATAACTGTTTTATTTCACACATAAAATAAAATTTATCGATGACCACATATATCATTTTTTATTAATAGCCTTTCGAGCTTTAAGCAAAAAAAAAACGTTTTATCAAATTTTACTTGCCGTTTGTTTTCCCAATTATCATATCATAAAATCTATGAGTTTCTCATCAAACTTGTTATTGATTTTTATTTTTATTATTGTTACGTTCATTAAAAAAAAATAATAATATTTTCTGGAGAAAATTGACACCAAATTCAAAAAGTTGGCATGGGCAGGAAAAATGGAACAGGCTAAAAGCTGAATATCTTAAGACTGAGAAAAGATATCAAATTTATTTAAACGCAGTTACAAAGGCTGTTATTTCTTTTAAAAACAAAAACCTAAACTAATTTTATATCACTAGTACTATGAGCGCAACTACCGTCAACATGATTCAGGGTACACTAAAGTAAGATTTTTCTTAAATCCCCAATAAATGATATCAGTATACCCAAGAATCATGCCTTAAAGTAATATTGACGAATTAGGGGACACCCTGTATATGTATTTACGTACCTACTAGGTTTTATTTTTAAATCCGCCTCCAAATGATATTGTTTTGTAATTAAATAATACCGTTCAAATTTTTAAGAAACTTGACTTGTCAAAATAGAAAAAAAAATCAAAAATGTACCTTTGGATTTAAAGAATTTATGATTTTGGAATGCAGAATTTTGAACTTATAGACTTAGTTTTTAAAACAGACCCATTTTTGTACTTCTGAATTGATCTTTTTGCTTTGTAACGAATACTCATAATTCACAACTGGAAGATGGTAAATATCTGAAATTACTTTGGAATAAAAAAGTGTCAGTTTACTGAAATCTCGTTTGGGAAAATACCACTTATTTATTCCATTGGACTAATTCATTCCATTTTACATACCTAGTTGAGGCTTTGGGCGATGTACAGTTATGTATACGTTTTTAGACAACATTTGTTAACTTTTAACTGGAACATAAATCTGTTGAAGTTTAAAAATGGTGTACCTAGACGAACTTATTTGTAAAAGTCTATAACAAAGACAAAGCATATTTGATAAAGTCGTTACACTTACGAGCAACTGCATATATGAAAAGCTACAAGAGAGCAACAACTTTTGAGAAGTATTTAAATTTTAAGTAGTGATGTAGGTGTAGGTTCCTACAAAATGTTTATGGTTTTCTTGAATATATAATAATAAATGTAGTCACAATTAAAATTTTTTTGTTCAAATTTTCAACTTACAAGAAATTTAAAATAGAGATGCACGATAACCAGTATAAATCTCAATTTTTCAAGTTCATAATAATAAATACCCACAACTTACATACATACATACATAAATATAAATATTATTGAACTGTGCTCCCCTATATCAGAATAACTCCGGCGGCAACGGGATGTCATGTTTCGACTTTGCTGTTCAACTGGTGTGTAACGATAATATGGAGGCCTTGCGAACTAACAGGCTTCAGGCCATGTTGTATAATATATCGCTCTCATAATTTTGTATCGACCGAAGCAAACAAAAATAATAGTTATAAAAAAAAAATATCATCGGATCATAGCGAAATTTTAAACTACGAATATCCATTACCCTCGTGTGTAATTGTTTTATTCCAGTCGATGGATTTCAATAGAAATCAATCAAACGGTGTTGCTGTGTTCACTGCTAGGAGGAGACAAGTTGATAAAGTGAGAGAGGGAGAGAAAAAATGAGATAAAGAGAGAGAGAGATTACTCGAATTCGCTAAAGAACATATTGTCACATTGTCTATTCCACATCCGTTTTTGGAAGCGGAAGAGGACATTAATTTGTTTTTGGTTGTAGGTTGTAGGGATTTTTTGTTTGAATGTGTTGGAGTTTAGAGAATCAGTTTTGATGGGTTGTAGAGCTATTTAAAAGGAGTATTTGAGGAATTATCCTGGCCTCTAGCTGTTGAGCAATCCGCGTTTGAAAAAAAAAATGGTGATGACAAAAACAAAAAATAAAAATATAACGGTACATTCCACAAACTTCTAAAATTTCTCAAAAAATACATAATTAAATCCTTTATCATGATACATTTTCTTCTTTTATATCTATTATCCAAAAATTAGTAAAAATTTTATTCAAAGTTTTTTGGGTTTTTTTTTTTTGCAATTTTTAACAAATATATATAAAATCTAAAAATACAGTTTCGTTAACCAATTAATTTTGCGTCGTTTGATATACATATGTTACAAGCTTTTGTGATGTACCCTTCTCTAAAAAAAAAACAAAAACATTTTATTTGAAGACAAATCGCGAAAAAAATAAGGTATAAATTAAAAAAATATAACGGTACATTTAGGAAAATTTTTAAATACCTCAAACGATGCAGAATTGAATTTAGAACAAGATAGTAAACATTTTATTTTATTATGTACCGTTAAGTCTGTCAATTTTATATAATAACTTGAAAAAGTGAACATTTTAAACAATTTTTTACAATATTTATTGTTAAAACGGAACTGTAAACAAAATATAACAAAATAAAACAACACACTTTTTTTCACTGTTAAATTCAACATTGTTTGAGATATTTTGGAGATTTTTTTTTGTAGATATATCTTGAATAGTTTTAATAAAATGGATAAGGAACCATGATTAAAAACTTAAAAGTTTCAAATAATAATAAAAAAAAAAATATAACGGTACATTTCAGAAAGCGGAAAAAAATTCAAATGATGCAAAATTTACTAAAGCATAAAATTGTGTACATTTTTTTTGTACATAACGACCTTAAAAAAATTGAAAAATTTTAGTAAACGTTGTAAAAGTGAAAATAAAATGTAAACTAAATTTTTGCAGATTTTACAAAAAAAAAAAATATAACGACGCATCCAAAAAACTTGAAAAATACATCAAACTTCGCAAAATTATATTTAACATAATATTAAAGAATTTTTTTTTAAAAGTGTCTTAAACTTGGTTTAAAATTTTATTAAACGTTGAAGAGGTAAAAATTTTGCAATTTTTTTACAGTTCTTATCGTTCCAATTTAACAGTCAAAGCATTTTTATAAGAAACAAAAGTAATTTAGTTTGTTTATTATTCGATTTCGCATTGTTTAAAATATGTGGTTACAGATAAAATATTTACCGTTCTCAAAATATTTTGAATTTATTCAAGAGACAACCATGAAAAAAAATGATTTTTCTTCAAAAAAAAAAAAAAATATAACGGTACAACTTTCAATCTATTTTAAATTATGCAACAATAAATAGTTCTTAAGATTGTATGTTAACTTGTTTAATAAAGTAGCACTAAATTTGTATACAAATTGAAGAAAATGATTTTTTTTTTTTCATTTTTTTAAGTGTTTTTTGTTAATCGGATCCAATTAAACTAAACGCAGTATTAATTAGTTCTTTATTATATTTTACATCATATGTGGTATTATAAAAGTTTGTATTACGCACTATTTGGAAATTTTTTAATTTAATCCATCAAGAAACGTGGTACAAAATATTTAAGTTCTAACTAAAAAAACAAAAGAAAAAAATACAACGGTACATTTCACAAAGATTCAAAATATCTCAAATGATGACCAATTTAACTCAGTTTAAGAAAATGTAATATTTCTTTTTATAAAGAACCGTAAAGTTGGAAAAATTGTCTTTGAAAGTTGAAAAAAAGAAAATGTACAATATTTACTATCGAAATGGAATAGCTAACGGTACTGAATAACACTAAAAAAATATTTTATTTTGTTAATAATATTATTTTGCGTCTTTAATGATATTTTGCAGGTTCCTTCTGCGGATATAACTGACAAAAAAAAAAATCGAAGAAAACAATGAAAAAGAACATACTTCAGTTATACATAGATTTTTGTCAATATTTTATTTGCTTAAATATAAGTTTTTTGTTTCTAGGTACATTATAGTTTATATATAAAGTTATTAGTATTACAAAAATTTGAATGAAAACTCATTGGCATCTACTTCGGTCAGATGGTCTTCTTCGCCAATGGTATTATTGCAGGATGTTCCCTGGCAGGTTCAACACATCACTGAACATAACATTCCTGATCGCCTACATTCGAATCTTGATGTACATTGTGTCCAACAGTGACAAGATATTAATTTAAGTAGATGTTCTGGAGCTGGTGGCAGATCTGTTGTAACAGGAATTAATCCGCTGTTGACGGATTTCCGCCCCCAATCGGTTGTTTCCAAAGCATTTCTCAGCCAAGCTTGTACTTGATGATATACGCGATATAGATGCTGATCTGCAGCAGCTTTAGTTGGAGGACGACAAGCTAAATCAAATTTAGAATGTAACTGCAGATTGGCAATCACCCTATTGTAACCACGGTACCGTACTTTGTCAAGTGGTGTCTTTCGTGGAATATTGTACAGTCCACGGTTCCTTAAAAGAGTGCAGGTTGTTGTTTTTTTTTTATTAGTCTACGTTAAAACCAAATTAAACCTGGATGTTGACTTTTTTTTTTACAAAAAATTGAAATTTTGTGTATTTTTAAAAAGTTTTAGGCATGAATTTATTTTGTTTTATAATTTATAATTCGAAAACTAATGTATCAATCTTATTCCTACATCTTAGTTATTATCATGTTTCTTGCCAAAACTATTTGACCGATTTTCAAATTTTGTCTTATAAAACTCTAGGCTATTCAATTGCAAATTTTGAGCACAATCTGACAATTTTTGACCCATTTTTTGGGCGCTTCAAAATTACTTAGTTTTTCAAAATGTTTGTTTTTACTCATCGTTAGATAGCAACTCAAATATAACATACATGAATTTAAAACAAATGTGTCTTGTAGAAAATTTTATAACAAACAAGAATAAAGTGGATGGTTTTTTCCTTAGTTGGATATTTCCAAAGTTATAAAGGAAAATGTCAGAAAAAATGGGTTGATTTTTGTACTGTTGCATTTTTCCTGCAGCGAGCACAGGTTTTTCGAAGTTGCAAACTTAGCTGCAGACTACTCTAACATGCCCCAACAACATATCAAAAATGCAGAACTACATCGTTCTTTGCGAATTTATTGTCGAATTTGACTGGGCTATTTGTAAGGTCAGAAAAAAAGAACCTGTAACCCTTCAAATCTTCTGTCAATAGGAGGAGAAGCAAAATATCAAGTCCAGCGATTGGGGGTTGACAAAAACATGGCTAGATTGGGTTGGATGCCTCAAACAAGCGATGAAGATCCGGCACCAAGTTTACTTTTCAAGCTTATTTCCTAAAAATGAAGCAAATATTACTCCATATAATTTTCAGTTTTAGTGACTTAAAAGGACTCGAGTCCCATCACGTAATGAACCAACATTTTTAAAATGAGATACCAAACTGTAAACAGGCTATAAAAAAAGAAAAATATATAAATTTGTAGCTAGTCAACGTCAATTATTTTTATTTCCAGTTTATGTCCAGCGTATAGGTGCACGTTGGCTGATAATCTATAAAGCCTCTTACAATTCGAATACACTCATGTTCATTGATTTATAACTAAATTCCTCTTAAAGATTCAATCAGTATTTCCTATCAGTAAACAAAGAACAACAAATTAGAACGTCAGAACTATTATCACTTATCAGTTAAACACTAGCAAACAAAAAGAGGCTTACAAAATTTGCCAGCTGCTACTAATCTGATCATCTATAACTTATACTAATTATTTAAAAATAAATGGGTATTCCAGTTGAGTCATAAAAACTTTTCTCTATAAGAAATGGTACTGGTAGCTGCCTAAAAAACAACTGTTCACAATTGGTAGGTATATTTTCATTCACTTAATCAAACGAGAAAAGAAATTGTCAAATATTATGGTTTCGTAAATCATCAAGCAAAAATAACAACAACAACTCAAACTATCTGAATCAAGAATCAACCCAAAAGATACGCTGTTCGCTCTATATTCCGGCCGGTGGCAACTGACAAGGCAAGTAAAATTTGCAATTCATTTGAAATCAGTCAGCATTTTACTCCGAGTGAGAGTGGTGTTTATTTTGTACTGAAATTAAGTTTTTTTTTTTTCTGTCTGACCGGTCGGTGTTCATGAAAATGAAAGTCTCTATCTTCACGGGGACAATCCTCTTTATTTTTTGCATATGCGAATGTCTTAGATTGAGTTGTAAGTAAAATGTTTTGTTTGTGAATTGTTAAATGTTATTTTTATTGCATATGACTTAAAGAGATAATCAAAATACTCTTGATAAATGCATAGATGCGGATTACGCCTTACCGATCTATAAGTAGTAGTACGTGCTATAGGCAAAGTCATCTCCCAAAACAGATGGAGTGAAAGTAAACAAATAAAACTTGCAAATGTGAAAAGGTAGGCTTGTACGTCGAAATATCTTAGCGGATGAGTAAAGGCCCAAATATGAACCTTAGAAAATTAATTAACTTGGAAAAAAGGAACGAAATAGCGTCCGCGTCGTACTTAATATTTTTTTTATTTTGTTTGTAGTTTTGTTATTCTGTTTAATGTGCCTGTATGACCTCATGACTTTTACATGCAAGCTGACACGTAAATTTCACGTACAATTTAAAAGAGATAAAAGGAAAGAAATAATTTGACTTTGGTGGCTTAGTGCAGTCAGTGGATTGAGACCAAGGACATTCGCTTTGTCATTGGCACCTTTAATCCACACACATTTTTTCCAAGTGAGGTGTAAATACCACAAAGAGTATTTCAAAAATATATATTTATTGTTTGTTAATAATACTGAATTTGTATGATCTTTATTTATATTGTGATGATTTACTAATATTCTTATATCGTTAACGAAAAAGTAATAGAAACATGTTAAAATAGCAATTTTCACTTTTTTAAAAATTAAAAAAAATATTATTTCTTTGATTTGTACTGAATCGCAAAATAATGATATAATCAACGAAGTCAATGATGAGATATGAGGGAATATACCTAAATAAATAAGGCAATTTAAACGAAAAACATATTTCCATTATACGTATTTTTTGGTAATAACGTGGTAAACAGTATTATTAGTACTGATCTAAAGTAGGGCTGGCCACGAGACGAGACTCTGCGAGACTTTTGTAAGTCACGTCTCGGTATCGTTAAAATCGAAAATTTTCAGTACGTCTCGGTCTCGTGTCGGTCTCGTATAATTAATCTCGGACAAACTGTTGATCATTGGAACGAAGTGTTGTCGATTATCATTTGAATATGTGCAGAAGGAAATAAATACTTAACTGAAATTGGATTTTTAATTTATTAGACTCACTGTAAATTTCGATCCAAATATACAGTATAGTCTCGGTCTCGTCATGTGAGACCGAGATCGAGACTTTTCTCGTATTTTACCAGACCTTATTTAAAAATGACATTAATAAAAATCGTTACAAGCGTTTTCGAGAACTTTTTCCTATCCAACGATTACCGCTTACTCTTCATCTTGTCAATTTTAAACCTCTCGAGCAAAGTGGGCGGAAGCACCATCAAGTTATGAATAAGATGAACCTATGGAATGTCCTTCAATAGTTCTGATAAATCATTTTGCAACATCTGCAGATAGTTTGTAGAATTCAACTTCAGTGGCTACTAAATTTAGCATTTTTTCTAACCAAGGAATGTCAAAGTCCACCCTAATTAAGTTTACCTACCCTTTACTACCCTTAATATGATATACACAGCACAGGGGATTTAAAAAGAGATACCGATGCACATTGGTTTTGAACGTCTGTAGATCACAACGGGAGGGGAAAATTGAGCTGGGTAGAGCATTCCACATTCGAGTAGTGCGACTAAAGAAAGAATCTCTGTTCTTAACAGTACGTCCGAAATTGGGCTCAAGGGTAAAGTGATTGGCATTCCTAGAAGCGCGAGTATTACGGTTGAATTGTTTAAGGGGATGAATGCAACTGGCTATTTCACTAGAGCATTGTTAATGGAAATTAGTAGCCCGAAGCGTAATGGTTAGTGCGTTCAACTGTCACGCTGGAGGTCTGGGTTCGCTTCCCAGCCTCGTCCACCTAAAAACTAAAAAGTTTTTTTCAGGAATTGACAAATCCTCCAAGAGTATCACTTGTCACGAACAAGTGCTTCTCGTCTAGCCATTCGGATTCGGCATCAAATTGTAGGTACCTTCCATTTCTGTCGATAGGCGCACACAGGAATGGTTGCGAGTTGTTAGTCACTAGGCCCTGGTTCTTCATGAGCCGTTGTGCCACCCGATTTATTTATTTTTCATTGTTTATGGAAATAACGGTAAAATTATAAATGTTTTAGTAAAAAACATACTTACAAAATTATCTTAAACCACACAAATAATTTTTATTCATAGCTTTTCGAGCTTTAAGCTAAAAAAACATTTTTTTTTTTAATTTTACCTGCCGCTGTTTTTCCAAATTATCATAAAATCTATGGGTTTTTCGGCAAATTTGTCCTGAATTTTATTTTTATAATTGTTATATACATTCAAAAAAATTATTAAAACATCATGTTGATTACGCATTTTTTGGAGAAAATTGACCCCAAAGTCAAATAATTAGCATGGGCAGGAAAAATGGGGCAGGCTAAAAACTGAATATCTTAAGACTTAGAAAAGATGTCAAATTTATTTAAACGCAATTACAAAGGCTGGTATTTCTTCTAAAAATAAAGGCCTAAACAAAGTTTCTGTCATAAGTATTAACGGCGCAATTACCGATAACATGGATCAGGGTACCCCAAAGAAAGACTTCTTGAATTCCCGATAAATGATATCAAAATTGGAGATAGGCCCTTACTGTAGAACAATTTTTTTCTTAGAATATACCCCAGAATCATAGCCTAAAATACTCTTGACGAATTAAGGGACACCCGTATGATAAAGTGTCGATTGATTTTGTAAAATTGCCCCTACTTGTTCCTCGATAGGTTAACAAATTTAATATTACTCACATATTTATAGAGAAAGGTTATACCTAAAATTGTATATAACTTGTTTCTTAAAAATTGGAAATTTGTCATCATATTTCGAAATTTAATGTTCTATAAAAAGTATCTAAAGTGATTTTAGGTTCGGATGGACTTTGGGTGAGATAAAAATTTGCTGGTTTTTCAACAATAACTTTTTATAGGAAGGAGCTATCAAAAAAAAATTTGAAGACGAAAATTGTAGAGAACTTATTAGCCTACAAAAGTTAACAAAAATAACTACTCTACGACTAATAGCGGTTGAGAAAACTGAGTAAACACTTTTAAACACCTTTTTCAAAATGGCGGACGACGACGCAGAGGGTTTTTTTTATTGGAAAATTGTGGTTTTCGAATCTCCAAGAGGTATCTCCTCTTTAAAATAAAACAATAAATTTCTCTACCCGAATTTTTGTAGATATTTTTGCTAATTTGATTGGACTAAACATGTTTGTAGAGAAATGTAATACCTATAATTAGTTTCTTGAAAGTAAAAAAAAATATTTCGGGTTCGACGGCGCATGCGCATAATTTTCATATCCGATATGAATTTTTCGCATTGAAATATAATTTTAAATAGATTATTATCGATAAAAAAAAATGTATTGGAGTGGCAAATGCACTGTGCTACATGAGTATATTTTGTTTTCAAAATTAAGGCATTGCGCATGCGCAAAATTAATTAAACAGTATGAATAAAATTCCCATAAAAAATTGACTCATTCCACAAGCATTTAACAATGATTTTTAAAACTTCAATTTAGTTTCGTCACGGTTTAATATTGAGACAGAAGGCTGTAATTTTGAATAGGGCTGGCCACGAGACGAGACTCTGTGGGACTGTTGTAAGTCTCGTCTCGGTCTCGTTAAAATCGAAAATTTTCAGTCTCGTCGCGGACTCGTGCCGGTCTCGTATAATTAAGTCTGGTCTCGGTCTCGTCTCGGTCTCGTCTCCAAAAAGTACGATGTCCAGACAACCTATTGATTATTGGAACGAAATATTTTCGATTATAGTTTGAATATGTTCAGAAGAAAATAAATATTCAACTGAAATTGGATTTTTTTAATTTATTAGACTCTCTGTAAATGTCAGTCCAAATATACAGTCTCGTCTCGGTCTCGTCTCGGTTGCTTAAATGGCAGTCTCGTCTCGTTTCGTCTCGGTCTCGTCATACGAGACCGAGATCGAGACCGAGACTTTTCTCGTCTCGTGGCCAGCCCGAATTTTGAAGTAATTTTTTTTCACCTTGTAAAAGAGTTACGCATCTGGGAGCAAATGTTTTCGACATGACACAAAATAACGGACACCCTAATACTCATACACATAAAATGTAGTTGAATTAATTTCGAGTTTTATGTTCATGCCTAAAAAAATTTGCTTGTTCTATTTCAGTCGCCAAAAGTACCCCTTGTGCACTTCGTCCTTCTGCTTATGGATCAGTGTGCGTTTGCAATGTCACTTATTGCGATTTCCTGGAGCCAGTTAGTCCTATAGGTGATGATGGTTTTGTGCTCACCTCGTCAAGCAAAGTAAGTTCATTATTGATGCGCTTTTATATGGAGAGTGCTTTAACTACGAACTAAATATAGGAAACTGCTGAATAATTTGGCTTTTCATTTGTTCTGGTAAATCCAATTAAAAGCAGTGAATTTATTTTTGGAGAATTTTTTTTTCAGGTGGGCTTACGTTTTTCTTCGAAATTAGGACAATTTTCTGATAAAACAATATTGGTAAATGACTGGGCGCAACAGACTGAAACTACAAACGAACCAAGTGTCGAACTGGTCAAAAGAGGAAATAGCGCAAATACAATGCAGTCGAGAGGTTTGTGGAGTTTTTTTTTAAATTAAATTCCATAATGCAATTTATTAAGTTTAAATTTATGAATGTTTGAATGTTCAACAACCACTTGAGTGAGCTATCACCATTGTATTTGGCTGGAATTATTGCAATTTCATGGCTGCCACACCAATCATCAGATTCCT
The DNA here is from genome assembly GCA_949320155.1 of Melangyna quadrimaculata. Classification (NCBI taxonomy): domain Eukaryota; kingdom Metazoa; phylum Arthropoda; class Insecta; order Diptera; family Syrphidae; genus Melangyna; species Melangyna quadrimaculata. The sequence goes on from OX439483.1 coordinate 436,074,829, forward strand.
TATTAGTGGTGCTTAGTCTTTATGTTCAATTTTAATTTATAAATTATTAGTGCCGTCAATTGGTTGTTGAACATTCAAACATTCATAAATAATATAAATGACGGAGCGAAAGCTATGCAGCCTAACTGCGAGTGTGTATCACACAAAAAACCCAATTGAAGTTTAAATTTTGTTTTTAATTTTTTCAGCTTCAAAGCGAACGGTTACAATTAAAATTGATCGAAGTAAAAAATATCAAAAAATTGTTGGATTTGGAGGAGGATTTACTGGTGCGGTATCACATATTTTGAAAAATATACCACAAGAATTGCAAGATGCGGTATATCAGTAAGTAAACAATTAAGAATTGATAATTTGTGATAATTAATATATTGGGACATCACAAAAAAATATTGATAAAGTTGAATGGATTTCATTTAAGTAATTTTGACTGAAGGGACTTAAAAAAACAATCAATATACAGGGTGTCCCATTAACAATGGTCCAAACTGAAACTGGTGAATCAAAGCGGCTATTTTTTGAAATTTAAAAAAAATCTTACTTTTAACCAGTTTTTTGCTCATCCTTTCCATAATTGATTTTTGTTTTTTAAAATTTTTGCACTTAAACATTGACTTATAGTTTCACTGACATTACTGAGTAAAATATTTTTCATTGGCATCACCATTTGCCTACAATTCATTAGTTAATATTGAACTTTGCCAAAATTAATTTTTGACCTCAATCGTCTGAAGAGCCCCCTGAACAAACCTGGCTCAATACAGGTTTTATATTTCAAAAATTGCCTGTACTTCTGTACTTATAAAAAAGGTATAAAACTTACCAAAGCTATGTTTAAATAGACACCTATAACCGTTTAAACCCAATCAAACAGGTTCAAAATCAAATACAAATAAATCATTTTTGTTCAAATATTTCGATAAAATTTTCACTTCAAATATAACTCCGAAAGAGCATCATTTTGGTGGAGAGCTTCGTTTTGATGTTTTACGCATTTCTTAAATAAATATCTTAAATTTGGACAAGGACTTTCGATTTTCTGTGGTGAAAGCGTATAAATCCATTATTTTTGAAAATTTTTCGAAAACCATCATGTTTTTTAAGAAGTGACTTTGGAAAACTTGTAGCTTATAATATTCTAAAAAAAAACCTGAGGATACTTTTTTCCGTTAGACTAATAAGTTTTGAGACAAATGTGCGCAAATGCAACGGTGTGGAAAATACCACATTAAAGTAAAAACACATTTTGTCTCCGTTTTCTCAAAATCTCTTGCTCCAACTAAAAAAAGGAGTTCATCTTTTTTCTGTAGAATTTTATAAGCTACAAGTTTTCCAAATTTTTTGTTTTGTTTTGATCATCTAGATCGGTGGCGACCACACAACGATTTCGTTTTAATTAATTTTTCTCAAAAACGGCTCTAACAAATTTGATTACACTTCAAATCATAAGAATAGTTTTAATAATATTCATAGACCATGTTCTTATCAACAAAATCGAATAACAGAAGTTAATTTCTGGCTTTATGAGCAAATTGCATTTTTTAAGCACTATCCCGAATATCTCCGCATTGTCTTCGATGGTTTTGTCAATATTTTGCGATTCGGTACTTCTAAATTGGTCAAAAAATATTGTATTTAAAGGAGAAGGGTCATTTTGGTCTACCTATTGCCCACAGATGAGATATATGTATATCGTTGGAAGCGCAAGTACATAATTTCTTTGTACGTACACAAAGCTGTAAGCCATGGGGTTAAGGAAAATCATGGCAACAAAGATTGCAATTAGAGCAATAATTGATTGCAATAGTGTTCCATTGAAGCGACGTTATTGGTCACTTTCGATGAACTGAATAGACCGCAAAGTAAAAGAACTTTTATATACCAATAGCCAATATTAGCGAATAATATCATGGTTGACGAATAATTTGCTTAACAGTATGAAAATTCTAATTTTTTTGTTCGATTAAGCGAATTCAATTATTGTGTGTACAGTTGAGATATACAACGTTGGAAAGCTCAGTTCAAAAACATCATTTTTGAATATGGACATAGACTAATAAACCATTGGGCTTAGGCAGTATATTTCAAAATATAAAACAATTCGTCTATGTTGGTTCGAATTTGCAAACTGTTTTTCTTATTTTTTTGTTCGCTTATTTAAGCCAAAATACTCGTAAGTTGGTACACTCCATAGTACCTTATCATTTTTCAAGGTCTAGTTTCTGGGCACAAGGTAGAACAGGTCTCATATATTTTTGCCCATCCTGCATTGTATGAATAATCTTTCTTACGAAAAATTAAATCAATGAAATAATCATTTTTTTTTTTTTTTTTTAACTTTTTTCACACATTTTATTTTGTATTAATTCCAAAAATTTCAATATTTGCTATTATGCCTTGTTTTTATTTTCTATACACCGTCAATGTCAAGGTAGATACTATTTTTTCTCCAAAAGCTCGACCCAGTCGTGCCTTTTATTTGAATTTTATGTAGTAGGTGAAATTACAACATAATTAAAACTCCCTCTGCAATAAATGCTACGATTTACTGAGGAACTAAATATTTTTAATAAAATTCTAACATTGAACATTTCGTTCTTTTTGTTTTAATTTTAAAGTCTTAATACTGTTAACTAAGCCTAACGGAGAATTTTATTATTCACTAAAAGAGTTGTTACAAAATTACAACGCCAACGAAAGAAAATGGTGTATATTTGGTTCTTACTACGTCTTGGTTTAGTGATTGGTGGAAACGAATTATTACAGTAAAATCTATGATACGAAACTACGCAAGTTATAGATATGATTGAAACCCATAATTGAAAATTTGTCTTTCCATTTTGGGGCAGATAAAATTGATGGCTATTTGGTACCGAACAAAAATAAAATAAATTGGGTGCCACAACGGCTCGTGAAGAACCAGAGCCTAGTGACTAACAACTCGCAACCATTCCTGTATGCACCTATCAACAGGAATGGAAGGGACCTACAATTTTATGCCGAATCCGAACGGCTATACGAGAAGCACTTATTCGTGACAAGTGATACTCTTGGAGGATTCGTCAATTCCTCGCAAGAGGCAGTAGCCCTGAAAAAAAACTTTTTAGTTTTTAGTTGGACGAGGCTGGGAAGCGAACCCAGACCTTCAGCGTGACAGTCGAACGCACTAACCATTACGCGACGGGCTACTACATTTGATACCGAAATGAAGTTTAAAAATGACTAATTTAGATACTTCCTTCCGTGGGTTAGTTTTTAATTGCTACGCAAAGGTTTACCGATAAAGAAAAGTTGGGAAAATTTCAGCAGGTGGCGCTCGTGCTGTAGGAGCACATTTAGTTTTGTCAGCACGCACACATATCGAGAACGGGTTGTTCGATTTTCACGATATTGGGTTCGATGAATTTGTTTTGGCAGAAGGAAGGGCACTATAGAGGAATATCCCGGAAATTTCCAGAAAAATTGAAAAAACGAGAAGATTCGAATTTTGCGTTTAATCTAGACTTGGAACGAGAAATGAATTTCGATCGAGTCGCATTGAGTCAATATGTTCGAACAAATGTGCCAACATTGAATCCAGAACAAAATCAAGCGTACGATGAATTGGTGCAAGTGTTCAATAATGGAAATGTTGACATTTTCTTCCTTGATGCGCCCAGTGGAACTGAAAAAAAAACATTCCTAATTTCAATGATTTCGGCTACGATTCGTACGAGATCTGCGTGGAAGCCCTGAATCACACGTTGAAATATTTACGAAATGATGAGTTACGTATCAATAGTGATTTTGTTTGTCAAATGCTGCCTGTCATTCAAAAATCCAATGCGGCAGATAAATTGAACACTTGAAGAGTTCCCCAGGCAATTGGCGGCGATGGGCAATTGCGCGATTCCAGTCGACTTAGTTGGGAACCCGACTTATCTTTTCAAACAACATCGTCGCATGACCTATCTTCGTAAGCAACATCTTCACAAAACACCATCTCCCCAACAACACATCCTCGCAAAGAAACATCCCCGCAAGGACACAAGGACGACTAAACTTCGCAAAGCTACATCTCTGCAACGGAACATCCTCGCAAACAAAATCTTCGATGTCACTTATCTACGCAAGCCACTGACCGTGGTATTTCTTCGCTGCGCGTTTGAGTTGGCAACAATCAGGACAAATGATGTTGTATAGCAAATGGTCAGTTGATTTGTGAAAGGTCGAAGGGCTTTTAAAGTAGAGCGCGAGTGGAATAGCGAATAAGAAAAAAGAGGCGATTATATGTGATGGTAAATTACAAAGATAGTCAGCAACATTTATTCATGAGGAATCTATAACAGATCATTATGGAAAGATGGGGTCGAAATAGGGGAGGTATTTATACATGTGCAGGGCTGCCTTATAAAAAATGTCAACTTCTTTGTTCTTCGACCGATTTCGATGAAATTGAAATATGTTATAGCTGACACAGAATTATGGGAAAAAAATATGATTATTTTCATTACATTAATGAATTTGGGAGGAACGAAGTTTGGTGGGTCAGCTAGTAAGTTATAATATTTTTTGGTGAAAAAGAAATTAATTTTACTTGGTCAGTCTTTTATAGAATCAATATTATTTTAATGAAAGAAATCGCCAGTTGACATTTTGTTTCCCAAAGTGAAACACAATGTAATGATTTGTGTTCCTTTCTTTTTCTGTTCTCGTCTATCATTATTTCTTTCAAAAACAATCAATTCTAACCTCAAAGCTTTTGTATGCTTTAATTGAATTGTCAAGAAAGATTCAAATGTTTCATTGATTTGTGTTTCGATTATGCTATTCAATCAAAGCATTATAATTTGTTATTTAGCCAAATTTCGCAGTCTTGAACCACAAGAGCAAGTTCGTGCATTTTAAACCAAAACAGGTTGTTGAATGTTTTGATACTATGTACATTTGCGGAAATTCCAAAAGTATTTTTTTTATAAATCAAAATAATTTAGGTTTTCTTTAATGCGAGAGTTAATTTTTTTTATTTCACTTTGCTTTTCTAGAGTTCACAGTTGTTATAGTTTTTGTTGTGGTCGAATTCTATAATTTTTGATCTGCTTCAAGGGCCGAATCACTTATTTTGAATTTTTACACTGTCATAAATGTTTGTCATTGTATTAAAAGTTTACCATTTCATGCGAATCAAAAACCATCATATCTAAGCATTAAGTGAGCAATTTACTTCATACTTTTTCCCAAACCATAATTTTATTTAAATAAAGTAGTAAATATGTACAAAACTTACCAATATTTTTTTATTATACTTTATTTTGTTTTATCTTCAGGTCTTATTTCTCGAAAAAAGGAATTGGTTATAGTATGATTCGTATGCCAATTGGTGGCTGTGACTTTGATTTAGAACCCTGGGCATACAACGAACAACCAGAAAAAGATGAAAAATTATCCAATTTCACTACATTAAGTTATCTTGATAAGCAGAAGGTATTTTGTTTAAATTAAATTTATAATAATTAAAATTAATATTTCATTCTTAATGTTAGATTGAGCAAGTTGAGAGGTTAAAATCCGTTGCAAATATAAAAGATATAAAAATTATGGGTTCTGCCTGGAGTCCACCGAAATGGATGAAAACTAGATACTCATGGACTGGACTTAATTTTCTTAAGAAGAAGTACTACCAAACGTGGGCTGATTATCATCTCAGGTGGGTTTTATTTACAATTTGTATTTGATACAAACAAAAAATAAAAATCTAAATTACATATGTATGTATATGCTGAACAAAAATACCTCCCACAACTTCTTATCTTATTACTTTGGACGAGTTATTCATTTATAATCGGCTCCTTCGAAAGCTGCTGTAACTATTTGGATGCAATTTTGTTTTATGAAATTCACGAAAACGGCTCGTTTTCTCGGAAGATCCATTAACAATTTGCATGATACTTTGGGAATCTGCTTTTATGAGAGTAAAATTCACCCACTGCCAAAACCACTTTTCTCAATTTTTGATTTCTCAAAAAAAAAATGTAACGGCTTAGATGAATTTGTTAAAGTTTGGTTCTATGAAAACGAAAATAATTTAGAAATTATTAAAGTCCGGTCACTACCATTTAGTCTAGGAAAGATAGAAAATTTAATATGGGCAAGTGGGAACAAATTAACTCATGAAATTTTATTGCTGGTATCAACGCAGAATTTTATGCTCAACAACATATCCAAAGACCCCCAAAATCCCCCCATTGGTTTTTTGTATAGACGCATTAAAAGAGGTGGAGAGGGGTAGGAGGCGGGAGTTTATCAAGCTAAAAAAATTTGTTATAATAGAATCTAATCATATGACACATGTTTTTAGGGTGCTTTTTAACGCTGATTCTAAGGAGACCAAAACTGAAAAGATACATGTATCATGTAGGAAGTTAAATATCTTTTTATGGAATGATGACTTTTTTTGTAAAATATTACACAACACCATTTTAAAATAATGGGATATTAATGAAATTTAGTATAAATGTTTCATTTGGCAAGTTTACCGAGAATCAAAAGAGTCCCCAAAAATATCTGTGGTAAAAGGGTTTTTTTTGAGGGCGACATGTTAGTGCGTCATTATTACTTACCATAAAATCTATGAATAAGTTTTGACACTGATGAAATTTGCTAAAAATATTATGTATGTCGTGGTTACCAAGTATCAAAAGACATTTAAATAACTTGATCCAAAGTTTTTTAGAGAGTTTATATTTGAGCTGCCCTATACGGAGCAAACTGTAAGGTCTTACGAAAAATTGTATTTTCGTGTAATCGAGACAGTAAATATGACAATTGATATATGATTTAAAGGTATTTTTTAACGTCGAATCTAATAAAAGAAACACCAACATGATACAAGCACCTTATAAAAAGTTAGATTAATTTTGTAGCTAAAATTACTATTTTTTCCGTTAAAAGGGTCAAACATTACACACCCAAAAAACACCCTTGGACCTCAGATATTTGTATGGACTCTTTTAATCCTTGGGTGCCAATATAAATTTAATATTTTTAGCAAATTTCATAAGAGTCAGAATTTGTTGATGGATGTTATGGTAACAATCACTCACTTGCATCTCTCCGTCAAAAAAAAAAAAAACACCCTTTAACCACAGACATTTTTAGGGACTCTTTTTATTCTTGGTTAACATGCCAAATGAAACATTTATACTTAATTTCATTAATATCATATTATTTTAAAATGGTTTTGGGTAATATTTTACTTGTTGTTCTTAAAAAAGTCATCATTCCATAAAAAGGCCTTTAACTTTCTACGGGATACATGTATCTTACCCTAAAAACATGTGTCATATAATTAAATTGTATTATAAAAAAATTTTCAGCTTGATAAACACCCACCTCCCATCCCTCTCCATCTCTTTAAATGAATCTATACAAAAACCCAATGCGGGGATTTTAGAGGACTTTGGATATGTTGTTGAGGATAACATTCTGCGTCGATACCAGCAATAAAATTTCATGAACTAATTTGATCCCGGTCAGATCCTATCTTTCTTAGACTAATTCCCCGGCTTTTACAATTTCATAGTTCGTTATTTTTTTTTTTTGAATACTTGCCAGGCCCGTATCTAAGGAGTCCCAAGTATGGCTGAGCACGCAATAGCAGTTCTTATAAATTTGATTCAATTTTGTATTTCGTTATTATATTATACTTTCCAACTTTATGTTTATGAAACGTAGATACTATGTACTATATGCCATCCAGATACGGATTAATCATAATATCTTTCGTTGTTACACAATCAAGTTTTTAAATGGGAAGTTATAAATATATAACAACGCCTAATTTCCCATATTTAAGGTTACAATACGAAATTTTCAAGAATTCTTAAATTTTGTAAAGCCTTCAATTATAATTAAATTGTACGAAAATTGTAAAACAAATTGTTTTAAACTTGTTTAAAAATGCAATAAAATAAAAAAGTGTGTATACGCCCTAGTGCACCACTTCTGTATCGTCGTTTTTACAGAGAATAAAATTACGGAACATTTACAGAGGACTGATGGACGATCACTGATCAGGGTTTACCCTTTACCCATCCGCACCTGAGTTTAAATAAATGTTTTAGCTTTTATTTCCTCTATGAGGCATATATGTGAAAACAAATTAAATTTTATAAAAAAAATATATGCACGACTGGATTGCACGATCTTGCTCTCGTAGCTAACAACTAGAATGTAGCTATAGTCGTTGAAGAATTAGATATACTGATGGTTTACTATGGTACGAAAAAATAATAATATGTTAAAATAGCGATTTCGATTTAATATAAACAAATTTGGAAAAGAAACTTAAAAAGAAAAAAAAAATATATTTTTTTCTTTAACTTTATTTCTTCGTTATAAAAAACTTATTTACACAACTTTTAAACGCAATATTTGTTGAACATCTAAGAAGTACTGAATCGCTTTAGAGTGATAAAATCAACCAAGCCAATGACGAGATATGAAGCAATATTACTAAATAAGTATACAAAAAAAGAAATTAAAAAACACAAGTTTTTAGTTTCATTATTCGTATCTTTAGGTGCAAATTTGGTATACAGTACAGTATTTAATCAACAGCGTTAGAGCCGTTTTCGAGAAAACTTGATAAAACCAAAATCTTTGTATGGCAGCTACTTGTTCTAGATCAGAAATCAAAAATTTGAATTTTTCTTATTACACCAAATTTGATGCAAATCCATCCAACCGTTTTAGCTCTATATATCAGGACGCACAAATGCACAGACAAACAGACCGAAGCGACACACGTCTTGACGAAATTCACTTTTTTAGACTTCTCCATCATCGGAATGTTAGTTTTGATTAAAACTTCGAATTTCTTAGACACGAAACCAATACTTGCCATATAGAGCAAGCAAAATTGTATAAACTAATTTAACTTGGTCTACAGGGCAAGTATTAGTTTTGTGTCAAAAATAAATTTCGAGGTTTTAATCAAAACTAACATTACGATAATGGAGAAGTCCAAAAAGGTGATTTTCGTTAAATCGTCCGTGCGTCGGTCTGTTTGTCTGTGACTCCTGATGATTTTCATCGAGCTAGAACCTAAACGAGTGGACGGATTGGCTTCAAGTTTGGTGTGAAGTGATTTTATGTGATTCCCTAGAGGGGAAATTCAATTTTTTATTTTAGTTCATCTGCCATAAAACATCCCTAAACTCAACGGCTTGCTTAGATCTATTGACTTGCAACCAAACTTCCTTAAACTCCATTACCATTTCATCAGAAGTTGTTGAAAGCAAGATTAATAATCTAAAAGACGATTATTCTGCTGGTCCTGATGGGGTCCCAGCCACAATCTTGAAAAAGTGCTGCTTACACTTAGTTAAACCCCTGACTGCTCTTTTTCAACTTTCACTCTCGCTTGGAGTTTTTCCTGCTCTTTGGAAAAACTCTTTTATAATCCCTATTCATAAAAAAGGACCCAAGAAAGAAATTTCCAACTACCGCCCTATTGCTTAGTTATCATGTATCCCTAAGCTTTTTGAAAGTATCGTCTATGATACAATGCTGTTCCACTGCAAGCGTATAGTCTCCCCAAACCAACACGGTTTCGTCAAGGGCAGGTCTACTACTACTAACTTGTTAGAATTTGTTTCAGGAAACTTATGCTTTCTTGAAAACGGTAATGAGGTCGATGTTATTGCAACCGATCTTAGCAAAGCCTTTGACAAAATTTCTCATTCTTTGATCCTTTTCAAGTTGAATGCCCTAGGATTTCAACCCATCTTCCTTTCATGGGTTCAGTCATACTTAAAAGATCGGCAGTATAAAGTAATCTTTAGATCCTCTGAATATGATCCCATCCTTGCAATTTCTGGCGTCCCGCAGGGAAGCCACCTTGGCCCACTGATTTTCATCTTGACTATCAACGACGTCGACTGTATAATAAAAGACACTTTTATATCAGTTCACGCCGATGATAAGAAAATCTTTAGGTGCATAACATCCTCTGCCGACTCTATTCTACTACAAAATGACCTTAACCGCACTGGGCTTTGTGAAACGATGGTCAAAGGAATTCTCCGACCCTTATGTCACTAAATCTCTCTATACCACATTTGTTAGGCCACTCCTCGAATATGCAAGTCAAGTCTGGTCACCTTATTACCTTAATCACTCGCGAATTGAAGCTGTTCAACGTAGATTCCTTCGTTTTGCCCTCCGCGGCCTTCCCTGGTCTGATGCACATAACCTGCCTCCCTACCAACATCGTGTAAAGTTAATTAATATGGACTCCCTCGAATTTCGCCGCCGAGTGGCTGATATTGTCTTCACCCATCAGCTCTTAGCTGGCAATATCGATTGTCCAGCTCTTCTTCATAAAATCTCCCTGCAATCAAATTCCAATAATCTCCGATCCATACCTCCAAATTCCAAATCAAGTTTCACCGAACCAATTACGGTAGCAACGAACCTATAAAGCGTATGCTACGTACCTCTAACAGCGTGCACGGCTTTATCAAGTTTTCTCGAAAACGGTTGTAACGATTTTGATTAAAATGTTTACATATAATCTTTAGACTAGTCTTAATAATATTGTACATACCACGTTCTTACCAAAAAATTCGAATAATGCGGAAATAAAAATATGTTTTTTTTTTTTTTTTTGAAAAAATTGTCTTTTTATGTACTTGTTTAGGTATATTCCCTCGTATATCTTTAGTGGCTTGGTTGATTTTATTATTCTTTTGCAGATCGGTACCTTAAAGTAAGTTTGAAAATATTGCATTTAAAATTTGTATGAATTATTTCTTTTACGAAAAGAATAAAACCTTTTTTTTTATTTTTTTTTGTTTTTCTTCCAAATTTGTTTAAGTATTAAATTAAACAATCTCAAAGTTGCTATTTAAACATATTTTTATTTTTGTATCATTATTTATACGTTACATTATAAAAATATTATCAAACCATTACTATCTACACCGTCAACGGCTAGCTTCATTCAAGTTGTTAGTCCGGTCGGACAAACATTGAATTTAAAATCGACCCGCCCTTAATGGAAAACCCTTTTGAACGGGAAGCTGCCATACAACGATCTCGATTTTATCAACTTTTCTCAAAAACGGCTACAACGATTTTATTTACATAAATACGTAAATGCAATCTCTAGACCCAGTTTTAATAATACTGCATACCAGGTTTTTGCCAACAAAAAAAAAAACGAATAACGGAAATAAAGAAGTTTTGAGTTTTTTTTAACTATTTGCCTTATGGCTTGATTTGATTTTTTATAATTAAGCATGCCGGTCCTTCTAAGTTAATCAAAAATGATTGCATTGGAAATTTGGATAAATGATTTTTTACGACCAAGGAACTCCAACGAAAACTATTGTTTTTTTATTTTCGATTTCGTTTACACATATATTTGTTGAAAATTAATAAATATTTTATTTATAGAATTTTCTCGTTAAGGATATACAAATATATAAACCGTCAATGTCTAGCTACATTCTAGTTCAAGTGCAAGTTCGTGCGATTCAGTCGTGTATTTTATTTATCTTTTGCGTTTTCTTTTCTGACAATTATTTCATTATTTATTTAAAAATTTGTATTTAACACAATTATACAATTCTGCATATGACGTATATTATAAGATTCATCACACTAATGGAAGCTAATAATATGCCGATTTGGGCCATCACAACCGGCAATGAGCCATTGAATGGCGTTATCGGATGGGCTTTTGTACACTTCATGAGTCTTGGATGGACAGCAAGTGGTCAAGTTAGTTTAAAAATTTAAATAAATTCTAAGACTTCTTAACAAATAATTATTATAATTTAAAGGCCAAGTGGGTGGCAGATAATTTAGGCCCAACTATAAGAAATTCAAAATTCAAAGATGTCAAGATTTTCAGCAACGATGATCAGAGATACACGTTCCCATCTTGGTTCAAATCGGTAACTTAAATGGCTGAGTTTTTGACATTCCTATATGACATAAAATTGTTTAAAGATGAATGAAACCAGAAAAGAATCTATAAACTATTTGGATGGATTGGCGGTGCATTGGTATTGGGATGATTATTTTGGACCAAGTTTGATTGATGATGCTCATGATCTAATGCCTGACAAATTGATCTTCAATACTGAATCTTGTTTGGGTGACAAACCGACAAATACACACGCCCCAGAATTGGGGTCTTGGGAACGAGCGGAAAAGTATGCAAATTCTTATTTGCAAGATCTTCAACATTCGTTCAATGGATTAATTGATTGGAATATAATTTTGAACGAACAAGGTGGACCAAGTTATGCTGAAAATTTTGTGGACACTCCTATTGTTGTGAATATGACAAGTAAGTTCAGTATATGGCTAACCAACTTCAAACAGCTTGACAATAATATTATTTTGTTCAATTAATATATATATATAACAGCTTGACATTAAAAGTGTTTGCTGCCACTTACTCTTAACTATAGAAAGTATACGTTCTGTGTTGTAATTTGAAACACAACAATAATTACAAAAATAGCCCTCTATAAAATGTTCTCGTTTTGGAAAAATATTCCCAGGTGGCCAAGAAATTTACAAACAACCAATCTACTATACCATTGGCCATTTCTCAAAATTCATTCCCGAAGGATCAATAAGGATAGATGCTGAACGTTCGAATATAAACATTGTGACTGTTGCATTTGAACGCCCCGATGGAACCATTACTTGTATCTTCTTCAATAGGTAAGTCATAAATTATAATTTTCGGGACCTACCCCGCAACACCAATGACGACAACAGCGGTGGCAGCGACGCAAAGACCAAATTGTTCATAATTTACGAGCGCGACACGTTGTTCTTAAGGCATCTTTAAGTACCTCCTCAAGAGAAATTTATATCCGAAATGGCTGACTTAGCTGAGTTCATAAAAATTGCATAAAATATAGTTGTTGGTGGAATACATTAATTTCTTTATTAGCCCACCGTGTGTTGTCGTTGTTGGTTCCGCCCTGAGCTACATATCTCTGACGTTCGGCCGTCAACGGGTAACGATCACAAAATTGTCCGATCGTGTAGCCTGTAGCTATGATATTGTCGCAATTTCGATTCCAAAATAATACCTACATAAATACACTAATTTGTAAATTTTTCATTGGTTTAATTTAATTTTTAGTGCGCAAGCTGAAGTAGTTGTTACTCTGGACGATAGTAATCGAGGCAAAATTGAGATTACTATTCCACCAAAATCATTACACACTATTGAGTATAATTAGGATTTTTCGGTGGAGGAGGAAAAGGAGGAGTCTACGAGTATGCATATGCATCAAAGGGGCAGAAAGAACCATTGAGATATTATGCTCTGTGCATTAATTGAATTTATTTTTAAGACTTGCAACAAAGTAACATAATGGATAAGATTTTGTGTATAATGGTGATGGTTGCTTTCCGCACGAAAAGTAAACATATTTTATGATCAGCTAAATTAAATTTAATTGGATCATAAAAATTTAAGTTTATTCACTGTGTACATAAAATAATATTCAATTAAAATTTTGATTTGCTATCTTTTAAGTTGTGTTTTAATTAATGTTTTGAGAATTTATGTGATTGCACGTTTTCCAAGAATAAGTTAAAGTTACGTTCACACCAGGACGTATGATGTATTTCGTTTTTGGGGGGTGGCTGAGCCAAAATGTGTAGGAAAAATGTTTGCTTTTTATACAATTCGGTTTTATTAAAATTTTAAATCAGACAAATATTACAAAAAATTGCAAGTTTTAAATTTAAAATAAAGTAATGACATAAGCTTAAACTTTTGATCAATTTGGGGAATTCAATTTAAACGAACCGATTATAGCATTCGCACATTTGATTAAACTATGTGCAAATATGTTTAACCTAAACGTATTTAGGTTAAACCTTTTTGGTTTAACAAACCTAAACACAAATTGGTTTAATCCAAGAGCAAATTGGTTTTACCCAAACGCAAATCAATTTAACCTTAGAGCACTTTTAGCAAATCATTTAAACACAAAGAAGAATAAGAAGTTTGGCCGTTTATAAAATTAGTGCCAAAGAAAAGGCCTGCAACATTAAGAATGGTCCAACGAAAACGCACGATGTTAATTGTTAATAAAACAAAACGTTTTCAGAGAATTATCTTAATATTTTTTATTATGATAGAAGGATCTGTGACAATTATGTGTGAAACAAAATATCGGCCAAATGTTCGCCACGGCTTCATTGGCATACCGCTATCCGATGGTCCATATTTTCAATGACTGAGACATAATTGAGGTTCAATGTCGTTAATATACCGAATTATCTCACCCTTTAGCTCTTGAATTATTCTAGGCTTATTTACACTTTTTCTTTTAAATATCCCTAAATAAAGAAGTCCAACCGTGTCAAATTACACTATCGTGGCAGCCAACTAACATCGCCATAACGTGATATAACATGGCCTTTGAATTTCTCGCGCAAAAGACCCATTGTTTCGTCGGCTGTGCGGCAAGTGGGACCATTTTTTTTTTTTTTTTTTTTTTATATTTAGCGCGTGCAAAAGGGGTTGTGACGATATACACAGCACGAGCGATTAGGTAGATTGGAGGGGATTTAAAAGGAGATACCGATGCTCATTGGTTTTGAACGTCTGTAGATCACATTGGAAGGGGAAAATTGAGCTGGGTAGAGCATTCCACATTCGAGTAGTGCGACTAAAGAAAGAATCTCTGTACTTAACAGTACATCCTAAATTGGGCTCAAGGGTTAACTGATGGGCATTCCTAGAAGCGCGAGTATAACGGTTGAATTGTTTAAGGGGAGGAATGCAACTAGCTATTTCACTAGAGCATTGCTTATGGTAAAAATAACGAAAGCCATGAAACATTTCGACGGTGCTCAAGAGATGAGAATGTTTTCGTTATAGTTCTTTCACCTATCATTTTAAGAGCTCTCTTTTCAATTCTATCCAATACACTCAAGTGGGTTATTGGAGCACCTGCCCAAATGTGGGAGTTATACTCAAGTTTTGGACGAATAAAGGCTTTGTAGATCACAGTTAGATCAGAAGGGGAGACAAATTTCTTGCATCGACGGAGAAAACCTAAACACTTAGCAGCATTTTTGGCGATGTCGAATATGTGGTCGTTCCATAAAAGGTGGTCTGTGACACATATACCGAGGACTGAAAGCTTTTCGGTTTCCTCAATGCAAGTGCCACTCATGGATAGTTGCATGTGGGGTGGGTTTCGTTTTAACGACAGTAGACAGCATTGAGTTTTTGAAGCATTAAATTCTACACGATTTTTTATTCCCCATTGGACAATGCTGTCGAGATCAGAATTTAATGAGCTTATCATACGCTGCCGTTCGAGTTCCACATCCGAAGGACATGGATGTGAATCTAAGAACGAATATGAAAAGCTGAGGGTACTGTCTCAGCAAAACAATGGACTAGAAGTTTCAGATAAAAGATCGTTTATGAATATAAGGAAGAGAGTCGGAGACAGAACGGAGCCCTGGGGCACACCAGCATTTATTTTGTGAATTTCAGACTTGAAACCATCCAATACAACTTGTATTGAACGGTCCGAAAGGTAATTTCTAATCCAACGAAGAAGAGATTCATCGATACCAAATGCACGCATTTTCGATAAGAGAGCTTGATGCCAAACTCTATCAAATGCTTTAGAAATATCAAGCGCAATAATCTTACTTTCTCCAAAACGATGTAAAGATTTGTGCCACTGTTCGGTGAGATATACCATTAGATCACCAGTGGACCTATTGCTACGAAAGCCATACTACCGGTCATTAAGAAGCTGTCGTTCTTCGAGATGGAAGTTAATCAGCGTTTCCATGACCTTAGAAAGAAGGGACGTAAGCGCAATTGGTCGATAGTTAGAGGGGGAAGAAGAAACGCCTTTTTTTGGGACAGGCTGGACAAATGCTGTTTTCCATCCACTTGGAAAGAGACCAGTAGAGTAGGACAGATGGAAAAGCTTACGCAGTGGTTTTGCCAGCGTTGAAGAACACCTCTTCAGAACAATGGGAGGGATACTATCCGGGCCAGCGGATTTGAGTATATCGAGATCTTTCAGAACTCTTGCAACTGCACGAGTGTGGAAGAAGATTTGTCCCATAGAATCTCAAGTACAGGAGGAGTCATAACACTTTCAGGTAGCGACGAATTAACAGCAAACTGTGCTGCAAGCAAATTGGTTCTATCGATTGAGCTGACAAAAGGAGTATCGTTGAAGACGAGCGTTGGAACCGAGGACGAGGTGGTGTTTCGTATGTTTTTTACAAATGACCAAAAATTTTTACTACCTTTCGGACATTGTAAAATTTTTTGCCGTAATTTTTGATCATGTAGAAATTTGGTTCGTCGAATATGAACGTTACAGGTCTTTCTAGCATGTTGAAACCTTTTCCGGTTTTCCTCAGTAGGGTTGGCTTTATAACTTCGGAAGCTTACTTCTCTAACCCTAATAACCTCTTTACAGCTCGAAGTGGAACCATTCTGTTGGAACAACATATCTTCCAGGTCCATATCCTCAATTTCTGGCCACAAGAAGTCCGTTATCATCTCACGATAGCGAACACCCTTCACGGTACTGCTTGGCCGACCTCATTTTCGAAGAAGTACGGCCCGATGACGCCACCCGCCATCGCCAGCCCATAAACGGTACCAAGCAGTCACATTTTGTGGATGCAAAGATTTTTCAACAATCACTCGTGGATTCTGATTTGCCCAAATTCAGCAATTCTGCTTGTTAACGAATCAACTGAGGTAAAAGTGTGATGATGATTTTCTTTGTAGAGCATTTTGATTTGAACGCCCATTTTCGTAGAAGGCTTCAACAATCTTAACGCGCTGCTCAATTCTGTACCTCTCCATGGCTGAATTTGTCAAACACTGAAACAAAGATATGTCAAATTAAGTTAGGCAAAAAACTTGACGTTAAGGTGTGACCCACAATTAACATCGTGCATTACGGTTGGACCACTTTTTAGAATAACATTTATTATCGACGTTGTATTGCATTTTAATTAGGAAAAAATATATAAAGATATTTGTAAATACATTTTTGATCCAGATGACATTTTCAAAAATGCCCTTATTATAGTTATACTACCTTCAAAACTTCACATGGCACAGTCTAATCCAGGTCAATTAATCCTGCAGTTATTGAACTTAGCACCTTGTTAAGGTCAAACATTAACAAAGACGGCTGCTTTGGTCGGCCAAATTTTGTTTAGGTTATAACGAGTATTGGTGTAAGTAGGTATTCTATTAAAGATTTGTATAAATGTGATATCAAATGAAAGCTAGAACTAGAACTATCGTCTACGAATCCAGTGGCTGGACTGAATTTGTATGGTTTTTGACACAAGCGTGACCACTTTTTTATTTTTTTTTTTTGTTAACTTCGTGATTAACATGTGATAAGATATAACCGCTTGCCTAGTAATAAGTGCTCAGTAAAATACCCACAGCCTAAATTGACCTGGATTATACATACATTACCATGAGAAATTTTTAAGTTTTCGAAAACTTCACGTGCGTCAAAAGTGCCCTCGAGATTTTTTCTGACACTAATTTAATTAATGGCCAACATTTTGTTGGTTAATAGAGTAAATAATGAGCTAAAAGTTTAAATATATTTGCTCTTTGAATAAATTGTTTTGCATTGGGGTCAAACTTATCTGCTCTTGGGTTAAACCATCTTTGCGCTTAGGTTATCATAAAACTAAAGAAGGATCTGCTAAATATGATTGCTTCAACATTGATTATATTAATTCTTACTTGGTTTTACTAAGAAATTAGATTCTTTTATTTTTCGCCATTTTGGAAAACGCGAAATGATCTATATCGCTGAAACTATCGATTTGAAGTGAAAAGTTGTGGTAATTAAATTTGTTGGAAACAAAATTATCTTTTATTTGTCATTAAAACTTTTTTTGCGTCGACAATATTTTTGAGGTTATGTCGTTTTATTTTTTATTATTTTTTTACTTTTTCACTGTTTTCTCATTTCGTAAGAATCTTATGTAAATTGTTCTAATGATACAAATTGTAGACCACAAAGTTTAAGAAATGTTCATATATTTTTGAAGATGATGCGATATCCCAATCCAAGTTTAGAGCTTTTTGAAAATTAGCTGCTAAATCAATTGTGTCGATAAAGTAGGTACAAAAAAGATAGACTTTTTCGTGGAATTATTATTTATTAATCCGTTAATGGTCTAACGCTAAAAAAAACTTATAGCTATTTACATACAATTTACATAAAAAATAAATATACATAAGCACAATATATTAAAAAATGTATCTTTAAATTTTTTACTTTTGACGTTGAAATGTTTTCTTTATAAATGAAAGAGGGCTATTAGAAAAGCTTATGCCCGGGTATTCGGGACGCCATGACCCTGTCGAAATTCACTATTTTGGAAAATGATCTTAGAGGAAACACTGTAAGGCCAAGGTTGTAGACAATTAGCATCTTTCGTTTATACATAATAAAGTATAGACTTTTTTGACTCTTGATTCTCGTGAAACTTTTAACTATTATACAAAGTTTCATGAGGGTAACAATTTTTTCACAAGCGGTATAATAGTATTGTCCTACACTTAACACTTCCCCTCAAAAAAGTCCTTTTTTTTATGGACTCTTTTTATTTTTGATTTTCATGAGAAATGGAACATTCATTCCAAGACACATCAACGGACTATTATTTTAAAGGGTTTTCGGAATTATTTACATGTAATACTGAAAATAAAGCCATAATGCTTACATTAAAGGACTATAACTTTTTTTCCGGTAGTTGTATCGTCTTTAGTTTAAGTGTTATTAGATTCACCATTAAAAATATCTTAAAATCGTGTGGCATATGCATTGATTTTGTACCAAAGTCCAGTTTTTCCGTTTGATGCACAACTATCCCCGCCCTTCTCCCTCAAAAAATACTCTTTCCTACAAGATGTTTTTTTTAATTCTTCATTTTAATGGTAAATTTATAGTTTTCACCAACTTTCATAGGGGTAGGAATTATTTTTTTCGAAAGATTTTGTTTATTATTTTACATGTACTATGTGGCTGGGCCCAGGCCCGTAGAAATAATTTCGTTTTGGGAGGGGTTGGCTTGAAAGTATTACGAGTAATTTGTTAAATTAAATTTTAAACTGTGTTCCTAAATCTATCAATTTTGTTTCGATTTTATTATTTTTGGTTTAGTGGTCAAGCTAATTTTAAAGGCAGAACCAACAGAATTGTAAGTTGTTTCAAATTTAGTTAATTTAATTTTTATATGATTCCCTAGAGGAGATATTCGAATTTTTTTGTTCAATGTCATAGAACTGCCAAACAACGAGTTTGCATTTTTTTATTTTCAGCTCTAAAAATTTTGAATGATACAAAATGTTGAGATTTTTGTTTTTCTATTTATCCAAGTTCAATTTATTTTATTTTTAATTTGGTGATTTGAGGCTTGAATTCATTTCTATGCAGTTATAATAATGTGGGTTATTTTTGGGTCAAAATTATTTTTAAAACTACCAATGGAAAAATACATATGTAATTTTGTTTACAGCAGGCAGCAGTAAGGACGTCTTGATTTGTATCAATATCCCAGCAATATTCTTAGATCATAGCCTTGCACATTCGCACAGTTCAAAACGCTTTTTAAACTTTAAATTCTTTTTATCGTTTAAACGAGTCTTTCAACGCCTTACGTTACTTGATACTGGAATTGAGACACACATAGTTGGCACATAGTTTAATCAACATACGTAATGAGTCCTTTATTTTAAAAGTAGTCTAAGTGCTAAGTCGCTATAGGAAAATTGTTTCAGTTGAAAAGCAAATTATTGGCTTCCCCCTCTAAGAAATAAAGTACCTACAGGCAGTAAACGATTTCAATAATTTTCACACATTATAGGCTTCTACTAATTTGTTTGTTAATATCCTTTCGGAGGTGACTTCAACCCTTCGAGACCCCTTAAAATACGTCCTGGCTGTGGCACTTTTGACATAATCGTTTTATTATGGTGAAGTTTTTCACTAGTTTCAATTTTGATATTTATTATGGGACACCCTGTCAATAGAATACCTATTTGACACCATTTTGATCTAAGAAAATTATCGCTATTATTATGTGACAAAATCACTTAAAACAAGTTTTGTAATCGGTTAAATAGTAATTTTTTCCCAGGACTGCTATCGATACATCTGCACAGCAGTCTCATTTATGACAAAACATAAAAACTCTCTTATGATTATCACCCTTTATCTCTAAAATGGAAATTTTAAATTACCTTATATTCATTACATTATCCCTTTCATGCTGTCATCATAAAAATTGAAGCGTGTTAGCACTTAGTAGCTAATCAACAATGGCGCGTATCCCTCTCATCCTTTTCGATGACTTCTTCTTGAAACCAAAAACCAAGCCACTCCAGTGAGACTTATTTTTGTTAGCAGTTCTGTGCATCAGTATTTTAGTTAGCTCCTATAGAAGTCAAGTATGTCATAGATCCACCCTAATTTGGATCTTAAATGATTGTGATTTACACACCACCACCACTGCTGTTCCCCGCCAACTCCACGCCGCCGCCGCCGTCACCACTGCATTGCAACTGCATGCGCACATGTTTTTGAAACAGAAAAATGTAATTCAGACTGACAGTTAAGTAAACATCGTGACTTGAAGGCGGTATTTCTATTTCAAGCATAAAATTGCGATCAAATTTCGTATAAAAAAGACATCACTTTATTCGTTGATGCAACTCGGCGTCGTTATCTCACTGAGTGTTGATGGGCTCTTTGGCGGAGAAACATCATCCGGATATAACCACTTAAGTGTGTCATGTTACAACACATTAGAAGCTGAAAGAGGATAAGATTAACAACAACTGCTACAGATTTGTTTTAGTATAGCTTGTGATCTCTTGGGAAGGATGTTTTGGAAATGCGTAAAATTGTATATAAATAGTCAACATGTACATATCTATGTTGTATGATCAAAACATTTAGATATATGTTTTATTTGATTTGAAATTGAGTTGAATTTTTCTCTTAGCTCAATAAATAACGGTACCTGCCATATACATACATAACTATTATCAAAAAAGTAATTTATCTAAAAACCACTCTAACAACAATTTTATACTATTAAAGGTATACTCAATATTTTGATAAACAATTTTTTACTAATAACGGTTATAAATGGTACTAGTGATAAAACCTATTTTTTAGTCATTTGTCGTTAACGGCTTCACCGTTTTCAACCTTATACAAAAAGGTCTCGTACAATTTGAAGAACAGTGCATACACACATTTTCGAAAGAATAGTTTTTGAATTTTTAAAAAATATTTAATATCTTTTTTTTGGAAAATTCAATATCTTAAAAACAGGTCAATGAATATCTTTTTATTTGGTCTAAAATTGTTTTTTATTAAATACTAAAATTTGGCATACTAAATTTTATTTTTAAAAAAAGAATTTTATACATACAAAAATAATTTTTTTCTTATACATATATTTATATTTATCAATAAGCAAATCAAATAAATCAAACTTTATTTTTTCCTCTAGATAATGTTATAAAATAACGTAGTAATTTAGAAAAAAAACTATATTTTAACTTGTTTTTAAAACTTTATTTTAATGATTTCATAATATTATGGAACCAATATGTACATTATGTAGGTACGTACATCTTTAATTTCGAGAGCAAGTTCGTGCTTTTATTAAATTCTTATGAATTTATAGAAAGAAAAAAAAAACATAAAATGAATTTAGGAGGGGTTTATCCTTTTTTTTCTAAATAAATCCGGCTGTCTTTATATTTTTTGAATACAAAATTGATGAAGTTAAGATTTTACTTAGTGGATTAAGAAATGTTTTTCATGTACCGTTATTTTTGGTTTTATGCAGAAAGACAGACGAAAACAATCGTATTCCCCCCCAACGTAATAACAACATTGATAAAAATCTCGAATTCAGTTATTTTGTTTTCGAATCTATAAACTACGTCGAACTTCCATAACTCGAACTTCTTTAAGTCGAATTTCTCTATAACTCAAAATTTTATTGAGAACTTTGCCTTCTAAACTTTATTTTCATGAATTTTGCCCTCCATAATTCGAACTTCTCTAACTCGAATTTCTCTATACTTCGAACTGTTAAGATTGCGTTTGATGCCAAAAAGTCCCTTTAACTCGAATTTCTCTAACTGCGATTTTTTTTTTTGAAATTTACTCAAGTCTACTATGAGTATTTTGGAGGTTTTTTCATTAGCTACATATTTAACTCTTTGTTCTAAACAGGGAAACCCCCTTTTTTTTTTGAAAATAACTTAAGTCTAATGTGATTAGACTGCTTTCACACAAGGAAACTGAGTTGCCGGTAACTGGGAGAAGTGCAAGAAGTAAGGGGAATGAAAAAAAATCTCCGCGGTCAAAGTTTGAGGAGATTTTTATTATATTCCTTCTCACACTGTCATCCAAAAGACTTTATATGAAAAAAAAAAAAAAAAATCTCCGGCAATTTGGTTTTCTTGTGTGAAAGGTTCAAGGCAATTAAAGGAGAACGTCAAAAAAAATCTCCAGCAACTGCTTTCCCTGTGTGATAGGGGACTTAATTACGGAAGTTTCTTTGTGGAAGAGGGATGGCTGTGTTCAAGGTTGTATATTTTCCATTTGAACTTTGGTTTGGAAAGGATTAAACAGTTTTTTTGCGCAGGAGCTCCTTCCTAGCTTTATTTCAAATTTCCTAGTGAAAAAAGGAGGAAATCACGAATTGTAATGACAGGAAGAAATTAAAGACTATTACTTTTGAACCTAAAATTAAGGTTATCAGTGAAGTTGAGATTGATGTTAAAAGAAAAATATGGCCATAAAATATGGTTTACCTCCAAGTACACTTTTCACTATACTAAAGAATAGAGAAAGAATTTAAAAAAAAGCTGAAATTTAAAGAATCGAAAAAACATCAATGAGAAAAAAACCTCTTAGATATGAACATATTGACAAAACTGTTTCCAAATAGTTTATGGAATCCAGGAATGTAAACCTGCCAATTTAAGGGACAACATCTAAGGTCTATGAAGCCTTTGAAACAATGCTTGATGTCCTTCTTACTGAAAACAAGACGCCGGATCATTTTTTTTATTGTAATTCACGAGATTGAATTTTTTATAAATTAAAATGTAAGGAAAAAAACGTCAACGAACGATTACTGACTTTTTTAAGCTTCTGTTACCCTGAGGCTACACGAGCCAGTACTGGCAAGCCAGTTGGCTACATAGATTGACTGTCAAGTTCGTGTACGTAAACATGCTGTGACGTAGGCAGCAGGCAACTTGTAAGCAAGTTGCTTTCAAGTATCTGCGGTCACGTTCAGCTTTTACTAGGACAGCCTATCTAGGATTCTAAATACACAATTTTATTGAATTTGCTTTGGCATCGGACTTCGATGTTTCCTTAAACAAAAAATGACGTCGAATTCAGCATCAAGTCTTGCGATGGTCAACGCATAATACTGCCAATGCGTTGACGGATGCATTGATGCATTTTTTCAAATAATTAAAAAAAAAATGATTTTGTTGAGGTTTTTGACAGTTCATGCGTTGATAGATAGGTAAGAAACTAAATAACGTCTTACGAGGAATATTTCGTTCCAAAATGTCACCCAAAGGCGCTAAAATCGCCTTTTTCCACGCAATGTATCATCTCCGTAGCAATCTTTCAATTTAATTTGACAGTCTATGGCTTGACAAATCGGTTACAGAATGTTCCAAATGTCACCGAAATCCCCACAACTCTCATTTTTTCCAAGCAAAAAATATACTTTCAAAAAATTAGGATTTTTAAGAGATTTTGTATATTTCAGCATAATCATAGCCATCTTTCAATCATATTTTGACAGTTGCCCATTTTGGAAATGTTAAAATTCTTGGTCCCTCCTCTCATATTTAATTTTGCATTAAATTTTCAACGAAAAGATATCCATATAGCTTTATATATAAGTCTGAACGAGGCCACTGTCTTCTCTACTGGCTTCCTAACTGGCTTCGAAAATGGCAGTTGACGAGCAAGTTGCTCAGGTTTGTATGTGTTAGTAAGAAAATTTAAATGTATTGTAACTTGTAAGCCAGTACTGGCTCGTGTAGCCTCAGGGTTAATCAAAAATCATTTTCTTTTTTTGAATATTCGTTTAAATAAAATAAAACAACAAAACTTAATTTTTGTTCGCATTTCTTTAAATCGAAGTTTCTATAACTCGAATTTTTTGTCTTTCTTTTTGAGAGTTCGACTTATAGTAGTTCCACTGTATTAAGTACATATTATTTACATTTGCATTTACAAATTGTTGCTTGAACATTAAAGGGCTAAATTCACAATATGTATATTCAAACCCGCTGGCGGACTAAGGTAGGGGCGGGGGGGGGCAGTCCGCCCCGGGCCCCTGGTGTCCGGGGGGCCCCAAATCCAATTCAACCTCCATTACTGTTCATTGAACAATGAAACAAAATATGTGTAGAATGGATATACATTACATAGGTATATACTTAAGATTATATATTTTAAGATTTTATGAAAAAATACGTCCATATAAACCTACTACCTACTAATTATATTTTTTTTTTCGTTATGGTTCTATATCACACATAAAGCCAAATTTTATGGGGCCCCCCATTTCGAAGATCAAATTTTTTTTGTTCACACTTAATTTTTTGACGGGAGCACTCATTCCACTCAATAAACATTTATGTTTTTACATATTCTATGCTGATTTTGATGAAATTTTCAGGAAATCTTCAGACTAGCCCAACTGGATCAAAAGATTTTTTGTTTGGTTTAAGTAAAGTGTTTTCTATACAAAGCAGGGGGTCGGTCGCCAGTTTTGAATAAGAGCTTTTATTTTGTTTTCTATTAATTGTTTTGCACTTTACATGTTGGTTGGTATGCCTATAAATGCTGATGTGTTGTCCTAATTTCTTTGCCCGTTCTAGTAGCCTGTTCTAGTTCGCCAAAATGTTTTGTTCAACAAAGTTTACAAGCTACTAGAAAACCCCACGAAATCTGCCGGGCTCTGTAAAAGAACAGCAAAAATAGGGCATAAATATTTGCCTCACTTGATTGAGGTTACTTAAGAAATTTTTCAAGAAAAAAAAAAAAAAATTTACAAAAAAATATTTAATTTTGTATATATAAAAAAATAATTTCATTATTTGTTGAATATTTTAGTATGGCCACATTTTTTGACAAAATCTCTATATTAGAAGGTATTTGAATGATTCAGATTTTTTTTTTAAATAATCGAGACCAATCTCGACCCAATCATCACTGAAAGCTTCTATTAAGACACCATCATCTTCAAAATGTCTACTGAGTTCAAAAACTTTTTTGAAGTAGCCAGGTCCAAACGTTTTCAACGAAGTTCAAGCCAAGTTTAAAAGGCGGTCCCGGTAAAAGTTCCATTTTTGTATTCTAAATCTAGATTTTACCTGACTTGGAAGTGTGGAAAGGGGCGCAGCCTTGTTGAAACATCGAAGGAACAAGTCTAAAAATGTTAGTAAGTTTTGGAAATACACGTTCCAGCTGTAACATTAATTAAATATTTTCTATCACTGTAGTAGATATAGATTTCGATTCGAGATCGCCATATTGGGTTATAACAAAGAATATAAAGTTAACAAGATGAACATATTAACTGCATCTGAAAATAAAATCAAGCTTTTCTAAAGAAGAATAAAACAACGAAACAAATATATTTGAGAGAAAAGTTCTTACTCATAGAATCTTGCCAAACAACACATACTATGTTTATAAGGAGATGGGTAGGTACAATAAGGACAAAAACGCAGGCTGCGTCACTGTGTGTGGTATATCATTGTAAAAGCGCTGAGAGTATTATTGAAAAGCCCATTAAAAAGCAAAGTCTCTGAGAGCGGTTCGCAATATTGGAACCCGCAAAATTTGTATGAGATGCGTCTTCTTGGTAACTTTATATTCTTTGGTTATAGTTTCCCACGCCATAACACCTGACGTACGACTGTGATGTCTAAACGGATTAAGTTTTTCTCTTCTATAAAATATTAAAATTAAAAATAACAATTTAAAATCAGAAAAGACAATGTATTTTCATTCGTAACTCGATACGACATTATCAATAGGAAAATTCATTCGCAATCTCATATAACCTTTACTTGGAATGGTTTCTTTAACATTTTTAAATGGTGGGTGCTAGGTATTTTTGCATATCATTTTTGATGTCGCAAAACTGGCTTAAACGTCAATTTTGACGTCATTTAAGGGGCTGAGAATGTAATTTGAGGCAAACCACAGTTTTAACCTCATTTTTTCGTCCCTATCTTATTTATTCCGCTGTGTAAGTTTTTCATTTTTTTGCAATATTTGTTGGTATCCGCAAGATAATTGTTAAAAAAACTGTGTAACTTATTTTCAGTTTGGTTGATTTTTCTCGGCATAAGAGTTAAAGTTTTTTGTACGCATTTATGTATTTTTACTTTTTCTGCTTCCGTAAACGTTTTTCTAAACTTCACTTTAATTTAAAGAATACAAAATGTAGTTTTTTGCCCTTTCTGAAATATTTAAAATTTTTGTTTAGAAAAAACTCCATTCCGGTTAATTTTCAAACGCGAAATTAACCGTGTCCTCAATCAAGTGACACAACTTTTGATAACTTTTTTTAGTTCATTAACAAAATCCGTGATATTTCTTTAATTATTCCAAGATACTATTTAGTTTTGCATCTTTATTTTTGTAAAATATATATGTACCAACAACTCGTAAATTTATTTTGAAACACAATTTGTTTAGTAGATATCTATTGTATGCAATATAAATAGCGAATAAAGATTAGAATAAAGAGTGTATTATAATTACTATGGTTTATGTTTTCTCTGTCGTAAAAGATGACGTTATTAAGACTAAAAAACTATCTGATCATACAAGGGGCCCCATTTAGTATTGCCAACCCGGGCCCCCAACAAGCTTAGTCCGCCCCTGTAATCAAACCAAATGTAAGGAAAACCGTTTAATAACTCAAACTAAAACCATCTCCAATATCGACTATGTCTTTTTATGTTAACTGAACATAATAAGGATGACGATATACATAATATATAGAATAATTTTAAATCTTTCTAGGAAAACTTTATAAGATAAAAATATTCATTACAAGACAAAATTCAAGACACGCTCAATTAAATTCGCTAAACAAATTACGCATAAATGAAATGGAAATGAATGATCGCTTCATTTTCTCACTCGTGCGAGTGCAACGTCTCAGTAGGTATAATGTATATATGAATGAATGAGTGCCTGGTCCATGCTTGAATGCAAAATGCATTCAAGATTTCCGGGTGCACATTCTAAAAATAGTGCAGGATTGCAGAGGGAGTTGGATTGCTTGTAGTTATTGTAGTGTTTTTTTTTTTTTAGGACGTAATGTGAAGGATCGTCGGAAATGATTTATTGGTTTCCGTTTCAATTCATCTTGTAGTTTTTATTTGGCTATTCAGAAATTGAGTTGTTTTCGTTTGTATTTTTTTTTTTTTGTTTTCAATAATTATGATGCATTAATCTCAATTAAATGAACAGCATTTTTGAATGTTCGACAATTTGTTTGTTATGCGACAACTAAAAGGTTGTTTAGCAATCAAAAGAAGAAATATCACTTTTGCTCAACGATAAGATAGACAAATCTTAATCAAATTTTGTGGTACCGTTTTCTCAACAAAAAAAAATCAACTGATTTCGATAAATCTTATATGGTTTGAAAGCCATAGTAAGCGGAGATGTGCAGAATATATCTGAGGCACCCACTTACACACTGTAGGTCATTTTTGTTTTTACACTGCCGATCACTTTGTGTGTGCATATTAAAAAAAAAATATGCGATTTAATTTTCAAAAAAAAACTATTTGACTAAGATTCTGTCAATGCGTGATCTTTTAGACGTCAAATTTTGGCTGCTATAAATAAAAAGTAAGGGTGTGACAAATGTGACTTTGGGCTGAACAAAAATTAAAACCCAGAACAACTTATTTTTACATCTTCAATATGCAAAGGCTGAAAACTTTTATTTCAACTGGCCCGGATAGTATCCCTCCCATTGTTCTGAAGAGGTGTTCTTCAACGCTGGCAAAACCACTGCGTAAGCTTTCCCATCTGTCCTACTCTACTGGTCTCTTTCCGAGTGGATGGAAAACAGCATTTGTCCAGCCTGTCCCTAAAAAAGGCGTGTCTTCTTCCCCCTCCAACTATCGGCCAATTGCGCTTACGTCCCTTCTTTCCAAGGTCATGGAAACGCTGATTAATTTTCAGCTAAAGAAATATCTCGAAGAACGAAAGCTTCTTAATGACCGGCAGTACGGCTTTCGTAGCAATAGGTCCACTGGTGATCTGATGGTATATCTCACCGAACAGTGGCACAAATCTTTACATAGTTTTGGAGAAAGTAAGATTATTGCGCTTGATATTTCTAAAGCATTTGATAGAGTTTGGCATCAAGCTCTCTTATCGAAAATGCGTGCATTTGGTATCGATGAATCTCTTCTTCGTTGGATTAGAAATTACCTTTCGGACCGTTCAATACAAGTTGTATTGGATGGTTTCAAGTCTGAAATTCACAAAATAAATGCTGGTGTGCCCCAGGGCTCCGTCCTGTCTCCGACTCTCTTCCTTATATTTATAACCGATCTTTTATCTGAAACTTCTAATCCATTAAATTGTTTCGCTGACGACAGTACCCTAAGCTTTTCATATTCGTTCTTAGATTCACATCCATGTCCTTCGGATGTGGAACTTGAACGGCAGCGTATGATAAGCTCATTAAATTCTGATCTCAACAGCATTGTCCAATGGGGAATACAAAATCGTGTAGAATTTAATGCTTTAAAAACTCAATGCTGTCTACTGTCTTTAAAACGAAACCCACCCCCATGCCACTATCCATGAGTGCAAATGATAGGTAAAAGAACTATAACGGAAACATTCTCATCTCTTGAGCACCGTGGAAATGTTTCATGTCTTTCGTTATTTTACCGTTATTTCCATAAACAATGCTCTAGTAAAATAGCCAGTTGCATTCCTCCCCTTAAACAATTCAACCGTAATACTCGCGTTTCTAGGAATGCCCATCAGTTTACCCTTGAGCCCAATTTCGGACGTACTGTTAAGTACAGAGATTTTTTCTTTAGTCGCACTACTCGAATGTGGAATGCTCTACCCAGCTCAATTTTCCCCTCCCATTGTGATCTACAGACGTTCAAAACCAATGTGCATCGGTATCTCCTTTTAAATCCCCTCCAATCTACCTAATCGCTCGTGCTGTGTATATCATCTTAAGGGTAGTCACAACCCCTTTTGCACGCGCTTAATATAAAAAAAAAAAAAAAAACCCGCCGCTCGAGATCGAAAACTAAGGTTATTTACTAGGCCAATAACCTGCAAACTCAGCAAAAAATCAGAAATACAAGATTTGACGCATACGTGAATGTACATAATATTACTGTGATATTTATTTATCATACAGAAAATCTTTTTTTGTGTATGACTTGCCCTTATCAATTCATTTATTGCTCAGCTCTAGTTTGTCTTAGGTAGCTATTTTTTTTTTAATTTTAAGAAATTAAAAGGACTAAAAATTAGTTATTAATTAAGCAGATTCACAAGCATTTATCAAAATTATAATTATTATATAAAGTATTTGTTCAACAAAAAAAAATGAATAAAACTGATAAAACTAGCTGTTAATTTTTATTTATTTGTTAAAAAAAAAAAATATCTATTTATTTAAACAATAGCTTATATTCTAATTAGTAATATTTTTTTCATTTTTTACTTTGCGATATACTGGAGCCAAGATATTCGTAAGAAACAGAAAATGTCTTTTTTGGGGGGCTCCGACTTGCCTGTGTTCATTCATAGATTTCTCGGCTCCCGTTTCGAGCTAAGAGCTCAATTTTTTTAAATTAAATTGTAGGGAATAGCAACAGCTAGACAAAACACAAAAGAAAAACTAACCAAAACAAAACCTTTTTTCAAAATAATAATGAAAAACCGTTTAAAAACCAAAAGAAAATTACTAAAACTAACTGTTACTTTTTACTTATTTGTTCAAACAAAAAAAACTTAACTTAACATGCTAGATAATTTTATTACAAACAAAACGTATTTAAATTTTTTACTGTGCAATGTACTAGAGCCGAGATATTTGCAAAAATCCAAAAAAAGTCAAAAAGTACGTTTTTACGAATAACTTTGGTAAAAAAAGCTGTCAGGTGGTGCAAATCTAGGGTTAAGATTTTCTTGTAAGTCCCTATCGATTCATGAAAAAAAAAAAAAACAAAAAAGCAATTCTTATTGTTGTTGAATTTTACTAAATCCCTTCGTAATTTGCTTGCTAATTGTATAAACATGATTTCTCATCTCATATTATGATCTTGCTAACGGGTCTGAATTGGAACAAAATCTGATGTACTTATATATCGCACATGGAAAGCAAAAGTGGAACTAAACGAAAACCTAGTTTTTTAATATTAAAAATGTGAACTTACTTTAATGGCCGATATATTGAAATAAAAGATTACTTTATTCAATTTCAATTATATCACTATCTTTTTGTAAAATATAGTTATTAAATTACAAACAGAAAATTTGTGGATATTTAAGAAAAAAACATCTCTCTCGCACAAAAAGTGTAACATTTTTTTAAAGTGACACTTTTGTTTTTGTTGTGACAACAACATCAATTGCACCAACAATAATACATCGCCCCCAACAAGCAGCACATAGCCGCCAACAAGCAGCACATCAACACACGACAACAATATAAACAACGATATCAAATTCGTCTTTCTTTTATTCATTATAATTTTGTCATTGTGCAAGAAAGCAGTTTTTTCTGTATATAAATGTACATTGAACTTAGAATTAATTTAGAACACCTAAGCATAAAATTTGTATAAAAATAGAAAATTGTAAATAATAAACTTCACTTGCTATTATAATGGCAACCATACAATTCGCTTTTTATTGACTTCCCCCCACCAGAGGTAAGGGGTCTATAAATTCGAGTTGTCGACAAAACAGTTTTCAATGTGCGATAAGTACCTAAAGTAAATTTTTATGATTCTCTTGCATCATTTAACTTGAATTGGACTTTCTTTTTCGTTTGGATCATCAAGCTGATAACATCTTTGATAACATTTTATCACACAAATCAAAAAGTGTTCATTCTGATATTGGAATTTATAGCAGAAATCGAAAATCGTGTGTGCTGTTACCCTCTTTGGATAATTTAATCGAGTTCAGATCTTAATAGGCGTGTTTTTTCCTTATAGAATTCTTTAAAAAAAAAAAACACACATCAGAGCTATGTAAGTGATTAAATAGATGTAGCTAAGTAAAATTAGACAATAAGATCGCAAAGCGTGGTGTAGTTTTTTTCTTATATGTTTTTAAGAGGGGAGAGTACGATAAGACAGGTGCCAAGAAATGATAACGGTTTTTTGTAGAACGGTTAAATACAAGCATTTTTTACTATGGGAGAGGGGGTCTATCTCCTCTCGTTTGCGTGGGAGGGGCAATTTAAAAAAAACTACTAAAAATAAAAAAAAACTTTTAAAAAATAACGCTAACAGTTACAATTAAGTTTTACGTATTAATTTAAAGCTAATACTTTGATCTATTAGCTAGTTTTTAAATCAAGTGAAATCTATGCATAGTTCTTGTAAAAATGGGTTTTGAAATCAAAATTTGTGGAAAAAAACATAAAAAAAAGTTTAAAGTGTAATGTTTCAGAACTGTAAGATTATACATATATACTTTTTGTTTATTCTAAAATTCGTTGTTCTAATTAATTCCTAATCAAAATCTGAAAATTAGATGGTTTTTTGTATTTTACTTCTTGAGAAAATTAAAAATTACTGAAACTACTTTTTTATGAATTTTTTTTTTGTTCGCTACAGCAAATTTATATAATTTCTTAATATGTATGTGTGTGTCTTACATACCTATATAATGCAATTGTAAAGTATGTATACCTAGTTAGATCATAAAAAAAAATCGAACAAATAATCGTATTTTGTACCGTTGTTTTTTCATGCACATGTGGTATACAAATTAATATTTACGAAGGTCATTCTTTGTTCAACCTTTGAATGAATAAAGTGCTTTTCTTTTGTTAATTAACAATGGCGGCTAAGCATCCACTACTCCATTCAAAACTCAAACAGTTTTCAATGTTTTGTTCGTTTGGGGATTTGCTATTTTTGATATGACTTCATTGATGAAACTAACATACATTTTTAAGACATTTTAAAACACGGACTTGACTATTTAAAACTTAACACGAATTGACTGACTCGGACGTGGAATGCCTCCTCGCGGTGCATTCTGGATAACGCTTAATGACTTTCTAAATTGAAACTTTGCATACACCCAACCTCGCACCTACCCCAAATCCTATAGTGGCGCCCAAGCTGGGGGGTTGCAGTTGCAGGGGGCAGCATGCCCCCTCTTCCATACCTCACCGTTTATATACGTGTCGTAATGCTGGGTCCTATAGCACTATATTTATGTAAGCAAGCAAAAAAAAACAAGGATTGGCTTTAAATAAAGGTCTAAAACTCAATTGTAACTGTTACCGCTATTTTTTAATATTTTTTTTTATTTTTAGCACTTTTTTTTATAAAATTGCCCTTCCCGCCCAAACGGGGGGAGATAGACCCACCCCTCCCCATAGTAAAAAATGCTTGTATTTATCGGTTCTACAAAAAAACCGTTATTATTTCTTGGCGCCTGAGTTATCGTACTCGTGCCTTTTAAGACGAATCTTAATTGGCAGGGTGAATTTCACCTGGACATTGACCTAGAGTAATGGGACCAGCGCAGCAACTAGCAGTTTTTTTATACTTGTTTTGTATTTTTATTCCCGATTTTGCAGTTCATCAAAATGGTGGGTGTGATAGAGTGACATGCGATTAGCAGGTCACATGGTGTATCTCGTGAACCAAGCATTCTAGGAATATGTTAAAGGCCTCAAATGTGCACTTTCCTTGCATTTCAAAAAGAGGCTAGGCCCAAATTTTGAAATCTTTATTTATACAAAAAAATGTCTTAAAATTGACTTCACAGTGAATTTGACAAGAGTATTAGTGTATCCCGAGAGCCAAGTATGCTAGGAATTAACACGAATGCCTGGTTCACACGGGCCTAGTTCATATTCGGATTCGGGTTTTACCGAACAAACAGCGGGGTGTCATGGCTCTTTTTGATTCGATTAAAAATCGAAAAGCTGCCAGATAAATAAAAATTTACTGCATAATGAAGTGGAAACGCTTCATTTTCGTATTATTGTTAATCTGGGGCGTAGCAAAACTTCTAATTTGTTCAAAATGCCATTTAAAAATTACAGAAAGAAATAATTGGAAACGAAAACACTTCTTTGAAAAATTAAGAAATTATCTTTTTTCGGCTCTAATGAAAACGTAGAAGGTGCAAGGGCCCGTTGTAAGAACGTGGTTCAGCCTCGGGTCAACATTTTAACTCACCGATTTTAGCCGATTAACTGAGGTTCAATAAATATTTCCAGCATTTGGTGATTTCGCTTTTTAAACCTGACAACCCTTCCTGTTACCTATGCATTTTCCAGTCCCAGTTCCTTCCTTGGCAAATCTCATGATAGTTTCCTGAACTTTCAATGACCACATATAATCTTGGAAGGTAAAGGATATTGCTGCTGTAGTGCAAGTTCTCATTGTATTGATCCGGTTATGCATATGCATGTGTTGTGAGCCGTTGAATTGTTTCTAGTGCATTCCTAGTTATTTGTAGTTCCATTCTTTTGCGCCATCAGGCAAGATGGGCCTTACAGTATATTTGGCTTGCAAGAGTTTCAGTTAATATAAAATGTGTGTTTCATTTGGTATTTTTATATTAATTATTGTTATAATTTTTTTTTTGTTAAAAATGATCTTATCGTAAAGTGTCTATACATAGATTTTCACTTCAAACATATTTTGATTACTCGCCCCGGAAACTGTTTCTACTAGAAAATTAAACACACATTTTCTAATTATTTAAAAAAAAAAAACCTATGGCGAGGGTTTCCCACAGCGGCAGACAAAAACGATGGGTTTCTGAGGTCATTTTAAGTCGGTAGGTAATTTTCGGTCTCGTTTACTTTAACTAACCCAAACCATTTCTTGAATTTTTTTTGATAACACTATTCTTAAAGCTACCTTAAGCTATACGGATAACGGTTTTCCCGCAATTTATTATCAAACAATTGTCTTTCAAATGTTTTTTTCATTTGTAGCTATTGTTTAATGTGTGTCAAAATTTATGCCTGGATGTTATGGTAATAATGACCCACTAACATCTGCCCTCAACAAAAAACACCCTTTAACCACAGGTATTTTTGGGAACGCTTGATTTTTATTAAAAAAATGCTAAATGAAACATTTACTTCAAATTTCATTAATTTACCATTATTTTAAAATTGGTTTGGATAATATTTTACTTGTTGTTCTTAAAAAAAGTCATAATTTCATAGTAAGTACTTTAAGTTTTTACAGAATACATAAATATTTTCAGTTTTGGTTTCCCTACATTCAGGATTGAGCGTTAAGAAGTACCCTTAAATCGTGTATCATATGATAAGATTGTTCTAAAACAAACATTTCTGCATGATATACAAACAACCTCTCTTCCTTTTCCCCATCTTTAAATGCGTCTATACAAAAAGCCACTGAAGAAATTTTGGAAAATTCGAACTTTTTCGAAATATGCCCAACACTAATGTATAGGGCTGGGAATTCCATGCAAATGCATGTGTTTTCTCACAATAATTAGAAGCCTTAGACCAAATTATCTTTACGAATCATGAAATTTCCTTTAAAATGGCATTTAATCGTGAGTGCATATTTTGCATATTTTATGCAAAAAGCATATTTTCATAATAAATGCATATTTTCATATTATTCATGCAAATTTTGGACAAAAAAAATATTTTTAAAGGCACCAAGTCGAATTGATTTTTTAAAGACAAATTTCCTTCTTCCACCCCAGCCTAGGTGGGGAACGTGGCTAGAAGCAATTACGTATTATGCAAAATATTTTGAAGATTTCCGAGCAGTTGTCAATTGTTTCGACGATGGTGATGCCATTGCAATTAAAAAAGCAAAAGAAATATTGACTCAACCCCTGCCGAAAAGTGAAATTGTATTTATTTGCTCAAACTATAGTTTTCTATGTGGCAAAATCACAAAGCTTGAAGGTAGGAGCACATTAAAAAATCATAAAATTTGGCCCCAATGAAAAATGGCCCTAAATTTGGGTTTTCGAAATGAAAAATGGCCCCATTTTCAAAATTGAAAAATGTTCCAAACTTATGAAAAATGGCCCCAAACACAAGCAACAACAACAACAGAAAAATTACAATCGTACAAAAAATGTTTTGCGTCGGCTTGGGAGAGCCCTAAAAGCAACTTGCCTTGCCCGCTTCGCGGGTTCAAAGGTTCTAACTCCCTTTTTGGGTACTCTGTCCCACACACGCGACTCCCTCGCTCCGCTTAGGGTATGGTCAGTCGCCTGGCAGGTGCCTATGTTGTCAGTCGGTCTGTTATCAAAGTTTTTGTTGTAAATGTATTTTGGTTTAAGAAAAATGTCATTTTTCATAATGAAATTTTACCCAAAAATTAAAAAAACAATGAAAAATGGCCCCAATTTAGAAATTTTAAACTTTTTCTTGTTTTTGTTGTTTCACATATAATTTTTTCGGGCCATTTTTCATTTTATGTTTGGGGCCATATTTCATTGGGGCTAAATTTCATGTAGCCGAATAAATTGTGGTGCACTTATTAAAAAAAAATTAAGACTGTTTTTGAAAAAAAAGAAGGCTATTCTACAATGAATGTAAATAATGTATTTAATCTGAGCAACAATAACGAAAGCTGTTTTAATAATCGTACATCAGATGGAATGTGTTGTTTGAAAAACGCTCCCCTTGCGTCCTTCTTTGACGTTCTTTTTCTATGTCCAAAAGTTTTTAAAGGCCAAATAGACGAAGTTTTGTTTTTGAAAACTTAAAACAAAGTTTACTTATTTACTTAAACAAAACATATGAAAATAGTATGTAAGTTTCTAAGTTTAAGTAACATTTTTTTTGTTTTTGAAGAGATGTATTGTTAATGTTTTCATAATTTTATGAAATAAAAGACTGAATTAAAATCTTAATCAAAAACTGAATACAAATTCTTTTTTTTTTTTTTGAGAAAAATAAGATAAAATAATTGTTTTAAATGCATATTTTCCTTTTTTTATTGCATATTTTACATTTTTAAGTGCATATTTTAAGCGCATATCTTCGATTTTTATAAGTGCATGAGAATCCCAGCCCTGCTTATGTATATTAATGGCCGGTTTCATGAAGGACTTTTAAATATTTAAAAGGTCATTTAGCCTTAAAATGGGGATTTTTGGTTTCACCAACTGCTTTTAAATATAACATTCTTTTAAACACCCTTATAAGCTAAAAGCTCATTTTCTTATCATTAAATTTTAAAAGTCTCGTGAAGGTCATCAGAACCTGTGAACATTATACATTCATGCATACATAATATTTTGATATCCCATTTGTTTTTTTTTTGCAGATTGGAACTAAAAATTATGAAAAGCTAGGTAATAAACTTGCATCATTATGTTTTGAGGATGGAGAGCAACATGAGATTGAACTCCAAAAAATATTCCTCGTCCACAGGATTTGTGGAAATTATGCAGAAATTATTAATGTGACGATCTTAAGAAAGAAAACAAATTTTTAAAGTGTTTTAAATTGATTTATATTTCAGTGAATGATCAACACAAATTAAGATAATTGGGCGTGTATCTCCAAACAACAAAAATCCCATCAAAAAATACATAATTCGCGAGAAAAACAATTCCCCTAGTGAAAATAGATCCCGGCCGATGTGGATGCTTGGATTTCGGGGTGTACTTTTTTTACTTTAATACGCGCACAATTGTTTTAGTTCTTTTATAATTATTATTATCATACGAAATATAAATAAATTGAATGCACTTAAATATTTTATTTGTTATTCGGGCATTAATTCTTTTACTTTTTGTGGCGACAAAATTGCTGTCAAATAGCACACACATAATTTTTTTCATTTCATGACATTTTTTATGTATTTATGAATAATGTTGTTTCACCTTTTCTCGTATACTTCGAATGTTAGAGGAGCAGAAACTTTTTTTTGTATACAGGGATGTGAGCAAACTCAATTTTAACTAAAATATCCCGAAAATTTCCCTTTTCTACACTGGTGAAACTTACAAAATTTAGTGGTCTGTTATAATTTAAAAGGAGTTTAGATAAATGCGATTTTAGTGAATGTTTATGAAATTGGCCATTAGACTTTTATTCTGAAATAAAACATCGTATGCAAGATACAACAAACAAGTTAAGTGTTACCTTTGATGATTTCAATATAGAAGCATACAAATTATGCAATTTACTTCAAGTTTGATTAGATAAAAACAGTAACATTGTTTATTCTTCAAGGGGTTAACAATCAGTAAAGTTATCAAAAGATTATTATAATAAGTCGCTAATCGCTTATAGGTACCTACTTGTAATTAAATGGGTTTAAGGTGTTTCAAAAGTAATCTTATTCTCTATATCAGTAACAACAAGTCAGCGGGTACTTTCTCACTTTGCAGTTTCGACTCAAACTTTTAATAAAAAAAAAATAAACAAAATACATTGACCATAATGAACATTAGAAAGTTAAATAGTGAACTAGCAAAAAATGCTGAAGACATCTTAGGCGAAAAACCGGATAACTTGGTGGGTGACATAAAGGCTCTTCGATCCTGGATAGAAAAGCAGCCACATCTGATTTCTAGGAACGATGATCAATTTATTGTTACATTTCTCCGAGTTTGTAAATTTCGACTTGAAGAAAGTAAGAGACGAATTGAAGCTTATCTAACCTGTAAGACTTTTTACCCGGAGTTGTTTAGCATTCGTCCGGTTGACTCTAAGGTCTTGGACATTGTTCGAAGTGGGTAAGCATGAGTTTACATTTAGTTA
Source organism: Melangyna quadrimaculata (assembly GCA_949320155.1). Lineage (NCBI taxonomy): Eukaryota > Metazoa > Arthropoda > Insecta > Diptera > Syrphidae > Melangyna > Melangyna quadrimaculata. The sequence goes on from OX439483.1 coordinate 436,112,947, forward strand.
TTATCAATAAAACTAATTACATATATTATTTTAATTTCTTCCAAGATTTATTAGTGTGCTTCCGAATCCGCATCCAACAAACGGCTCAAGAATTATCATTACACAATTTTCTCATTTTGATCCTCAAAAGAATAAACTTCGTGATTTTTTCAAGGTGGTTTTCATGTTGTTTGAATTACTGGCTTTTCAAGATGACGTCACTGGTGTTAATGGGTTAGAGCAAGTCATTGATTTTAAGAACTGCACTTTCCAACAGACTCTTCACGTTGACCCAATGGATTTGAAGAAAATCGCCAACTATCAAGAGCAGTGTGTCCCACTACGTCTACTAAGGATTCATGTTATAAACCTAAGGCGAGAATTGCAGGGAGTCTATAAGGTGGCCAAGGGAATTCTGCCATCAGAGATGCCATTTGAGGTTATTTAAATATTTGAATTATTAAAATTGAATTTAATTTAAATTAATTAATATTTAGATATTGGTCCATGAGAAAGAAGAAGATTTATTCACCTGCATACCTCGTGAATCCCTTTCTTCTGAATTTGGAGGCACAAATGGAACCAAATCAGATTTAATTGATGAAATGGAGAAAACTTTTCACGATCACGTAGAATATTTTGAAAAAGATGCTCTTCTAGGTACAAATGAAAAACTTCGATGTAAACCTTATTTAAATCTTCAAACTGATTTTGGAGTCGATGGTAGTTTTAGAAAATTAGAAGTAGACTGATGAAATTTATTTTTAAATCAAAGACTAAGATTACAATTTACATAAATAATTAATTTTATAAACTACATTCTTTTTATTCTATGGAAAATTTATTTCTTATTCAAATAGTTTTTATTAAACTTAAAAATTAACGCATGATTGGGATATTTTTCTTAGGGCTGAAAGCATTTTTTTTTTAACACAAAGAAATAATAATAATTTTATGTTTACAATTTATTTTTTTTTTTTTAATTTGTATAACAATGTATCCTATTTAATTTAAATTATAATAAATAATTTTGAGAATTTAATTTTTTGTTCTAAAAATGCGCAATTGGTTTTATAAATTATATGCTTAGGTCGTACACTTCTGAGCAAAAGATTGATTTAGTGAGGCTGAAGACGATGATGATGATGACGATGCACTGCTGCTAGATGATGTATGTTTATTTATACTTTGAACTATCAGATTCAGGCATTCCAGACTAGATCCATTCGCTGAAGAAGTTGAATCAAATTCTAGAAGTAAAAAATAATTAAACAAAATAAGGTATTAGTACCTACCATACATATAAATATATAGAAAAAAAGTATCTATAGAATGAAAAAATGTCGAAAATGTAAATATAAAGTGGAAAAAATCGACCAACAAAAAACAAAAACAAACAAAAAAATTCACGAACTTCCTCTCGTATAGCTAACAACTCTACGTAGCTTTAATTGACAATGTAACGGTTTAATAATAATTAAATGATGTCGTTAAAAATGAAAAGTTTGGAAATAAATTATGATACACATATGGCTAAGAATGTATGTATCTTCTAAATATATAAAGGGTGTCGCGTAAGGGATATCGTGGTTGGCCAGGTCATGACCTTTCAGAATTTGGTAATTTGTTTATCCCAAACCATAACGGTTTTCGAGTAACGGCTGTTTTTTTGAAATTTGACCGAACCCCTACTTTGGACCACTGTTTTGCTCACCTCGTCCATAACTGATTTTAATCTAGTAACTAGCTGACCCAGCGAACTACGTTCCGCCCAAATTGTAAATGTAATAGAAATAATAATTCCGAGCCTGGCGCATGCTGCTTGATGTACTTAATTCGGTCACTTGAAATTCTGTATTCAAAATTCTATTAAATGCAAAGGAAATAACTGAAGTATATCAATGTCGATATGTTTCAATCAAACCGCAGTGATTGACGTGTGAACCCGCTTTTTTATTAAAGTGCTTTATGGTAAACAACGTTTTCTCGTTCTATCTTCGACTGAGTACACGTACAAAGCGGGATGTTTACCGACACGTAAGCACGCAACATACAATCGACCATATGAGAAACATTGGAATTCAAGATTAATGCCACAAAAACCCGCAATTGTCCTTGCGCCTAAGCGAAAGCGGGACGCAGGGGAAACTGAAGACGCTTAAACAAGAATGTCAGGTCGCTCGAATGGCAAATTTCGTTATAAAGTTTGTGGCTTCGTTTTCATCCATCAAGGATTCGATGGATTTGTATGAATATATAACCCTTCGGGGATTTGATTTTGACTGATGAAATTCAAATAATCGACATCCTAGTTTTTCGCAGCCAAAATAAATCGCGCATTGTTGCAGTACTTTCGCCATCGCAGACTTCTTTGAAATGTTGTTTGTAGGTTCTTCATCCACTTGCAGATTCAATGGCAATTTAAATCCACAATGGTTCGACCACCTTCTTACAGCGTAGAATCAATACCCTAAGAGGCCAATACTAAAGCATTCTCAGATATCGAATGCTTACATCAATAATTCATTGAACATGTTGAATCAATACGACTCGATCGAATCCATTTCTCGGTCGAGTTCTCGATGTCACTTAGATATGTCACTTTGACATCTGTCACTTTGATATTTGTCACTTTGACATCTGTCACTTTGATAACTGTCACTTTGACACCTGTCACTTTGACATCTGGAAGTTTCCGGAATATAGTGTCCTTCCTTGGGTCAACACAAATCCATCAAACCGTAAATCGTGAAAATCGAAGGATTCATTCTCGAGTTATCCTGCTGAAAAACGAAATGGGCGCATACAGCGCCACCTGTTGAGAATGTTTCGAATATTTTTTCCTAAACCTTCGCGGAACAATTACAAACAAACCCCAGAAGGATGTACCATATTTGGTCCAGCCGTTTTCAAGTTTTAAGCTGCGCACAAACCAAGATTAATTTCTATATATATAGATTTAAAAAAAAATGGTGTATAAAATCAAAATTATTTTAATGCACAAAAAAAGTCTTATTATTGGTCAATGTTTAAGTTTAAAAATAAGAAATACAAAATCAATTATGGAAGGGGTGAGCAAAACAGTGATCCAAGGTAGGGGTTCGGTCAAATTTCAAAAAAACAGCCGTTACTCGAAAACCGTTATGGTTTGGGATAAACAAGTTACCAAATTCTGAAAAGTCATGACCTGGTTTATCACCATATTCAGTTTGGACCATCATTTAAAAGTTCTTTTGAAATTTGGACACAACGTAGATTTCAAGTCCACAAGCATTGTAACATACTTTTCTTTTGTCATATAACGCCATCTGCTGGTGGTTAATGCCAAAACATGCTAAAAAAAAGGCAAAAAACGTCAAATCTCTGAAAATGCTTCACCGATTACATTGAAACTTTGACACAAAGTAGAATTTAAGTTCACAACTGCTTCAACATAAAGCTCATTAAAAAGAACAAGGTCATAACTCAAAAAACATCATTTTTGACCTAATGATACAGTTCAAACTCATTTTCTATAATCTATTTTTTGGCAAAACGTCATTTCTAGAACTGACATACTGTGGACATACTGTATTTTTTTCATTTACGCAGGGACCTTTGAAGTGAAAACAGTCCAATAAATATTTTAAAAGTGATAAAACTTTAATTAATAGCTCGACCAAGAAACAAGAAAAAAGTAGATACAAAAGAAGATGATTATGAAAGCTATGAAAACTTTAAATTGCGATTTCTCAAGTTTGAGGTTTTTTAAGTTATGACGTTGTTCTTTTTAATGAGCGATTTTAATATACCTTTCTTTTTTGAATGTATAATGCAACACATGCTAAAAAATGGTAAATAATTTAAATGTACATATACATAATGTACATGTACCAACGCCGAATCGATCTAGATGTGTTTCTTGCGATTGACAATTTCGTTGAAAAGAAAGTTGCAATATCCCAAAATTAGCATCGTCCGCAATAATTGCGACATTGCTAACTCTACACATTTCCAATAATAAAACATCTACCATGGAAAAAGGATTGCGGAAATGATAAATGCATATAATGTCGCACAATAAGACGCTTGAGGCTCTTGATATGTAGATAAATGCAAAATTAGCTTGGAAATATAAGACCATTTTGGAAGGTTTTTATATTGCTTGCAGAAAATATCACTGTTGAAGAAGAAGGTGATACAGTTAATTAATAATTATAATTATCCCACAGTATTTTTTAATTCACTCGATCTGCCCAGATCCGAGCATTGCAATTGAGAATCGATGCGTTTTTGTTTACAAATTTATTTGACATTTTGTTAGATTTTATGCTGTAACGTAGTTGAAAATCTAAAAAAGCAGAAATCTGTAGAATTGAATGATGTGAGAGAAATTAGTTATTTAAAATAAGAAGAACGGAGTTTTGGGCTATGTATGATAGTTCAAAAGCAACTAAAGTGACATTCCAAAAACTCAGAACAATGTTCAAGCAGGGAATTGTCGGTCGGGGTCGGCTTAACCCTTGAACACAATTAGTGTAGCTGTAGCATGAATCAAAAATTGAAATGAGTCCAACTTCGGCGAGTTAAATCGTAAGTGAGTCGGATTCATGCAGAACTATACAAATTTTAAATTATCTCAGAAGGGAACTTATCTTTGCTAAGGCCGATGAAATAAAAATAGAGAAGCAATAAAAAGAAAAAAAAAAACTAATATAAAGAGAAAAATATCTTAAAATAGCAGTGAATTTTTTTTTCGCTCACACCCAAAATCTGCTGCGGGGGTCCGGTCTATAATATTTTTAATTTACTATTTTGTTTTTTAAGAGTTTGTATGAATTATTTGTTTAAAGAAAAAAATTTATGCGAATATTTAAGCAACCAATCCCGGGATTGAAGCATTTCGATTCCGGGATTTTCGTGATCCCAATGGACAGGGATTCGGGATCCCGGAAGTGCAATCTCTAATAACTTAATTGTGTATAATGTTTTTTTGTTTTTGTTACATTTTTTGTGTGTAAAATGGCAAGAATTTTAGAATTTAAACTCAATCACATTTCTAGTATGAAATATTGTATTGCCTAGTAATTTTGACACATGAATTAAGCCTGGAACAGGAAGCAGTATAGCAAACACAAAATCAACTTATGTGTAGGTACATAGAAATGGCCCATGGCATAGCGTCCCCTAGGCAATCAATCATTTATCCAGTGAGTCAGAGATGAGCAAAAATATATGAGATAATTAAAATTTCAATCTTCTTAAAAAAAAAATAAACGTTGCATTGTTATTAACAGTATGGCTGGCCACGAGACGAAAAAAGTCTCGGTCGAGGTCTTGCATGACGAGACTGAGACGAGACGTGATGCGACTGCCTTTTAAGCATCCGAGACCGAGACGAGACAGCCTTTTATGCATCCGAGACGAGAATGTGTATATGGACCGAAATTTACAGAGAGACTAATAAATTCAAAAATCCAATATAAGTTAAATATTTATATTCTTCTGTACATATTCAATCCCCATATATGAGGGACAAATTATATGTTGACGCATCGAAAATATTTTGTTCCAATAATCAACAGGTTGTCCGGAAATCGTATTTTTCGGATACGAGACCGGGACGAGACTGCAAATTCAAATTTTCTGGCGAAAAAGGCGAGACTGAGACGAGACTCAATTATACGAGACCGACACGAGACCGTGACGAGACTGAACATTTTCGATTTTAACGAGACCGATACGAGACTTAGGCTAGGCGCATATTGAGACGCGTTCGACACGAGTTACGCTACACAGCACAGCACGAGTTTTTGTCAACAATATAAATCAACCAAACAACGCATATTTACCGAGCAACAAGACATGATCTGACGCGCGTTTTACGAAAATCGCGTGACATAGTGATTGAAACACAGTTTTCCTGGCGAGACCGGCGCGCGTGTTTGTTTTTTTCTGTCAAAAAATTAAATAATAAACTGTCGTTCGTTTTGAAAACAAAAAATTGATTGTATTGCTTTTTTTAGAAATTATTTTTTTAAGTTTATTTCAATTATCAATATATCAGACGATTTTTGCTTCATTTAATGTGTATTTTGACACGAGACACGCGAATCAATATGCGGAGAACGGCATGACATGTTTCTATAATGGTGTCGTGCCACACTCGTCAGGTCACGTCACACGCTTCAGACGCGGCTCAATATGCGCCTAGCCTTACAGAAGTCTCGTCTCGTGCCCAGCCCTATAGCCCTATTCTGCCGTTGTGAGGGTCACAGGTCACAATTTTTTGTGAGTTTGATTTTGTATAAGGCGGTCACAATTTCGGATACTGTGAAAGTCCTTATAATGAACCTCACAAGAAGAACGTGAGTTGTGATCTGCCAAGGAGCAGATCATAATTTTTAAGTTTTTATGAGGCGAGTGCACCACGAGTTATGAGGTTATTGTGACTTGTGAGGCATCAGTGAGGTTGCCAGAATAAGGCTGCTAATTAGCCCACAGAACCATTGTTCATTATATTTAGACTTTAAAATTATTGCTTTTTTTTTTTTAATGTACCGATTCAAATTTTTTTTATAAACATAATATTGCATATCAAAATGTTCATATTTTGTTATTTTTTTTATTTATTATACATTTTTTTTTTTGAAATTTGGATTTTTCAAAATTTCAGAATTTGTTTTAGATAAAAATTTAATTTGAGATAAAAATTGAATTTGCAATAATTACTGTAATTCAGTGTTCCAAATTTTGTTCATGAAATTTTGAACACAGAAATTCAATTTCATTTTAAATTTTTTGAAATTTGGTCGTTTTTTTTGTATAATCTCCCTTTTAATATTAAAATTAAAATTGAATACTACATACCTGATATTGGAGTGTATCTGTCCGATTCCTTGTTAAAGTGCTGCAGTTTCTCGCGGAAATACGAATCTGTGTACGAGTTCTGTAAATAAACCAAAAAAAAAAACAAAATTAATTTTCATTAATAATCAACGAATACCTTCAAAGCAGTCAAATTAAAATATCTAATTAAAATCTAACGCAACTTTTGCTAATGCCCCTCTGTATATTAATTTTTGATTTCTTGCCAAAATATGTCGCTTAAGCAGACACAAAAGTAGTTTTTTGTCATTGTCTTTTCTGACAATGTGCTTCCTATTCAAAGTACTGTAATTGTTGTAATTGAACTGGTACCTCTACACACAAACGCCAAAGCAGAAAACATCGGTGACACCAAGAATTTCCATTCTCAAATCGCAATATACGAACCCAATTAAAATGCACTGAACCGTGGTGGTTGTACTTACACTCTGCAACAGAATGATCTATACACTCTTATTAGTAATTAAATTAATTTGCAGGAATTACTGAAATTCACCACGGCCGCAGACATTCCCAGACGACGCAATCACTCGAATAGTGACCATGGACTATAGAGAGGAGCCTGAGGAGGAGAATACAGGGATAGCATTCAGTGATCCATCCGTGCGGCAGTGTCGACTGTCGAATGTATTTACCCTGCCTGCCTGCATTAACCAAACCATCAGAAACACTTTCCCATCAGGATCCATTAATCACCGCAGCATGACACTTTATCATTTTTACTCAGCGAAACGTTTTGTTTTTTCTCTAAGGCAGCTCTCATCGGGTTTGGATCGTGATTCTGGGAGGTTTCCACCATTACCGAGCGCACTAGGGCACTTAGCACTTTGTAATGATCATGCGGAACATGTGACTTCTGCTGGATTTCGATGTGAGGAAAGGATGCACGAGCATTAAAGTATTATCCAAGTACTTTGGGAAATATTTACTGTACATCGTACCATGCGCTGCAAGAGCTATGCAATGCACAGGAAAATCCTATGATGATATACTTGGGATGGGGACGCACAATGTTCGCATGAACTCATAAATCTTGATGTGGTCGGGCGGCACATATGGAGGATTAAGAATGTGTGTACGACGTATCGTCGTGATGTCTTAATTCCTCTAGAACGAACTCCAACACGATCATAGAGTAACTACATAAATATTTTAAAATATATGAAGAGAAACTTTATGACTTGATCAGGCATAATACGCCCGTGCCGTATTAACTTAACAAAAAATACAAATAACAGTACTGAACACCCCATTAATTGATAACAAAACATTACGTTGCTCAAGAAGAGCATAGGTTGGGTTAGTTTAACAACGGATTTACTTACCACAGCAAGGATAGATTTTGGTTTGGTCACCCAAGGGAAAGTATGTTGACGGCTTTGCTGAGTTAAATCATCTTTCGACGATTCAAATCGAATTCCTGCAACATGCATATTTAACCACCAACAAACCCTAGGCATTTTTCTTTCACCCGACTGCACTATAGGTAAGTGTATTATCGCCTAATTGCCAATATCTTAACATATTTGCCAAAAATATCCAGTTTGTGAAAAAACTCCTAAAAGAACCATTTGGCAATAAGATTAAGACAACTGGGACTGTCCCAAGATTTAAGAAGCTTTAACACGTAACTATACTTCTTCGGTAGTGACGAAGACTCTAGTGCAAATATGATTACAAATTTAATTTAATGTTGAATGGAAAATGTTATGCCGAAAAGGGTAAAATCTACTCAGACGACTCATTGTTTTATTGAAGCTGTAAATACCCCAGTCAAAATAGACATACAAATCTAAAAACATAAACAAAATTCCAATAACTCTTAAATTTGGTACGGACCTTCCACTGACTATAACGAAGCAATGGTTGAAAGTCCCCGTCGATGCATCCTTTTTAGAAAAAATCAGTTTTTCGCAAATAACTTCTGAACTGTAAATGCCATCAAAAAGTAGTACAGCTGAGGGAAAAAATGCGATCAAAAATTAAATACTATCGAATGTGATCTAAAATATTTTAAATGAAGTCGAGCATTTTTATTTTTACGTTGAAACAATGGTAATATGAATATGCGACGTAATTTGAAGAGTTTCAACTTAGTTTCAAAGTAAAACGTGTTTATTTATACATACATTGAAATCAACTTTTGTACATTTACATTCCGTTCAACGTTGTTTTTAAGTGAAACGTTGTCATTTTTACATTGAGATCCACATTTAAAGTGCGCTCAACCTTGTTTTAAAGTGAAACGTATTCATTTTTACATTGAAATCCACATTTTACATTGCGATCCACTTTTATGGCATTTAAAGTGCCATCAACGTAGTTTCAAAGTGTGGCATAGTATAGTAAATCTCAATTTGGTTGTATTTGTAAGCTTAATATAAAGAATTTCGAGAGCGCGTTGTTGTTTTTCGAAGAAGCTCCCTTACATTTGTGAACAAATTAAACGCGCACTCAAAATTCACTTTCATATAATCGAAAAACAATTTTTAATTCATTTTCCCATATTTATTACTATGAAATACTTATAGCATTTAGCGATTCACTTTAGTCGTCACAAGTAAATGATTCACCACAAAAATGAAATGCGTCGATCATGAATATACATTTGTCTTTGTCTTACATAAATTTGAACAAAAAAGCGTGGCGTGGGTAGCCATTTTGAATCAATACCTAACCAAGCGAAGTTCAATCTACGTTGATTCGAAGTAGATAAATGTTGTTTTAAAAGATGGATGAATTTGATTTAACCTTGATTCCACTTTAAATCAACATATAAACGTAGTAAAATCTACTTCGTTTTTAAGTATGAAATCACTTTGAAATAAAGTCGCTCCTCTTTGATTTGAGAATTTTCGTCGTCGGCGCCAAATCGTTCCGAAAAATATTAGAATCAAAGTTTTTTGCTTTGATTTTACGTTGTTTTTTTCTCTGTGTAGATCATAAAATTCTCTACAAAAAAGATTCAGACTCACAAACTGAACCTTTATTACTTTTCGATAGCATTTACCGTTCAAAAGTTATTTGCGAAAACCCGATTTTTTCGACACCTGCGTAAAAAGATGTGCTCACGTCGGATCGCCGGGGACTTTCTACCATGCATCACTTCGTTATGATCAGTGGAAGGCCCGTAAAAAATTTAAACGTTATCGGAATTTTGTTTAGGAAAATTTTTATTTTTGACTGGGGTAAAAAAGCTAATCAGAAAAGTAAGTTTTCGGAGGTAAAAGGACCTATAAAACCAATAACGGTCATAGTTCAGTATTGCATGATGAAAAATTAAGTCAATGACCCTTATCCCAAAAACGGTTGTAAACATTTTTGATAATTAAAAAAAAAAAAAACACATACGAAAAACTTGAAGAGACGAAAGCTTCTTAATAAACGGAAGTACAGCTTTAGTAGGAATAGGTTCACTGGTGATTTGATGGTATATCTCACCGAAAACTAGAACCAATCATTTCATCATTTTGAAGAAAGTAAGATTATTCCACTCGATATTTTAAAAGTATTAAAAAGAATTTGGCATCAAGTTCTCCTATCAAAAATGCGCACATTTATAATCGATGAATCTTTTCTTCGTTAGATCAGAAACTACCGTTTGGAGCATGGAGCTTCAACGGCGACGTACAACAATATTAAATTCTGTTCTTGACAGCATTATTCTTTCTTCACTTGTCGGTATACTTTCGGTATTTAATCTTTTAACTTACAGATTCCGTCATTAGAAGAAAATGCAATTGCATGTTAAATTTATACGCGTTTGCATATAAAAAGAAAAAAGTACTGGCGACAACAAAATTTGCTTTGTCGACTGCTTGTTGCGGCCAAAGAACTTTCACGAGATAGTGAAAGGTTTCAATCCATGTCAAAAATACTATAATTCTACAAAATCTCGTAATTTTCCACTTCCAACACAAGTTTAGCTGAAAAGTCTCTCCATCCACAACGAGTAACTGTTTGGTGCGGTTTATGGTCCGGTGGAGTCATTGGACCTTAATTTTTCGAAAATGGGGCTGGAGCAACAGCTCCGGTGAATGGATTGCGCTATCGAGAGATGATTTATAATTTTGTATGGCCGGAATTGAATGGTATTGATCTGGACAACGTTTACTTCCAACAAAACAGCGCTACGTGCCACACAAGCAACGAAACCATCGATCTTTTACGGGATAAGTTTCCGGACCGTGTTATCTCTCGAAGAGGTGATCACAATTGGCCACCGAGATCTTGTGATTTAACACCTTGCGACTCTTTGAAGCCACGTGAAAGATAAGGTCTACGCCAACAGTCCAGCGTCAATTCTAGACCTCAAAGATGGAATTCGTGAAGCTAATTGAGGGCATACAGTAGCCACTTTGCGATTTGGTGATGGAACATTTCATGAAAAGGATATTGTTGTGTAAGCGTAGCCGTGGCGGCCATTTGGCTGATATTGTTTTCCATTATTAATGTCATACTTTCCTCTTTACATTGAAATAAACATAAATATCAAAATAACACCTCTTTTTAAAAAACCCGTTACAAGCGGTAGATACCGATTCTTACTGCCTATTAGTACCAAGGCTCGGTATACTGAAAGTGTACCGTACCACCACCGCACTTACCAACCTAGTCAGGATGCACCCATTGAAATACATGTATTCGGTACACAAGCGGTACCGATCGATTTTACCTAAACGATACCGTACCGACAAGTCAGGAAGCGGCCTTAGTCGATGTCACTGACAACGCTTTTTAGGTTTTCTCCGAAGGTACAAGAAATTTGTCTCACTTTTGACCTGCCAATTAGTTTTTAAAACCTTTCTCCGTCCAAAACTTGAACACGATTTTCATCTTTCTGTTTAAAAGAAATGAAAAAAGAGCTTCGAAAATGATAGCACTATAACGGAAACATTGGAATCTCTCGATGTTGCAGAAGTTCTTTAGATGCTCAGAGCATATAATACTAATTGGTATATTATTTTAGTCTACACGCCACCGCGTCTATATACAAGATAAGCCAGATCCACTGGACCAGTTGGGGATCCAGGGGGTGGCTATAGGGTCTAAAGCCCCCCACCCACAACAGATTCATAAAACTTATTGAAATATAGAAAGCAATACATAACAACGCGTCACAGAGAAAAAAACAACGTAAAATCAAAGCAAAAAACTTTGATTCTAATATTTTTCGGAACGATTTGGCGCCAACACCAAAAATTCTTAAATCAAAGTGGAGCGACTTTATTTCAAAGTGATTCCATACTTAAAAACGAACTAGATTTTACTACGTTTATATGTTGATTTAAAGTGGAATCATAGGTGAATCAAACCATCTTTTAAAACAACATTTATCTACTTCAAATCAACGTAGATTGAACTTTGCTAGGTTAGGCATTGATTCAAAATGGCTACCCACGTCACGCTTCTTTGTTTGAATTTATGTAAGACAAAGACAAATATATACTCATGCTCGAAACATTTCATTTTGTGATGAATCATTTATATATTTGTGACGACTTAAGTGAATCGTTTTGCTATGAGTACCTAATGCGTAGTAATAAATATAGGAAAAGTAATTAAATATTGTTTTTCGATTATATGAGAGTGAATTTTGAGTGCGCGTTTAATTTGTTAACAAATGTAAGGGAGCTACTTCGAAAAACTACAACGCGCTCTCGAAATTCGTTATATTAAGCTTACAAATACAAAAAAATTGAGGCTAACTTAACTATGCAACACTTTGAAACTACGTTGATGGCACTTTAAATGCCATAAAAGTGGATTGCAATGTAAAATGTGGATTTCAATGTAAAAATGAATACGTTTCACTTTGAATGTGGATCTCGATGTAAAAGTGATAACGTTTCACTTTAAAACAATGTTTAACGGAATGTAAATGTGCAAAAGTTGATTTCAATGAATAAATAAACACGTTTTACTTTGAAACTAGGTTGATTCTCTTTAAATTACGTCGCATATTCAAATTAACATTGATTCAACGTAAAAATGAAAATGCTTCACTTCATTTAAAATACTTTAGATCAAATGCGGTCGTATTCAATTTTATATCGCATTTTTTCCCTCAGTGTAGAGTTTATATTCGCCTGAAATATTGTCAAGCTATTTAGTTTAGTGAAAATCAGACAAAATAACGGGGTTCGGGTTAAACAATTTACATGTTATGCTCCAAAAGAATTTGGTTGGGCGTTGGGGCTTAGGCCTTGAGGGAATTGGAGAAAAAGCAAGTTCGGGGTTACGAATAATGGACATGTTTAACTCAAACACTTTTATTCCCTTAAAACAAAGCCCAGATTGGGACAAGAATTCGACAAAAAAACGGTCGGTGTTAAACAACCAATTTCCTGAAAACTTTACTTATTCCAGAGAGTTTTTAGGGCTTAACTCAAAGTCCGAAGTTGGGGGCTAAGGCTTAAAGAGATAATTGAAATAAACGGGGTGGAGGCTGAACAATTAACATGTCAAATACAATAACAATTCACCCTTAAAACTTAGCTTATTTAACAAAAAAAAAAATGCAGCTGGGAGTAAAACCCGATTAGAATTTGAGAAAAACGAGGTGTCAATTTTAGTGAAATCGTTTAATACAGCTTATATTTCCAAGGTCGAAGTCAATTATAAATACAAAACATTTTTGGACTAAGCAACAACATTCAAGATCTCGAGTCAAGGAGACAAATTCCACAAGCGTGAGTTTTCTCTGTGCACTCAGAAAATCATGCAGAAGCACAGACACAAAGCTGTAAGAAAACCTGTAGCACAATGGGTGGTGTTACTGATGTTATTATTAAATAATTTGTTTTCCATTTAAAGTATTTTAGAAAATTACCTATATATTTTGTAAAAATTGATTTTTTTTTCAGTAAAAATTGAAAAAATAACCATTTGGAAGTTTTTCACCTCCATAGTTGTTCCTACTTTTGTTCACATATTCTTGTTATGTACAAAAGCTTAAATTCTATGCGGGACTTATTTATTTCACTTTCTTACAGCCATTTTTATAAGTTCAAGCCAGCAAATTTGCATAATATCATAGCAAGCCTCCCTAACAAACATAATAAACATGCAAAACCTAAGAACATACAACTTACTTCGCTACATTTTATACGTTTCTTATAAGGCCAGTACATTTAAAAGTTCTATAAATCTAAAAAAAACACCCATTAGTATATCGTTCTTCTTTCTTATGCATTACAACTGAATTCAAAATATGGCTTCCATTGCTTGCTGTATGTTTCAGATTCACTCCACGTAAAAAATATTAATAAATTCATACAAAACGAAAACTTCAAAAGAGTAAAATATTACATGCAATATCCTCTATTAGCACTTTGGTAGCAAAACAAGCAGACTCAATTAATTGATTTAGAGAAAGTAATAAATAATTCGCAATAATACTCGCAGATGAGCAAGCAAACTTCACTTGCTGAGAAGATCCTCAAAAAACTCCACCATCATTGATCAATGTTAAAAATATTTAAATGACTGCAATCAACACTATGGCTCTGTCAGGCTGAATAATAATAATTAAAGACGATCCCAAATTTGTCAGATGATATGCAACGCATATCAAAGTAAATGTAAAGGGTTGTCACATTATTTGATACTCGGCGAAACAATGTGAGACAGTGAATATTTTTTTTATAATTAAATTTAAATCACCTCGTGATGCGCGGTATGGATGCTAGATTTTATATCTTTTCGTTTGGAATTCAATTTTAATGACTCCCTTCGTCTATTTATATCTCAAAACATGATGATGATCATCGTTGAATGCCACACGAATCATACGAAGACACTTCACAAAAACGAAAAAAAAAAAAGCATGAAGAAGGGGAACAGGGCAGAACAAACCTGAGGAAGCAAAAACTATGCAGCAATGTGCAACAGCATGAAGATTAAACACGCTTTGACGTTATGGATTCAGAGTTTTGATTTCATGGCATTTGGCCAAAATCCAATCAAAACCACACCAAATCCGCCAACCCAGCGAATATCAAACGCTTATGGTAAATTAGCAAATTTGTTTATTTAGCATAATGAATGGTGGTGTTAGTAAAGCATATTGCACCGCGCAGATTCGTAGTTGTTTTTTTTATTTTTAATGTTCAGTACACGCGTCTTTTTCTATACGTTAGGTAACAATCTTTCTCCAGATATTATAATTCTGATTAATTGCCTGGAGGTTTAAGTTGTGCGTATCGAACTATTAATATGAACTACGGAAACTATTTAATGAAGGATCATCTTCGCAATAAAATAAGAAAAAGTAAAGTATATTCCAGAAACTATATATATAATATAACGCAGTAAAACCCGCTTAAGTGAAACAAAAAAATCTTCGTTACAATTTCAATTAGCGGGTCCTGTAATTTTATTGGTTCAATATTTAATCACTAAACAAAACGTGGTTTGTTTGTGGTCTAATTTTAAAATGTTTATTGGAAATTTGGTTCTTTATTGACCGCAAGTTTTGGACAAATTAATAAAAACACAAACAATTTTTGTCAAATAATTTATGTATTTACTAAAAAATTTTTATCCTATGCATTTCGAGCTCATAATTGTGTGCTCATCTTCAGCGAGCGTTTAGTAGACACTAAATTTGAATAATCAAAAGAAAGCAAAAACGGCAAGAGTTTTACAATTACAAAAGAATTACAAAATAAAGAGAAACATTTGATTAAGTTTACAGTAAAAACAAGAGTATAAACAAGAGAGAATTTACAAAATTAAAAGAAAGCATAGTTATATTTGTATTTATAAACAAAGTTTACATTTATGTATTTAACGTTTTACTAAACGAAAAAGTGGTGAATCGATATTCTCAATTCATAAGATTTTTTGTTGTTGTTGTTGCAATATATAGGGATTCATACGCATCTAGTTTTGCTGGATTGTTGATGATTTTAATCAGCTTTACATTTTGGTCGAAAGAAATTTGGCTATGTGCATGAGAATTGTCCAAATTGTAAGCATGTGCAGCAACAGCTTTTGTGAGATCTTTCTTTCTTACGCTGCGCAAGTGTTCTTCAATACGTGCAGATAAAGCTCTCCTTGTTTGACCTATATACATCGCATCACAATCTGAGCTGCTGATTTGATATATACCACTTCGTTCCTCTTGCGAGGAATTGACAAATCCTCCAAGAGTATCAACTGTCACGAATAAGTGCTTCTCGTCTAGCCGTTCAGATTTTCGGCATAAAATTGTAGGTCCCTTCCATTCCTGTCGAAAGGCGCACAGAGGAATGGTTGCGAGTTGTTAGTCACTAGGCCCTGGTTCTTCATGAGCCGTTGTGCCACCCGATTTATTTTTATTTTTTTTTTTCGTAATGGTACTGGATCTTTTGTTGTGTCTAGCTTTGAACGAAGTTTGTTGGCACTAGTATAAACAATCGTCATGTTCTCTCTATCGACACGGTTTTGATTTTCTTTTTTGGATAAATTATTCTGGCTAAATAATGTCGAAAATTCATCTCTTTTAATTTTATATGAGTGTTTTGATATAAACTTGTCAATTAAACATTTTTCAAAACCATTCACATTCGCAATTTGAAGAATTTTTTTTGTTCAAAACTTTTTTTTTTCAAAAAAAACTGCTGTGCTGTGTCGCGTCAGTCGTGCCAAACGCGTCCCAATATTCGCCATGCCTAAGTGTAGAAAAAGGGCAACTTTCAACCAAAAACAGCAGACACTTGAAGATCGACCAGCCTTATGAGACGCACGAACGAATAACTGTCAAACAAAATATACATATATGTATTTACGTCACAACACTCGGGAGCAGTACAATGCTCCGTCATCTACGCTTTTCAACCTATTCACCACCTGATCGGGAAAGCCAAAGCTATCAGTCATTAGGTCTGTTCCCAACCTTGACCAAAACTGCCAATTGTCAACAATTGTTGCATTAAGCGCCGAAGAGTGCGCTCACGATAGAGTAAATCAATTTCCCCGTCTGACAAATTCTGCTCAAGTATTTTCTTTGTACAGAAATTGTTGGTCTATCAAATGTTAGGTTGAGGTACGTTGTATCTGTTGTATTGTGAGAGAATTTCATCCCCACTCTTCAAAATTTGACAGACTGACAATTTCTGCCCAAAAACCATAGAAAAAAACCTGTTATGTATTGGCCGCCTGTCTTACTTTATTTTTATTGATTACTTTACAATTGGTCAAGTAGGTGCGGGATTCTTCTCAGAGCCTCTCAATTAAGCCAACTCTTTTAGACTCCCTGATTACAGCAGTGTCTTACAAGCGGAGGTACTGGCAGTGATTAAGGCTGCCGAACAAATATCAATGATGGCGATAACACAAGCTGATATCACCTTTTACATTGACAGCCAGGCAGCGATCAAAGCCATTTCTGCCACGGAAATTAAATACAAGCTGGTTTCATAATGTCATGTAGAGCTAAGAGGTCTTGCCACACAGCGCAACATCAAACTCTGTGCAATTGTAGGAAATTAAAAAGCTGATGAGCTGGCAAGGACTGGTTATCGAAACATCCCAGCCTTTTAGACCCCAGTGTCGAAATTCCACCATGTGCCATTAAACAGATCATTAGTAAAAGTATAGTTGAAGTTACAAATGACAGGTGGAACTCGCTTGCATCATTTACAACTACAGAGAATTTCTGGCCCAGCTACAATAAGAAAAAAAAACCGATAAAATCATGAACCTAAAAAAGAGATCCCTGAACCTTCTAATATAGAAATAATAACAGGACGTAATCTCTTAGGGTATCATAAAAACAAAATTGGACTGAATACTGCAGACCTATGCAGAGGCTGCGGAGACGAAGAAGTAGAAGAGGACACTCTTCAATACCTAGGTCACAACATAAGGACAACATTTTTGGGTAGCTACTTCTTCAACGACTTAGCAGAAATCTCGGAGGCAACAGATAACAACATCTTAAATTAAATGAACTTCATCCACGCCTCCGAATGGCTCGATGCTCCAAAGGATTTCATAGGTTGTATATTTTAAAGGGATGATCCAATCCATCGGGGTATAATAAAAACAAGGGATCAACATTGATCTAAGTGTGACGGGAACAAGATCTACCGGGAGCCCATCAAGCTTACCTAACCTAACCTAACGTGGTCAAATCTTTTGCGGCTTCAGCATGTGCAGGCCTGGTGTCTTACCAAATCACCTCGTTTAACTTGAAACCGTCCGCGTCCGTAAAGACCGAAACCTGATTTGCAGTTATGACCCAGTTTTCTTGCAGATTCTAGAGGCTGGGGGATACTATGTAGCACAATTAGTGATGAATTGCGCCGTTTTGATACCATAACTCGTCAGAACCTGTGGATGGAATTGAAATTGGATATTGTGGACATATCCTAAGGATTGTAATGAAGTATTACAACTCTACCCTCCCCCAAACTACGGGCCTGTGTAAAGCTTGCCATGCTACCATAGTATATGAATTAACCATAGGAATATAATTCCCCACACCGCATGGAAATAACAGAGAAATAAAGCTTTAAGGCGTGGTGGAATTGAAAAACGATCAAAGAGGAGAAATAAAGCTCCAAGGTATGGTGAAAATGAAAGATATAGAGAAGGCAACAGAAATAAGAACAAGGAGTGGTGAAAGTAAAATAGAAGATGATGAAAGAGGAAGACTTGAGAGGACGACCAAGAACCTCAATGGTGAGTTCTAATAATGAATGAAACCATACATAACATCCTCTTGCCGCCAGCCCCTTTCTACTGTCAAAACTATAATGGTGAATTCCCATTTACACTATTTTATGAAACACGCCCAGGCAACCCCTTTGCCGGTTGCTCCCGATAACACCGTGAAGACCATAACTGAACTCCCGCTCCTTTGTTGTTGCATAAGTGTAACGGTTTTGTGTAAAAGCTATGCAGTGGTGCCGTCGCAGACAACAAGAAGTGTACAATGATTTAATCGAATAATCATCCAGCCTTTTTGCACCATCAACCCTCGCCAACACCCCAGCGCCCGCGCTAAGAAAAGCTAATCCTTGCCTGGTCAGCTCGTCAGCCCATTCATTCCCTTCAATGCCACTGTCACCCGGAACCCAGATAAGAGTGACACCGAGGTTATTGTTCAGAGTCACAAACTCAACCCGGCATTGCTGGACCAATTTGGATGGATGTAGCCGAATCAATGGCTTTAAAAGCCGCCTGACTGTCCGTGATTAAAACCACATTACGGTTCTGGTTTGGATCTTGTTTTAACAACTTGCATGCTTCCCTGATTGCCAGTTATTGAGCATAAAAGACACTAGTAAAGTCGGGTAGCCGAAAGGACCTAGAAACATTTAGAGACTCAGAAAAGATTCCTGCTCTAACACCACACTCCATCTTTGAGCCGTCGCGTCGTCAGTAAATATAGTTGTGTCAAAGTCTTTCGACACGACGCGCGTCATCATTCCAATCCTTTCTAGATGGACATTTAACTTTAAAATCCTTACTGATAGTCAGTGAGAGTCGACAAAATTTCCATCGCAATCAAGTCTGTGATATTGTTGTAACCGTAGGGCTAAGCAGATCAAGAGTTTGATTCTTTAAGTCTTAACAGGTCCAAAAAACGATAAAGGCATCGGTTGGGCAGGATCTTATAGCCCCTGTGGTGCCAACGATAACAGTTCTCTGAACTTTTCTGAGTTTTTTGATATTATATGATTTGTTTAGTGCAGGCCACCATACAAAAAAACCGAATGTGAGGATCGGTCGTACCACGGCTGTGTACGTCCAAAGGATCATCTTCGACTGGAACCCCCACTTTATACCAAAGGTTTTGCCATTTCCGTAATCCCACTTTACGCAGGAGTGAACTTCCCTGACAATTATAGTACCAAATCATCAGCATATGCCACAACCTTCACTCAACATCTCTTCAACTAAACCAGGATTTTATTCATGACTAAAAGCCATAGAAGAGGGGACAAAACCCCACCTTCCTCTACTAACCTGTTTCGTGGAGTTAATATTACCTAACGTAGTTTGGATCGTTCTGTCATTGAGCATGGGTATATTATGATGTGGTCTTATACTAAACATACACCAAAATCAACTAGCGATTCAAGGATGGATTTGGTAACCAGCACCTTCCGCGTTTATGAGTTAGTGTCGAGGATACGATGAATTGTTGATGTGTAACATAAGCTTAGAGCGCTCAAGACATTGCTTTTACTTGTACCTAACCTACTATATCTTCAAAATGTCTTTGATCAGAAGCTTGGAATTTGTATTGTTTGATTTTCTGGCTGGACACTAATTTATTTAAATACCAAAAAGATGTTATATTTTTAAGACTTTAGGAACTTACTGAATTTTATAGCGCATATCACAGAGTCATAAATAATTCCACAATCGCTTCTGTCTTCATCCTTCATAAATATGTCAAAAATGTACAAAGCAACCTCATTCCACTCAGCCCACCAATCATCGATGTGAACATTTATAATAACCGTGCGATAATATGTTCGTCTGTCACCTAATGTCATCCAACCAAAATACTTAATGAACATCTTTCTTTATGTTGCTCCCATTAAGGTGGCACCAAAACAACAGCCATTCACGGGCATCTTCTGCATAATAATAATGTATGTGACCGTATAACCATAAGGAAACAGCATCAGAGGAGGACGATTTGAATCGTGTCGGGCTAGTTACACGGACATGCAATCCATTTTCGGTGTCATGTTTTTCGTGGCAATTTGTCTGGGCGTTTCTTTGATACGCGGCGAGTTCATTCGAAGATCCGTGGATCCGCATTTTGCGCCAAGAGAAGACGCAAAGGTCTACACATCTATACAATAGATCCGAGTAGAATGCCAAAGAAACGAAGGTATCCCAGCAAAAATTAAGCCCTGAGATATCGCCATCATGATGTAGACCGATGAGAAAAATGTCATGAAATATTTTTGTTGTTTTTCTTTTGTATGTTGGATCTTTATAGCTGCACCACGCAACGCACCGCTATCCACCATGGGCCACACACGACATCTACATATATGACACGCGCCCTAAAAATGTGTTCCCGCACTTATGGCTGTCTAAAAATAACTAAAGGCAACAACAACATTAAATTGACGTTATAAATTAACTGCATTTATATAATTTTCCATTAATTCACGTATTTCTGTGAATTCTATTAACTTGGGTAGAAATGCATACGAAACGTGAAAGTGACATTTAATATCGCCGGCGGATTTTTCTTCTATTTTCCTAAAAAAATACCTTCAAGGAAATATTTTTCAATATACCTATGTAAGGGAAAATCAGACTTGTCTCGTCGGTATAAAGACGTTTTCTCTGACGTCGCGTCGTGAAATGAGATAGATACAAACAAAAATTTATCTTGAACCAAAAATTCGAATATCTACTCAAAATTTATCAAGAATATGTATTTGTTATTTTTAAGATACAATTTATTAGATGATTTTTTTTAACTAATTGATGTTGAAAAACTATGAACATTCATTCTCTTTCAGCGCAACCTAACCTTCATAATGTGATAATTTTTTAAAGACTAATGTAGGCTAAGAGTTTGATTAATGTTTTGTTATGAATTCTTCGTCAAGCTTTTTAAATGTCATTTAAAATAAATAGCAAAGCGCTTCGATATTATTTTGACACAAATTACTGTGGATGTATTAGTAGAATTTTCTAATGTTTATATAGGAGGTATTTCTAGTGCATTTAAACACAACGCTATACAAAATTTTATAAATTGTCTGTTTTTTTTTTCAAGGAATAAATAATTTATTTTATCTAATAAAATAAATAAAATGATATTTTAGTTCTTAAATATTTCAACCGATTGTTGTTTTATAAGTGTGACAGGAAACATATCGGGGACATTCAAGATAAAGGTTAATGTAATATTTCATGGAGTATATATAAATTAATTTGATATAATGATGCCACATAATGATGTGCATAATGTAGCTGCTGAACAATAATGAACACAAATAAAATTAAGATTTAGTTTATTTCTATGTTCTTGTAATTCGATGGCCAATTTTTCTTTGTTTTGTCTTATCTATCTGTTAGGTTAACTTTCCCAGTTGAATTTTCTGAAATTAATAGAGGATACTTTTGCCACACAAAAAATGAGTTAGACAGTGTAGCGATCATCATATAAGATAAGATGATAAAATATGGACACCAAGGTAGCACTAGTTGGGCGTATTTTTTTTTTTTTTTAACTTTGCGCGCACAAAAGGGATTATTATTACCCTTAAAATATTTACACACAGTGCGAGCGTTCAGGAAATTGGAAAGAGTTAAAAAAGAGATACCGATGAACATTTGTTTTGAATGTCTGAATACTGTAATAAGAGGGAAACACAGAGCCAGGTAAAGTATTCCACATTCTTGTGGTTCGACTGTTTGGTTTCCTCGATGCAAGTGCCGTCCATTGATAGCGGCATTGGGAGTGGGTTTCGCTTTAACGACAGGAGACAGCATTGAGTTTTTGAAGCTTTTTTGAACGATGCTGTTTAGATCAGAATTTAAAGAGCTTATCATACGCTGCCGTTCAAGTTCCACATCCGAAGGACATGGATGTGAATCTGTAAACGAATATGAAAAGATGAGGGTATGAAAAGCTGAGTCGGAGACAAAACGGAGCCCTGGGGCACACCAGCATTTATTTTGTGGATTTCAGACTTGAAACTGTCCAATACAACTTGTATTGAACGGTCCGAAAGGTAATTTCTAATCCAATCAAGAAGAGATTCATCGAAACCAAATGCGCGCATTTTCGATAAAAGAGCTTGATGCCAAACTCAATCAAACGCTTTTGAAATATCAAGTGCAATAATCTTACTTTCTCCAAAACGATGTAAAGATTTATTCCACTGTTCGGTGAGATATAACATCAAATCACCAGTGGACCTATTGCTACGAAAGCCGTACTGCCGGTCATTAAGAAGCTTTCGTTCCTCGAGATATTTCTTGAGCTGAAAGTTAATCAGCGTTTCCATGACCTTGGAAAGAAGGGACGTAAGTGCAATTGGTCGATAGTTAGAGGGTGAAGAAGATATGCCTTTTTTAGGGACAGGCTGGACAAATAATGTTTTCCATCCACTCAGAAAGAGACCAGTAGAGTAGGACAGATGGAAAAGCTTACGCAGTGGTTTTGCAAGCGTTGAGGAACACCTCTTCAGAACGATGGGAGGGATATTATCCGGGCCAGCGGATTTGTGTACGTCGAGATCTTTTAGAACTCTAGCAACTGCAAGAGTGCGAAAGGAGATTTGTCCCATAAAATCATTTACGCTCTCAAGTACAGGAGGAGCCATAACACTTTCTGGCAGCGTCGAATTAACAGCAAACTGTGCCGCAAGCAAATTGGCTTTATCTAACGAGCTGACAAAAGGGGTGTTATTGAAGACGAGCGTTGGAACCGAAGGCGAGGTGGTGTTTCGTATGTTTTTTACAAATGACCAAAAATATTTACTACCTTTGGGACATTGTAGAATTTTTTGCCATAATTTTTGATCATGTAAAAATTTGGTTCGTCGAATATGAACGTTACAGGACTTTCTAGCTTGTTGAAGCTTTTTCCGGTTTTCCTCAGTAGGGTTGGCTTTATAACAACGGAAGCTTACTTCTCTAACCCTAATAACCTCCTTACAGCTCGAATCAAACCATGAGTTTTCTTTGGGTTTGATAGATTTCACCCTATTCGGGATAAAATTTCTCATTTCACAAAGAATTACGTTTGTTATCATATCTGCACTGGAATCTACGTCACTATCGAGGAAGCATAGTGACCAGTTAAAGTTCCTGAAGAAAACATTGAGACCGTCCCAGTTAGCTTTCTCGTACTGCCAAACGGTTCTCTTGGGAGTTTTTTCTTTAACTGTGTGTTTGGTGGCACGAGAAATTCGCAGATATGACACAATGGTCTGATGGTATTACAGTGAGTAGGTATATAGCTTGATTATTTTTTTTAGAAAATCGAAGGTGGGGCGGTGCGAACTTCAGGCTTTTCAAATCTTTTTATTTCGGACGTAAGACCTTCATTTGTCAGCTCAAACACAGAACAAATTTTGATTTTATGAAAATTGAGAAATACTGTTTGCGCCGGAAAATTTTGTTTTATATATTGGATCATTTTTTACTGATCAGAGATTTCATCAAAAGGATCTGAAAGCTCCATAGATCAACATGACTTGACAAACTAAGAGCAGAGTTCTTCTTCTTCATTAAACCGGCGATTTTCATGATCTCGAGGGTACAACTCTTCCAAGCAACTGCTTCACCTAAGGTTCTACTTGTGGAGTTTGAACTTGGGAAGCACTGTTCCATTCAAATAGATGTCCGGAATAGGCCTGTGTGGATCAGAAAATGGACAGCATAGGTATTCGGTCTTTTTTGCTGCTGTATCCATTTCCCTGCAGAACATCCACCCATATATCAAGTGCTCGTTGCAAGGACACAGGATCTTCACTTATGATGGCTCCATCGTCAGCAAAGAATAACTGATTCGCTAATAGCAGAGTCATCCCTAGAAAATATGTTCTCGTAGTTTGATCTAAAGTTGAGCTAACTATAACATATAACGTCTGAATCCCAAATAGACGTTACAATTTAGAATATGGAAACAAGGACATTATTAATATAGAAAGCCCGCGGTGGTGAATGAGTGCAAAAACTTTTGTAGCAATGTGTGATTGCTTTGCATTTATCTACATTGAGTTTCTGAGTTCTAAATTGTTCAAGTTCTGCAGAGCCAAAATATACAAGTTAAAGAAATTACAATAAAAATATTCATGTTGAATTTTCCAAATGCCTTGTGGATGATTTAACGCCAGACTTTACAATAAAAGGATCTGATATAGAAGACAGGAGCCTTAAAGATACAAGAATCGACGTTTGTAAGAAACGTTTGTGATGCATGTAAATCAATTATTTAAAATGAGTTATTTCTTTTAAATAACTTCACTTTCTGGCCGTCCTTTTTCCGACCGTCCATTTTCTGGCCGTCCACTTTCCGGCCGTCCATTTTCTGCCAACCACTTTCCGGCCATCCACCTTCCGGCTGTCTTTTTACCTGTTGCCGTCCACTTTCTGCAATCCACTTTCCAGTCGTCCTTTCCGTCCGTCCGCTTTCCAGCCATCCACTATTCTGATAGATCAAAGCTGGAATGTGGTGTTGGTTGCGGGATTTTCACAAAGAATCTTTTCCAGGCCTTTCGGTTACCTGACTTTACGATTGTTTTTCAAGCTGAACTACTGGCATGCATGGGAAGCATGCACTTACAATAATAAAACAAGATATGAACTAAAACTGTATAAGACAGCTATTAAAGCCATTCATTCGACTACATCTTCCTCCGATTGGTCCAACAATGGCCAGAAGAGCTTGCGAGCTTGAATGTTAATCTCAAAGTCACTCTCGACAGGGTGCCATGTCACTGAGAGAAACGAATAGGCTGATAAGATGACCAGCAGCGCCAGGCTAAGATCAGCCCTTCATAGCTCACTTGCGAAAGATTCAACTAGCAGTTTTGAAGGGCAATATATTCTTATTTTCCCGTAGTAAATCTAACCGCTGGTGAAACTGTTTAAACAACTGCGTTATATCCAGACAAATCTGGCCCTCGTATACAACAAATGCCGATCAACAAATCTGATATTTAAACCAAGGAAAGACAAAGACATGATTGTACCTGAGGGAGATGATATTCACACCAAGGAAAGACATATCCAGACTCAATGCAACATTCACTTTCACTGGCCACTGGACATTAGGAGAACATGCGGCCAAGCTAGACATTCCTCACAATGTCATAATACTAGGGATTTTCGTAGTTGTGGGAACCGACAGGAAAAGCAATCGGTATCTTTTGTCAACGCGACCAAATGGTCTTAGGACGAGAAATTCTGTACCAGCTTCTCATTCATATACTTCTTGTACCACGAGCTAGCGGACCGAGCGGCTTTCAACGGAGTTCTTGGTTCAGAAGAACCAAATGACCACACGATTGGATTGTATTGCCTCTAAGCTGGCCAAAAAGCTGCCCCAGTATCCTCCTAATTCTTTTGGGATTTATCGATACTGTCCATATAAGCTGAAAATATGAGTAGAATGGTGCTCAGTTATGGATAAAATCAACAGTTTGTAAAAAAGAAAACTTAAGCCATTATATAAAGGCCTCACTTCAACAGGGAAAAATAGGCCCCAACGAAATATTGATACGGAGCCCACTGAGGGCTACACTACTGATAGAAAACCCGAAACAAGACTTTTTATTTACTTTACCATATAGGTAGGAATCGATCTATTGAACGAAATCCAGGAGGGATGTTTTAAGCCTTAAGTTGAATAGCACAAGACAACAAATATGTTGGGCACATTACAGCAGGCCTTAAATTCTTAAAGGCACAAAGTCAAAAGTCCACTAGCCAAAAGTCAAAAAAGGAATTTCGGACCAACTTTGGTGACTTATAAGTTACACATTGGTGTTCCGAAAAACAAGAATTAAGTGGGTCTGTCAGTAGGAGTCTGTAGCATAATGGTAGTGCGTTGGATTGTCACGCTGGAGGTCTGGGTTAAATTCTCAGCTTTGTCCACCTAAAAACAAAAAAGTAGTGTTCAGGGCTACTGCCTCATATATCACTTGTCATGAAAAAGTGCTTCTTATCTAGCCGTTCGGATTTGGCATACAAATTGTAGGTCCGCTCGATTCCTGTCAGGACGCTTACACAGGAATGGTTGAGAGTTGTAAGTCATTAGGCCCTAATTGGTTTAAGTGATTGCGTCATAGTATATTTTTCCGTTTGACACACCATCAGACCCACTTATCCCCGCTCAAAAAAAGAAACACCAGCAATTTAAGTTATACAAGTAGTTTGTGCACGAATAATATTTCTTTTTTTGTCTTTCATTTAAGTTTGCGTTCGAATATGAACGAATTCATTCACCTTAAATTGCATAGCGACAAATTGATATCCATTCATCAAAAAACTATACCTATTCATACAATTTCTGACCGTATTTTTATAAGTGGCAACTAATTTATAAAGTGCCAACGAAAGGAATTTGAACTTCAAATCATCAAGCTGAACGACGAATTACAATCTTCCTTCCATCGTAATATATTTCTGTCACATTGTTCTGAGAATGGAAATGTTTTTGTTTTTTTTTTGTTCTGAAAAAAAAAAATAAATAAATCTTAGGTTACATTTCCTTCGAAATTTTAAGTGAAAACTTGTATAATGCATTTTCCATATCTAGAGAATTGAATAAAATGTTTTTTTCTTTAATTGCACTTCAGGTGTCATTTAAATGGATCGTCTCAATAAATCAACCGATTGTTTCTGACATTTGCTCATTTCCCGCCCTAGAATAGAAGATATCTTTGGTGCGCTTTGGTGGGATGTTAAAGGCACTATTAATCATGCTATAGACTTTCCACATTTAGTTTACAAGGAGCGCATTTCAATGTATAATGCATTGCGAAAATAGGTGTTTTTACAGTCCGACTTATTTTGCATTCAATATTCCTACAATTTTACACAGAACTTTATGAAATAAGTGTCATGAGAAAAATTGTCTCTGGGAGTAAACTACGACAGTTTTAAAACAGTGAACAAGCTTAGCCAAAGTGACACAATTACCCTTGACCAAAATTACTAATGACAACAATTGAAGCGCTAAGAAGATGAAGGACTTAAGCGACATTTTTAAACATTTGAGTTATAAGCATTTAAAGTTTATTGCCTATAACTTTTTTTATGAAAATAATAAAAATACTGTATGGATAATTTAAAGTCAATAAAACTCAGCTGAATTAAATTTTAGGAATCTTTTTTATTTAACACAAATAGTTGTTGAGATATTTACACTTTTGTGCATTTAAAACCTTTATCTAGGAACTTTTTTGTATTAAATTTAATTTTGTTTTTATAAAGGTGTTAAGTGATTTTTTGATGTGTTGTAATTTACTTATTTTTTTCTCTTTCCTTTCTCCAGTATTTGCTGAAATTGCCTTTAAAGAAAAAAATTGATGTTCTACACGAACGAAATTCATCTGTTCTTTTAAATTTTTAATTTTTTCTGCAGAAAGTTGTTTCAATTTGTTCTCTCTTGGCATAAAATCTTGGCATTATAGTCAGGACGTTTGTTACTTTTGGCTATAATAACCTTACTATAAGAAACATATTCATCATAGCATTCTTTGTAAAGGTAAGAACCATACACCCTCCGAATCCATTTTATTGAGTCCCTAAATTGAACCTTGCAATAAAGTAAAAATAAAATTAGTCTGCTGAGGTATTCGTGAAGGAATTGTCGACTGCTTTTTTGCAGTCACTGCCGGTTAGGTTTTGAAACAAGAACGTTACAACAAGACCTAGATTTCATTCAAAAACTTCGAATTGCCCGTTATTATTCTTAGGCTGTTCTTGATGAGATTTATGGAGGCTTTGTATGGTTCTTGGTTGTTGTTCCCAAGTAGTAGTTTGGCAGGCCTCAGTTTTGGGAGGTCATTCCAAATTTTTGATCTTTTTGCCTCCTCTTCTAATTTGATCTTGTTTTTGATCACATTTTCACCTAATCCGCAATAGGGCTCAGGCCCTGTTAGGGGGGTTGTTGCTCCTATTTTGGCTAGGGAGTCTGCCTCCTCTTTACCATCGATACCCGCGTTACCCGGTACCCGATAGAGTTAGACATTGTCGTTTTTGCCCAGCTCATTTAACCTCCGCAAGCATTCCCATAACAGTTTTCAGCTAATGGCATAGGAGCTTAACGCTTTAAGCACGGCTTGGCTACCTGACATGATGGCAATGTTACGATTTCGGCAGTTTCTTTCAAGGTTACGTCCTGCACATTTACCTATGGCGTTTACTTCCGCCTGGAAAATGCTTGTAGACTGTCCCATCGGTACAGATAGTTTGGTTCTTGGCCCAAATATATACCCGCCCCAGTCAGACGTTCTCGATCCGTCATCATCCACCATTTGACTATAAAAGTTTTCTGTTTGGGTGTTCTTCACGGAATTTCGGTCTGCGTTTTTTTTTTGAACTTAAGCCTGTGAGAGTGTCCTGAAGCAAATGTTAAGCAAATGACTTGAATTCTGTCATTTTTGTCACACCTAAGGTCAATTTAACGTAGTAGCCCGTAGCGTAATGGTTAGTGCGTTCGACTGTCACGCTGGAGGTCTGGGATCGCTTCCCAGCCTCGTCCACCTAAAAACTAAAAAGTTTTTTTTCAGGGCTACTGCCTCTTGCGAGGAATTGACAAATCCTCCAAGAGTATCACTTGTCACGAATAAGTGCTTCTCGTCTAGCCGTTCGGATTCGGCATACAATTGTAGGTCCCTTCCATTCCTGTGGAAAAGGCGCACACAGAAATGGTTGCGAGTTGTTAGTCACTAGGCCCTGGTTCTTCATGAGCCGTTGTGCCACCCGATTTATTTATTTAAGGTCAATTTAACACCCATTCGTCAAGGGTATCGGCTATGTTTTGGTATGGGTTACAACATTACGAAAATGACTTGACTTTTAATGTCGTTGGCTCTTAGACTAACAGATGTGTGTGAAAAATAACGCTTTCAAATTTTGCGTAAGACTATACAAAATTTAGCCATCATGTTAAGCCACCTGCGTCGGAATATTCAAATTTGAAGTAGTGTGTGTTGGCTGGTGCCTCTTGCCTGCACATGCACTGATTTTTGTGGTGTTCACCTATAATGTCTTATCTTAAAGTTCCCACTTAACACCTTTATGCGTGAAATGAAAAGTTCAGATAAAATTATTTTTGTATAAAGGACTTAATATAAAGGACTTAAGCGCATTTAACACATTCATTCACAAAGTTTATTATTAAAGTGATTGCATATAACACCTTCATCTTTGGCTAAATATGAATCTAGAGACGATAGAAAAGTACAGACGAGTCAGAAATTTAAGTTTTTATATAACACTTTCATCTGTAGGCAAAAAGCCAAATTTCAAAAAATATCACTTAACACCTTCATCTTCTAAGCGCTTCAATTTATTATCATTGACCACAATTACCTTCTAAGTTTCCACCCAAACTGAATGCATAACAATTTTGCAAAGTATTAATTCAATTAAAAATTATTACTTACCAAGTAATCCTGCTGACATGGTTTGCCGCTTATACTCTCTGATAGGCTATCTATTGTTCGTGAGGGTGATGATTCCTAAAATGATATTAATTAAATTATTCCTATTAAATTGTCACTAGGAAAGTTTCGATAGATAATACCTGTAATAAATCTTCTAAACTTTCAATGTATTCGATTGCATTTCTTAGTATTTCAACTTTTGGTAGCCTTTGATTTGGATTGGGTGTAGTTCTTCTTTTGAGCACTTCAAATGCTTCATTAACCTATACACACAGACAAAATTGCAATTTGAAAATTTTATAAACGTTTGGGAATATCTACATATCTCAAAAAAGTATCTAAATCAGAAATTATATTGCTCACTTTTCTCACTCACAGTTAGGGCGTTAAGGTCATCTTGCACTTTATCCTGACGGGATGAGCTTTTGTACACAATGAAGTCTATATTTACTTTGAAGAAATGTTGCTACGATGGCAACACTTGCAGATCGATGATATGAGGGCTGCCTCCTGACCAGGTTATAGCAACAAAATTCCACATAAATTGACCTATAAATCGAGAACCAGACATCGGAGAACGACGCAGAATGTCTCGTTGGATTCAAAATACTTCAAGCCATACAACCATGTTGTTTTGCCCCTACCCTTGCGCGCTGGGGCCGCAAAATACCCTCGGCAGATAAGGGTTTTTAACTGTCAGAAAAAAAATGGTAATTATACAGGGTGATTGGTATAAGGTGCACCAAAAAGCTGTAACGAGTAGGTTCGATTAAGACAAGAAATAAATCGTTCAAGAAATCGTTCGTTAAAACAGAAAAAAAATATTTAAAAACATTAGTAAAACTTGCAGTCTCCTTTCATATCTTTTTGGAAAGCCAGAAATCTCTTCTTTAATTTCCATTTTTAATTAAGTGGGGTTTGTGAATAGTTTTTAAAAAATTAATTTTCAAACTGTTGTTAAGCATAATTTTTGTTTTCAAAACTCAATGCTCTTGTCAATTTTTAGTCAATAATAGTTTTGTAAGGTATTAAAACCGCATGGTTCTAGGACTTTGCCTTTTCTAGATATTAAAAAATAAAGAAATCAGCATCTTAGTAAAAACAAGAAAAAAACGAGGTTGATGATAATCAACTGGTTGCTGAAAAGATCATTTAGTCGGATTCTTTTTAGTTTTATGAGAAAGTTACTTCATTTATTTTTTCATATCTTGAAAAGTAAAAGTCCTAGATCCATGTGGTTTTCAGTGTTTGACTAAAAATTAAAAAGAGCACTGAGTTTTGAAAACAAAAATAGTACTAAATAACGCAACTTAGTTTAAAATGAAAATCAAAAAAGAGATATCTGGCTTTCAAAAAAAAGGTATAGCAGGGCATAACCCGTGTTTTATTGGATAATCTATCCATATTAGTATTCCATAGTAACTATCCATAGTAGGATTCTACATGAATAACAAATACAACATCAGCAGTATGAATACTGCCGATAAAAGTTAAAGTAGAATCATACTGCGGATAGTTTTCCGAGTCTCGAATGGATTTTTTGTCAATTAATTCTCAAATTTTAGTTACTATTAGTTTCTTCGTGAAGTTCATTTTGACTGCTTCTGATTCTCACAAATACTATATTTGTTTTTTATAATATTCTGACAGGTGTTCTTGTTAAACCAATTCTGAAATACAGAAACCATGTTACTGCGGATGCGTTTTTTCAAAAAAACGCGGGTACTGTAAGTTTTACCGTAGTTTTTAAATAATTTTTTTCTGTTTTAAGTCAATTTTTTAGAAAATTGCCGCTCCCGCCTAAACGGAGGGAAATAAACCCCCCTCCCATACGATTTTTATCTTGTCTTAACCCAACCTACTCGTTACAGCATTTTGGTGCACCTTATACCAATCACCCTGTATACCTACATAAATATTCATGAAATATTAAGCTTGGTGTCGACGCAGAATTGTACATTCTACAGCATATCCGAAACCTATTTTAATAAATTTATATCTTTTTTCAAGTGGAGAAGGGGGATGTGGAAGTATGCCAAACCAATTTGTCTTGGTTTAATGTTAGCATATGGCACATGAGTTTAGAGTTGTTTTTAATGCCTAATCTTATGCAACTAAAAAACCTAAAAAAAAAGTTGTTCCGAAACAACAACAAGCGGATATGGATGATCTTAAAGTTGACGACCCCAGCAGACGAAACAAGGACAATGAATTTCGGATCTGCAAGTGGAACGTCCTGTCCTTATACAGAACACGTGCAGCCGAACAATTAGTGGAGAACCTGGACAGGCTAAAGGCTGACGTAACAGCCATCCAGGAAGTGCGATGGGATGGAGAGGGCATACGGAGACTGAAAACGTGTGACATCTACTACGGCGGGTGCTTGAAGGAACAGGGTCAGCGGCTCTTTGGTTGTGGTTTTGTGATAAGGGGAAGACTTGGGCAAGAAGTCTTGGGCTTCCGAAGTGTAAGCGAGCGCCTGGTCACAAACCGCATCAAGGGCAAATTTAAGAACATTTCGCTGATCTGTGTTCACGCCCCCCATGAAGGGAGAGAGGACTCAACCAAAGAAGCATTCTACGATCTCCTGGAGACAACGTATGAAATGTGCCCGAAGTACGACGTGAAGATCATTCTTGGTGACTTCAACGCAAAATTCGGAAAGGAGGGCATCTTTGGTTCGATAGTCGGAGGACACAGCCTACACGACGAAACTTCTGGCAACGGACACAGGCTGGCAGACTTTGCGGCAGGGCGAAATGTCATCATCTCAAGCACCTACTTCCCACACCTCAATATACACAAGGGGACTTGGCGGTCGCGTGATCAAGTAACCGTTAACCAAATCGACCACGTTGCGATAGACGCGAGACATGCTTCCAGTATCTTGTACGTCCGAACGTTCCGAGGGGCCAACATTGACTCGGATCAGTACCTGGTGGTAGCTAGACTACGTATGCGGATATCCATGACACGACAACGCAGAGCAGATGCTGTGAAAAGATTCGATGTCAAGAAGCTTAAATCGCAAGAGACTGCCAGAACTTTTGCAGACCACGTAACTCTTAATCTCTCAGGAGGTCCGCCACCAGCATCAAGTGCAGAGGACCAGTGGGAACACTGTCAACAAGCCATCAGAAGTGCCGCCTCTGATGTGCTGGGTTTCACAAGGCGAAGAGTGCCGTCAAGATGAAGAGTGCCGTCTAGCGCATGCAGCTAAGGACGAGGCCTACTAGGCAATGCTGCAGACTCGAACAAGAGCTGCTGAGAGAGTGGCCCGGGAGCTCTACGGGCTGAAACGAAAAGAGGAACGCCGGCTTCTCAGGAGGAAAAAGAGAAAGCACG
This sequence comes from Melangyna quadrimaculata, assembly GCA_949320155.1. NCBI lineage: Eukaryota > Metazoa > Arthropoda > Insecta > Diptera > Syrphidae > Melangyna > Melangyna quadrimaculata. The sequence goes on from OX439483.1 coordinate 436,146,240, forward strand.
AGAAGCGGGCGATAGAGTCTATTGAGGGTTGTAGCGGTAGGGGAGATGTTCGAAAATTTTATCAGAGGGTGAAGCGATCCACCCAAGGATTCAAAGCTAGAACGGAAGCCTGCCGAGATGAGAGTGGGAATATGGTAGTAGACACACAGTCAGTGCTGAGGATCTGGAAAGAACACTTCTCTAGACTGCTTAATGGCGAAGACAGCCAAGATGCCGCTTATAGGCAGAACGCTCCATTCAACTTGGACGATGATGGCCAAGAGTTCCGTCCACCCGACCTAACCGAAGTTCAGCTGGCGATATCCAAACTTAAGTCGTACAAGGCTGCAGGTGCGGATGGCTTACAAGCCGAACTATTTAAATCAGCGGGAGATGAATTGGCTAGGAGCATACACCAGCTCATCTGCAAAATTTGGTCGGAGGAAAGTATGCCCGATGAATGGAACCTCGGTATAGTGTGCCCCATCCATAAAAAGGGTGATGTCCTGAAATGTACCAACTACAGAGGAATTAATCTCCTAAACGTCGCTTATAAAATTTTGTTGGCCATTCTGTGTGACCGCTTAAAACCTTTTGTCAACGATTTGATCGGCCCCTATCAGTGCGGTTTTAGGCCAGGCAAGTCAACCGTCGATCAAATGTTCACACTCCGACAGGTTTTAGAAAAATCCCGGGAATTCCAGATCTATACACACCACCTTTTTATCTATTTTAAAGTCGCGTATGAGCCATGTCGAGTCTCGGCATCCCTGTCAAACTCGTCTGCCTGTGCAGGATGACGATGAAGAAATCTCGCTGCTCCGTCAAAATTGGTAAGAACACCACCGATTCCTTTGATGTTGAGAAAGGATTGAGGCAAGGGGACGCGTTATTATGCAACCTATTCAACATTGTTCTTGAAGCCATTGTACGCAACGCACATGTCAACACCAGCGGTACAATCTATCAAAAGTCCGTTCAATTGCTTGCATATGCGGATGACATAGACATTGTCGGCAGAACGAAGTGAGCTGTGGCAGGGGCATTTGCGAGCATTGAATCCGAGGCGGCTAGAATGGGATTGGCGGTTAATGAGGCCAAGACGAAGTATATGCTGTCATCGAGAGAGGAATCCAACATCGTCGACTCGGGCAAAATATCACGATGGACAGATATAACTTCGAAGTTGTCAAGGACTTTGTCTACCTGGGCTCCACTATTACATCGCAGAATGACATCAGTGCAGAGATCAAGCGAAGAATTAATCTTGCCAACCGCTGTTTCTTCGGTCTAAGAAGGCATTTAAGTAGTAAGGCCCTCTCTCAGAGAACCAAAGAGACTTTATACAAGACCCTAATCATCCCGGTCCTGCTTTATGGGTCAGAAGCATGGACACTGAAAGATTCGGATAAAAATCTGCTAGGGTGCTTTGAGAGGAAGATTCTTCGTGTGATTTTCGGTCCGGTGTGTATCGAGGGAGTATGGAGGAGAAGATTCAACGACGAGCTATACGGGCTATACAGCGACGTTGACCTGGTCAAAAAGCTGAAAATACAGCGGCTGAGATGGCTGGGGCACGTGGAGCGTATGGACAGCAACGTACCTGCCCGACGAGTCTTTGAATCCAACCCCGATGGGGTACGCAGCAGAGGAAGAACCCGTAATAGGTGGCGCAATCAAGTGAATGACGACATCAAAGCACTCGGTGTGCGCAACTGGAATCGGCTAGCTAGGGACAGAGCTGGCTGGAGGGGCTTGTTAGTTGAGGCCGAAGCCCATCCTGGGCTGTGAGCGCCATCAAAAGTAAAGTAAATAAGTTATGCAACTAAATTAAATACAATACAGCTTCCCTCGAAAAAGTTGTATTCCATTTTTATAAAATGATGACTCGATTAACAGTGAACCAAGCATACTATTACCATGTTTTGAACGGTATGGTGATTAGGACTGGTCACGCGACGAGACGAGACTGCCTTTTAAGCAACCGAGACGAGACTGTATATTTGGACCGAAATTTACAGAAAGCCTAATAAATTCAAAAATCCAATTTCAGTTAAATATTTAATTTCTTCTGCACATATTCAAACGATAATTGAAAATATTTCGTTCCAATAATCAACAGTTTGTCCGAAAATCGTATTTGTCGGAGACGAGACCGAGACGAGACTTAATTATACGAGACCGGCACGAGACCAAAACGAGACTGAAAATTTTAGATTTTAACGAGACCGAGACGAGACTTATAAAAGTCTCGCAGAGTCTCGTCTCGTTGCCAGCCTTAATGGTGATGATTCTCGCATTTTTCGTAAGAAATAAGAAACAGAAGAGGTGAAATGGTGTTTCTCTTGAGTGAAAGGGAGAAGTGTAAAACTATGACAATTAAATCCCTCCCAAAACAAGTTTGTTGATTTAATTTTGTAGAAATGTTTCATTCTTCATAAGAACAAAGCATCAATACAGTTCTTACATATTTCTATGATCTAAGTCTGGTTTTTGGGGGGTAGTGTTTTATCTGTCTGCTTCTCGATTTATACTGACCTATAAATCTAGAACCAGACATCGGACGTGTACTTTCGTTGTTATAACCCGGTCAGGAGGCAACCCTCATATCGTCGATCTGCCTGTGTTGCCACCGTAGCAGCACTTCTTAAAATTAAAGTTAGGATATGGACTATTAGTGTACCAAAATTCATCCCGTCAGAATGAAATGCAAGGTTTGACCTAAAATATGCCCTTAACGTCCTTACTGAAGTCAAGTTGAAATTTGATCAATTGATGCATATTAAAAAAAAAAATAATAAAAAAAGGATTGTGAAAGTGTCAAGAAAAATAAAGGGAACAAATATTTTATCAAATATATTTTTTAAATCAATAATGTACATACATACATATATATAGATATTTGTATAATTGTCAGTTTGCGATCCATTATTAAATTTTGTAAGGATGAGAAATATTGTATTTTCATCCTAACTTATTCTAGGGCTGCCAGTAGTCCCGATTTTGGCGGGACAGTTCCGACATTTGAACCCTGTCCCGATTTACAAAATGTCCGATTTTGTCCCGACATTTTTTAGTTTCCCACGTCCCAAATTTATAAAATGATGTGGGTTTGCATTTGCCAAACCATTGTGAGGATGTGATGGGAAAGAAACAGCTAGTCTTTTGTTACACTGAAAGCAAAACCTTTAATTCAAATGAATTATAACTTACTTATGTTAGGCGTTTTGGGGCATTTTAAAAGAAGCAATATGTAAATAAAATACGTGTATATTGTAGATTTACTACTCCTTTATAGGAAGAGTAGGTGTCTGGCCCATATTACTTTAAGATTGTCTATAACCAGACCACTTTTTGGTCCGTTTCCAAGTTGGCCAATAGTCTAGGAAAGATAGGATATTTAATATGGGCAACCGGGAACAAAATAATTCATGAAATTTTATTGCTGGTATCGACGCAGAATTTTATCCTCAACAACATATCCAAAGTCCTCCAAAATCCCTGAATTAAATTTTTGTGTACCTACACGCATTTTAAGAGGTGGAGAGGGGAGGGAGGCGGTAGTTTGTCAAGTTGAAAAATTTGCTGTAATACAATTTTTTTACTTGTTGTACTTTAAAAAAAGTGATCATTCCATAAAAATTACATTAACTTTCCACAGGATACATGTATCTTTTCAGTTTTGTTCTCTTTAGAATCAACGTTGAAAAGTCCCCTAAAAACATGTGTCATATGATTATACCCTCCCCTCTCCACCTCTTCAAATGCGCCTATACAAAAAGCCAATGCGGGGATTTTGGGGAACTTTGGATATGTTGTTGAGGATAAAATTCTGCGTCGATACCAGAAATAAAATTTCATGAATTAATTTGTCCCTGGTCCGATTCTATATTTCTTAGACTACACGTGTTTACACAAAATTTCTTTAAGACTAAAACTAATTATTTTTTTCATTTGGATATAATGTACATAATTATGAAAGTGTTTTGATTTCTAATTTATCCAAAAATCTATGTAGTTTAAATAAAAAAAAAAAACTTTCACTGTTTTTTTTTTTTTAAGGAGAAATCCTGTGTTTCTTCGAATTCGTCTTTAAAAATTATCATCATGTGTGTATATGTGGCGCATTCTATTACATGATGATTTTTTAGCCTTGACTCAAATCCACTAATTCTATTCAAGCTTTTGCTTTGGTATTAAATCTATAGAAACCATACTACGTCAGTTAAAATGTTTTTATCTGTGCCGCATTATGTTTTAAATATAATTTTGTTGTTGTCCCGATTTGTCCCGAATTTTGGGTCCTGAAGTCCCGATTATTTTGTGTATTGATAAATACTAAAAGTTGGCATACCAAATCTAATTCTAACCCTATTTATAAAAAAATAATTTTTAGGAAAACCGCTCTAACTATTTTTTAAATTTTGTTTTATTAAATTCATTATAATGTCAGGAATATTAAACCAAAACAATATTTTATATGCAATATTTATTTTGATATAACAATCTTCGTTGCTAAATAATTTGATAATAAATAAGTTTTCAATATACTTTCTAAAACAATATTTACAAAAGCTATTCGACATACATACATATATAAAATTAATAAAGTATATAAATATAATACAGTACGTAAAGGTTATTACAGTTCGGCCATCCTGATTTTACAATCGACCTCGATTGTACTTAAAATAAATAATAAATGAAAAAAAGGAAATATTTAAAATAAATAATAATTAAATTAAATGTTAGTGTTGCCTTTAAAATCCAAACTTTTTTGATCAAATTCTATACCAGGCTCAACCCACTTTTTTAATCTGGTTGAATCTAAAATGCCATGATAGGGTATCTGAGTGATTTGAAAACCTTCAATATCTTCAATTAAATATCGATCATTTTCTAATTTTTTCGAAACAATACAGGGCCGCGGTACTTAGGTAATAATTTGGTATTAGTCCAAACGGAAGTGTCAACATTCTTTATTACCACAAAATCCCCAATATCAAATTGTTTAGCTGAGGAATGATGTTCATTGAAGTATTGTAGATTATACAGCTGGGACCTTTCCATTGCTTCTGAGGCATCATCGCGCAATTTTTTTAAATCAACCCTTTCGGCATTTGAATGCTTCTCATCCAAATACTCAGTGAGCTCATCAACAAAACGTCCACGTTGTTCAACACCAAACAACGATTTGCTGGGCGAGATTTAAGTACTTGAATGATTCGTATTATTTAAAGCATACTCTATTTAAGTAAGTTTTTGTCACCAGTCAGTCTGCTCAGGAGATTCTGTTAACTTCGCTAACATTGCCTGGCATTCGATTGTGGTGATGCAACAGATACTTTAATATGCTCAATATTATGTTTCTTAATAAAATTACCAAATTCTTGAGAAGTAAAACTAGTACCTCGGTCACTAACTATTCTACGAGGACGACTAAAGTAATCAAAATATCGTTCAAGAGCATTAATTGCTTCGTTTGTTCCAGGAGCATTTACAGGAAAAAGCTTGACAAATTTTGTACACCCATCTACCACCACAAATACATATTTGCTTCTTGAATTTATCGACGGCAATGGACCGAACTGATCTATATGTATGGTATCAAATAGATCTGATCGCTTTGGTATGTTATACAAATTTCTCTCATTACTTCTATGGGGTGCGGAATTAAATATACACTTTAGACAGTTTCTAATGAGTCTATTAAACTTTTCTTTTGCATTGGGGATCGAGTAATGTTTAAGAAGCAATTCCTAAGTGACCACACTTTTCATGAATTGATCGCATAAAATTTTCTTCAAGTTCTATTGGTACATACAGTTGGCGACTATTCTGCAACCCGATACGAAAAACTAAACCATCTTCTAAAATAAAGCCTGGTATTTCACCCTCCTCTAATCTATCTCTAATTGACCTTATATTTTCGCAACGTGCTTGTGCGATTTGAATATTTTTGTCTACGTCCTCAGTTGAAATAGCAGCAACGATTGGGGAACGGCTAAGTGCATCAACATGTGCCATTCGTTCACCTTTTCGATGCTGCACTTGGTAGTTGTAGTTCTCAAATATCAAAGCCCACTTAGCTATACGTGGATTAACATCGTTTTTTTAAGAGTTTGAGATAGTGCTTCACAGTCAGTTACAATAACAAACGGTAAACGATCAAGAAAAGTATTAAAGCTTTCGAGGGCATAAACTACTGCCAAAGTTTCTAGCTCAAAACTTATTAATTGGGACTCTCGCTTTGTTGTCTTCTTAGAAAAGAAAGCGACTGGGTGGAATTTGTTATCATCTGGCTTTTGCATTTCCATATTATTGGTTGCAATAGAAGTGTCATCAAGATACACAATAACTAACCCTTTATCAATTAACGGCTTCAATGCTAAATAAATATATCTTTGAAAGACAGCAGGTGCATTTTTTAGTGGTGTAACAAATACTGTATATTTAATAGATTCTTCCGAAATTTTTATATGATGGAATCTGTCTTTTAAATCTAAAGTTGTAAATATGTTTTTATTTGCAAAATATTCTAAACAATCTTCTATTAAAGGCAAATGAAAATTATTTCGCACAGTATGCTTATTTAAAGCACGGTTATCAACACACATTCGAATGTCCCCATTTTTCTTTCTTACTAAAACAAGTGCTGATGCATAGGGTGAATTACTTTGTCTGATAACACCCTTTTCCAAAAGTCTGTCAATCGTTTTCTGAACTTCAGTACGTTCATGGTAAGAAATGCGTCGGGGTCGACAATAAATTGGTATATCTTTTGTCAAAGTTATATTCATGCAGTAATCTGTCATTTTTGTCTCTGCTTCGAATTTCAAAAAGTGCTCGTCAAGAGCTGTTTTAATTGCATTTGAATAAGCAGAATCCAAAAACTTGTTTACATTTATTTCGAAGCTTTGCGTATTGCAGGACCCAACTGCACTCACTAAAATATCTAAATCATTAAAATCATTCATCGCTTTGTCACTTTCGAGTTTAATTGTTTCTAATTCTGATTTATCAAACATATGACTATTCTCTTCAGTCGGGACTTCACAATTTTCGATTTGCACTTTTACTTTGGCAAAATTTTCCTTAACTCTATCATCTGTATATTTAATGATTTTTGGATTTTTTAACAAATCAAAAGCTGTAAGTGCACTAAGGGTTTTTTCCGATAATTTAACTAATATATTTTTTGTTTCATTTTCCTTTAATTTTTTTAATATACTACGATTATAAACTCTCTTTAACCGACATAAGTAAATGTTAAATTTATATAAAGCATCGCGACCAATTACAAAAGGTATTATGGATTCATCATCCGGAAGAATAATGAACTCATGTGTAATATTTTTTCCTCGAAAATTAATTTTACAATTTATTTTGCCAAACGTACTTAAATATTTATTTCCCATTCCTTGGAATAAAGTTTGGGTCTTCGTAGATCTTCGTATAAAACTACTTGAACTTCCGGTATCGAAAAGAGAAAGATACGACTTATTCTCAGTGCACTTATTTCGTTTATCAATTAAGGCAACACTTACCATTTGGATCGAATTAATTTTTTCTACTTCATCGGTTCTATTGTAGGCTTCTGGATTGCAGTCATCCTGATTTCCATTGCTTTCTTCTACACTAGCAGCTATGCTAGTAGGCTTTGGACACTGGGTCTGATAATGCCCATACAGGTAGCAATTGAAGCATCTAATGCTTTCAATACTAGGGCTTGAGATTTTGTTGTTTATAGCAGGAACAAAAGATTTTATTGACGGACCAGCAGTAACAGCAGTTTGCCCATGAGTGACAGAAATTCTCATCAGGCTACTTGGACGCAGACGTCTCTTCTCATATCGGTCTAATAACAGCTTTAATTGCTTAAGAGAAGTCGCACCCATCAATATAGCAATATTACTGCTGCGGTCGTTCAACCCTTCAATAATACACTCTATAAAGTCTGCTTCAGGAATATTGGCGTGCGAAGCAATTTCTTGCATTTCAATAACATACCTTTTTACCGATTCGTTTGATCTTAGAGTACGTGATTTCATCTATTGGAATACTTCATTAATGGTGTACATACGACCAAATTCTTCCAACAAAGCTTTTTTAAGGTCTTCATAAGTATGAACAGCAGTTGTTCGTAAAAAATGTTTAGCTGTACCGCTAAGAACACGTCGTACGCTTACGAATTTCTCATGGTCGTTACATCCAAATACTGTGAAAGCGTCTTCGATATCTTCAATCTATCAATCTATCAATCTATCATTGCCATTAAAAGGGTGTACCATAGCTTCAAAAGCTAAGAAATCGAAATTCTTGGTTTCAACTACACCCAACTCGTCCTTCAACTTTTACAATTCTTTCCGCTTACGTAGCAACTCTATCTCTTTACCCACACGAAACATCTCCTCATTGAGATCATTAAATTCAACCGATCCTTGTTGTTCTTCAAGGCGCTGATTATCTTCATTTGAGTCGCTATTGGCTCCTTCTCTTGTCAATAATTCATCATATAGGGGCCTTAATTCACCCACCGTTGCGTTGTTCTCAAACAACACATTGGCTGCAGTCAAGGCTTCAACCAAAACTCTGCGTTGAATGTATGCCATCTGTTCAAAATTTTCTTTGAAATTGGTTTTTAAATTCGTATCCCACTTCTGAATTATAATGTCAGGAATATTAAACCAAAACAATATTTTATATGCAATATTTATTTTGATATAACAATCTTCGTTGCTATATAATTTGATAATAAATAAGTTTTCAATATATTTTCTAAAACAATATTTACAAAAGCTATTCGATATACATTTATATAAAATTAATAAAGTATATAAATATAATACAGTACGTAAAAGTTATTACATCATACTTATTAAACAAATCAGATGACATCCTTTTTACTTTTTTTACGATAAAGATACTATTTGGTAAGTTATGGTTTCGTGATTCGTAAAAAAAATCGATCTCGAGACATTAATTTTTCTGAACATTACGATTGTAAAGAAGGCGAAAATGTGGAATAGTTATAGTTATTTACCAATAACTGAACCTAGCTGACCTTTTATCACGAGCCGGTGGCCTTTTGAACGGTATACTTTTTTTGTGAATATCCCATAAATGAGGTGCCAAAAATAGTTGGTGACCCTAAAATAATGTAACCCTTGATTCAAAATTTTCTACGGCTGACCAATTTCTGAAAGTAGTTGACCTTTTTTGACCACTTAGTGACCTTTTTTTGCGAATATCCCATATATGAGGAAAAATGTTGGCATACCAGATTTTATTTTTGTGGAAATGAGCGAAAAATTTATAAGTATATAAAAAATTAATTTTTAAGAAACCGTCTTTTTATTTTTTCATAAATTCATATTAATCATACAAATCAGATGGCATACTTGATTTTGAGCTCTTACTTTCAAAGCCATTAAAATAATAAATTTATAGTAATAATTTCTTTTTTTTTAAATGATACCATAATATTTTGTAACCAATGTCTATGTACTTGTACATCATCAATTTCTAGCTACGAGAGCAAGTTTGAATTTATAAAAACTCATACATACAACTCGTTAAAGTTGTTAGCTTCGAGAGTTTTTGCGATCCAGTCGTGTATTTTTTTTTTTTTGTGACTTGTCTGAAAAGACGGAATTATGTTTAAAATTGTCGTGTCGTGACCTTTTACCTTGGGCTAAAGGTAAAAACGAACTGTGAAAATCACGAATAGAACGCCTAAACTGTGGCGTTAAAATCGTTTTGGACTTTCATGGACTTTATTTCATGAAATTGTCTAAGCCGTGTGGTTTTAAAAAATATTGATAAGAATTTCGGAGTAACGTATTTCCTAACATTTGGTAGTTATTTCGTTATTTTTCATATTTTATAAAAATAAGCATATTAAGGAAATAATGGCCAAAATGAAAAATAAAATTACAACAAAAAGTTAAGATTTTTTTGCCGATATTTTCAAGTTTATGAGTTTATAAACAATTATATTGCAAATAAAAATTTTCAGAAACAAAAAAAATATAGTAGTCGTTTTTTTTCATCTGTTGCATTTAATGCGAAAATGGTTTAGCCCAACCAAATAAATCAACCAAATTAATCAATAATCAACTTCATATTTGGAAAACATCATTGGAATAACTATGAGATTTATATTTCTTATGAGTTTAGGGTTTCAGTCGATTAACATACATTTCTTTTTAAATGCAAAATAAGCTCATTCCAAAACAACTTTATTACTTTACAATTAATAGAATCTAACAAAAAAAACTTGTTTTACAAATATTATACGTGTTCAAGCATTTTATTATAATCATTTAAATTGCCGTTTCTATAATCACTATAATTTCAATTTCCATAAATTACAATAAAAAGGCTATAAAAAGCATAATAGCATAGGTTTTTGGTTTTGATGGCAATGTTTCGTTCAAAACATCCAGAATATAAAATATACATTGTAAACTCCGAAAGTTTTGAAACGACATTTTTCATCACGGTGCGGTACGCGATGCACCGTGCGTCGTCAGTGAAATGACTTTCTATTTTTACAATTTACGATCATTTAATTTGATGATGGCGATAATGTGAAAATGCCATTAAAGCTTATAGCCGAGGCCACATTATAACCAGCTAGATAATTATAAAGATCCTAAATCATTCCTTGAGACTTAAACATTTTATATAAATAAAGCTATTTAGCATTTGTGGAAATACATTTTATTGCGAACACTTGTTAATGATTTTTAGTTTGATTTTTTGTAAAGTGAATATAGGGCTATCACAATGTAGTTTTATCACAATTTTTAAGTGTTTCATTTAAATTAAGTTTTTATTTTTTTGTATATAAAATGTACGCTGTAGATTTTGTTTTTTTTTAGTATTTATTTTTCTTTCTATGTATTTGTTTTATAATCAAGCCCTAATTTATGAGCTAACACCAGTTTTTATTTCATTTTTTGCATAAAAATTGAAAACCACGGCTCAACGGCCAATTTTTAGTAAATTCTAATGGTAATTAATTGAAATGTGTCACAACTAGAAGATTTTGACTAGCTGAGGAAGAAATTTTAAATGAAAAACATTTTGAATACGCCAACCCATTGAAAATCAATCGAATACAATATATTATTTCCTGTACAGTACTTCAATTTTGTTGTACTTCCACCATGGTTTGATTTATTTATAATTGCATATTCGCACTCAGGGGGTCAAGATCTTTCTTTTATGATACATTTCAAGTGGAGTCAAGGGCTTTCGGTTGCGACCAATTTCAGGTAGTTTCCCAAAAGTCTAAAAACGCAAAAAAAAAATGCGTTTTCGGGGACGACGTCGTCTTCCGATGCACTTTTTCTTGGTGACGGGTCCTCTACGTGCTGGCAGACGAACGTATTCGTTATCACCTTCACCAGGACTACATGTATACCATTAATATATTTTGGTTTCATTTCACGCCAAAACTCTGCTGCCAGCTCTAAGACTAGGTACCTTCCATACAAATGTTGAATAAAACTTTAAGACAAATCTTATACTTCTCAAAAACGCCTCACACAATTTTGATACATTTGAAAATTAGGAAAACCAATTTATTTTTAAATCATAATTTTGTTATTTTTGTTTCTGGTTTTTAGGAGTAGTATACTTCACAAAACTACAAAGTTTTTTTCAGAGCTACTGCCTCTTGCGAGGAATTGACAAAACCTCCAAGAGTATCGCTTATCATGAATAAGTTCTTCTCGTCTAGCCGTTCGGATTCGGCATAAAATTGTAGGTTCTTTTCGATTCCTGTCACTAGGCCCTGGTTCTTCACGAGCCGTTGCGCCACCCAATTTATTTATATACATATACATGTTCATTCAATAGGTAAGGTAGGTACTCAAAACTTCGTTTTTGATCAAACTAAATTTGAAAGAAGTCTAAAAGCCTAGTAAAATAAGATCCAGAAGCCACTAGACATGTAAGACACTTTTGTCTGTGGGTATGTCTTTGTATATCCTTTGCTTTGGTGTGGTACAGAACCTTAAATCAGGTCCACATGGAAAGTGCATACAATTTGGTCAAAATTACGATTTTTTATCAAACCTGAACTTTTGTTACCTATGATTTATGGGATGGTGATGTCACCAACTTGATTTGGGTGTTATGGTATTGTCGTTGTGTGATAAAATTTAATCTTAAGAACGTGCTCAAAAATAAATAAAGGAGAATGGGCATTTTGGTTTACCTATTAATTGTCCACGAATGAGATATTATATCGTTGGAAAGCTAAGCCCTTTAGTACATCATTTTTTGTATGGACACAAAGCTGTAAACCATGGGGCTTAGGCATTATATGGCAACAAAGATTGCAATTAGATCATAAGAATTAATTGCAATAGTGTTCCATTGAAATGACATTATTGGTCACTTTCGATAAACTGAACAGACAGACCCCAAAATAAAGGAACTTTAATACCGAATAATATCATTTTTGGCGAATAATTCGCTTAACAGTATGAAAATTCCAATGAATAGGAATAATAATTGTGAGTCTAGTGCCTTTAAATGAGATATACAACGTTGGAAAGCTAAGTTCAAGAGCATCATTTATGAATATGGACAGAGAACTGTAAACCATGGGACTTAGGCAGTATATTCCTTGGCGTGCAGAAGAGAAAGCAGCGCCAGCATAAGTAAGTAAGTATTACAAAATATAAGTAAGTATTACAAAATATAAGACGAATTGTCTATGTTTATTCGAATTTGTTAGTGTTTTTCTTATTTTTTTGGTCGCTTATATCAACTCCCATTGTTTAAAACAAAAAAAATATTCGTAAGTTGGTACACTCCATAGTACCTAATCATTTTCTAGGTCTCGTTTCTGGCCACTAGGTAGACCAATTCCCATAGGTATTTTTGCCCATTCTGCTTTTTTAAAATTTTAAAAAGAAGTCAAAAAGAAGAACACGGTGGGATGTATTGCTACTCCGAAACTTCATGTGGGTGCACGCTGAGGAGTTGAGATGCAGGCAGAAATGCGGTTGTGTTCAGGAAATCAACTTCTTTTACGAATCCCAAACCTAGGTAAACCCCTAGGATATCACAGTAGATCAAAGGACACCAAATGCGTATGCAGGATTTTAATCAAGAGGGGGAAGGGAGGGTTAAAGTCACTCAAAACACACTAATTTTAGTTTTACATTTAACCATATTAAACATAATGGTCGGTCAAAAAACACCGGAATGAACAACAGATTACACTTTTTATTATGAAATCCTTTAGAGAACTTATGCCTTAATTGGTAATAAATCATCTAAATTCTAAAGGAACGACAAGTAAAAATTATTCGTCCATCCAAAAATGGGTCAAGACTGGAAATGGTTTATGTGAATCTAAATGATTGCTTTCATCAAATAAGTCTCTGGGAGTTATGTCCAATTGGAACCAGTCTTTCAATTTGGGGTTAAGTTATAAAGTCTTGGCTAATCTGTGGCCAAATCTTTTTCCTGAGTTAACTTAAACTCTGATTTAACTTCCCAATAAGAAACTGGGCGTACAATTATTAATTCTTACATAGTTGGAAATAAACACATTAGGGGTGTTTTATTGAGGATATATACAACACATAGAAGAGCAAGAAATTCCTAAAAAAAAACGCATTGACCGCGTAGCCTAGTTTTTTTTTTAATTCACATTGGCTAGTATTGAATGAATACACCTTTCAGCCAAAAAAAAAACCATAAAGAAAAGGCACAAAGGAAAAACAAACACTTGAGAAGGGATTTGTTCGTAGGCTCAAGTCAAAAAAAAAAATCGTCGTTTCCGACACATGCAATATTGACGCATTGAATATTTATACAAATTTTCATAACAATGTATCATTCCTTTCAAGGTATTTTTTTTTAATATTTAACCAGTTTTACTGAAAATCAGTCATTTTTCGATGAAATGGTCAATAAAACTTTTTTTATGATTACTGTACCGCCTCTATTTTTATGTCGTTAGATTGTTAGATTCAGACTTGGAAAATACCGTAATATCATGTATCATATGTCCAAATTGTATCAATATAATTTATTTTTTAATTTCATTTCCCCTAAAAAAAAACACCCGTGGCACAAAAATATTTTTATGGAATCTTTTAATTTTTTATTCTTATGGTTAACCCGACGTTCCCAACAAGTTTCAAAAATGTAAGAATTTTTTTCGCATGTATGTCCTATTTTACCCGTAGATACTATCAGCTGGTTGCTGAAATGATAATTTAACCGGATTTGTCTTAGTTTTATGAGAAAGCCGGTTCATTAATTTTTTTAATATTTTGAAAAGTAAAAGTCCTAGAACCATCCGGTTTTCAGTGTTTGACTACAAATTGATAAGGGCATTGAACGGAAACAAAATTCACTTAATCACGTGAAATTTAGCAAAAAAAAAATATTTGTAACCCTTTTTTTTATTTTTTTTTCAAAATTTTGAGTTCAAACATAATTATTTAAAAAAAAATGAAAGAATGAACTTCTGGCCTTTCATACAAATAAAACAGTGCATTTTACATGTTACCACTGTTTTTTAATAATTTGTTTTCTATTTTAGTAATTTTTTTAGAAAATTGTCCCTCCCACCTTTCAGCCGCCACCTAAAAATAAATAAATAAATCGAGTGGCACAACGGCTCATGAAGAAACAGGGCCTAGTGACTAACAACTCGCAACCATTCCTGTGTGCGCCTTTCGAAAGGAATGGAAGGGACCTACAATTTTATGCCGAATCCGAACGGCTAGCTTCCAAAGCTATGTTTTGGTATGGGTTTCAACATTACGCAAATGACTTGATTTTTTATGTCGTTGGCTCTCAGTCTATAAGGTAAATAATAGAACCAACAACCAAACGACTTTAAAGTAAATGATTGAAGAAAAAGATTTGAATATACCTTTCTCAACCGTCTTCGTTCACGCATTGTTGCAGCCTTGCGTCTATCCACAGTGACGCTCTTTTTTTTGCACGCCTTACAGGCCCATGTCAAACACGGCCGCGACTGTCCGGAAGAACATACTAGCGGCGCTAAAACGTGTTCCTCCGAACTCAAACTATTATCGTCGTAATCCGTAAATATCGGTGAAGGTGTTAAATTAGGATGTTTGTTAACTCTATGGCCAAATCCATTGCCATGGTCGTATCTTGAATAAAAGTTATGATACGGCCGATGTTGAAATTCACAATCACTTTTTAAATTTTGATCATTTTGATTTATTTTACAATTTGAATATTTTGTCATGTTTATTTTTTTCAATTATTTATATTGCACTTTCACTTTTATGAATTTTTCGAAATTATGTGCGTTTTTTTTTTGAACAATTTACAAAAATTCGTCTCTATAACCCAGCACGTCCGACACGACCCGTAAACCAACTCTAGACTGATTTGCAGTATTTCATGATACATGTGTTTTTGGTGACAAACAAATTGGGGGCCTTTGAAAGAAAACAAAGCAACAACAACTAAACGATATTCTTCGCATTTGAGTGGATTCTATTTTTAAAAATACACCGTTTTCGACGTATGAATAGTTGCGATGGGATGGCTCTTAACACGGACCCGCCCATTTAGTTTATTTTTTTAAGTGAGTTAAAATGTCGTGTGCGTGATCGTTGAGGATTAAATCGTGGATTTCCAGACATTGGTGATGATATGATGCTTGTTTATATTTTTAGTGATCGATTGCTTTGCATTGTATCACAAATCATTCGGAACAAACAAAAAAAAAAATAGAATCGAAAATGACTCTAATAATTTCCTCTCTGAATAAATTGAAATAATAAAATTCGTTAATGTGACATTTTCAATGGACAACATTGTTGGGAGTGTTTTTGTATATTTTGATATTCGTTGTCTCTCTACATTTTGTAAATTATTTTTTTTTTTTTTAATTTTTTTTTATCAGTTCTACCTCTCGAGTTTTCGACATCAGAAACGTGAGAATTTTAAGAAAATATATTTTGATTTCATTGAGGATTTTAATGTTCTTATTTATTAAGCACAAAAACCACTGTGGACATAATGATTTGTATATTTGTGATTTATAATTGGTTTTGAACAAAATTTAAAATAGGTTGTAAAACTATTAGAAAAATATAATCTAGATATTATATTGCTTGAGTGACATTTTAGGTGAAAGGGCTTAGCATCATCATCGTCAGAAGATAAAGAAGATGTCAACAGGAGAAATCGAATTTTAAATTGTTCGAAGTTGATTTGACAGGTGATTAATTATCGCTTATGAGGCACCAAATGAAATAATGTTTCTGGCTTAAATTTTTGTTTTTGTCAATCAAAAGCAGAGGGTATATAATTTGTTGTTTTTTTTTTAATGAAGCTATGTAAGTTCTATTATCAAGCCTTTAAGATATCTTCTAAGATTGATTCTTAGTTCCCTAATAATTTGATTTATTTATTAACAAGTATCTACCTGTCCCAATTTAAATTTAATTAGATATAAACAAAATAAATTGTTAAACTTTTCGTTTTGAAAAACCCTGTTCGACCAGTGGAATTGATAATTCCACAAGAATATTTTGAGATTTCACTACTAAAGAGCGAATAAAGGGAACATTTCTGGATAGGTTTTTAAAATGCAAAATATTTTATCACAAATATTTCCAGTTCGCAGGCTCTCAGAATATTAATGGTCTAAATACTAGTCTTAATATTAACTCAAAGGACCATAATGTTTTAACTTCTATTTAGATCAAACAATATGATAACAATGTGGCAATCATTAATGCGCTCCAAAATCGACGTGAAACTATAAAAATAAAATGCTCGCTTGATCACACAAATGCTCTTTTAATGAACAATTACAATGTTGTTAGACTTGACTGTGTATTAGGGTGGATCGTTTTCAGCATTTTTTGCCAAATCACTGCATGCAACTCATAGTTTATGCTTTATGGTTTTTGGCACTCATCCTCATCATTTATTTTGAGTCGCCCTTAGGAAATACAAAATCGGGTAGCATTCGAAAATTGGTCGTTTTTCACAAAAAAAATGATATAATGGCTACACGAAATTTGGCCCCAATGAAATATGGCCCCAAACTTAAAATGAAAAATGGCCCCAAAAATGTATATTGTAAACAGCAAAAACAAGTTTAAAATTTGTAAACTGGGACCACTTTGAATTGTTTTGGGGCCTTTTTTCATTTTTAATTTTGGGGTGAAATTTCATTATGAAAAATGGCCCCAAACTTTTATACTTAAACCAAAATACCTTTTAAACAAAAACTTTGATAGCAGACCTACTGAAAACATAGGCGCCTGCCAGGCGACTCAGCATACCCTAAGCGGAGCGACGGAGTCGCGTGAGCGGGACAGAGGACCCGAAAAGGGAGTTAAAATCCTTGAACCCGCGAAGCGGGCCAGGCAAGGTACATTTTATGGTCTCCCAAGCCGACGCAAAACATTTTTTGTGCGATTGTAATTGTTCTCTTGTTGTTGCTTCTTATATTAATTTTGGGTCAATTTTTTATTTTGTGTTTGGGGCCATTCTTCATAAGTTTGGGGCCATTTTTCACTTTCGGAAACGGGGACATTTATCATTATGAAAAAAAGTCCCAAATTTTGGGCCATTTTTCATTTTTTCGTTTGGGGCCATTTGTCATTGGAGCCAAATTTAATGTAGCCGGGGTCTATCTCCTTCCGCTGGGAGGGGCACTTTTTAAAAAAATACTTAAAAATGAAAATAAATCGTTTTCAAATTATTTGAAAATAACGGAAACATAAAAGGAATGATAATTTTTTTGAAATCCAAGAGCCTGTTCTTTTATTATTTTTTTAAATCAAGTCAGTTCTGTTTATAGTTTTCGAAACAAAAATTTTCGAACTCAAACCTAAAAAAATATGAACTGATTTTTTTGTTTAAAAAATAAGTAGTCAGGAAGGAAATTGGCTTAAATCTTTTTGTCTTATATTATATTTTTCTAAGAAAACCGAAAACCACGAAAACTTCTTATATTAATTTGTCCCTCCAGTCTATACTGAAGGGTATAGACCCCTCTTCCCATAGTAAAAAAAATATCTTGATTCGGTCCCTCTACAAGAATCCATTATTTTTCTGTCGCCAGTCGCCAATTATTCCCGGCCCGAATTCAGAATATATCAATTTTTGGTGAAAAATTACCGATTTTCAATGGCTTCCCGATTTTGTTTTTCCCAAAGGCGAACTACAATAAGTGATGAGGATGACGATGAATTCAGAAAATCTATCAGCATAAACTATGAATTGCACGTAGTGATTCGGCAAAAATGCTGAAACGATCCACCCTACTGTGTATAGAAATGGTTCGATAATATAACAAAAATAAAAAAAAACGAGTAAAAATAGCAATTTTGCGAATTTTCATATAATAAACTATATGAGGTATTATAGTAAATTTGTGAAAACGAATCAGACTAACTCAAACTGCATTCTAAAAAATTTAAGTTTCTCATAACAAAATTCACACGAATTTTCAAACATAACTTATACGAGACATATTTCATTTTCAAAAATTAAATTTTTAAAATATGCTTTATTAAATTTTTAAACACTTAATTTGTCCTGTTCGATAATTTTTAAATATTCGCGGAAAAAATGAAGTTTAAATGAAACTTGGATTTTCCACGTGAACTTTTTAAAATTACATAATGAAGTCCAAATTTCGTTTTTTTTATATAAAGTGAATTTATTAAGGTTATATGACGGTGACCTTCGTGATCTCCACCTTGGATCAGCCATTGCATCATGATACATACACTGATGCGGACGTCCTGCCACGAACATGGTAACAACTGAAACGCAGCTAGAAATTGAAAATGTTAGTTCAATAATATTATGATATCGTAAAAAAGTGTTAAAAATAAGTTAAAATAAAAATTATTATATATGTATATGCTATGCATCTGATTTGTTTGTTAAATATGAATTTTTGAACAACGAATTTCAAAAATCGTTTCTTAAAACTTTAATTTCATATATAAAAATTCTTGAACATTTAAAAAAATAAAATTTGGTATACCAACTTTTAGTATTCATTACAATTACAATTGTTTCAATATATTGAATTTTCAAAAAAAATTATATTTTCTAAGGAAATCAAAAAGTATTCAATTGCGTTTTTCGTATGATAACACCTACTCGCATTCAGGCAGCATAGCTTTCGCTCCGTCATATATTAACCCTCCAGTAGGCGCGTGGTCTACGGTCGTAGGCCTTAAAATACCGCCACTCTCAGAAAAAAAATTGTTTTGCACCTTTGTTCACAATAGCTGTAGATAATTGATTGTTCTAACTAATTAGTACGCTTATTGTTCACGGGGGAGGACAGATGCAAGATATATAGGTGTTCAAAGTCCCTTGGTCTACGCTCTACGATCGTAGACCACGCGCCCACTGGTGATACAAAATTATTTTATTAATTTTTATAATTGTAAGTACCTACATATTTAACTTTTTTCTTTAAAAAATGTAAATTTTATATAGAATATGGATTCAACTAACGTTTTTTATAAACTTTTTTCAAGTATTTTTTTTTTACAAAAAAATGAGGACGAACAATTTTAAAAATAGTAATTATTTTCGTTTAAATTTTTCAGTGTATCAATAACAGTTTAACTTAAAGTGATGAAGTGGAAATAAAAATATGTTCCACTGGAGGGTTAATTATGAATGTTTGAATGTTCTTGACCAGTGTCAAATCTTTCATATAATCTCCCAACTTACAATATTGTACAACGAATTGTTTGTTTGTAAATCGTGTACGGAGAAAAGAGAAATAAAATCCAAGTGATCAACAACCAACCTGTGTGCAGCTAGTAAAAATACTAGTTGTCTCAAAATGCAATTTTTAAAAACAAAACCCTACATTGCCATTGGATGGGCATGGTCAGGTGACCTCGGTAGCGCAAAACGTCTAGGTTAAATTCCAGTTGATGGCACTTATAGCCCGAGAGGTGCTGAACATTCACTCAAAGTGTTTTATACCGCTTCAAATTTTCAGTGTAAGCTATACATGTCATCGGTCTGGCAGCTATATTGTGGCCCCAACATCACTAAAATGCACTTTCAAAGTGCAACAACAAAAATAATCCCTCTAAAAGAGCTTTATACGGCTCGTCACTAAAGCCTTGTGGCTATACTAACTAGAATCCATCGGTCTAGCAGCAATAACACATACCAATAACCATAAAAATGTATTTTGAAAGTGAATTTTGAAATGATATTTTACTGGTGTTAGCTCCACGGTATCGCTGCCAGGCCGATGTGTTCTAGTTAGTAAAGGCACAAGGCTTTAGTGATGCAAATTTGGAGCCGTATAAAGTTCCTTTAGAGGGATTATTTTTGTTATTGCACTTTGAAAGTGCATTTTAGCGATATTGCTGCCAGACCGATGACATGTTGCTTGCACTGATACAAACGACATAGCCACAAAATTTGAAGCGGTATAAAACACTTTGAGTAAGTTTTCACTAGCTCTCGGGCTATTATTTACAAATTAAAACTAGCTGACCCGTTCCACCCAAATTGTTAATGTAATAAAAATAATAATTCCGAGCCTGGCACATTCAGCTTGATGTACTAAATTCGCTCAATTCAAATTCTCTATTCGAATAAATGCAATGGAAATAACTGAAGTATAACAATATCAACGTGTTTGAATCAAACCGCAGTGATATTGACGTGTCAACCTGCTTTTTTACTGAAGTACTTTTTGGTACACAACGTTGTTTCGTTCTATTCTCGACCTGGTACACATACAAAGCTGGATGGTTAACGACACGTGAGCACGCCACATACAATTGGCCATGTGATAAACATGGGAATTCAAGATTAATGCCACAAACTTCTCGCAATTGTCCTTGCGACCAATTCCAATTCCACTGAAAGCACCAAGAAAGAAAATGCCACCATATCCCTTATCGAATGCTTGCATCAATTCATTGAACATCTTATAACTCAATACGACGCGATCAAATCCATTTTTCGGTCGAGTTCTCGATGTCACTTTAATATGTCACTTTGACAGCTGTCACTATGACATCTGTCACTTTGACATCTGTCACTTTGACATCTGTCACTTTGACATCTGTCACTTTGACATCTGTCACTTTGACATCTGTCACTTTGACATCTGTCACTTTGACATCTGTCATTATGACATCTGACATTTTTACGTCTGTCATTTTGACATCTGCCACTTTGACATCTGTCAATATGACATCTGTCGCTTTCACACCTGTAACTTCGACATCTGTCACTTTGAAATCAATCACTTTAACATCGGTCACTTTGGCACCTGTCACTTTAACATTTGTCACTTTGACACCTGTCTCATCGACACCAGTCAATTTGACATCTGTCATTTTGACATCTGGAAATTTCCGGAATAATCCTCCATAGTGTTCTTTCTTGGGTCAGTACGAATCCATCAAACCCAAAATCGTGAAAATCGAACGATTCATTCTCGAGTTATCCTGCTGAAAAACGAAATGTGCGCATACAGCGCCACTTGTTAAGAACTTTAAGATTTTTTTTTCCTAATTTTTTGCGGAACAATAACAACAAACAAACCCCCAGAAGGATGTATCCAATTTGGTCCAGCCGTTCGTTTTCAAGTTTTAAGCAGCCGCACAAACGACGATTCATTTTTATATATATAGATTGAGCATAAAGACTAAGCACCACTAAAAGAATCTGACGATTGGTGTGGCAGCCATGAAATTACTTTAATTCCAGCCAAATGCAATGGTGGTAGCCCACTCAGGTGGCTGTTGAACATTCAAACAAAAAATGTTTTTATGGAAAATTTATTTATGAAAAATTGTTTAAGTTTTGATGGACCTCCTGTATACAAAATTTGTTTGAAATCAGTTTAGCCGCTACCCAGAAATTTCAAAATCCAAAAATCGATACCAACTATTACAGGTACCGTTAATAATCCTTATTGGTAAAATTCTTTTTACTGTACCTATTGTATTGGCCATAACTTTAACAGTAAGTCATAAATTTCTTTTATCAAAATCTTTAGAGCCGTTTTTGATGTAATAAACTTTTTTCATAAGCTTTGTATGGCATGAAGCGTTGTTTTTACGATAGTAGATTAAAAATTGTATTATTCTAATTTTAATTGAGAATAGGGTTGTTCTGTTTCCTATCATTTTACTTAACTTAAAATCACCAAACGTCAATTTTATATTTTTAGCATCGTACCCAATCCATATGACACTTTGACATTTATAAATGTCAAAATGAGGTATAAGTTTGTTAATTTTTTCATGAGCTGTCACTTTCTTGTACGTGTTCAAAGAAAATTGGTTCAGAATGAAACTAGGTTATCTTACTTAAAATTTGTAATATTTTAGTTAATTAAGCTTAGGATGTTTAAAATTTTGCGCCATCAGTAGGTATCTAGAATTTAATTATTTAACGAATCAAAACCTTGCCCTAGATTTGGTACCATTATTTTGACTTTTAAACTATCGACTCTATAGCTGCGTTTTATTATCTTTTATGGGGATCTGGATCTGGATTAACTTTTACACGTAATACAAAACAATTTGGGATCCTGCTTTCTATCTGGATCTATTTCAAAATCCAAGAATTAGTTTTAATTCTCAACACCAGCATGTTGTCAGCACTGTGAAAAAAAGTGAAATGCAAACAAAAATTGTACCTAAATAAAATAATTTGCATTGAATTTCACAAACAAATGAACCAGAGTCAAAAAGAAAATAAACCGTGAATATTTTATTTCTTTTTAAATTATTAAGTGTGACTGTAACAATATGTTTTTTTTTTTTGAAGACAAAGTATCTGGAGAAAATAATGAAATCATTGCCTTTTTGCGAGCATATTAAATCAAAACGTAAACACATACCTATAAATATCAAGATAAGTATTTATTCCATACTGTTACTCGTAGACTCAAAAACTAAGAAAATGTTTTTATTATTAGATATTTATAAAAATATTGCAATTTTTATTATTATGTTGAAATCGTCAAAAGAACCCAGGAATGCCAAAATCGAAAAGAAAAATGTTTGTAGGATCTGGATCGTTTTATTACCTATCACAGGATAATCCATACAGATCTTGGTCGATAGTAAAACGCGGCTTATAAGATTGACTTTTATAATCCCGACAATAAAATTAAAATGTTGGCAGTAATCGACATTTTAATATTCAAAAGTCGCCCTTTTGGAGATCAAACAATTCATTGAAATTTCAAAAAAAGTCGAAATTTTGACCAGACGACATTTTTTTGTCGATCATTTGAACGTAACCCAAAAAAAAGGGCATGATTAATGTTAAAGTTTTTCAGCAGCTCGTGTTCGTGTTGTGTGTGTTCTTATTTTGTTCAACTTTTTCCATGTCTCCAGATTTTCTCTCATTTTGTGCTAATAGTGGTTTTGGTCATACATACTCGTAGTAGGTAAGTTCGAAGTTATTTTTTTGCATTTTTCGATCAGTACACAGATTCCAGCATAATATAATTTTCGAAATTGAGGATTTTTTGAATACCTAATGCAAAAGAAAAAAAAATTAGTCTAGCTTGGGGCGGTGAGATTGAACTTCCTTAACATAGGCAGTAGAAAAAAATCCAGATACATGTCTTGTGCTTGTGCCTTTGTTAATTTAGCTTCATAAATATCAAAACCGTTCTATACTAGATAACCAAACTAACAAAAACAATTATTTATTCTAATACAGTTGGACTAGTATTTAAAAAAATCCTTTAAGGTCCTAAGAGGTTGATTGATTCAAAATCCTAAATATAGCTATCTTAAAATAACAGCCTATACCTACCTTTCAATTTGAATTGAGTACCTGTACGTAAATTTTAAGGAAAATAAATGTCCTTCTTTATTTGTATTGTATCCATGGATTGTATAGTATATGGATATTGTACATACTTGAATACTAAACAGCACTGTAGAAACCTGACAAAAAAAATTCAAATAATGAAATGAAATTTTTCACAATTATTACATCAGTTATTTTAAGAAAACAATGGAAAAATCCAATCTCTTCAAATTTAACAAAGAAAAGAGTAATTTTAAGAGCTCAAGATGACTTCATGTTTATCGTTTATGCAGAAACATAAATGCGAACAAATATTAAGAGAAAACAAAGAAAGAGTTTTCATTCGCTTTAAGATTAAAAAAAGAAAAATGAATCTTAACAGTGAGGGCTACAAGTAAAATATTTTAAATTTAGAAGTTATTGCTTTTTAAAGAACCTCATGTGGTAAAAATGGAGGATTTTTGTTGAAAATTTTTTTTGGGGCATTGGTAAGGGAAAGTTTTTCTACTGTCGTTTGGAATAATCAGCCTTATAGGCAATTCCGGAGGAGATTGTTCTCCCCGGATTTTCATTTTTCCCAGGAGTCGAATTCACCTATCGTCAATCTCCCCCGGAAATTACTTCGAATCAGTTTCGAAATACTCTGAGAGAATTTATATTCTGAAATTATTTATCGGTCAAAGTTTGTAAATTATTTTCTGAAATCAAATAAAATATTTGAACTATTTGTGGTGATAAAGACCTATTTTGCATCATAAATTAAATGTTCATATAATGCAAACGCGTAAGAATAGTCAAAAGTTTGTTGTTGTCTTTGTTCTCTCTCTCTGTGAAAAACTGTGTTACTTTGTGAGGGCGAATAACCCGAAAGTGTTAAGTAAATTTGTTCAAAAATATGTTAAACAAAAAACAAACAATTTCTCCTCCCACCCGTTTCCGGTTAAAACGAAACCAAAACTTGGTTTGAGTAAAAAATTATAATTATATTATTTAATATTATTGTAGTACTATGCTTTTAGCCCCGGAGCCCGTGACACATTTTACTCAGTTACTCCACCATAGATAATTTTGCTGGGATATGGTTTATTTGGTGTCATAATGAAGCCTAGTGAAAGTCAGCTAGCTGAGCACGGGTGGGTGTGGCCACAGCAGCCCCCCAAACATGTAAAAAAAAAGTTGGGTTGTGACTCCACTACAGCTGAAATTTGGTTATATGAAAGTTAACACCTTATATTAAGCAAAAACAAAAGTCAGCTGGCTGTATGCGGGGGAAAAGACCGTCAGCTGACGTAGTGAAGTTGCACGCATAGAACCACGGTAAGAAGCCATGCTCACAATTCAATACGTCAGCTGACGGTCTTTCCACCCACATACAGCTAGCTGACTTTTGTTTTTGCATAATATAAGGTGTTAACTATCATGTAACCAAATTTCAGCTGTGGTGGAGTCGCAACCCAACTTTTTTTTTTACATATTTTGGGGGCTGCTGTAGCCACACCCACCCATGGTCCGCCAGCTGACTTTCACTAGGCTTCTTTATAACGTCAAATTAACCATATACCAAAAGATAAGCTTTGGTTCTATTGGTTACCAAAATCTGTCACGGGCTCCCGGACTATTAATAGTAATAATAATTTTAACTATATGCCTGTAAGACCTCAGGTCTTTTAAATGCAATGTACGGCACTAGTTAGAAGGAATAGAAGGAAAGGAAAGATTTTGTTGGCACAGTGGATTGAGAATTAGATGTTTATTTATCTCATGAAATTCCACGAGTGGCATCCAGTTGAAACTGGAGAAAATAGAAAAGAATGCTACCTAGACTGGGGCTCAAACCCACACGTCCAGGTTAGCAGTCAAACACTATATCCACTGTGCCATTGCCACCCGCTTATATTTTTAAAATTCTCCAACTAAATTGAGGCGAGTTTTTTCCAGGGAAAAATCATTAATTTTCCCGCGCAAAATAGATTTACGATATCTACTTTTTTCATTGGAGTTTTTCCCATTTTTCGAACATTGTTTATGATTGGAGAGTCTCATACGAGGGAAAAAATCCGGGGGAGATTTTATTCCCGATAAGGCTGAATATGTTTAAAGGCTTTTAATTATTCAAACTAACTAGATCAAACTTTAAGAGCACGTTTTCAGTGTGAGATTAAAGTTAAACTCTAGCTAAGTAACCAAAATGTTGTAACGGCCATCCTGCTTCAAAGTTATAAATACAAATTTTGTATTATTTTCCTTGAGTTTTCTAACTTGCACAACGGAATGAGCTGTCAAAATTGTTACTAAAGGCACATTTTATTTAATTAAATTAACCATAATGCCAACTATAAAGTAAGAATAATCAAGACATATATGTATATTTTATGTTTGTTGTTTTGATAAACTCTTATTATTTATTTATTTTTATATAATTTAAAATGCTTTTTTGTTAATTGTACTAATAAATTTCGAGGATAATACTCATATTCAGGTTTTAAGATATTATGTCTTCAAAAATAAAACAAACAATATAACAAAAATTGACTACAATGAATTCAATTTAGACAAATGAAATATTATCATTATTGTGTAAATTGATTTCATTGTAGTCAATTATTGTATTGGGGCATTGGTAAGTGAAAAATTTTTTATTTGTGTAAATTGATTTCATTGTACATAGTCAATTTTTGTTATACTGTTTGTTTTATTTTTAAATAAATAATATCTTAGACCCTCGAAATATATTGATACAATTAAAAACCAAAAGTGTTTTTAGATTTTTAATGAACTTAAGTAAGCAAGACAAGGAATACAACTAATTAATCAAGACACTGTGTAGCTAGTCTAGTCCACCACTAAAGAAACTCTAAACGGCTGTTTGCTGTAAACCTCTCTTCTTACCTAAAATTTAAATTGACATTTAAACATAAAAACAAAATTGAACTCTGTTTTAACAAAAAGGCAAAACATCAATTATAACTCTCAAAAGGGCTGGTAATTTGTTCAAATGTATTAACTGTTTATTATACATTTTAAATTTTAAGAGGGCTTTTTCGGATCAAATGTTACAAAAAGATTAAAGTACAAAAAAAAAGCAATACGCCTTATTTTGTTTTGTTAATTTAGACGAGTAACCTATTAATATTAAGAATATTCATGCAACGTCATAAGGTCATCTTAAATATCATTAGCGTCAGACAGTTTTGACGTCTCATAAACGAACCGTCAAATTTTGTCTGTAAAATCTCTTACAATAAATCGTTAGTCTTCCAAAACGAGTTCGTGTCGTAAACACCGTAAATAAAACTACGTAGTAATCTTTTTTTGAATGTATTGACATTTTGTGTATGTATGTATAAATAATTGTTGAATCGTTTAAACTTGTGCTGCTTAGAGCACAAAATAACACGTTTTTAAGTTCAGGGGGCCAACTATGTATTTCGATTCTACTTTCGATTCTACTCGAAACCTATTTCCGATTCTACTTTCAATTTGTACTTTGTATTAAACTAGAATCGAATGAAAGTAATGCCAATTCTTTTTCTTAAAATATTCGACTTTCGAACGAGTCTCGCTTTTAGGTTGTCAGATAAAATGAAAAAAGAAAACAATTTGAAGTTTTTGAAACTAAATTTTTTAATAATCAAAAAGTTATCAACATGGACTGTGATTTTTCTAACACACATATATTAGAGATAAGTTATTAAAGGTTTTTGAAAATAAATTCTAAAAAAAAAATTAAAATAAAATTACAGGCTGTCATCTATTATCTTTATTTATTTATTTATTAGATAATATGGCAAGCGAACTGAGCATTCGCCAAAGGCAAATTTCTGTGCCGAATATCATCAAGCTCTCACCAAAGCTTAAATTCTTGTCAAAAGGAGGATACCAATATCAGATTCGAAACGACAGGAATACGGGGCTGGCACAACAAACTGTGTCCAAAACATTGAAGGCTTCTTGGGTTCTTAAGTATCCATTAGACAAATCTGGGGGCTTCGTAATATACTGCACCAGAATTTCAAATTGGGATTCCTTGGATTAGACGATTTTGATGTTGCTCGATTACCTACTATACAATGGAAAATAAGTTAATTAATAAATATATCAATTTGTAATAAATATTTACTTTAAAATTTAAAATTTGAAGTTTTCACTTCTTCGGCTTTTTTGGTCATGATACCTTCCTTCTTTGTGAAGTTTGCTATTACTAAAAACTATTAAGTTCTTAGCAACTGGTTTATATAATTAATAAACTATCATGAAAACTTCAAATTTAAAATTTTAAATATTGAATTGGTCAAAACAGCTTAAATTAAACATAATACTTTCTTTCATCTGCTCGCAAATACATTTGATGTCGAATGATAATTTGCAAATTCGATTTGTTTTGACATTCATTTTCGAGTTCGGTAGTTCCCCAATTTTGTGAAAGTACACAGCTGGCACTGCTAGAGTGTTCGATTATCGTGTATTAAAACGTTCTTAAAGAATTACATAGTTCAGATTATGCGAATTCGAACATTTTTATTATAGAATCGAATTACATAGTTGGCCCCCAGACATATTCAAGATTCACCTAATTCGTTGTAACCATTTTTTGTAAAATACGTTTTTAGTTTTGGATTATTTAAGTGGCCACCACTGTTTATGAAATTATTCTTACATTCTCCTTAAACTCTCTTAACTAATAACATGAAATCTCATTTCTTTTCATTTTCTACATAATACTTCCCTCACATTTATATTATTTAAAATAAAAACAAACAAATGGAAACGGAAAAGAAGCGTCGTCGCCGAATCCAATACCAAACTAAAAATCAACATCATGTGCAGCGTTACCACAATGTTACAAATGTAACAAAAGTGTTACACTATTTTTAAATCTTATTTCCTTGTTACAATGTTACTTTTTTTCATTTTTGTTACACTTGTTGCCATAAAATATTATTGTTAACTTTTTTCTGTTTTTAATTTTTCTTCAAGTATAACTTGCAACGATTTTCTTACCTGTGGGTTTTATTTCACATAACTGATAGAAACTATGTCTGGTGTTAAAGTAATCTTGAACTACGCTTCCACACATTTGTACCTGCTTCGAGTTGACATTGGCTTAAATGAACTCGATCACGCTGGTTGAGTGCAATCGAGCCGAAATCTTGTAACGCATATCTAAAAGCTCCAACTCGATCGCTCAATTTTTCAAAATAAAGACTATGCAAGAAATGTGTTCATAAAGTAGAAAAAAACCCTGATGTTTCTTTTAGCAATAAATGGTCTAGTTTAAAAGCAATCCCCGTCCTTATTAGATTTCGTAGTACGGGATTAAGGTTGAACCGATTTAAATAGACTAAATTCAGTGACTTAGCTCTGAATTAACTCAGATGATTTTGATATTCTATCTTTCGTGATTGTCAAGTGTTTCTGGGTTCATCATGGTCTGAAAATCTAATTCTGTATGTAGCAGACAAATCTTTTTCCACATATTAAGTCTGGTCTAAATTCCCACCTAAAAACTAGACCTAAGACGGTTATCTTGTTTGACAGTAGTGGTATCTTAGTTTCAAATCTCATTTTTGTGAAATTTTGGTATGAAAAGAAACGACAAAAATAAGATTTCAAACTGCGATAACACTTTTTGCATACACCAGTGTAGATATTTAAAATTAAAAATTTTTTACATTACGGAAATATGCTTTTTTTAATTGAATGAAATTTCACACCGATTCTGCTTCTTAATTTTGACAACTGCAAAACAGCCACGAAAAATATTTCTTTAATTTTGTTTCAATCTGTTACAATTTTTCTGCTTTTGTTACATTTTTTCTAAAAAATTGTTACACTTTCGTGAAGGCCTGTGGCAACGCTGATCATGTCGCAAACTCACAATGCCAACGGCAAGTGCGCGGACAAGGGAGCAACGAAATTCTTTGTGCTTTCATTTTTTGCCAATCGCCACATGCACATAGTTTGTCTTCTACTTCGGTCGGTATAAATAAGTTCATCTATTAAAAAGTAAATTGTTTATTGAATTTTTCATCAGTGCGTTAAAATAATAGTAAATTATATTTATTTATTTTTTTGCAACAAACAGTGACACGTTATTTTAAAGATTTACAGAAAAACCACAAATTAAGTGAACTTATTTGAGCACAAAAATAAGAGAAATAAAATTGTTGTTTGAGTGGAGAAAAAAAATACTCTTCGAATATAGAGGTGTGTATTTAATTTGTTTTGAATGAAATCAAATGACGACACAAGAGATGCAAATTGCGCGATGCGATATCCTTCTAATTCCCACTTCACCTTTAAGATTTAAATATCAGAACCGTACAAAATTAACTAGGTTATTATAAGCAGCAGCACACGAGGTACAAGTGACAGTCTGGTGTAGTAGGTATGTGGTATACAAAACAGAACAGAGTAAAATTTCATTGAGCAGAGCTCTCACCCAAGGTCAATGATGTGGTATTTACAATACAAAAACAAGATATAGTAAGAATGGGTTTTCCCAGCAAGAATAGTGTATCGTACCCTATTGTCAATTTTGACCTGCGATAAAATTATGAGTAAAGTCAAAGTGTAAACATGAACATGAGGGTTAGAAAAAGTAAAACCCAATAAGGGTATTTATGCAATGGCACACAGTGGTCCGTTTGTTGAATTCTGTGGACAAAAATCTTTTCCCACACCAACAAATTCTTGAAGGAAATTAATGAAATTTGGTACATTTACCCTTAATGATTTGGGAACGCTGAACTTTCAGTGGTACTGCACATATTTTTGTACTGGAAATTTCTTCACAATTAAGGCCAGCAAATGGTTCGAAATGTAAAAGTTCCAAAGAAAGCTCGGAATCTTATGAAATTTATATTTGAAATGTCTTAAGAAATGTGCCCAAATAAGTACTAAAATATAAAAATGGTTACAATATAGATACCTATGTACTCAAATAAAATTTATATTATCTTTCTCTTACAATTTCTTTGTATTCGCTTGTTTTCATCCGTACCTACAATTCAGTGACCCTTCAACAATTATAATTTCGGCTTAAATCGGAAAATGAAGCTAGTGTCATTAAACATAAACCAAACAAAATTAGCTATCCGAACAGTCACAAGATGTCAGTAGTCATATATTGCAATCAAGTAAAATGCATTATCTTTATCTCTCTCTTTCTCATTCCATCTTTACCAAATGTCAGTTACACTTGAGTAGGGTGCGTTTGTCAAGTGATGTTCTACTCCAAATAAATTATAGCTCTACCTTAACATTCGTATTAATAAGTTTTCCTAAGAATAGTCTTGGAAAATATTGTCAATTTCAGTGGTTTTCTTTTAGCTTCACGTTATAGTGAACACAAAGCTAAAGCTTATCAAAACCTTATTTCTTCGCGTTTTTCCTACTGTGCAAAATTGACTTCCACACACTTTCCACATATACAGCTTCTATAGTTTAACGATGCACATAAAGGTACACTCAATTCCACATTTTGTCTTGAAAACGGTCTCATTTACCGTTTCAAAAAAAAAAATAAACTAATGTGCAAAATGGATCGTTTTATGAAAAGTGGAAGGATTTTGATTTTTGCTAACTCTATAAGGCAAGTAGTATTGGCTTCGTGTCAAAAAAAATCAAGGTTTTAATCAAAACTAACATTACGATGATGAAGAAGTCCAAAAAAGTGATTTTCGTCGAGACGTTCGTCGGTTTTTTTGTCTGTGCGTCCTGATGTGCATTGAGCTAGAGCTAAACAGTTGGTCGGAGTTGCTTCAAATTTGGTGTGCACCGTTTTTACGTGATTGCCTACAGGAGAAATTCGAATTTTTAATTTAGCCTATCTATAACGGGTAGCTGCCATACAACGATTTCGGTTTCAACAATTTTTCTCAAAAACAGCTATAGTGATTTCGATTAAACTTTGTACATGACATTTCTAAAATAGTTTTAATAACACTATGCATACCAAATGTTTGCCAATCAATTTGAGTAATGGAATTGAGGTTATGGGTTTCTTTGAAAAAAAAATGATTTGCTAATACTTTTGTAGGTATATTCTCTCATATCTGGCTTAGTTGATTTTGTCATAATTTTGTAATTCTAAATAAGTTACAAAATTTTTCATTTTAAATTGTGTGAATAATTTTATTTTTGCGAAAAAAATCATTTTTTTCTTTTAATTTTTAACATTTTTCCAAATTTGTTCGTATCAAATAGAAAAATTTCAAAACTGCTATTTAAACATGTTTTCTTGTTAACGATATAAAAATATTATCAATGCTATCAAACCTGCTATAATCTACACCGTCAATGTCTAGCTACTTCTGTAGTTGTTAGCTACGAGAGCAAGTTCGTGCGATCCAGTCGTGCATATTGTTTTCTTATTTAACGGCTCGTTCGAATTTCATTTTACAACAAACATTGACTTATACAGCGCCGCGTGCATATCTAATCATTGGAACGAATTTAAAAAAATTGTTGATAACATTAAAATATGGCGTAGACAAATTAAATAAAAAGAATTAAAAATTCATTAAATTAAGAAAATGACGTATACGCCTCAGTGCATTTCTATTGTATCAGTTCAAAAAATCATGAAATCAGACCTTCCTGGAAGTAAAGTTGTCCATGAATACATAATAATGGAATCATTCAATGGTCTTAAAACAAGCTTGGCTTCAAAAACAATTTTCAAAAACTACGTTTAAAAATTAATCGAAGAACCAAAACAATATTTGTATACAGGTGTGTAAAGTAATATTAAGAAAAAAAAAAAAAAAACTATGGAACTAACCATGAATTCCATTTTGACCTTTAATAACTTTGCAAAAACTTGTTTAAAAATATCTTCCTTCTGGTGGGAGGAAATTCATAAACCTAGAGTTAAACAAAGAATTAAGTTGTATAGTCTTGTGTTTCCTTATAAAAACTGAACTGAAGTTCCTATTACCCCACGCTTATATACAATTATCTTGATAAGTAATAACTGAAAACAAATGAAACTTCACAGTTCACACATAAATTCCCAACTCAAATTCAATTTAATCGATAGTTTGTTATCAGAATTTTGTCTAGCTCATGTTTTCTGTTTATCTTATAATTATTTTGTGAACATTTGTTATTCTTAGCAAACATTATAATTGAATTTGTAGACAATCTTATCTTATATTAGTAGTGTACAATGCATTCTGAACACAATACTTTTTAAATAAAAAGTTAAAATCTTTTTTTCGACAACGTCCATTTAAGATTTACCTATAAGAATATATCTCGATCATTTCCATACAGTAACCGGTTATCAAATTATAAAATTAATTATAAGCAACAACAACAAAAAGTTCCGCTAGGATTTGTATGGCAAATAGAAAAGTATCGATGAGCGGCCTTTATTAGTTTAAAGGGCTGAACATTTAACCAAACTTATTAGTTCATTTAACTTTGACTAAACAGTTACTGGCATTGAAAATTGCATCTCCGCGACTAGGATGCTTTCCAACCATCGATTAAAACTTTTGATAAAATGGAAGCACAAAATTTAATTAAGGCTAATTATTATGTAGATAACAATAATGGTGCAAAGTTTTATTTATTTATTTCATGAATATCCTACGTACATTAAGACAAGATTGTCTTATAACTTAGACATAGGCTACAATTATATAATATTTTTACAAAAGCTAGGTTTCGACAATTACTGTGAAGAAAAACAAAAAAATATTGGAAAATTTATACATTATGCATTCAAATTAAAGAAAAAAGAAGAAGAAAAACGGAATTTTTTTAAAAAATAAAAAAAGAAAAAGAAGAAAAAGAGGAAGGAAAAACTCTGAAGGGTTATTTAACGTGAAAAATGGAGTTTCATTTTGGCTTGTAATTTTTTAACATCGTCTATTTCTCTTATGTTTCGGGGAAGCGAATTCCATAATCTAATAGAATATACGAAAAACTGACGCTCGGATGTAAGAGAGGCATAGCGTGGGTGGTTAAGCATTTGGGTCCTTTGCGAGGATGCCATATTAATCATATTACTGAGGTATTGAGGTTGATGGTTGAGCAGTATCTTTGAGAGTAAGGTTAGTGCCCGAAACTTGAGGAAACTTTCAAAAGTCATGTTAAGAAGGCTTTTGGAAAAGTTAGATACACTGTCATATCTTCGAAGGCCAAAAACATAGCGTGTTACGCTATTAAACGCGACGTTAAGCTTTCTTTTGCTTACAGTATCACAATGTGAATATATTTCGCAACCGTATATGAGAGTGGGTATAACTAGTGTTTTCGCAAGTAACGTTCGCACTATTATGGGTGTAAATGATTTTGTTGCCCATAAGCTTAGAAGGATGCCATATGTTTTGCCAACCACTTTGTTTATGTGATTGGTCCGGGTTCCAAGATTCTTGGCAGCTTCAACATATTTTATCGGGGAGTGATGCAGCAACACAGGAGGAAAGCAAGAAAGGTCAACAACTTTCTTTGAAATCACAAGACATACAGACTTCTTAGGGTTTAGTAAGAGATCATTTTGCTGTGACCAGCGTGCAATTTGTTCAAGGTCTTACTTAAGGCAGGTTTAAGGTTTACTCCATGTTCGATGAGGCCTAACGGGCAATTCAAATACATTTGTACGTCATCGGCATACAAGTGAATTGAACTGTTTCTTACCACTGATGGTAATTCATTAACATAGAGTGAAAATAAGAGAGGTCCCAAAATTGAACCTTTTCGATCGGTTAAGTAGGATAGTAACAGTTTTACAGAACAAGGCGAGAACTTGAACTGCCGAATAAGTTTTTCGCATAAAGCAGAGTGGTCGACCATATCGAACGCGAAGGGTATAAATCTGGCCCTTGGTTTTTCCGTTTCTTAATTCGAAAAAATACTTTTAGATATTATTTACAATGTATACATTAAAGACACATTTAAAACTAACACTGTGCTACAAAATAAAAAAAATCCAATTACTTTTGAAGTGACTGAGAATAATATACTTGAAAACTTCCATAGACCCTCACAATTTCATTTTATCACCAAAAAACTGATTTTTTTTTTTAAGTTTTTATGCTTCAAAGATTTTTTATTAAGTCATTTTACGTCCGATTTAAAAATTGTTTACATTTTTGAAAAGATTAATGCCCATTCTTTTTGAAAATATAAACTTTTAGGTTCACACTACAAAATTGTATTTAGATTTTTCGGATTTATTCTAAAAATCACACATTTCTTTCTAGTTTTTTTTTTAACTTTGGAAACTGTTTTTATAAAATTTTGATTTTTTTTTTAAATTTTAATGTCCTTTTTACGCTGAATCGAATGAGTTATCATTTATAAAAATGAGTCATAAATTGTGGAATTGTAGAACTGTGAGGGTCTATGAAAGCTTAAGTGTACTATTAAATCCTCTAAAAACCTACACAAATCATGGCATCGCTCATAATACGCCCTAGCGAGGAATCACTCTTCTTATTTCTTAGGTTTATATCATAATTTTTTTTAACAATTTTCTGCAAATCGGAAAAGAATTCTAATGAAGCTTTCAAAATATCACTCAAACATGCATTTTATCATGTTGCAAAGCAAAAGGCTGAGATGCATTTAGGAATGTTGGACAAATGTTCCGAACAGCTGTTAGGGAGAATATAATTCAAAAAAATCTCCAATTTGAAAGGAATCAGAGAATTTTCCTTTCCTTTAACTCATGAGGGCCAAATGTTTAGCAATAATAATTTGCTTTATTGATGTTAAGTTTCTATTTTTTTTTTCTTACAAATTTATTTTTAATTTAATTTAATTTTAATTTTTAATTTAAAATGGAAATTAAAGAAGAGATTTCTGGCTTTCCAAAAAAGTACGTCAGGGCATTACCGTTGTTTTTAAATCTTTTTGTTTTCTGTTTTAAGCCAATTTTTTAGAAACTTGCCCCTCCCGCCTAAACGGAGGGAAATAGACTCCCCCATACGATTTTTTTCTTGTCTTAACCTAACCTACTCGTTACAGCTTTTTGGTGCACCTTATACCAATCACCCTGTTTAAGAGGTAGCTGCCTAATACTGATTTCAGTTTTATCAAGTTCTCTCGAAAGTGGATTTAGCTATTTGGATCAAACTTTGTACATATAACCTTTAGACCAGTTATAATAATATTGCGTAACAGATTTTTGGCCAAAAATGCAAATAACAGAAATAACCATTAATTTATTAATTTATTTTATTTTGTGTCAGTACCGTCGGGTTGATGCAATACTGGGAGTTATTTCATAGATATAGTATGATATAATACAAAACTGGAATAAATAAAACAAACCCCTGAAGAAGTAAGAAATACTTTCGAAACGTTGTGTATAAGAATGGAATAAGAGTTTTTATTCGCATTTCAAAATCAAAAAGTTTTGATGTTTTTTGAGCAAATTAATTTTTTTAGCACATTCCTGAAAATCTCGTTGGATAGGTTGGTGTTTTGCAACTCGTAACTTCTAAGTTAGCCAGAAAATATTGCATTTAAAATTTGTGTAATTTTTTTAACAAATAAAATTAAAGAAATTAAAAGAGTAGAAATAAATCTGCCCCCCATTAGACCCTTATATACCTACCAAATTATGCGTACTATTTTTTTGGTTATACTATCACTTTCACCAAAAACTGACTGTCAGCTCAAGGTTTATAGACCAAGAGCCCACATCAAATTTAGGGGTGACTTGAAAACCGGGACGGAACACCGACTTTTAGATTTAATTTTTTGACATTTTTTTTGACAAATTTAGGGGTGTGAAAGTGAACCGAAAAAAAGTATATGAGTCGAAAGGTGTGGTAATGCTAGTATGAAAGAAATCAAGTCTTGCAGTCCCTGGAGGCGTCTTAAGATGCGTTATAGTAATTTGAAAACCTTAAAAAATCAACTTTGAAGATGATTGTATGAACCAAAAATGTTTGCTATCCATCCCTAGGTATTGAGCCACTGATTACAGATCCGTATGTCCAAGACCGATTAGGGGTGGCGTTTACCCTGTCAGACCGTTTATAGAAACCGGAAAATTTAAAAGGATTGGGTAACAAAATTATTAAAAAACAACGTAAGAATTTAAACGCCCTTTTATTTTTGTATGTAAAGTCGGAAGTCGCTTCTATCATTTCCTTGAAAAAAAAAAACCTAATTACGTGAAATTTTGAAAAAGAGTATTTTGAACATTTATTTTTATTCTTTTTTTTCTAAATTTTGAGTTTGAAAATTAATTTTTCAAAAACTGTTCACTAAAGCAACTTTATTTAAAAATGAAGTAATAGAAGGGACTTCCGACTTTACAAACAGTTGTTACAGTTGTTTTTTAATAATTTTTTCACTCATTCCTTTTAATTTTTACGGGTTCTATAAACGGTCTGACAGGGTAAACGCCACCCCTAATCGGTCTTGGACATACGGATCTGTAATCAGTGGTTCAATACCTAGGGATGGATAAAACAATTTTTGGTTCATACAATCATCCTCAAAGTTGATTTTTTTTAGGTTTTCAAAATGCTATAACGCATCTTAAGCCGCCTCCAGGGACTGCAAGACTTGTATTTCTTTCATAAGCATTACCACACCTTTCGACTCATATACTTTTTTTTGGTTCACTTTCACACCCCTAAATTTGCTGTGGGCTCTTATACTATTAATAGATATGACAAACCATATGAATAAGGATTAAAAAATCTCGAAAGAAGTCAATTAAACTTGTTCCTGTTTACTCAGCAACAGTTAAAAAAAATGAAATGTTTATCCACTTCAATAGGTATTCTAATCTTAATACTACTTACCCAATATTTTTTTTACTAAATTTAAATCGTAGAATATCAGTCCTCGAGATTTATTTTATTTCATTAAATTTGTATCAATTGTGATATTTATTATACCTGTTTCCTGTTAACCTTTTTAAATAATAACAATAAATATGTCAAAAGTTAGGTAATTGATAAATATTAATTTTATTAAAACAAAACATAATTCAATCTCAAACCAGCTATAACAATCAGGTATGTACATATGTCGACTGCAACTAGCTTTCTTATCAACTGTCGCAGACATTCTTTGTTCACTTATAAATATACACATACACATAAACATACCTATAACTTATAGTAGGTACTGTATATGTCTAGTCTTGCCAATTTATATACATACATACAGTAAAATTTGTGTTGAAACGTATACCAATGTCAGTTATCACTTTTTATAAGGGCTTGTTATTACTAATTGTATAGCCAAACACATAATTACTATTACCGAGGGTTATTTGATTAACGTACGGCCTGCAAAATATACTCGTACTACCTTCGTTAATAAGATCGATATGGAGATATAATAGGTAAAAATATTTGCATAAGAAATAGCAAATATGATCGTCAAAAGATTAATGTTGGAAATAAACGTTAAGTGCAAACGCTAAGCTAATTTATTTTTATGAAAATGCGCATTTTTAACTATATACTATGATGACTATGGTTTGCTAGGTAGGCGCAAATCACAACGTGAAAAGAGTTTTAAATAAGTAAGTTGTCTGAGCTTTTATTTTTTCCTTTTTCGGCACCAATTCAAGCTTTAAAAAGCATAGTGACTCTATTTTAATACAGTTACAGAGTACATAACATATATTAATTATCTTATTATCAATCATCAAACCACTATAACTCATCAAAATTTCATAACACCAAAATGTCCGTTTATTTAAACTTTTGGCAAATAATGACTTAACTTTAAGCCGATTTGTAGATCCATTTTTGAGAAATTTTGATAAATAAAAAAGAAATTTTTGCATGGAGTTTTGGTTATAGCTTACAAGAACGGTTAGCTGCCCCGTTTTAGATGAGCTAGAACAAAAATTCGAATTTATCCTCTAGCTAACGACAAACAAATTCTATATACCAAATTTGAAGGAATCGGTCCATCCATTCAGGGTCGAGCTTGATGTACAGTAGACAGACAAATCCAGTAAAAAAACATGACTGGATCGGACAAAAGAGAACGGGCTTTTTGGTCTACCTGTTGTCCCCAAATGAGATATACCATTTGAAAGCTTAGCCCTGGTACATCATTTTTTTTGTATGAACACAAAGCTGTAAACCATGGGGCTTAGGCAGTATATGGCAACAAAGATTACAGCTGGATCAAAAAATGAATTGCAATAGTGTTCCATTGAAATGACAGTATTGTACACTTTCTATGAACTGAATAGCCCCCAAAATAAAGGAACTTTTATACCAATGACCAATAATAGCGAATAACATTATGGTTGGCGAATAATTCGCTTAACAGTAAGAAAATTCTTCTTTTTTTACTATCGATCTAGAGAATTAAGTGCATGGAATCATTGTACGTCTAGTGCCCACAAATGAGATATACAACACAACGTTAAAAAGCTTAGTCCTTTTCTTTTCTTTTGGTTCTGTTGGTAGTTTTGTTTGCTTTTGGTAGTTTATTTCACTTATCTCAAATTGTATTAAATAAAACAAACTGTCCATCGATAATGCACTTTGTATCTATAAGTACTTACTTCTTTACAAAGATCATTTAAGTTTTAAGTTGTTACGAAATCTCATAGAACGATACGATAGTTTTAGGGCTGGCCACGAGACGAGGCTCTGCGAGACTTTTGTAAGTCTCGTCTCGGTCTCGTTTAAATCGAAAATTTTTAGTCTCATCTCGGTCTCGTATATTTAAGTGTCGTCTCGATCTCGTCTCCGAAAAATACGATTTTCCGACAAACTGTTGATTATTGGAACGAAATATTTTCGATTATCCTTTGAATATGTGCAGAAGAAAATAATTATTTAACTGAAACTGGATTTTTTTAATTTATTAGACTCTCTGTAAATTTCGGTCCAAATATACACTCTCGTCTCGGTCTCGTCTACTCTCCAAAAAGTAAAAGGCAGTCTCGTCCCGTCTCGGTATCGTCATGCGAGACCGAGAGCGAGACTTTTCTCGTCTTGAGACCAGCCCAAATAGTTTGAACTTTTTTTTACCAACAATAATATAAAAACCCATTGCCATCATAGCACGAGCTTTCGCTCGTTGTTATTCGCTGTGAATTTGGTAAAACTTTCGATTAAAATTGTAAAATATATAACACTTTGTCTTTGTTTATTCGAATTCGAAAGTGTTTTTCTTATTTTTTGCACGCAACAATCAATGTTTGAAATTTTGCGCCATTAATCTCTGGCGTTGAGGTCACTCGTAATTTTATTTGAATTATATTCACTCACTCCATCTAAAAACAGAAGCAATTTCAAAATTTAAATTGTACATTAATTCAAATGTCTTTGGTTATAGGAATTAAAATAAAGCATTGCCAAATTTTTTTCTATATTTTTTTTTTAAAATAAATTATGAAATTTTCACAGACGAATCTTCAATGATTACCTCGTGAAAGATTCGTGAACGAATCATATTATGCAGTTCCCAGTCATTTTTATTCATTCATGCCAAACAAATTTCATTTTAAAGGAACCAAATAATTAAATTCGCGATCGAATTAAAACTAAAATTCTCTTTTGAATCGCAAGAGAATGAATAGAACTTTTATTGATCTTCTTACCTTGTTTTTGACCAATTTCGATGAACTTAAAACCCACCCCGGTTTGCCTGAAGTCCACATGAAAATTTTTTAAATGTCAGAAAATTTTACAATTCTGGCTTTTATTTTATATTTTATTTATTGTTTTAATATTTTTTTGTTTTTCAAAATATTTTATTAAATTGCTAAAATAGTTTTCAAAAATTTAGTTTTTGAAATTTTATTTAAAATGAAATCCATTTTAAAATGTTCAGTATAGTTGCTCTTAATGCATTTTAAATTATATTTAGGTAGGATTTTTATTAAAAGTCGCATTGAATTCAAATTTGAATTTTTTAAAAAATTTCCTGTTCAACTGTTTGTTGAGTGCTTCAAAATTACTTAGTATTTCAAGATTTGTTTTAAGATTTATGGCTATTATATATAGCAACTGTAAGATAACATGCATTAATTTAAAATTAATGTCATCTTGTAGAAAAAATTTATGAATAACAAATTTGTTATGGATATTTTTTTCCTAAATTGCCACGAAAAAAGGAATTACATAGTTTATTTCAGGGAAAATATCAGACAAAAATGATACGATCTTAGGGTTTTTTCACTTCTGGATTTTTCCTGTCACGAGCACAGGTTTTTGAAACCTGCAAAGTTGGCTACAGAATACTCTCTAACAATATAATAAAAAAGAAAAATTTTCTAGGAAAATTTGAAAAATTCATACGATTTTTTTAAAAATTTGATCAACATTTTTTTCAATTTCATATTTTAAAAATTCTAATTGTGAGTTTTTTTTTTAAATTTGTTTTTGAAAATATATAATTTTAAAAACGTTTGAATACAAACAAAAAATAAAAATTTATAAAGTACATAATAATTAAAAAAAGTTTCAAACAAAACAAAACTTGAATTTCATAGAAATAATAAAAAAAGATATAATCGATTATTTTTAATAAAACAGCAACTATTAATTTTTCAAAACGAAGTTTGAATTTTAATTTTATTTCTTTAACTGTACCTAATGAATTTTTTAACTTATCGGTCATGACAAAACAAAAAATAAAAATTTACTAAATTCCAATTATTAAAACAAATGAAATGATCAAGAGATTATGATCAGAAGTTAATAATATAATTCTGAAATAAACAAACATAAACTGATAAGAGCTCATTAGTTTACAACAGTAACGTTAGCTTTGTAGACTTTGTGTCTATATTTAACTAATAGTATAATCTATGTTTTTATTGCACCTGCTTAACATTAAAGCTTGATTTTTCCTCAATAGTTTCAAATTTTCTATAAACATTCTTAAATAATATGTGGAATGTGTGATTCTTTATTTAGATTTCACGCCAAATTTATGTTTTTTTTTTTTTTTAATAGCAAAAAAAGCTCCAAAAGTTCCATTGCGACCGGCCGGCTGGCCGTCAT
Source organism: Melangyna quadrimaculata (assembly GCA_949320155.1). Lineage (NCBI taxonomy): Eukaryota > Metazoa > Arthropoda > Insecta > Diptera > Syrphidae > Melangyna > Melangyna quadrimaculata. The sequence goes on from OX439483.1 coordinate 436,188,002, forward strand.
CGTCACGATAATACATGCGTTTGTTTAAGTTATCTATAAAAAAAAGTCTAAAAAACTGGTGGAGAGTAGGGTTGTGTGAATTTAATAAAATAACAAGCAAACTAATGGGTTTTGTTTATTTTTTCTATATCACACACATGTATACTAACATAAATAAATGTATATTGTACCTACATTATTCAATGGCTTCTTTTATCGTACATACCCACTTGCATTTTAGTTTTGGTACCAAAACAATCAAAGGTTGCGCCGAAATTCACAAGTTTTAGCTTTTCAACAAACACAAATTAAAAATATATTTAGAACGTTATCTTTTATCAAGAAGGTCTGCATTTTTTTCTTCCACCTCTATAGCTGTTATGTTGCCAGTCAATAATCTTTTTCATTCACTATTAAATTAAATTAAATTTAATTTAATTTAATTCTGAAAACTACTAACGACCTCTTACCCAATTCATTCTTTATTTTAAATGAAAAGCTTTTTTTAAAAAAAAGTGTCTCATGTGACAAAAGCAATATTTTATGAATGACGTCCAAGCCATCAGTATAAACAACTGCAAGAGTATCTATAGAGTGTTTTGAAATATATAAAGATTTGATTTATTCAAATTAAATGATGACCATAATAAACTGTTCTCGTCAGACGCAATCTATATAAAAGCACGACGAGTTTAATCTGGGCGTCAAATCAAATCTACTAAATACAAAATGACAAAATTATGTCATTATTATTATATACCAATTTCAACGCCTAGCGTCGGAAATGGGGTTTACAAAGCGAAGCCGTTTATTATCTTGTTTTGATTTGTACACGATCTATTTATTTTGTCGCCCCGACTGACCATTTGTAGACAAACAGACACGTTTTCTTTTACAGTATGATTCAAATTAAATAAACTGATGGCAACTATTCTATTCGCTTGTCAGATTTTAAAGAGGTTATTATAGAAAAATAAGTAATTTAGTATCGCAACAATCACAAAAGAAAATAATGTTTAATATGTTTTTGTATTCAAACAAAGTGAATTCACAAAAAAACTCTCTTTAACCTGGATTCCTAGTAAAAATGAGATTAATGAACTATTTATACCAAATATCATTAATATCCCATTATTTAAAAATGGTTTTGGGCAATATTTAACTTGTACTAAAAAAAGTCATCATTCTATAAAAACGACTTTAACTTTCTACAAGACACATGTTTCTTTTTAATTTTGGTCTATTTAGAATCAGTGTTGAAGAGCACCCTTAAATCATGTGTCGTATGATAATGTTGCATGTATTATAACAAATTAGTCAGCTTGATAAACTCCTGCCCCCCCCCCCCCCCCCCACTTCTCCTCTTTAAATGCGTATTTACAACAAGCCAATAAGGACATTTTGGGGCACTTTGAATATGTTGTATATGTATAGGATGAAATTCTGCGACGATACCAGCAATAAAATTTCATGAATTAATTTTTGCCCGGTCAGATCCTATCCTTCTTAGGGCCAGTTTGTTGCCAACTAATATTTAATCCATAATTAGTGGAGCTGGGAAATCCTCATGTGTTTGTTGATCAATTTTTTTTTTTCTAAATTCAAAGAAAGAGTTGCTAATCATGGACTTCACTATTCAGCCAATTTTGGTTGATTAGTGTTAGTTAATTAAAGCCTAAATTTAACCCAATGTGAAAAAACCTTAGAGTAATGAATTTTTAAATAACTCGTTAACGTCCTCACAAATTTAATTAAAACGAAGCAGACATTATCGTTTAGTGGTGGGTGGTTGAGTATATATTTTATTTTTAAGGCTGGACACGAGACGAGACTCTGCGAGACTTTTGTAAGTCTCGTCTAGGACTCTTTATAAACGAAAATTTTCAATCTCAAACACGAGTTCCACCCAACTTGTTGATTATTGGAACGAAATATTTTCGATTATAGTTTGAATACGTACAGAAGAAAATAAATATTTAACTGAAATTGGATTTTTTAATTTATTATACCCTCTGTAAATTTCGGTCCAAATATACAGTCTCGTCTCGGTCTCGTCTCGGTTGCTTAAAAGCCAGTCGCGTCTCGTCTCGTCTCGTCTCGTCTCGTCTCGTCTCGTCTCGTCTCGTCTCGTCTCGTCTCGTCTCGTCTCGTCTCGTCTCGTCTCGTGTCGTCTCGTCTCGTTTCGTGTCGTCTCATCTCGTCTCGTCTCGTCTCATCTCGTCTCGTCTCGTCTCATCTCAGTCTCGTCATACGAGACCGAGACTTTTATCGTCTCGTGGCCAGCCGTATCTATTGTTATATATTTAATTATATATTTGATCGTTTTTTGATATCAGTATATAGGTATATAACATAGAAACACAGGGCAAAACGTGGCATTACCTTTATTTTGCACTTTAGCAATTCATAATTCATTAGGTACAGTTTTGATTTTTTTGTGAATAGCTTTTAAAACACTACAAGATCTCACTTATATAATTTTTCTTTCTTACTCCTCTCGGTATGGAGGTATTAATTATTTAAGCAAATCATTACAAAACAAAAAGTTCATGGTTGCAAAGAATATAAAATGGAAAGTAACATAATCCCGAATAGCAAAATTTTCGGGATTAATCCCGAATTTCCGTGCTCCTTTAGTACTTTTTCAATACCTTTCTTATAAATCCAGAAATTATGTAAAATGACATATCTTCTTGAAAATTATTGAGTTTTCTTAAATTTATCAGTTTCAGCACTTTTATTTCATTTTGCTGAAAAAAAAATTGTATGTAAAATAAGTTAGTTTAATAATATTTATGAATTAAATATTTTTTATGAATTCAAAGTATTTATTTTTATTATTAAAAAAAAAAAAACCTTTAACAGATTTTTTATTGGAACTCATTTATTTTCAAAATTACTCATTTGTTCAGCCTCCAGGACTCAATTAAAATTTAACCTGCGGTTACACTGCTTAAAAGACAAAATTCGCTTAAATTCACCCATGCATTTTTCAATTTTGTTAGTATAACTCGAAAACTAAGCCGAATTTGTGTATGAAACTTAAGAAACTTTTAGTAGGAAATTAGATTTTCTATAAAAATTGGTGGTTTAAAAAATTTTAGAAAAAAATTTAAGCAGAAAAATTCAACAAAAACTCACCTAAAAAACCGAAAATCACTAATTTTGATTTGCTACTAAATTGCTCATTTTTAAAAATATCTCACAATGGTTGAGTTTTTTACGACAAAATTAATGCAAAAAGTCAACTTTTAGCCTTTTTCGCTGACAATAAATCAAAAATGGTTAATGCAGTAAAAATCAAATTTGCCGAGAACGTGTTTATTTTTCAAAAATAAAAACATAATGAGCTTTTTTTCTTATTTTAGGTATTAAATAATAATAAACTTTCAAGGTTGTTTGACCCAATATTAAATCTTTTTTTCGTTTGAAATAAAATGTAAAGACGAAAATACCCTTTCGACTGTGACTTGAGTTGCTGAGACGCCAAGCACAACCGATGCAGTTTCGAATATGTCAGGAAACTTAAATTTGTTTTTTTTTCTTAAAATGAAAGAAGATTGATAGTTATAACGGTACTCTACGCTCTAGGGCAGTGTTTCCCAACGTGGTGCCCTCGCCTCACAGGGGGGAAATTTAAGGTTATAGGGGGGGGGGGGGGCAATTGAAAATTATGCTTCATTACGTTTCTCTCTGAAAAGTCTACGCTTCTATGTTCCCACCCATAAAGATAAAATTCTGAACATACCCTGCATGTATCAATCGTATCAACGTTCGTTACAAACTTCACTTCACTCAGAGACATTTGACGACAAATATGAATTAGTTGCTTTCTTTAACGTTGATGTATCAGCCTGGTTGTCAACATTTACCATAGGTACGTAAACAACAATGTTCGCACGAATTCTTTAAATTTGCTGCTGTCCACGATGAACGTTCCGCTTTTGTATTTTATGCAGATTTGAAAGCGAAATATAAATCTCATTTCCATACCAATTTAGGTTTGAACTATGTACTTCCAAAGTTTGTAGCCCGTAGCGTAATGGTTAGTGCGATGGATTGTCATGCTGGAGGTCTGGGTTCACTTCCCAGCCTCGTCCACCTAAAAACTAAAAAGTTTTTGTTCAGGGCTACTGCCTCTTGCGAGGAATAGACAAATCCTCCAAGAGTATTACTTGTTATGAATAAGTGCTTCTCGTCTAGCCGTTCGGATTCGGTACAAAATTGTAGGTCCCTTCCATTCCTGTCGACACACGCACACTAAAAATAGTTGCGAGTTTGTAGTCACTAGGCCCTGGTTCTTCACGAGCCGTTGCGCCACCCAATTTATTTTATTTTGTACTTCCAAAGTTTATTAAAGACAAATTTTGAAAAAAAGAAATCCATATTTACTATTCAACATGAAAATATTTCATGTTTGAGTTTCATTAACTACATTATACGTTTTGAAAATTAACTTACTGTTCACTTATTTTATATGGATTTCAGATTATTAAATGATACATTAAATGTTATGGCCAGTCTAAATGTGACGTTAAAAAGATAGACTGTCAGCTTATTAACCTAACCTTAACCTTAACCTAGGCCCAGGGAGACATGTGGCTTGTGGGTTTTAAGTTTGAGTTTATATTTTCCTCTCAGAGATAAAAGAAAAAAAAAAAGAAAGTTTTCCCTCTGATCTTGACCGATTTTTGTTGTTGTTTAGAATAAAAGTTCTTGGGTGACCTTTATCGAAAATGACAACAAATAACAGTTATTAAAGAACCTTTCAAAAGTTGAGATTTATTTCTGATCTCTTGAGTAAACTTGTTATGAGATTTTGCGAATTCGAAAATTTTTATTGTAGAATCAAGTGACCTACATAGTTGGGCCCCAGAATGAAACAAAGTAGATGCTCGAGTCTTTTATATAACATGACGGATCGAAAATTTTGTTTTGATGAAAATTGGCGAAAATACATAAATATATACTTTTAAAAATAACCTTTTTTTGAATTTGTTTGCAGTTTTTGATCGTTAGCATCTTCTTGACTTGCATTTCATTGTGGTACTAAGTATATGACAAGTTTACAATTTTTGAAATAACTTGGTCAAGATTTTGATCAATTCGAAAAAGTGGGCCCCGCAGTTGTATATCTATCTATCCGTCTGTCAATTTGTAGCACTTAGGTCTACAGACTGAACTGATCGATCGATTCGAATAAAATTTGGTACTTTCTGTTTTGTAGGTATGTTGTATATGTATATTTAATTGAATTGTTTGTTTTTAGACCAAAAACAATGGTAGCTTTCAAGCTAGATTCGTTACCAAACTGAATGAATTTAAATTATTAGTAAGCTTTTAAATAACATAAAGTAATAACATAACATAAGTAATATTGCATACAAAAATTGTTATTCTATTATTATTATTATTATATTATTGTTTAAATATTATTGTTTAAATTAAAATAAAAATATGTTTTTATTTTATTATGTATTTTATTTAATATTAAATAAATGAGTCCATAATTTATTTTTAAACTTGAGTTTTTATTATCAAGAATATTTATTTCAAAATATGACATGTATATCAAGAACTTTTTTTAAAAATATTTTTAAAATTTTATACGTACCTTTCATAACCCTAACTAACTCATATGCAGCTAATTAAAACAATCATTTTACATGTTACAGGCTTTTAATGTACGATTTCAATGTACACAATTCTTCGTGGCTACGCTATTCTGGTCAGACAACACCCGAAGGAAGGTATGTCGAGATTTTTGCTTAATTAAACCACCTGACTCAGCTTGTTGACGAGCCTACTCGGATTCCTGACGTTGCAGGTCAAATCGCCAACACTCTAGACTTGTTCCTTACCCCTGACCCAAATAAATACACTATTAGTGTATTATCTCCTCTAGGCTCATCAGACCATTGTGTCATATCTGCGAATTTCTCGTGCCACCAAATCACAGTTAAAGAAAAAATCCCAAAGAGAACCGTTTGGCAATACGAGAAAGCCAACTGGGACGGTCTCAATAATTTTTTCAAGAGCTTTAACTGGTCACTATGCTTCCTCGATAGTGATGTTGACGCCAGTGCAGATATGATTACAAACTTGATTCTTTGTGGAATGGGAAATTTTATCCCGAATAGGGTGAAATCTATCAAACCCAAAGAAAATCATGGTTTGATTCGAGCTGTAAAGAGGTTATTAGGGTTAGAGAAGTAAGCTTCCGATGTTATAAAGCCAACCCTACTGAGGAAACCCGGAAAAAGTTTCAACCAGCTAGAAAGACCTGTAACGTTCATATTCGAAGAACCAAATTTTTACATGATCAAAAATTACGGCAAAAAATACTACAATGTCCCAAAGGTAGTACAAATTTTTGGTCATTTGTAAAAAACATACGAAATACCACCTCGTCCTCGGTTCCAACGCTCGTCTTCAATGATACTCCTTTTGTCAGCTCGCAAGATAAAGCCAATTTGCTTGCAGCACAGTTTGCTGTTAATTCGACGCTGCCAGAAAGTGTTATGACTCCTCCTGTAATTGAGAGCGTAAATGATTTTATGGGACAAATCTTCTTTCGCACTCGTGCAGTTGCTAGAGTTCTAAAGGATCTCGATGTACACAAATCCGCTGGCCCGGATAGTATCCCTCCCATTGTTCTGAAGAGGTGTTCTTCAACGCTGGCAAAACCACTGCGTAAGCTTTTCCATCTGTTCTACTCTACTGGTCTCTTTCCGAGTAGATGGAAAACAGCATTTGTCCAGCCTGTCCCTAAAAAAGGCGTATCTTCTTCACCCTCTAACTATCGACCAATTGCACTTACGTCCCTTCTTTCCAAGGTCATGGAAACGCTGATTAATTTCCAGCTCAAGAAATATCTCGAGGAACGAAAGCTTCTTAATGACCGGCAGTACGGAACTCCAAAAACTCACTTGAGTTTGTTGGACAGAATTCAAAAGAGAGCTTTAAAAATGATAGGTGAAAGATCTATAACAGAAACAATTACATCTCTCGAACACCGCCGTAATGTTTCGTGTCTTTCTCTATTTTATCACTATTATTATAATCAGTGTTCTAGTGAAATAGCCAGTTGCATTCCCCCCCTTAAAAAATTTAACCGTAATACTCGCGCTTCTTGGAATGCTCATCAGTTCACCCTCGAGTCCAACTACGGGCGTACTGTAATGTACAGAGATTCTTTCTTCAGTCGCACCACACGAATATGGAATGCTTTACCTGACTCGACTTTCCCCTCCCATTTCGATGTGCAAACGTTCAAAACCAATGTGCATCGGTATCTCCTTCTAAATCCTCTCCTACTTACCTAATCGCTCGTGCTGTGTTAAAAACATTTTAAGGGTAGCCATAACCCCTTTTGCGCGCGTGGAATATAAAAAAAAAAATTCTTCTTTCGTGTTTATGTTTGATAATTATTTTTTTTTAATTCCGAACTTTTCAAAGAATTTAATTTCTACTAAATAGTTTATCGAGCAACAATGAAGAACAATATTTATTGACAGATTTACCTTGAAAATAATTATTCCCATTAATTACTTAATCTCGGTCTGAAATTTGCAGCAAATTACTTTTATTCTTCAATACACAAAATATACATACAACAGACAATAACCACATGCATTTTCCCTCTATCTTAAATAATGTTCTCTATATCACTGCTTGTTACACTGACAACAAAATGGTTTAAATAAAACAAAATAAAACAGATTTATCAACAAAAAATCCAAACATCACCTAATATTTGCACTTAAACATTTAAAATGCTGTTCCCTATCTATAAAGTGTTATTATCTTGACATCGCCTGTATCACATAATACCCACCAAACATTTAAAACAACTTTTAAAAATATCAGAATGTATTGCAGCCAGGCCCGTTGTGACCATTGGGGAGCCGAGACAGTGCTTAAGGCCTTTGATAGTGATAGAACTCCTACCGAACCTAAAAAATTCCGATAGAAAATACGTAACACATGAAAGAGGAGCAATTTATAATTATTTTTACCCTTCGAAAATCGTAATAATTACTTCAAAAATGGCAAAAAATTTAAAATGAAACCTCTCATTAAATTACACTGTATTAAGCAGTTTTTAATGTATAGAACCAAAATTTTATCATTTTGTCGCATTTTATGCGAATCACATTGGAAGTTATTGCAAAGAGGGCCCCACATTCTGTTTTCCCTGATAACACACCAGCTCAAGCTGCGGCCCTCTTAACAGCAACCAGACTACTCAAGTCGTTTTAATATTTTGCACACACAGAAGATCGCTTTCATTCTTAATGAAGCTTTTCTGCTCGTCTTATTCTGAGAAAAAATAAATTTCTTTTCATTCCTCACAGAGATCGCTAAGCGAGTGGAACTTAAAGCTAGATAATAGTATCGATCGGTAGATAGATTATTTTTCGGGTTGTGTATCACATTTAGTTTTGCATCTCTGGTGTCTTGAATTTAATTGACTTGTTTTTATATAAAGTGTGTATTTTGTCATATTTTTCAGAAATAAAATCATACACACACGAGCAACATTTCTAAAATAAATCAAACAAATATTGAAATGAAGCCTTTTAAAATTAGTTTTGTTTATTAGCTTCTCTAACGAAAATAATTTTAAAATTAAAAACAACAACGCCAAACAAAAAACACGTCAAAAATGTCTTCTAAATTAATTAACGGTATGCGGTATTAAAGCATCAATGTCTTGCAGCGGCAGAAAACAATTTATCAAAACATCTAAGCGCGCACGCAGATCTCAACGGAAGCAAATAAATTTAAAAGAAATCTTTAGCTAACAAAAATTGTTAACATTATTTCAACGAAACTTATCTATAAAATTTTTTTACATCTTTTAAACAACAAAAATTTATAAAATAAAAACAAAATGAATCAACCACCGGTAAACTTTGAGGATTTGTTTGCCAATGGCAATTTTATGGATGAAAATGTCAATGAAATCAACAATGACATCGCTAACGGTAGCACACCCTCAATATGGGTATTTGGCTATGGATCCTTGTGCTGGAATCCTGGATTTGAGTACTCGAAGTGCATAACAGGATATATACGGGGTTTCGTAAGACGATTCTGGCAGGGAAATATAACACACCGAGGAACACCGAATAAGGTTAGTATTTACATACATATGTTTATATTTTACATATCTGCTTTATTTTTTTTTCCATATGAAAGAAAAATATTCTGATTAGTTTGTTGTCATTGTCAGACAACGTGGTTGTTGTCTGTGAGACGAGCTTGCGATTATTTTATAATTTGTAAACCGTTTCTCGGAATGATAATGATAGTGTTTATTTAACAAATAATGCGCAGATGTTTTTTTTTTCTAATTCATGTGTTTCCACATATACATGATACATGACATAAGGTATTATTGACAGTGGGCAATATTATGTGTGTTGGATTAATCTAACAATCAAAGTCAGGGGCGGCTACATAATAATCTAATAATCAACAACAGGGGCGGCATGATTTACCCGACTCTATTTTTCCCTTCCATTTTTTATATTCAATGGTTCAAAACCAATGTGCACCTTATTTTCTTAACGCTCTTACTGTGTATAATCGAACATCTAAACTAAAATTATGGCAAGTTTTGGATTCGTAAGCAAAACTAACTCGCGAGATTTATTTTATCTATAACATAACGATGATAGAGAACACAAACGTACCTGTAGTCGCTGAAACGATTTTCTTCAAACTTTTAATTGATTCCCTGTAGGGAAAACTAATACTTTTTAAATCGAAAAATAACGGTCCCTTCCTGTCATACAACCATAATGCAAAACAAAAATCTCAGAAACGGCACAAGCGATTTTGATTATGAATTACTATTAAAGGTATGGTCAACCGATTGGTAGACAAAATTGTTACAAAAAACGGTTATTAACGGTAATTCCCTATATACATAATGATAGATTCAAAATTTTTGTTCTCATGTTTCTAGTTAACGGCTATACCGATTTCAATTAAATTGCTTACACAGGAGGTCTTTTCACAATCTTAACAATTTTGCATATACAATTTTTTCAAAAAAATATTTTTTGAATTATTATATATTATATTTTTATTATTATATTTATAATATATATATTTTTTTTTTATTTAATATTTTGAAAACGGATGAAATTGTATGATGAGGGAAAAAATGCGATCTAACCTGGGGCTTACACAAGCGAGTAGAACTAGTAGCGTTTATGTGTGTTAGTGTATCAGAACACAAGAGAGCCAATTAGTAGCCTTTTTGCCTGCGAGTAGCCTGCCAGTTATCCTACTAGTGTAGTGTATTTTTTTCATTTATTTGTTTTGTTTCCATAGTTTCCATAATGTGTATATTTTTCTGTATGAAATATTTTTAAAAAATCATACTAGTTGACAAAACGCGCAGAGAGCTACTAGTCACACATACATCCATAAAACTAACACTATGATACAAATGCTACTAGTTCTACTCGCTTGTCTAAGCCCCGGGTAAAATTAAATACGATCGTTTTTGATTTAAACTATTTTGAATGAAGTGGAGAATTTTCATTTTTACGTTGATACAATGTTAATTTGAATATGCGACGTTATTTTAACAGATTCAGCCTAGTTTCAAAGTAAACAATATTTATTTATACATTGTACTCAACCATTTTTACATTTTCATTCTTTTCTATTCTATGTTGTTTTAAAGGGAAATGTTATCATTTTTACATTGAGATGCACATTTAAAGAGCGTTCAACCTTGTTTCAAAGTGAAACGTATTCATTTTTACATTCAAATCTACATTTTACCTTGCGATCCACTTTTGTGGCATTTGAAGTACCATCAATGTAGTTTCAAAGTGTTGCATAGTTTAGTAAACCTCAATTTGTTTGTATTTGTAAGCTTAATATAAAGAATTTGATTTCGAGAGCGCGTTGTAGTTTTTCGAAGTAGCTCCCTTACATTTGTGAACAAATTTAACGCGCACTCAAAATTCACTTTCATATAATCGAATAATCGAAAAACAATATTTAATTATTTTTCCTATATTTATTACTATGCATTGCTCATACTTATAGCATTATCCGACTCACTAAAGTCGTCACAAATAAATGATTCACCACAAAAATGAAATGCGTCGAGCATGAATATACATTTTTTGTCTTACATACATTTAGACAAAGAAGCGTGGCATGGGTAGCCATTTTGAATCAATTTCTAACCAAGCGAAGTTTATCTACGTTGATTCGAGGCAGATAAAAGTTGTTTTAAAAGATGGATAAATTTGATTTACCTATGAGCTATGATTCCACTTTCAATCAACATAGAATCGTAGTAAAATCTAGACGTCCCTTATTTGACACTTTGTGGCGGAATCGAAAAAAGTTGATATCAGTTTTTGTAGCTTGTTAAATGCTAATTTGTTGCTCAATCCAAAAATTTGTAGCTCGCTTAGTTTTTGAGTTGTTGAAAATTCCGCTAAAATAAGTCTGAAGTTAGCGGACTAAATCCAAAATAATAAGAATTTTGAAGTAAAATTGGTACCCAAATTTGTAGTTTTTTTTATGCTCTTAAGTTCTGAAAAAATAAATTCTGTACCTATGTATAATAGTTTTTTAATTATTCAAATTTCCGCTAAAATAAGTCTGAAGTTAGCGGACGAACATTCGAAAATGACAATTTTTTTGACGTCCAAAATTGTAGCCTTTTAAATGCTAATTTGTTACCCAAAAATAAAATTCTCATCTCTTAAAAGTAATTTGTTATTTGAATTTTAAGTTAAAAAGGTGCACTTCCGGTCCGCTGAAGCTGGCGGACAAAATATAAAAAAATTAGATTTTTAATTTTTTTTCAATTTTTATTTGCCGCAATTTGAAGCTTCTCTGAACTAGATCAACTGCGCAAACCGCGATTTTGTAGCTCGCATGGTTTTTTTGTTACACAAAATTCCGCTAAAATAAGATTTAAACGGTCAAAATTAAAAAAAAAATTGAATTTTTGAACTTTTTTTTTACCAGAAATTGTAGCTTTTGAAATGTGAATTTGTTGCGCAAAAATTAATTCTGCTTACTGGGGATTTTTTATTTGATTTTTAAGTTTAAAAAAGTGCACTTCCGGTACGCTGAAGCTGGCGGACAAAATCTAAAAAAATGAGATTTTCATTTTTTTTTCTTTTGCCAGAATTTCAAAAGCTACAATTTCTGGTAAAAAAAAGTTCAAAATTTTTTTTTATTTTGACCGTTAAAATCTTATTTTAGCGGAATTTTGTATAACAAAAAAATTGTGTGAGCTACAAAATCGCGGTTTGCGCAGTTGATCTAGTTCAGAGAAGCTTCAAATTGTGGCAAATAAAAATTGAAAAAAATTAATAATCTAATTTTTTTAGATTTTGTCCGCCAGCTTGAGCGGACCGGAAGTGCACCTTTTAAACTTAAAATTCAAATAACAAATTACTCTTAAGAGATGAGAATTTTATTTTTGGGTAACAAATTAGCATTTAAAAAGCTACAATTTTGGACGTCCAAAAAATTGTCATTTTCGAATGTTCGTCCGCTAACTTCAGACTTATTTTAGCGGAAATTTGAATAATTAAAAAACTATTACAGGTACAGAATTTATTTTTTCAGAACTTAAGAGCTTTAAAAAAGCTACAAATTTGGGTCCCAATTTTACTTCAAAATTCTTATTATTTTGGATTTAGTCCGCTAACTTTAGACTTATTTTAGCGTAATTTTCAATAACTCAAAAACTAAGCGAGCTACAATTTTTTGGATTGAGCAACAAATTAGCATTTAATAAGCTACAAAAACTGATATCAACTTTTTCCGATTCCATCACAAAGTGTCCGCCAAAATAAGGGACGTAAAATCTAGTTCGTTTTTAAGTATGAAACCACTTTGAAATAAAGTCGTTCCACTTTGAACAAATTTCGGGGGAGTTTTTAAACTGAAAACTCAAAATTAAGTGTGAAATTGTATGGCGAGGAAGTTAAGTTCATAAATTTCGGGGGGGGGGGGTGTGAACCCCCAAACCCCCCCCCCCTGCGTTCGCGCCTGGATAAGACCTTCTTTTCTTATAGGTTAGGATCTGATTTATTATATTTTAAGGCAACAGAAATAGGTGGTTTTATGTTTTGAAGTTTTTAAATTTTATAATATTTTATTCATATTATCTAGTAATGAAAAAAAAATTACAAAAACATGTTGCAAAATATACAAAAAGCTTTAAGATTTAATTTTATGACGCCAAATATACGATTCCCACAATTCCACACAACAAAAAGAAAATTATTCTGTTATATTTTGTTTAAGTACGTAAGTACATGAAATAAATTAAAAAAAGAAAGCACCTATTAGTATTAATTCCGTACACAAATATAAAACAAAAAGCAGGCAATACCCGATAATTCAAAGTCTGGCCCTGTTTGTGTGTTGTGTCTAGAACTGATAGCTTTATGTTCAAAGTTCTTAATAAACACTAAAGCATCAGGGAATTAAAACTTACACAAGAAAACTTATATTTGACTTCTTTATTTAATTATTTCTTCTGTTTTGTTTTTTTCTTTTAATCAATTTCCATTGTCTTATAGAAAAAAAAAGTTTTCAGAGGGTGCATCTGGTTTGGGGATGTGCAAACCAACTTGTAAGGTGTGAAATACTATTTGCGTCCATATAGCGGTTTTTTATCATGTTTATTTTTTATTGTACATATGTATTTATGTATAAAAGTTAAAGTACATTTACACAAACACAAATGAACGTCCAGAATAGTAAACGATAATCTTTAAGGCAAATTCAAATGTAACTGTGGAACATGTATCTGTTTTTTTTTTTGTGTGTCATTTTAATTAAAGGTATATTTCACAGTCTTACGTGTAGGTATATTATTTCTTTGAAAATAGTTCAACATTTTTCTAAAAATACAGCAGCTCAAATTACACATTTAATGTAAAATTTAATTTGCTGTCTTTGGCCTAGGTTTTTAAATGAAAATAAAAAAAATGTTAATAAAACTGCGGTAGGTAGGTAAACAATTTTGGCGTTGAAAATATACAAATTAAATAATAAAAACATTCAAAATTAGCGCCTTAGTTGTAACTACCTACGTGAAATATGTATAAACACAAATAAAATAAAACATCCATACAGTGTCGTACATATCGGGTTTTTCAATAAGAGCGCTACAAATTTTTTTAAATAAAACAAAACCGGTTTTGGATATCAATGAAATTCTCTATTCCTGTGAAAGTACGTTCGATGCCATTATGTATGGAACTCGATTTCTTTTGCATGGCCACCACGGGCACGCTTGCAGAAGTCCAGACGCTGAACCCAATTTTCGACGGTTTTCAAGCATAAATCGGCCGATACTGCTGCAATTTCACGTTGGCATAGACCAATGACTTGACGTAGCCCCACAGGAAATACTCTAACGGCGTCAAATCGCACGACCGAGGCGGCCAAGCGCCTGGACCATTTCGTGAGATAACACGTTCTCCAAACTTGGTTTCCAATAAATTGATTGTGACATTCGCTGTGTGGCTTGTGGCGCCGTCCTGTTGGAACCACATGTCCTCCAAGTCCATATTATCCAATTGGGGCCAAAAAAATTCGGTTATCATTGAACGGTAGCGATCCCCATTCACAGCAACGTTCCGGTCTTTATCATCACGGAAGAAGTACGGCCCAATGACGCCGCCGGCCCATAAACCACACCAAACCGTAATTTTTTAGGGATGCAATGATGACTCTTGGAGTAAGTGTGGATTGCTGCCTGACCAATACCGCATATTTTGTTTATTGACGAAGCCATTCAGCCAGAAATGAGCCTCATCGCCGAAGATGATTTTTCGATGAAAATCCGAATCATTTCATGTTGTTGTTCAGCCCAATTCACGAACATAGTACGCTTCTGGTGCTCAAACGGCTTCAGTTCTTGCGTCAATTTAATCTTGTTAGGATGTAGGCCAAGATCTTTTCGCAAAATTCGCCACAACGACGTCACAGAGATGCCCAACGCTTGAGAACGACGTGTGGGAGACACATTTGGGCTTTCTGCAACTGAAGCCTCAGCGGCAGCAATATTCTCGACACTACGGGCACTTCTTTGTCTCACTGGCACGGGAACATTTTGTACTGTGTCTGTGTATTCAAATTTTTCCCGTAGACGCTCAATTGTTGATCTGCTAGGACGATTATGACGACCATAAATTGGACGTAGCGCTCTTAACAATGAGGCCACTGACTCCGAATTTCGGTAGTATATTTTAATAATTTCGACTCGTTGTTGGCTCGTATATCTTTCCATCATGAAATGGCAAACCTTACTGAAGAGAAATGTCAAAAGAGCGGCAAGAAATATGGCGTCGTTTGCTGTCCCTGTTGCTCTACTTTTGTAGCGTCCCTGTTGAAAACCCTTTATTAATTGGGACAAACAGGAAATAAACTTTTAAATATGGCATACAAAAACCTTACATTAGATGTGTTAAAAAATTAATCAAATGAGTACGCATGCGCCCTAGTGAACCATTATTGGATTGAATGGCTCTGGCCCTCTTGTATTGTATCAGTTAAAGGGATCATGAAACTAGACCAGTCACCAGTATATTTTAATAATGATTGTAAAAATGATTGATATGTGCTTAGGCAGTTATACTTTCTTTCTTACGATGAAGCTTTTCGGCATGAACAACTGAAGTGAATTTGAACCAAGCTGTATATTTATGTATTGTACATACATTCATAATATTCCTACGTAGTTTACAAAATCTGAGAAAGTGATTCTGAATATTAATAGGAAGGTGTATGAAAATGATGTATATAAATGTTGAGTTATGAATATAGAATTATTTTATTTAGAAAATTAAAAAAAAGGACGTCACACAGAGCTCGGGTTATGAGTGTTTTTTTTTTTTTACATCATAACTAAAATTAATGTGCAAAAAGCCATTCTACGCAATGATATTTACACTTTCATATCAAATAGGAAGTGTGACAGAATATCTTACGCCTCGGCTTCCAAATTTGTTAGAAGAATAATGCCCTCATTATGAATAGCGAATCGAACTCAAAACTGCGAATTTGCTAATATCGTATTGAGAATAGCGATTCGCTTACGTTACGTTCAAATGTCAAAACTTAAGCGAATTTGACTATCACAGTATTACAAATAGCGAACTCTCGCTAAAAGAATAAGAACTTATCGAAATAAAATTCTATGTGATAACACTATCGAATTAAATGTAAAAGACCTTTTAATTATTTCTTATTGTTTATCTAAGAAAAAACTTAAAAAATAAATAAATTGATATGTATTTTAAAAACAAATGCCAATCGATTTCCAAATTTGCAGGTCTCCTGCGTCGAATAAATGGTCGTTTTGTAGTAGCCCGTAGCGTAATGGTTAGTGCGTTCGACTGTCATGCTGGAGGTCTGGGATCGCTTCCCAGCCTCGTCCACTTGTCACGAATAAGCCGTTCGGATTCGGCATAAAATTGTAGGTCCCTTCCATTCCTGTCGAAAGGCGCACACAGGAATGGTTGCGAGTTGTTAGTCACTAGGCCCTGGTTCTTCATGAGCCGTTGTGCCACCTGAATTATTTATTTTTTTTTTTGTAAGGCAAGTTCAGGATCTCAAAGGTCTCACTGTAAAAATACTAAGGAAAAAAAAAATTTTAAATCGCTTTCTCACTTTCCTCAACTTGCAAAAAGCCATTAGATTTAAGAAAAGGACACGCAATCACTCACTAATTTTGTAAGATGAATGAACATGAATGTGGAAATGTTATTTTGCCAATTAGAAACAGAGCGAAGATGGATCATAAACTTATTAGAAAATAAGAAATATAAACCAGAATAGATAATGACCACAGTTGCAAAATGCAAATAATTTGGAAGCTTAAATGAATTAGAACTATCCGCTGTAGGTATTCTTCTTAGTATGACGACCGTAACTTATTAACCACATCGTTCTGGAAACATTTCAGGACGTGAAATTTTATTCTGCATTCTTCACTGTACAAACACATTATACAAGTACCAAATAATTAAATTTTGTTTAATGTATTGGAAAGTTTAGCCAGTCATTATATAAAAAATAAATATGTAAACAATACTCCATTCGAATATTATTTTGTTTTTTTAACGAACAAATGATCAAAATTCACAAACTGAAATAAAAAGTCCAGCCATTTGACAACATGTGTAAATTCATATGAAAACCGTTGGCAGCATTGATTTCTGAAGCGAATCTGGAAGCTCGCTAACTATATAATACCGTGGTAAGCGAAATTCGCTAAATCGGTCGACTTTAAGCGAACTTTCGATTCTATTCATAATGAGGGCCTAATATTTCTAATGATATTTTGATTTCACAATTTTATCGAAAAATCAGTTTTACCATAACCTCAAACACTTAAATGCGGTAGATTATGTGATGATTTTAGAACCAATTCTTAAACTAAAAACAAGCTAGAAGTTTTCGTGTTTTTTTTAGCATGAACTCATATTTATGCAATACAGGGTGTCCCTTAATTCGTCAATAGTATTTTAGGGCATGATTCTTGGGTCTAACTAAAAAATTGTTCTTCAGTAAGGGCCTATCTTCAATTTTGATATCATTTATCGAAGATTTAAGAAAAGTCTTATTTTGGTGTACCCTGACCCATGTTAACGGTAATTGCGCTGTTAGTTATAATGATAGAAACTTCGTTTAAGTCTTTATTTTTAGAAGAAAAAATTAGCATGTATTTAAACCAAAAAATGTCAGAGTGCACTGACTGTTTTAGTAAAAAAAACATACTTAAGATATATCTAAAACCACACAAACAATTTTTATTCATAGCTTTTCGAGCTTAAAGCTAAAAAAACATTTTTTGTTTTTAATTTAACCTGTCGCTGTTTTTCCAAATTATCATTAAATCTATGGGTTTTTCGGCAAACTTGTGTCTGACTTTTATTTTAAGTATTGTTACACACATTAAAAAAAATTATTAAAATATCATGTTGATTAGGCATTTTTTGGAGAAAATTGACCCCAAAGTCAAAAAATTAGCATGCGCAGGAAAAATGGAACAGGCTAAAAACTGAATATCTTAAGACTGAGAAAAAATATAAAGTTATTTAAACGCAGTAACAAAGGCTGGTATTTCTTTAAAAAATAAAGGCTTGAACGAAGTATCTATCTTTATTACTAACAGAGAAGTTACCGTTAACAGTGGGTCAGGGTAAACCAAAATAAGACTTTTCTTAAATCCCCGATAAATGATATCAAATTTGAAGATAGGCCCTTACTGTAGAACAATGTTTTTCTTAGAATACACCCAAGAATCATGCCTTAAAATACTATTGACGAATTAAGGGACACCCTGTATAATCAGCTATATCGCGAACCAAATTTACCCCGGATTTACTACATCCGGATTTTTTCCCAGGTGTGATTTTTACCAATCGTTTAGAATTTTCGAAGAAAAAACTAAACGTAAACCTATAAGCCTAGTACATACTTCCTCGTGAAGTGTACATTTGCCTGTGGAGAAAGTGAACGTTTGACATTTATCACTGGTACTGTGTTGTGAACTATTGACGTTTGCAACCTCAATGCATCAAATGCCTAGCACAAAATAAATCTTTGATGTGTAAATTCATTAATTTTTCAAGTTGATTTTCAAATTCTAAAAGCAAGCTACGTAAAGAAGAAACTGAAAATAAATGAGGAAAGCGCAAACACTGAAACTGTACACAATTTTTTTTTTTTTTTTTTCTTTTATCCAACTGTCAAAGCTTCACCAAGGGTTCCCGTGCATTTTGTTCGTGAATTGCCCTCCACTCAGCTTCACGAGCACGTTCACGGGTGAACGAAAAAGCTAAATTTGTATGGGTTCACGAGATGGTTCACAAGTATGTACTAAGCTATATCTGGGCTAAAATGATGACATTTTCCTCAACAAAAAAAAAATTGCTTAAATTTAGTCGTAAGAGGTTTTTGACTTTATTGAAATAGACAAAATCCGACGAAGAAATCTCCCCTTGAATTGGCGATAATGATGGATGTTTCTATACATTTTTTCCTAATTTCGCCCATTTACTTCCTACCATGAAATTTCGATATCAATTTGTTTTACCAACTCTACCTAAAATTTCAACCGGAAGTGGTCTGGTCAAGCTGTAAACGTGATTTACGGGAATATCCCCCAAATAACATCAACGTTATTGCAAACATAAAAGTCAAAGCCGTATTGCCGTGAATTTTCTCTGCGATTTTGTTTGCATTGCATGTACGAAGATTAATCAAAATAAGGGCCGTTGCAAGAAAATTTTATAAAATGTAAAGCGCTATTATGATGGGAGCAAACGCATTCCATATGAGTTAACCCAAATGCGACTTTATCTTTATGAACAAACAAAATAAATACTAACCTGCTCAACCACCGATCTGGGAAATGATTTTATTTTATTTTATTTTATTTATATTATGTACTTTGGACCAACTTACATTTAATATACAATCATATACACCTACATATGTACAAATGTTCATACATACATATATAATATATATATGATATATAAAAATCAATTAAATTATTTTTATATTGTCTTTTCAGCCAGGGCGAGTAGCAACATTGATGGAAGACAAAGAGGTGAGTAGCATTTTCATTTTTCATGAAAAATACAAGTGGACATTCCCTTGAATGGTTCAATGGTTCTTTATCTTTTGTTTATATAACAGAAGAACAGAGTAGTATAGTAAAATGACTTATGTACATATATTTTTTTTTTTTTATGAAATGCTTGTGACACAATTTTCTTTGTTTACCTCCTACACAATTAAAATATGTCTTGTTAGCGTTCAAAAAATAAAATTATATTTGTAGAGGCACAAAAATGAATATACATATGTGCATACCATACATAGGTACAGTACATAGCTATAAAAACAAAAGTGATGTCTTGACCATTTTTATTTATTTTTGTCGGAATTTTTTTTTGATTTCTGGTTATTGTTTTTTTTTTTTTTGTTTTTGTTAATTTTGCTTTCATTTTTCAACTTAGTTTTGAAAGCGTATTTGCATGTGATAAACATTTCCTAGCAGCATGCTAAAAATAAAATTAAGAAAAATAGATAATGTAGATACCTACCTACAATATATATTGTACAAAATGATGCTAAAGGTATGCTAAATATTATGTACGTACAAACGTGTAGTTAGATTCAGGTGTTATGATTCGTATTTATTAATTATTCCTTATGAGTTGCCAGAAACTTGCTAGTTTGTAGACGAGAAGGGTGTGAGGCGAGATTTTTTTCCTTCCTCTTATGCCCTTCTCTTCTACAAACTAAAAATTGCTGGAAACTCAGTTTCCTTGTGTGAAAGCGGTCTAGGGTGCGGTAGAACAAATTTAGCATTTTTTCCACAAGCACTGCGTGCAATTTATATTTTATGAGGGTTTTTCTGAATTCATCAATTATATTTAGTTACCCTTGTGGGAAAACAAATCGGGAATCGGGTGTGTAACGAACCGAAATGTATTTTCAGAAATGTTTCTTTTTTGATATAGAAAATTTAGGTTCCCGCACAGAAAAACAATCTAGTTTTCGACAAGTCACTAGAGACAGAGAGTCTTACCTAGATTCTGGCAAGCGGCTAGCAAGGGTTAGCTAAGGCTAGAACAAGGTCCTTGGCCGTAATGAACCCTTTTGCCTCGTCAGACAAAAAAAGTTGGCTTATGTGGGACGTCAGACCCCGTGAACTTCTGCTTGTCAGTTCAATGACGAAAGTGAAAAAGTTTCATACTCCAATGTTTCATACATCAAACCCTATTGCATAACAAATACATATAATATACAGATGACTCATCATAGAAAAAAGTGTGATATGAAAAAGAAGACAAAGGAAAAAGAGACAAAAGTGTCGTATGATACTGAAATTGCATTTATGTTTTTGGTGTACAAAGAGACATTCCTGATGGGGTACTAACAAAACATATCCAACCAGTCTTTACTAGAAAGGGCCTCACGAGTGTTTAAACTTATGGTACTTAAATCCATCAAGGGCTTGCCAGCCGGGTTGGTAGTAAAAAAAATCGAAAATAAAATAAATGGTCTTATTGGAAGTAGGGGAGACTGGGTACGGACGAAACAATTTTGCTTACATCGTCCATAGTACTGCCATTTGAGCACCGAGCGATCATGTTTTTATCCACACATGGAGAATGTTATTTTAGAACCATGTGCGGTTTTGTAAGTATACGTCAAATTCAAAAGAAACAGAGTGATTGGGGTCAGTTGAAACCAACAAATAGTGCATAATTTTACATAGTTACACATTTTTATGATTTATTTTTAATTATAACGTAAACTATGACATTGTATGAAAAGATTTATTAGTCTTCAGTGTTTCAATGTTTATAAAAAAAATCAATAAACAATAAGAATGAAATAAATAAAAAAAAAAAACGTTACTTCATTAAATAATTTATAAAAGAAACTAAAAGAAAAATTTTCTTCAATTTTAATTGGTCAGAAACCAATAAAATTACTATTTCGGAATATTCCACGTGACAATTGTCGTACCCATATACATTACCCGTGTTTTTTTGGCATTCTATAAATAGTACAGTAGAAAATTACCAAAAAAACGCATCCGCAGTAGCCTGGTTTTTGTATTTCAAGATCAGTTTAACTGAAAGAACACCTGTCAGAATATTAAAAAAAAATATATAGTATTTGTGAGAATCAGAAGCAGTCAAAATTAACTTCACGAAAAAACTAAAAGTAACCAACATATGAGAATGAAATGACCAAAAATCCATTCGAGACTCGGAAAACTATCCGCAGTATGATTCTACTTTAACTTTTATCGGCAATATTCATACTGCCGATGTTGTATTTGTTATTCATGTAAAATCCTACTATGGATAGCTACTATGGAAAACTACTATGGATAGCTTTTTCAATAAAACACGGGTATTGTTTCAACCGTCCCTAACCCCTCCTGTCAGTAATAATACTGAGTACTGACACACTGAAAATATTCACCATATTGTATTCTACACTCTTCACTTCGATCACAAAAATATACTCAATACTCTTCAACGAATAGAAAACGCGATAATAGGAAATACATTCGTAAAAAAAAACTTACTTTTGGATGTCAAAAAACAAAAAAGCCTCCCGTAGACAACTGAAGCATACTACGACCAAAGCAAGATTGAAGTTCGTGTTTTGACCTGTTGCCGCTTCATGCGTCTCTGGAAGCTCTGAGACCCACCACCCACGGTTTGCAAGATATTTGCGTTGTTTCCGTCCTGTGTTTCAACCGTCCTCAGTCTCCTCTACCTACTGTTGTACCTATCTAAGAACGATTTTTTTCCAGAGGAATAAATTGCTAATAAACTGTAGCAAAATGTCTTTCTTTAAACTTTAAGAAAGTGTTGTGAAACTGTACCTAAGTAAGTTATCAAGCTTAACAAAAAAAGTCGACCAGGTTGTTTTTGAAATATCATAAGTTTTCGAAAAAATGTTGGTTTTATTTGTTTTATCTTTAAATTTTATTAAAATTTAAATTTTTGTACAAATCTGGGCAAAATTTGTTATTTATGTAGGTGCAGTTTTCAAGAGTCGAAAATAAAAAAAAGATATTCCATGGGAGGTGC
Organism: Melangyna quadrimaculata; assembly: GCA_949320155.1. NCBI lineage: Eukaryota > Metazoa > Arthropoda > Insecta > Diptera > Syrphidae > Melangyna > Melangyna quadrimaculata. Next base: position 436,210,633 of record OX439483.1, read on the forward strand.
CTACTGGTACCTAACATACCTACACACCATTGCTATCAATTTTTTGGGGAAAATCACAACAAGTTAATTTATTTTTGAAAATCTTTGCAATCATTTTTGAGAAAAATATGAATTTCATTTAAAAAATATGTCGGGGGGAAATATCCAAAAATACCCTTTGTATAAAGTTTAAAGAAAATCAACCGATCTATATAGTAATTAATTTGTCAAGGAGACAGGCAGGCAGAATTTCCAGATACTCACTGTCTTATCATCGTAATTCGTAATATCAAGATTGATCAAAATCTTTATTATATAAATAAACAAATTGGGTGGCCCAACGGCTCGTGAAGACCCAGGGCTTAGTGACTACCAACTCGCAACCATTCATTTGTGCGCGTGTCGACAGGAATGGAAGGGACCTACAATTTTATGCAAATTCCGAACGGCTAGACGAGAAGCACTTATTCGTGACAAGTGATACTCTAGGAGGATTTGTCAATTCCTCGCCAGAGGCAGTAGCCCTGAAAAAAACTTTTTAGTTTTTAGGTGGACGAGGCTGGGAAGCGAAAATTTCAGGGAGTAGGTTAATATAACATACTACCTACACATTTATAAGTGATAGCCTTTTATGAACCTCTGTTACCATGGACCAATTCCTATATCACTTATCATCTGGCTAAAGAAACAATAAGTTTTCCATGGCTACAAAAATTAAAAATGATTTTTCTGATTTTTTTTTTTTTTAACTTTTATATCATTTTATTTTGCCAGACAAAAAAAAAAACTTGTTATTTTAATGGTGATAATTGATAATGCTATAAATGTAATACAAATAGGTAGGTAGGTAGTGACGAAGCACTTTAAACCTTCTTCACAAAAGTGTAGACATGTAGACCTATGTATGTACCTTCTTCTGTATGCGTAGGTACCTTCTTACAAGTAGGTACCATACATGCATCAAGACCGTTCGCAGGGGAGGGGCAGAGTAAGTTATTGCACCCATTACATACTCTCAGAAATATTATAAAGGAAGTCCCGGATAAATTCAACTGACAACTGTGATATCTTTCTTCCCTGGATATTTAAATTAAAAAAAAAAATACGGCATTGTGTTCTTATACCATAACAAATTGTCATCAAAATTTCAATTTAACACACCTAGCTTAGCAGAAAAAAAAACTTTTGCTTTCTCTATACACGGTATCGCAACGTTACCGCCACAGACGAAAACCATGGGTATCTGAGGTCATTTTAGTCTTAAATTAAGTCAAGCCATTCACCTAATATTAAACAGTAGTCTATTTAAAAAAAAAAAAAAAAAAAAAAAACAAACAAAAAATTCGGTGTCGTATCTTCTAAAGTAAGCCCCATTCCGTGTGTTTTTTCCAAACATTTGTCGATATCTTATACATCTGGCACGTTTCCAGGAACACCAAACGCATTTATTCAGACCGAAATCTTCCCAATAGCGAATGGAGAGTTTCCCTGGAATATAGGCGTAATTTTGCGCCTTGATACTTTCTATCCTAGGCCCGGGGACTTTCCCCAGGGTATCTCTGAAAATTACAATTCATTACAAATTGTTCTTTCCTGAGCTACTCAGAGCTCGTTTGTGACCCTGAGAGACAAGCCTAGAAGACACAAGCAACCACCGCCACTCACTGTCTATTTGAATTGTTTATAGCCAAGCACATTGACGAAAAAAAAACTGTGAACTGTAAGCAACGAACAAAAACATAGAAAGTATTAATAAATATATCACATGGCGATGCGGTGGAATGATTAGATTATTTGTTATTTGTATGCTGCTTCAACCAACGATCATTTCGATAGATGGTCTTTTTTAAAATAAGTGTTTAGGCAGTCGATTATTGTGCTATGGTAGAATTGACAATTTATGGTACTTTCCTCTTTTATGACACTCAAAACTATTCAATATTTTAAAACATTCAATTTGTTTAAACATTTATTACAACAAAATGTAAAATGATTTGTCTTTAATTTAATTTAATTTTTTAATTTAAAAAAAAAGGAATAGGTACTTTTGTTTATTTTTTCAAATTTAGTAATTGATTATTATCCATTGTGTTAATGTTTGTTTTTAATTTCTTTTTCCAGGGCATGACTTGGGGCTGTGCATACAAAATTTCAGGAGAAACAGCTTTAGATTACCTTAAGCAAAGAGAGTGTACATTAGGTAAGAAAATAAAATTGATTCCATCCAACACAATCTGATTTTATTTATTTTTTTCCTTACAGGAGGCTATATAACAGTCGATACAAAATTCTATCCTCGAGTAGCATCGTACGATGCAATTTTTAGTGGAGAAGCCATGCAAGTGGTTGTATATATTGCCACCGATCAAAATTGCCACTGGATGGGTGAGAATTGTCTGAAAAAAGTCGCTCGAGAAATTGTAAATGCCCAGGGACCAAGTGGACATAATATTGAATACCTTTTGCGACTGGCCAAATTTATGCGGGAAGAAATTCCCGGCGCTGAAGATGAGCATTTGTTTACATTGGAGAAACATGTTAAAGATCTAATTGCAGAAAAGAAAATACATTTGATAACTGTGATGGGTGTTGACCCCGTTAGAATACGCAGGGATTCGCATGAAGATATTAAAAAACCACCAACGTTTGAATTTACATCACGAATACCTGAGAGAAAATTGCGCTGCTTGAACATTTAAAAAAAGTTTCGAAAACATTAATGTTTTATACATTATGTATACACACAAAACTAAAGAACCATAACTGTAATAATTACATTTTAGCTTTTGATATTTATTTGTTGTTTTTAATTTTTAAATAGTTTTCGCTGATATCGCATAAGTTTTATAAAATTGATGAAGATGAAAATCGTACTAACTTTTATACAAAACGAAGAAAAGAAATGAAATGAAATAAAATAAATAATGAAAAAATTATAAAATTATTGTTATTGGTTTTTATTTTTCTTCTTTTTTGTTTAGAATGCAAATTGGTTTACAGTAAATTTAGTTTTTTTTTTCTTCTTTAAAAATATAAAAGGACATAATGGAATCAGATAAATTTAATTTGTAAGTATATCTGCTGCCCGTAGTTCCATTAATTTTTCCATTGAAGTAATCGATTGCATCCAAACGTCTAAAGTTGTTGCCATATTCGCGATTTGTTTACGGTCTAGAACTCTTGGTTGTACCTGGGCAAAAATAAAGATTAGTAAATTAATAAACACGAAATTATATTTATTCATAACATGAGTTTAAGATCCTGCAATAAAGGTACCAGATGGGTGGTATATACATTTTTTTTTGGTAGAATTTAAAGTTTGAACAAACATTTTGGACATGGGTTGTCTAGCGAAAAGCGGTCAAAACACTTTTAAGAAAAGTATATGCGCTCTGTTTTTGGAGAATTTTGTTCGATTCTTTCCTTTTTGAACAGTTACAAAAAAGTTGTATTCATCGGATCATCAAGAAAGAGGTCTTTAGACATAGTAAAAATAACAGTCTATCCTCAAGTCCATATATTGGTAAAATAGTTATTTTTAACCTGCCACCTCCACCAAAAGCTGAGGAAACAGCATGTAAATACAAGTCAGTTAATTTTGTATTTGTTTTCTAAGAACCGATTTGTAATCATCAGTTAAGCTATCAAGGGAATAAATATTACAGCAATAGAAACAAATGTTTGCTTTATCTGAAGAATAAATACTACCTGAGGTTTAACTGACTATCGAAAAATTGGCTCTAAGAATATAATAAAATATTCGTATTTCCATTTCAAGGTCGTTAGGCTCTTCAGACTCTTTTTCAGTGAAACTTTGTCTATTAAGTTTATTTTAGGGAAAAACTCTTTTTGACGTCGTTGAGTATTGAACCTAGAATTCGAAGAAGAAATTTTTGTAAAAAAAAAAAAAAACATCGACCCGACTGGGATTCGAACCTTAAGATTTAATAATGAATGTGCATAACATATTTCACAAAAAAATATGAAAATTAGTGCCGAATAGGAACTAGCTACCACTGCCTAGATGCATAAATTTTGCTTAAATCTGATACATTAGGCACGTACAGAAAAATAACATCTAACAACAAATATAGCTCCTTGAATACGGTAGCGAATCTAAAATATATATTGACAGGCAAAATTAGAAACTTAGCCGAAAAATCACGTTCCTATGATTGTACTGTTTTCATGTACCGCTTCTATTAGTACGAGAGGCAACCGTAGGTTTACCTATCTAATCGCGGCTGCGGAATGATGGAAACTCATAGCTTTCGTTTTAAAATTAACTAAACCGCTGGTCGGACAAGGTTTTTCAGGTGGCAACGGGTAGAGAATACACTTTTTCGGTCGCATTTTTTACGTAGGATACCTTAATCATGGTGGATTTTTATAAATGGGATATCAAATGAAAGCTTAGACTGCCCTCTTTACAAAACCTGTGGGCGGACAGACTTTTGATGGCTGTTGCGGCGAGTCCGACCACTTTTGTGAAAATTGCTTTTTTCCTAACCTTTGCATTTAAAATGCATTTAAGTGGTAAAGGCTATTTTCTAGGCTAAATGAAATAGTTTTGCCTACTTATCCAAGTGTTAAACGCTGTTTTTACAAAAGTGGTCAGACTCACCGCAACAGCCAACAAAAGTCTGTCCGACCACTAGTTTTGTAAAGAGGGCAGTCTAAGCTTTCATTTGATACCCCATTTATAAAAAGCTATCATGGATTAGGTATCCTAAGTCAAAAATGTAACCGAAAAAATGCGTTTTCTACCAGTTGCCACCTGAAAAAACCTTGTCCGACCAGCGGTTTTGTTAATGCTAAGACTGAAACTATGAAGTGGCATTATTCTTTTCCGAAGCCGCGATGAGATAGGTAAAACCTACGATCGCCTCCCGCACTATATGAACCGTTTCCAAATACCGTTTATAATACAAATATTAAAAATTACTCGTACTTCCTTAAAATCGATACGTGATGTCAAAAAGTTAAATTTTTTGTAAGCATTTTAGGCCAGTAAAGATTTAAATCCATTGCTAGAATTTTTGATGGAACATTAGGTTTTTTTGTCTTTTATAGGTCAGACAGTCAGACATAAGAGCTCAAATTTCTTTTTTTCATTTTATAGGGGTTATAGCAATCAGCAAAACAAATCAGAAAAATCTTTCAAACGGACTTTTTGCACTGTTTTCATTCGATTTGAAACACAAATGCTACAATAATCGAACTATAATTTTTGGGAAACAAAATTCACATTAACCATTACAATTTGTTAAAAATACATTTATTTATTTTCCTAATGTAAATTTATTTTTCCATTCCTTTCAATTTGTTAAAAATGCATTTTTTTATTTTCCTAATCGTAATTTCTTACAAAATGGAACAAAATATTCCAATTTCACTTATTCAACTGACAGAATGCGGACAAACAAATTTTGTGTGTGCATTTTAATCAGAAAAAAATTGCTGTGGCTGGCTAACTGACATAATTTTTCCTGTTCGTTAAAAACGATCATCAGGAGAAATTATTCAATTTCATACTGTTTCAACTTTTTCTTATGCGTTTACTCATAGCTATAACTGTCATCTACGCAAAAAATGGCTATAGTGTTATGATAGACGTGTTCAGTGAACCAATCCTGATAAATGGAAAAATGTCGACATCCGCAAGAGACTCCGTCCAAGATTGTAAAACGCGTTACAATTTTCAAAATTTTACAAATTTCGTGTTATATTTCTATGATGTGTTTAATGTGGAAAATAGAGATTTTCTAAATTTCTTATCAGAGGTATTATCACTTCCATTATTTTTTCATCAAATACATCATGATGCTCTGTTATTTTCCCTAAGTCCAATCACCTTAATATTAGTGATCCGACTAATAGAACTCAATATATAAGTTTTTTAAACGAGCCTTATAAGTTTTATCTTGGAGATTTATAAATTACAAAATCAACAAAACCAAGTCTTCAAAAAAAGTCTATTAAGGTTAATTTTTAAAAAATAAGATATAATACTCTGCCATTCTACCTATGTAACTCCAAAAAAGTCACAGGTATCTTTGAAGTTATTTAAAAATTTTAATATCTTACTCTAGATTTCTGTGATTTTTTTTTTCATTTTGATTTCCAAGTTCTGTCAATTTCATTTTTAGGTTTTATATGAACTTGACAGGACATCGGACTCACAGAAAATCCCAAAAACTCAAAGTAAAGGAACAGACATTTAAATTTAAATTTCGGAAGAGTATACAAGCTGCCAGATGTGTTCAGGAAAGAGAGACATCTGAGATTTTGATCCATCAAAAGGTGAGCAAGCGAAGCTACATGAAATTTGGCCCCAAACGAAAAATGAAAAATGGCCCCCAATTTGGTGCTTTTCTTCATAATCAAAAATTGCCCCATTTCAAATTTGAAAAATGGACCCAAAATTATGAAAAATGACCCCAAACACAAAATGAAAAATCGCCCCAAAATTAATATAAGAAGCAACAACAACAGAAAATTTACAATCGTACAAAAAATGTTTTGCGTCGGTTTGGGAGACCCTTAAAAGTACCTTGCCTAGCCCGCTTCACGGGTTTAAGGATTTTAACTCTCTTTTTGGGTCCTCTGTCCCGCTCACGCGCGACTCCGTCGTTCCGCTTAGGGTATGCTCAGTCGCCTGGCAGGCGCCTGTTTTAAAAGTTTTTGTTGTAAAAGTATTTTTATTTAAGAATAAAAGTTTGGGGCAATTTTTCATAATGAAATTTAACCCCAAATTTAAAAATGAAAAAAGGCCCCAAAACAATGAAAAATGGACCCAATTTAAAAATTTTAAACTTTTTTTTTGTTTTTGTTGTTTCCCATATAAATTTTTGGGGCCAATTTTCATTTTATGATTGGGGCCATATTTCATTGGGGCCAAATTTCGTGTAGCCAGCAAGCGAATCCAAAAAAAATTCCCTCAGTATTTTGAAAGCCAAACTGAGGAATCCTGTTCAGGCAACTGTGATTGCTGAGCACTTCCAAAATCTCCCTTGCCTGAAATCGCCTAATAGGTTCTTCATTATTACTCGGCATGAAAAAGTGATTCTCCAATTTGTCAGAAAATCCAATCCCAAAAACTAACAAAACCAAAAGCACAGGAATCGTGGAGAGTTGAAGTCACTTTGGGCTTTGGTACTTTACGAGTTGTTCTGCTGCCAAATATGTATATATTTATTCTTAACTAATAAAAGGATTTCCTACATATTTAGTTTGTGAGGTTTAAAGCTCGTATAAAATATAATGCATATTTTTCAAGAACAAGTTATCGAACTAGTTGCACACGCTTGCCGTGAATATCAAGTTTTACTTACCCACGACATATTAACTAATCCAGCGACTTCATCGATTTCTCCGCGCACCAGTCCTTGTGCCAAAGCCTTCATTACCAGAAGTTCAACTTCTTTTATTGGTAATTGAGTTTCCTTTGCAATATCTTCAAAAGTGATCGCCCTTTGAATGGCTGATCGTTTGAATGTCATTTCCATGAGACACAACAAAGAGATTTTTTGACGAAGTTTGATCTCCTTGGCAGCTAAATCTGGAATTTTACTCCAAACTGGTTTCATTGAATTGAATCTAACAAAAAATTGGATAAGCATGAGTTTTTTTTTTTGTATCAAACGAGGAAAATAATAGAAATTATACTTTTCAATGTCTCCAAAGTTGAATGCCTTAAGAAGTTCAACAACCCATTCGTTTTCGGTTCCTTTAAGGGATTCCAAGATGGGATGCGCAAGCTTTGGGAGGAGAGGAACAATTTAGATAAAGATTTGTTGCGAATAAGATTTTTCTTACCAACTCGCCAATATTGTAGACGCCATCACCTAAGAGAGCGGCAAGTCCTAGGAAGAAAGCCTGTTGCGACCACTCTTCTTTGGGATAATCTTCGAGGGAGCATCCCAAGAATTGCAGACCGCACCGATAGTAATCGCTGTGTTGGCCAACACGTCGGTAATACTGCGAAGCTAGCAGGTAGTACTTTCCGTGCACTGGGGTGACGTTGCCGGCTTCTTCGAGAACCTCTCTCAGTTCCTCGATGATCTTTTTGGTTGATTCAAGGTCATTCAGGTTTGTTAAGTGGATATTACCTTGAAGAACCTATTATATATAAGCGTTTGTAAGTTAGTATGTAGGCCGTTATGGACGAACGGAAAGCTCCTTACCTGTGTATACCAAACCGCCTCATCGCAGATCTTAACTTTGTCTTTTAATTTCTCCAAAAATGCAACTGCTTCTTTTTTGTCCGCAATATGTTCCACAATAACTTCAAGAATCTCAACTAAACCATACGGATTGATCCTTGAAACAAAGAAATTTTTGATGTATCATCGTTAGTTTGATCCAAAATCTTTGGTTAGGTATACTTACTTCATTTCAAACGATGCTATAAAATTTTGATACAACTGCAGCAGGGAATCCTCATCCTGGAGAGATTCATGACGAATGAATTTAATCAATTTGATTGTAAGCTCATTCCAGAGCCTTAAGAGAAGAATAAAAGGACAAGTGGAAAGAAAAAATGGGTTAATGACCGGTGGTTTCGGGTAGCACAATTCTAGTGTAGATTTTACAAAACAAGATTTGTTTTCGTAGTAAAACTTACTTTTCATTGTAAAGATCTTCAATTGTAGTCCATTCTGAAGCTAATTCTTTATTTGTGGTTTTCTTTTGAGTTGATAAATATGTGGAAACATTTGCGTTGGACGCCATCGTGATGACTTTCTTAAAAATTTGATTCTTTTTTTCTTGAGTTTGGTTTGACACTGATTTCAGATGTCAAAAAAAGAGGCCACTATAAATTTTCTTAGAAGCGAGCTCTTTGAATTGTTAGCAGGCTGCGACATTTTAAAGCTGTAAACAGAATAAGCAAAAGAACAGCGTTGATGCAGGGCAGCCATTTTCTTCTATAACCCTAAGGCTACATGGGTAAGTAATGGCAAGCAAGTTGGCTACATAGATTGACTGTATAATTCCTATAGGTGAATATGCTGTGACGTAGGCGGCAAGCAACTTGTCAGGCAAGTTGCCGGGCAAGTTGCTTTCAAGTTTTTTTTTGGCTACGTTCTGCTAGCCTTTCTAGGGTTCGATCTTATATTTTGATTAAAATTGCTTAAAATATGGTAAATCGTACTTTAATGACGAAAATGTAAATAAAACCACAAAGTCGCAATCTCACAAGGGTTTGTACTTCATCTGAATCATAAATTTGAGTATTTTAATTTAAAAATTTAATTTCCAAAGTTTCGATTTTTTTTATAATAATTCTTTAAAAAAATCGGATTTTTTGGATGATTTTTAATCCATCATTATCATAGACATCCTTTAATTGAATTTGACAATTCATACCTTGACAGATAGGTAAGAAACTAAATTATGTCGTATGAGGAATATTTCGTTCCAAATGTCACCCAAAAGCGCCTTTTCCCGCGATTTAATCTCAAATAAAGGCTCTCCCAAACCAATGCGAAACATTCGTTGCGGCGAAAAAACATTCGTCAGTCAAAATTATTTCATATGTTTCTCCACCGCATTGGTGTGGGCACTCTCATATATCACCATGTAAATAAATTTTGACATGCGAATGTTTTTTCGCCGCAACGAATGTTCCGCATTGGTTTGGGAGAGCCTTAATTCAGATTTCTTTAAATTTTTTCAATGCATCATCTCCGTAGCAATCTTTAAGTTTAATTTGACAGCCTATGTCTTGACAAATCGGTAACAAAATTAGTCCTATTCAGCGAGATCTTTTATTCTTTTAATCTGCTATTCTGTTATGAATTTCTATTTTGAGCTGTCAAAAAATCTTTTATGAAATATGATTTTAGTATTCGGCATGCCAAACTGTTATGAAATCTGTTAAGAAACAAATCAACAAATCTTATACAAACCACATTTTTGGTATTCAGCATGCCACAATCTGTTATGGAATCTTTTATGTATCATAAAAGAATAAAAGACACATTTTTGTGGCTTTTATCATAAAAGATTTCAATTAATGGACTAAAAATTGGTAGTTATCTTTTATTTCGTCAATAAATGCTTATACAGGGAGACAAATGTAATAAGAATACATTTTTATTTAGGTATACATATTATCCATCATCATCGGGCTCTCAATCGAATGGAGCGCCACCTGGAAGCCAAAACTCGCACGTTAGAGCTGCAAATCAATAGCGTAAATCTGTCGTCTGCCAATATTTAATTAATTTTCAAAATTTAAGTATTTGTTCTTATAATATTACTGGCCTCAAAAGTAAGGGGGTATCTTATGCGGGATTAAAAAAAGCGTATGGGGGCATTTTGTTAAATTTAAAATTATTGATAACAGAATCATTTTTCAAATTTTAAGCAATAACCTAAATTATTTTATCATGTGTACTTCAACTGCAATAACTGGCATAACGAATTTAACGAACTAGTAGATTTTATGAACAATTCAACATTGGAAAACGTTATGATTATTGGAGACCTAAATGCTAGGATTCGTTTATATCAAAATCCTTCTGTACATTATTTTCAATCGCGATCTATGTTAGAGAGTAGTAGAAACTCAAAAGATGCTATTTTCAACCGGAATGGCAGAAATTTAACTAAATTTTTTGAATATTTTCGGCTTTGTGTGCTTAATGGGTCATCTAAAGGTGATATTGATGGAGAGATTTCATTTGTGAGTGGTCAGAGACAATTTTTCATTGATTTTGCTGCGATGTCGGAACATTGGTTGAGTTCGTTGAAGGACTTTGAGGTTGCTTTAGCAAATTTTTCGGTCCATATGCCAATAGTTGTGAAAACTCAATTTACTACAGAAACTCCGCAAACGAATTTGACAAATTTACACAGACTTAAATGGTCGGAGAGTAACGCTCCACTCTACAAAAGGCTTATGAGCCGTCATACCAACTCACTACTTCAGACGTCTACAAACACCGTTGAGGAGATTTGCGATAGTTTAGTTAGAGTAATCAAATCTTCAGCACCATTTGCACTCAATACCACTAATTTCTTTCACCCTGTGAACAATTGGTTTGATAAAGATTGCAGAAATCTTCGCAAACTATCATTCGTCTACCTTAAGCTCTTTAGATCAACAAATGCTCTATTTTTTAAACACATTTACCTTCACGTAAATAAAGAGTACAAAAATTTGTGTTTAACTAAAAAACTGATTACCTTAAAAATCTTGCTAAGAATTTGGAAAACTGTAGGGACTCCAAATCATTTTGGAATAATGTTCGCGAGCTAGGTGGTCGGAATCAATGTATGAAGAACTCTCTTGAAGCTGAGACATTGGCAGCTCATTTTAAAACTCTTCTGTCGGCTGACGAGAATCTTCATACTTTTGATTACGCATTGCCTAACACTGTGGTAAGTGAGCTGGATAGCTCTATTTCTTTAATGGAACTTGAAATAACGCTTCACAAAATGAAAAACAATAAAGCTCCAGGCATAGACGGCATTCCAGTAGAATTCTACAAAAATAGTACTGCGGAACTCAAACATTATCTTTTGTGTTTCTTTAATAAAATGTATAACGCTATCATTTTTGCAATTTTTAAGAAAGGAGATCCGAATATCGCAGAAAACTACAGAGGTATTTCGATATTAAATACAGTTAGAAAGATATTCTCCGCAATCTTGTATGAAAGGCTTACAAAATGGATTGAGAATAAAAACCTTCTTAGTATGTTCCAAGCTGGTTTCCGGCCTGGATTTTCAGCAATGGATCATATCTTTGTGCTCTCTTGTATTGCCAGAAAATTTATTGACCACAAAAAAAAGTTGTATACTTGCTTTGTTGATTTCAAAGCTGCATTTGACAAAATTAACAGGCAAGCTTAAGTCTTTAAACTTTCTTGCCTAGGAATTTCACGAAAATTTCTGTCGATGTATGTCAAATTTATTTCATCATCAAATGCAAGTGTATGGGATGGAAAGGAATTCTCACAGTGGTTTGAAACAACAGCAGGTGTCCCTCAAGGTTGTATCCTCAGTCCATTACTGTTTGCCTTGTTCATCGACGAAATATCTGACCTTCTTCCTGGTGGAGTTTCGTTTGCAAATATTGCAGTGAAAGTCTTGCTATACGCTGATGATTTGGTTATGTTGGCGGATAACCCATTAACCCTACAACTGCAGCTAAACAGTCTTAGTTCGTTCTGTGATTTATGGGGTCTCCAAGTTAATACGCAAAAAACTAAAGTAGTTATTTTTGAAGCAAGGCAAAGTAGAAGACAACCAGAGGAAAAATGGTCGCTTAGGAATGAACGTATTGAAATTGTTCAGGAATTTAAGTATTTGGGAGTTTTGTTGACACACAATATGAACTTTGTTAAGCATTCTGAAAAGAAAAGTAATGAAGCAAAATTAGCACTAAACATGATGTGGCCAAAGTTTTTTGCTAACCAAAACATTGATCTGGCGTCTAAATACCGAGTATTCAACTCAACCGTCAATTCCTGCCTATCTTATGGAGTGCAAATTTTCGGGTATATACCGCTTGAAGCTTTTGAAAGTTTACATAGGTATTTCTTTAAGCGCTTATTTAGACTTCCAAATTCAACACCAAATTATGCTATATCCCAGCGGGAAAAATTCAAAAATTCATTGAGGAAAAATCAGCTTTTTCCTTGAGGAATGGCAGCTGCACCGTCCACTTCTCAGCTGATTTCTTTGATGAAATTAACATGGGCATGTCCTAGGCGGGAAGCACATGCTGAAAATCCGATGCAAATTCGCCAACGAAATCACTACTTCTTTGGAAGTTGTTTATTCACCGACCCAGATGATGAAAAACATGGTGTTTGCATAATCTATGAATTCACTGCAAAAATGTATGTGGTTTATTCATCAGTTCAATATTTTCGATGAAAATGGTAATGAAAATTCAATTATCAAATCACAAGATATAGAAGTAGGTAGTTGTTTATTCAGCAATTAGTTAATTCAATATGAAAAATGTGAAGAAAATTAAATAAATAGTAAATTCATGAACTCTGTTGTGTAGCGAATTATTTGTGATCGGTTAATAAAAATATAGAAATAAAACTTTAAATTAAAGTTAAATCACTAGGTCAGTAGTTGTTGGTTAATCACCACTTCATATGCGAAGTGGTGATTAACCAAAAAACGGAAATACTTTGATAAAATCTGAGATTGCCTCTTTTTAATGGAAGTTCATAAGTCCTGTTATAATATTTACTGTCAGTAGACAATGTCAACACAGAGAACACAAAAAAAATCAACTTCTATCAAAACACACAATGGCGATGCACACTTTACAAAGCATATGAGTGGACATAGACGATGAACTGATGAACTTCTACATGACTTTTCAACAGTTTTTTCATCTTATAATTTTCCATATCAAAAGCAACGACAGAAAGGGTTGTTTTCTAAACACAAAGCAGAAAGTGGGTTCAAATCTTTGAACTGAGGAAACCTTGCATGACTCTTCACTTATTAAATCATTACATGTCGTTTCCTTGTATTATCTGGCTAGTGAATTGATTGCTGTTGTCTTGTTGTTTTCTACACACAAAGCTAAAAGTTTTTATTTGGCTAGTGAATTGATTGAAGAATTCAGCTATAAAATTCATTGGGGACGATATTTCCCGCTGGGATACGTAGAGTTGGGTATTACACCTATATACATACAAAATTTAAAAATAAATGCAAACTATATTACTAGTATTATGAAGCGAAGCAATAGCTGTCTTCACAAAGCCATTTTAAAAAAACTTCTCCAGATAAATGCCTCCCCTTTCAAAGAGTGGAACCAGCTCGCTCTGCGCCACGACGCAGTTCTTTCTCTGTCAAATGTGAACGAATGGCATGAGCAATTCTCAAAGGTGATCGCTAATGTTGATCAAAAAATTTTTACTGAAAATCTTTCCAGTGCAAATTCTTCGACATCCAGAACTATCTACAGAAACCTAAACCACGAACTTTTAACTGATGCCAATTATTTTCGGAGGGAGTTTTCAGTCGAAACCATTAGTATTATCTTTAGATCCAGAGTTGAAATTTTAAATCTAAACTTTATACCGCACCGAAACGCAGGAAATTCGTCGGTTATATTTCCATGAAAGTTTTCTTTCGTTACAGCGACTTTACGAAATTTTAAATGGAGCAGCGGGCTGGCTCAGTCTTTATAAATATTGCCAACATGCTCTTGCATATCGGAACAGTTTTTTGTAATAAAGCCTATATATTTTCTTAATTTCAATAGTTATTGCGGTTTAAACTTTTCTTATTGTAGTTTGCCAATTATTCAGAATTGTTTTATTTTTATTTTGTGTTTCAAATCACTTAAAATTGGTATGTTTCAAATCATTTAAAATTGTATCTTATATCATTTAGGCTCCAAATCATCAAAATTGTATAAACTTTCAATCTTACTTTGTGTCATACAAAATTGCTTATTTTATTTTGTGTTTCAAATCACCTAAAATTGGTTTGTTTCAATTCAATTAAAATTGGTATTGTTATATTTTTTTTTGCTTAAATCATTTATTGTAAATATATACTTTACACTTTATTTTATTTTATTTTATTTCATATGAAATGTCATTTCAGGCAGACGGCAGGATTGCCATGTCCTTATTCTTAAGATAACAATATTGTAAAACTTGATGATGAAATAAAGAACTTATCTATCTATACAAATTATTTTTGCACAAAACACTAAATTATTTTTTTTACACGAAAGCACAAAACACTTTTAATGCACAATTTGATGTTCCTGATTTGCAAAAATTAAATTATTAATTAATTGATTAATTAATTGCCAGAGTTCATAAACAAAATGACCGGCAATTAACAGGTTATTTTCAGTGACGAAACAGTTTGTTTACCTACAGCAGACCAGCTGATTATTGATAGCAGATTTTAGGTTTGTTCCTATAAAAATTTCCTTTTCGAAGTTCCATAACAGACTTTCATAAAAGTTCGAACTCCTGAATACCAATTATAAACGATCTTTTATGGTGAACATCTTTTATGATTCATAACAGAAAATTCATAGCAGAATAACAGATCTGACAGAATAGGCCTAAATGTTCCAAATGTCACCCGAAATCCCCAAAACTCTCATTTTTTCCAAGCAAAAAAAAATACACTCACAAAATTAGGATTTTAAGGATATTTTGTATAATCATAATCATAGCCATCCTTCAATCATATTTGATAGTTGTTGCCAATTTTTATGTTTAAATTTCTTGCTCCCTCTCCTCATTAAAAGTTGTGGCAGAAAAAATATTCAATTTCAAATATTTCACGAAATGCTATCTCGATATTGCTTTATATACAAGTCTGAACGAGTCCACTCGCCATCTCTTAGGCGAGCGATAAGTTTTGACGTTTAAAATGATAAACTTATCGACCTTGAGAGATACAGAAACCCATTTATCGCATTTTTCCAGTATTTCTATTCCGTTTGTTCCAGTCGATAAAGTTATCGCCTGTCAAAGTAACAGAAACCCGATGATGCGATAAAGTAAGTTTCGTTCCAATTCTCACCGTTTCTCGACAAGTTTTATCGCTTCGCAAGTTACAGAACATGGTCCGGTTTCAGAAATTCCATGCCACCAATTGACTAGCCAGTTGCTTAGGTTTGTATGTACATATTATTAAAAAAATGTTTTTGTATAGCAACTTGCTTGCCAGTACTTGCCCGTGTAGCCTCAGGGTAAGTGCTTTAAAATGCAGAAGAACTTCGTTTCTGCATTATAGGAAAGTGCCATAATGCAGAAATCAAGACGAACATGTTCATCTTCTTGATGGATCACTTTCACTCGCTCGGATTTTTTGTATACATCTGTACTGCTCTACTTTTCTGCATTATGGCAAACGAAGATACATGTAAATCCAGCATTAACCACCGCGAAATTGGTCCGACACATTCGTAACGATTAAAAAATGAAGTATTGTATCTATTGAAAAATGAAGGAACACAATGCTAAGTAACAGAAAAAACTGTTATCAGTGACTCCATAATCCGATATGTATTGATGTGTCACACTACTTTACATGGATTTTTGCGATTCCATTCGATTTTTTCTAGACATGTGTTCATCATCGTGCAATTTAACTCGAAACAAATACATTTTTATTGTTAAACAAAATGTTTCTATCGTCTCCTATATAACAGCGAAATGTACGAAAACACAACTGTCAAATATTTATCGAGAATTTCACAAGTTGTAAATAATAAATAAAACAAAATTAAACGAGAAAAATAAAGGAAATCCATGCTATGATGAAAGAAACAACGAATACACCCACGAAAAAAACCAAATGTCATTTTCCGCACACAGTTAATTGAACATTCTGTGCGAAAAGAGGTTGGGGACAGCCCGAATAAACTAGGGACTAAATTGGTTCCGAGCCGTTCGGCTCGCTCGTGTATGGGTCAGCTTAAGGGCCAGTTTGTTCACAGCTAATTATCTTTAATCCATGATTAGTTGAGCTGGGAAATCCTCAAATGTTTTTGTTGATCAAATTTTGTTTAAAAAATTCAAAGTATGAGTTGCTAATCACGGATTTCACTAATCAGCCAATTTTGGTTGATTAGCCTTAGTTAATTAAATCCTATGAAAGTCACATACTAAATTTAACCCACTGTGAACAAACTGGCCCTAAGTCTCACAGCGTATACAGCTGGAACAACTTTATGCCTTGTGTGTTGTGATGAATTGTAACCATTCATTGTCTCAACACTTAATATTTGTTCTAGATTAGGAAAGCCTCCTTAAGAGAATCAGTACACTGCACATGCACCCATCCAACTATACAAGTAGGTGACTAAATTTAGTGTTCTCTTATAACAACGTAAGTTTTCTTATTAAAAAAGTGAAAACAAAGGTTCCATCAAAATTGAAATTGATAGGTTTATTTATTATTTAAATAAATCTGTAAAAAATAAGTTTTACTGGCTGTGTGAACTGAATAAATCTCATATTTGTAGTACCAGGATAACTACAGTCAAGCATAATGATAATGATTATCATAGTGAGTTAATTCAGGTTAGTTGTGTGGTTCAAAAAATTCAGATTGGTTGAGAAACTAAGGAAAAAAGGGAGTATTTAAAAAAAAAGCAAATCTTAAAAATACTGGACGAAAAAGAAGAAAAAAGTTACGTAAGCTAAGAGTCTTGCATAGAACTCCAGTTTATAGAAGTTATTTAGTTATTATAGTTAGAGTTATTTGTTTTATTATGTTATATTTTGACAATTTTCCTTTGTATTGAATAATTATTGTACTTTTTTGATATTTGTTATGTTGTGGTACGAATATACATATATCCTATAAAATATTTGATTTTTGCTAAAATCATTTTCGATTGTTGTTCTTTTTTGACCAGAAAAATAAATTGTTTGATAAATTGAACACATTATGTGTTTTATTTTCGTTTCAATTGGAAAAGGTCAAAAAAAATCTCGAATGAATTTTTTTTTTCGAGATTTTTTACTAGATATAGTCTTTCGTGATTTTTGTACGTTCTAGATTTTTGTACATTCGAGATTTTTGCATGCGAGATTTTTGCCATTCGAAATTTTTGTCATTCTAGATAACGTCATATGGTCCCGTTTCTATGAGCCTTGAAAAAAGATTTTTTTTTAATTTGGTTCAAATTTATTCGATCAAATAAAGAGTTGAATGAAAGTCTTGTTTTTTGGATTTATTTGCTGAGCTGGATTCTAATAATAATAACGAACAAAGCACGCTTGAAGTAATAAAACAAAACTCTCCTATTACAGAAACCTGAAAATTGAAAATGGATAATAATTTTTAGTTTTAATTTTAATGAAAATGGGCCATCACACACTGGCTTAATTTTAAATTTAACTAAATTCAGACTAACTTTTCCTTCAATCGCAAACGGGGTGAGCAAAGCTGGCTGAAAATTCTGTGTACAAGAACCGGCTTTACTTGTATTAGTACTCTCAGTTTGAGAATCAAAAAAAAAATTAATTTCCTTTAAAATTTTCAGTTTTGCATGACAATAGATTTGTTTTTTTTTTGCCTAGAAACGAAGAACTGTGTATTTATTAGTAATTAAACTTTATTAGTACGCTCAAAACAAGGATGAACATTTCAGTCTTTTCATTCCTCACTCTTCAACTCCCTCACCTACAAACTTTCATTTCCCCAGTTTAGTCCACTTCGAAATTGAGCCTGTGATCGATGGCCCAATAATATTATCACAGATATTTTCCTTAGTCAAATAATTTGAAATTATGTACATTTTATCTCTGTAGTTACATTCCTCTGAAATGAAATTAGTAACTTTTTGTTACTTCTTGAAGCAGTATAAAAATACAAACAAATTCAATATAACTGGACACAAACACTTCTTGACGAAGAACAAAACGGACACGATAGACAGGGTAACCACAGAAATAACTTACAAATATTTTCTATTTTAAATACATAAATTATATCCAAAACTAAAACGTAGAAAAATAACTCTGCATTAAGGGCGCTCAACGGTTTTGAGCGCCTTGCCATTTCCCACAAAAACTAATCCGTGACTGTAAAAGAATTTCTCATTTGACAGGTCAGTTTTAGAAAATTACATGATGAAAGTATATTTTTATTTTCAACAAATTTGATTTTTTTATGGAAAAATACCATGAAATATCAATTAAAAAGTATTCTAAGATAATGTATTTACCTAACAAACATCACTTCAAATTACTTTTTGTGTTATATTGGCCAAATCTTACCTGTGAAATGAAAACTTTTTTTTTATCCTTATTATAGGTGTTTTTACAGGATTTAACGCAGCACCGCATGCTTTTTTATATTTTTTTAATAAAATATATCAATTGTTTCCAATATGTGGTATATTTATTTTTTACAAAATTACTGTCTTTATTAACAAATATAATTATTTAGCTTTTAAGCACTTTTATATATCTTGCTTAGACACGTCTGAGAACTAGATTTGACGTTAAAATACAAATTTAAAACTAAGAGCGAGACCAACTACTTTTTGTCTCGCTTCTATTACCCCATTTACATGAGGTATTCGAGCGAGCTTCAAGCTCGCTTGGCCCCTTTGTATACCTGTGTTGACTTGAAATGAGCTTCAACCGACTCGATTCCACTTCAGGAGCGGAGTCGAGTCGAATTTGTTGATAAAAAACCTGGGTCGAAGAGTCGGTCTTGAGGATGTGTTCACCACAGTGTTTTTGCACATGAGCGAGTAAAATTATGTATTTGTTTTGATAGCTATGTGAAGTATTTACTAAAATTCATTAAATTTGAACTGTTTTTGTGTAAAATAAATATATTGTTTCCATTCCATTAAATGTCATCTTAACACCATATCAACTCAACTTCAAATGGGGCTCTCAACTCACGTGACGAAACACCTGGGTCGAACATCCGACCCCAATCCAACTCGAGCTCTCGATTCTGTTTGTAAACGGGGTATATGTCTCAGTTTCAGTGTTTCGCGCTCGGGGAATAACACATTATTGCGTGTATTAATAATTTTATACTACAAATAATCACTTTAATTTCACTTTTTTATTTAGTTTTAAAGTCTATTTTTCGTTAATTTACTACCTCAAAATATTAACACACTTTTTTTCAGCTAGGCAAAATGACAGGTGAGTTTTAGATTTTTTTTTATTATTTTATTTTAATGCTTCACTCACGTACACTGTATATGTGACAAGAGCCTCTTCCTCTTTTCTTATTCAATGATTAATACAAGCAAGTGTGGAAGCAAAATATTAAAAGTCATTTCTTTCCCACCAATTTGGCAGTCGCGTGGAATTCTTTCCCACTTTCAATTTGGCATGTATTAAGACCCCTTTCACACAAGGAAACTGAGTTACCGGCAACTGGGTGGTTGTAGGCGAGAAGGGCGTAAAAGGAAGACAAAAATCTCCCCTCACACCCTTCTCGCTTACAAACTAACCAGTTTCTGGCAACTCAGTTTCCTTGTGTGAAAGCCGTCTAATACACAGTGGGGTAGTATGGAAGAGCTATTAGGAATTTTTGTTTCGTATCAGCATGCGGACTATAGTAGTCTTGAAAGAGATATAAGCAAATGTTTGATTTTTCCAATATGGCGTTGATGACGGTTATTTGTGGAAGGAAAAATTATGAGCACCCTTTTTTTCAACAATACATTTTTTTCACAATACTGGTTGAACATTAAACAAAAAATGGGTACATAAAGCCTTATTTTAAGTTAAACAATTCAACAAAAATACATGCGAACTAATAATAAAAACAAGTACCTACAATAAATACCTAGTTTAAATTATTTCAAAGTACACCGTGACTACGAAAAAAGTATACACGTGGCTCATGAGAACACTAGGTTTTTGGTGTATATTTACTTTTGTGGACATTGTTATTGTCAAAACATAATGTCGTTCTTTTCATAAAAAACACTAATTTCTCTTTTCCTCTTTGCTGACAATAAGTCATGATTTAATGAATTAAAAATGAGAAAAAACGTAGTATCATACGGGCTTTAGCATTTTCATTCTTTTTTTTCAGTTCTGCGCATGTTTTCAAAATCCATAGTATTGTACTGTATTCACAAAATGTAAACAAATGTTTTAAATAAATTTTTTATTTAAACTTGCTATATTTTCCCTCAAAACTCAAATCAAATTAAAGTGCATCACTTAATTTTGATAGTGAAGAGAGTAACGTACGAATAATAGTTATTTTCATTTATGATAATATAAGAGAAGTAGGTATTATTAAGAGCAGCTTATCTTAAAGAGATACCAACTCAGTCTCAGATTCAGATAAAATATTAAGCTGAACCTGAACCTGAACTCTACTGAACAAACATAATTTCTCTCTATATAGGTACAGACTTAAGGCTGAGAAATAGGTACTATCTTGATTATTAAACCGGCCGAATTAGTTAGTCTTGTGTTAGACATCGCAAAACAAGTTCGCCCCTTTGAAGCTTAGTTTAATGTCATATAAGCGAGTTATTTTGTTTTTAAAATAAACAAGACTTAGTTGGTATTTCCCGATAAAGTTCCTTTGATTCATTCAAACAATAATTAATTAAGTATGAGGAATAAACGTATTTTGTCGAAGATGATGCTGATGGGTATTGTCCTGATTATAACGACTTTTCCAGCGAATGGACGTAAGTGGAAAAACTTTTGCTTTGTTATCGTGAAATAACTATTTTAATAGAAGTTTGTTTCATTCAAAAGGTATGTATTTATTTTTTATATACATACCTACATAGGTAGGTAGGTACCTACTTGAGACAAAAATAACAAATTAATATTGTTGATCAGTATAATTTTGGAAGTCTTAAAGCTTGTTTTTATTGAAAGTGTTCAAGAAATTATACAAATGAATGAAAAGAGTATCACATCATACAGAATAAGATTCCTTTTGATTTCCTTTAGTGATTATTAATATGTGCTGTGTACCTACCTTCTATCTTTAGAAATAATCTGTATCTGTACAAATAAATAACTTTTTAGTTGCAAAAACCATATTTATATGCATATGTATACATTTATTTGTTAAGGTACACAAAATAACTTATTATTTTAATTGTATGTACTTTTATTTAAACTGCGTTATTATTCAGAGAAAGATAAATACAGAAATGTATACTTAACATGTCTTCTAACTTTTGTTAAGGATGCTGGGATCGCATTAGTTTTCCCTTTATTAGATTAAATATGTTATGTCATATTTCATATAATATGACCTCCATTTAAACCTAAATAAAATTTTGCTTCAAAACCAAAATTTGTCCTTCTTAAAGGCATCAAGTTAAACATTACACCTTAAAAAAAAAAAAAACAATCTCGGACCAAAAGGTATTTTAATGGAATTTTTTGAATATTGATTGCCTTGTATGAATATTTGTATGATGGGTATATTATGATAATAATTTCGCACTTTCTTAGAGCTAATTCATTCACAAACAATACAATAGTGGGTTTGTCGTTTTAGATAAGTATACCTACTCCATTCAATTCGGTATCCCATCCAGGAATGTCTCTTTAACTCCAAAACCAAAAATTTTAAAAGCATCATGTAATATCTTATTGTTATTTTTATCTTATCTTATAGTCTTGTTTTTAACCCCCCGTTGGTTTTTTGTAGAGACGCATTTAAAGAGGTTGAGAGGGGGAGGAGGCGGGAGTTTACCAAGCTGAACAAATTTGTTATAATACAATCTTAGCATATGACACATGTTTTTGGGTGAATTTTAACGCTGATTCTAAAAAGACCAAAACTGAAAAGATACATGTATCCTGTAGAAAGTTAATGTCCTTTTTATGGAATGATGACTTTTTTTAAGTACAACAAGTAAAATATTACCCAAAACTATTTTAAAATAATGGGATAGGTATTAATTAAATTTGGTATAAATATTTAATTTGGCATGTTTACCAAGAATCAAAATAGTCCCCAAAAATATCTATGGTTAAATGTTGTTTTTTTTGACGGAGAGATGCAAGTGAGTGATTATTACCATAACATCCATATGAACAAATTCTGACACTTATGAAATTTGCTAATAATATTAAATTTATTTTGGCACCCAAGGATCGAAAGAGTCCATACAAATATCTAAGGTCCAAGGGTGTTTTTTGGCGGTGTAATTGTTAACCTGGTTAACGGAAAAACCAGTCATTTTTGCTTCAAAATTAATCTAACTTTTTTTTAGGGTGCTTGCATCATATTGGGTTTTCTTTTATTAGATTTGTCGTTAAAAAATACCTTTAAATCATATATCATATGTCATATGTGCTATCTCGATTATATGAAAATACAATTTTTCGTAAGACGTAATATTTTGCTCCGTATATGACAGTAGGTCAAATATAAACTCTCTTAAAAAACTCTTTGGATCAAGTTATTTTAATGGACTCTTTTGATACTTGGAAACCATGACATATTATATATTTTTAGCAAATTTCATCAGTGTCAAGACTTATTCACAGATGTTAAGGTAATAATGACCCACTAACATCTCGCCCTCAAAAAACACCCTTTCACCACAGATATTTTTGGGGACTCTTTTGATTCTTAGTAAACATGACAAATGGAAAATTTATACCAAATTTTATTAATATCCCATTATCTTAAAATGGATTTGGGTAATATTTTACTTGTTGTACTTGAAAAAAAGTAATCATTCCATAAAAAGAACTTTAACTTTCTACGAGATACGTGTATCTTTTCAGTTTTGGTCTCTTTAGAATCAGCGTTTTAAAGCACCCTAAAAACAGGTGTCATATGATTAGTTTGTATTATAACAAAATTTCCAGCTTGATAAACTTCCACCTTCCATCCCTCTCCACCTCTTTATATGCGTCTATACAAAAAGCCAATGCGGGGATTTTGGGGGACTTTGGATATGTTGTTGAGGATAATATTCTGCGTCGATACCAGCAATAAAATTTCATGAATTAATTTTTCCCCGGTCAGATCCTATCTTTCTTAGACTATATATTTGTAAACACAAAAAACAAACAAAACAAGTCGATAACTATAATAACAACAAAAGAAAAAAAAGCGCGCGTGTAACTTATACTCGTGGCAGAAGTGAAACTTCTTTGGCGATCTAAAAACATCGATATGTATAGGGATATTGAGCTTATATGCGTAAGACGCAGCTAAGTGTTCTATATCAAGATGATCGATGGATTGGGCTGTGCATGGCACAACCGTCCTCGTTGCGATCCTCTACCAAACTCCTATCGTCAGCAAAATTATTTTATTGATTTTTCACAAACAGCTGAGTCTCGTTGTCAGTTTTGGAAGCAAAACGTAATAGATTTCTACTTTTTGGTACTTTATTTGACACAAAGCCTGTATAACTATACAGGGTGAGAAAATGTTTTATAAATCACTATTTATGCAACGTTGTATAGAGGCCACATAAATCCTTATACACTGCATAACTATTCAGCCGTTTAGAGCTGTTTAGCTAATTCTATTAAATACAAAAATTTCTTGCATCGCCGAAGAAAACCTAAGCACTTAGCAGCATTTTTGGCGACGTCGAATATGTGGTCATTCCACAGAAGGTGGTCTGTTATACACATACCGAGGACTGAAAGCTTTTCGGTTTCCTCAATGCAAGTGCCACTCATGGATAGTGGCATGGGGGGTGGGTTTCTCTTAGACGACAGTAGACAGCATTGGGTTTTTGAAGCATTAAATTCTACTCGGTTTTTAATTCCCCATTGGACAATGCTGTCAAGATCGGAATTTAATGAGCTAATCATACGCTGCCGTTCAAGTTCCACATCCGAAGGACATGGATGTGAATCTGAAAATGAAAATGAGAAGCTGAGGGTGCTGTCATCAGCGAAACAGTTTAATGAATTAGACGTTTCAGACAGACGATCATTTATGAATACAAGGAAGAGAGTCGGAGACAACACGGAGCCCTGGGGCTCACCAGCATTTATTTTGTGAATTTCAGACTTGAAACCATCCAATACAACTTGTATTGAACGGTCCGAAAGGTAATTTCTAATCCAACGAAGAAGAGATTCATCGAAACCAAATGCGCGCATTTTCGATAAGAGAGCTTGATGCCAAACTCTATCAAACGCTTTTGAAATATCAAGGGCAATAATCTTACTTTCTCCAAAACGATGTAAAGATGTGTTCCACTGTTCGGTGCGATATACCATCAGATAACCAGTGGACCTATTGCTACGAAAGCCGTACTGCCGGTCATTAAGAAGCTTTCGTTCCTCGAGATATTTCTTGAGCTGGAAATTAATCAGCGTTTCCATGACCTTGGAAAGAAGGGACGTAAGTGCAATTGGTCGATAGTTTGAGGGTGAGGAAGATACGCCTTTTTTAGGGACAGGCTGGACAAATGCTGTTTTCCATCCACTCGGAAAGAGACCAGTAGAATAGGACAGATGGAAAAGCTTACGCAGTGGTTTTGCCAGTGTTGAAGAACACCTCTTCAGAACAATGGGAGGGATACTATCCGGACCAGCGGATTTGTATACGTCGAGATCTTTTAGAACTCTAGCAACTGCACGAGTGCGAAAGAAGATTTGTCCCATGAAATCATTTACGCTCTCAAGTACAGGAGGAGTCATAACACTTTCTGGCAGCGTCGAATTAACAGCAAACTGTGCTGCAAGCAAATTAGCTTTATCTATCGAGCTGACAAAAGGTGTATCGTTGGAGACGAGCGTTGGAACCGACGACGAAGTAGCATTTCGTATATTCTTTGCAAATGACCAACAAATTTTACTACCTGTGGGACATTGTAGTATTTTTTGCCTTAATTTCTGGTCATGCAAACATTTGGTTCGTCGAATATGAACATTACAGGTCTTTCTAGCTTGTTTGAACTTATTCCGGTTTTCCTCAGTAGGGTTGGCTTTATAACATCGGAAACTTAGTATAATCTACTTTATATTATATAATTATCATAAATAAACTTATCTCTAAACATAGACCATTGTATACAAGCATTTTTTTGTGCAGATTGCGTTCTTAACAAAGGAAGACGATTATCACATCTATTTCTCACATTATGACCATGTATATCACTAACATATCTTATTGTATCACATAAATAATTGGGAATTAGACCATATTTCATTTTAAAGACGTAGATTAACACATTCATAATGGTTCTCTGTTTTATACTTTAACATATTTAACATAGAAACAATCGGGGTTAACCAATGACATTTAAGTATTATTCTCATCGCTTTATTTTGCAACTTTTGTTACCGAGATAAATTATTGTTGAACAGTATTCAAAATGAGGTTTAATTATAGTATTATACACATTTCTTGCACACAGAGTTAACATTCGTTTTCTAACTCTCGAAAAAAAAACCATTTTTAAACCAATTTTCTTCGATGGTATTGAATTCTAATTTTTTATCAAACATTATTCCCAGATACTTTATTTTGTCGACTACTTCTATGGTCTGGTTTTCAATTTTAACTTCTGCATCCGTTTCTCCGTTGATCATCATACACTTAGTTTTTCCTATATTCAAACTAAATTTATTCATACGAAACCAGTTACTTAGTTGCATTAAATCAAAATTAATTTTTTTTAACACATTCGTTTATATTATTGTCTATGACATACAACAAGCCATCATCAGCAAATAGTTTTAAGAAAGAAAACTTCACAACTTTAGGCATTTCGTTAACATACATTATAAATAACAAAGTTCCTAAGACGGATCCTTGCGAAACACCCAAATTAACATTTATAGATTCAGAAACTGCTTCCTCTACTCTCGTTCTCTGCGTTCTCCTCTGTAAATATGATTGGAACCATCTTAACTCAATGCCTCTGATTCCATATCTATCCAGTTTTTCATAAAAGGATTTCTCTATCCCCTGTTTCAAACGCTCTTTGGAGATCAACAAACACAGCAACGATTTTCATTTTCAAATTAATTCTGTCTTCCAGTCAGCAATTATTAAGTTTATCAGAGTTTCGCTATTTACGAGCTATGGCCTTCCCTAAATCCTGATTGACACTCTACGAATAACTGACTTTCTTCCATATACTTTTTAAGTTGTTTTTGTACAAATTTTTCCAAAAATTTTCTCATCGCTTGGCAACATATTTACCGGTCGGTACTCTCCGGACCTTGTGGGTTAGTATTTTTGGCAATCGGAACCACCAACGATTCTTTCCAACAATCCGGAAAAACTCCTTCTCTCATGACCTCCAATAATGTGAAACGAATCACTTATCATATTAACTGACAACATATTTGAATCTTTTTTATTATTCATGCTTTTGATAAATATTTTTAACTCGTAAAAAGTCACTAACTGAAATTCAAATGTTGTATCATGGTCTTCAATGTAATCAACATAGTATTCTTTCGGTATATCTTTGTTTATGTCTATAACACTATTAACAACAAAATCATTAAGTTTTCCCGCTAACAATTTACTGTCACTTATCAAAACGTTTTCAAATGTAATACTTTTTATTGAACTCTTCTTTTGCTTTAACATCAATGATTTAATTGTTCGCCACATTGTCCTTTGGTCCCTAGACCCTTGGATTTTATCAGACACATACTTATTCTTTGCCTTATTTATTTCGGATTTCAACTTATAACGTGCAAGTCTGTACAAATGCCTATCATGACTACAATTCGAGCAAATGGCTAGATTATAATTTGCGATTTTAGTTTCTCTAAGTCTTTTTAGTTCGTTATTAAACCATTCGTTTCTATCACCGGTTCTCACTGTTTTTACTACCCTAAGGCAATTAACCGCACTAGTAATTATCATACTTAAATTTTCAGCCATTAAATTAATATTATCACAGTCATAAATACGATTTAATAAATCTACATTCTCTCTTAAATTATCAGAAAATTTAAACCTGTTGTATTTTAGAATTTGTACTTGTTTTTTAACCGTTTCTACTGTATTTCTAGCTTCCATAGTTACTTCGATGCTCTCATGATCACTAATTTTCCAATTCCTAACCACTTCTGCTTCAACTTTAAAATTGTTCGTAACCACATAATCAATTAAAGTGCGTGAAGTAGGAGTTATTCTTGTTGGTTGAGATATTGACTGTTTGCATGCATTATCACAAATTACCTGCTCGATACGCAACTTATATGTGCTGTTTGCCATCCAGTCTATGTTGAAATCTCCCATAAGAATAATACCTTTACCATACAACAACACACGATCCATTAATTCTTTAAAGCATTCACAAAAACTGGCTAAGGATGAACTTGGTGACCTTATAGCACAGCCAATATAAAACTTTGTGTATTCAAGCTCATTTTAATTACTAAAAACCACCAATCCATATTTCTTGAAACACATTCTAAAACCACAACTTGCCACAATTCATTTAAATAAAAAACAACGCCACCTGTGTGGAAAGATACCGAGTAACATCTCACTTAGGCATAACCATTTAAAAGGATTTCGTTATCATCAACATTTGATGTTAAATGAGTTTCCGATAACATTACAAGATCAACCTTTTCATTTTTAATTATGCTTTCAAATTCATCAAAATTGTTTATCAGTCGCTGTATGTTCCCATAAAAACATTTACACTTGTTTAATTGCTAATAAGCAATCTTCCGCATTTCACTTTGCATTTTTCTTTGCATCACCGTAAAAGTTGAACTTCTAGTATCATGATTTACTTTTACATTGAGATGAAGATGACAATCACTCGGACAATCCTTTTTATTATGGTTTCATTTACACTTTACGCAAGCTTCGACGCCGCGCGCCGGTACAAACTTTAGCACTGTGGTTAAAACCCCAGCAATTAAAACACCTCTTCACGTTTATTTCTTCATAAATATGCATCGATCCCATTCAATGTTAATCCTTTTCAAATTTAAAAGATTTACAAATGCTTCTCCATCTATCTCTAAAATAGCATTAAACATACGGTTATTTTTTGGAGATTGGTAAACTTTTAAACATTTCACGTTTATGACCTGAATATTATTTTGAACTTGGATAGCTTATCATCCCCGTTCATCATTTCACTCATTCCACACACTCGCACTTTAGGATCTCTTTTTTGATGAATTTCGATATCATATTTGTCACTCAATTTCTCTTTAATTGCCGATTGCATTTTTTCATTAGACTCTTCATTCCCGCACTCTATTGCAGAACCACCATTTTGCCTATTGGATAGACTGCTCACATTAAGAGATGAAGGGTTAATACTTTCTTGGCAAACTTTAGGCTTTAAAATCAATTGTGGACCTTTTTTCACTTGTGATGCATATGATTCTTTTTCAATATGCACATTTTTGGTTGCACTTTTACAAAAGTTCGCGCTCGATCATCATTTTTAATTTCACTCACTTTATCCGAAATTTCTTTCATATTAATTTCCATCATATTTAACAATTTTATCTGATTTTCACCAAATAATGAAATTAATTTCAAATGATTTTCTTTTAACACTTTGATGAAGTCAAGACATTCATTGCAAATATAAACAATATTAACTTGCACATTTAAGATATCCACATCATATTTAGAAAATTCCGCACAACAACGATGGATAGCTTTATGGCAGAACCCACTACATTTTAAAGGTGTCTCTTTTTTAAAGTTTTTATCAAACTTTCCGCAAATAAAATCCATAGTTTTTGTATAAGTCTATAAGAAACTTAATAGATACTATCACCCGATTTTCACTTTATTAAAATTGAATTATTTTTGGCGATAAGTTTAATTTTGATTTCCGTGTAATATTTATGCGACCGCTCACTTTGACTCCCGCTCTTATGTATATGTGCATGTATAATCTGGGTACCTCACTACATAAGGCGTTTTTCTTTTTTAGCTCAGAAAAGAGTTCTGAATAGAGTCCGAGCATATCGAGCATGCTCTGAACATCCTCTGAACAAAGCGTGTTCTGGTTCTGAGCGCTCAGAATTATTTTTGAAACACACCTGAACACTAAACTGTCACTTTTTTTGCAATTTCACCTATCAAATGCTTGTGTTCAGCATTCAACTCGGTCTGCTCAGTTATTTTATTCTGAGCTCATAGAGCGCGCTCTGAACAAGCTCAGAACACGTTCAGAACTAAAAAAGAAACACAAATTTGAAGCTCTGAACGTTCAGAGGTAAAAAAGAAACACAATTTTTTGTTTGACAGTTCAGGCTCTGCTCTGAACTAAAAAAGAAAAACGCCTATAATAATGTTATGGATTGAAATAATATCAAGAGCTCAAAATGGTAAGCGGCTCTATTGAGATACGTTTATTTTAAAATCAAAAAAAAACATAGGTACCTATAGGTATACAACACAACTTCATAAAAAAACAACTTTTAAAAAATTATAAAGTCCTTGACACAACTTTCAAGCCCAGAACAAAAGTAAATAAAAAATAAATCGGGTGGCACAACGGCTCATGAAGAACCAGGGCCTAGTGACTAACAACTCGCAACCATTCCTGTGTGCGCCTTTCGACAGGAATTGAAGGGACCTACAATTTTATGCCGAATCCGAACGGCTAGACGAGAAGCACTTATTCGTGACAAGTGATACTCTTGGAGGATTCGTCAATTCCTCGCAAGAGGCAGTAGCCCTGAAAAAAAACTTTTTAGTTTTTAGGTGGACGAGGCTGGGAAGCGATCGAACGCACTACATTATATTTATTAGTTTTATTGAAAATTGAAAATATTTTAATTGCCAGTTCAGTTTTTTAATCAGTACTTCATCTGCTCAGTAAAATACTCAGAACCTTAATTATTAATTAATACTATTCGGACATTGTGTAACGTAAATAAGGATATTACTTGACGAGGAACATCAAAGTAGCATAATTGAAACATTACTCAGATATTGTGAAACAAGCCCTTATTATAACTAAAATTAAATAAAATTGGCTATGAGTAGATTTTGTTCAGATACATTTTTATAAATATGACAGGAGTGGCTACATGTGTTCCAAAATTCAATTTTTTTATCAATCATTACCAAAGTTAAGATTTTTTAAATTTGGATTTACAAAAATACATGGGATTTCCCATATAAAACTTCAGACGTCTTGGGGGCCGGGTTAACGTTAATTTAATGAGCTAAAATTTTACAGGAATTTTTTCTCTAATTATTTACAACAAATTAGGGAGGTGCGTCTTTCAAAGTAAGACAATGACCCTTATAAGGACCACCCTATTATACATAGAGTGTTATCAGTACAGTATTTCAACATCCCCACTTAATCAATGCATATTATTAAAAATTAAGTTTAAAGTTAAAAAATAACGAAATACAATTTTCCAACATTGCAAAAATAAACCAAAATCAAAATAAAGTAAATTTTAAAACTTACTTAAATAACAGCAAAACCAGAATTCAAAAAAAAAAATGTTCAAGTTTCTAATTCAAACCCATATTTTTTTTTCTCTCTTTTCTTTTTGATTTGACGACTAGCTTGCGTCAATCCATATATTGCCTTTTTTAGCAGGCAGACTCGCCCACTGCCATCATCAAAACTTTCTGGTTGCTTCATGTAGACAGATTCTTTAACATCACCCACTGGAGAAAAAGTCTCTCCATAATCGTTTCCAGGTCGTTGACAGCACCCTTTCGCCACCAGCATTGCCTTGTAACGGACAACTGGCCCATTTGAATCGGTTTTGACTTTAAAAACCCATTTTAAATTTATGGTTTTTCTCTCACTTGGCAAATCCACCAACTTCCAAGTACGATTTTCTAGTAACGATTGATATTCCTGGTTCATTGCACTTCACAATTTGAACTTCTGATAGCTTATTCAACCGTTAAAGGTTCTTCAATATTTCTGCACGCCAAATATGATATACAGCCAGGAACTTGTCTCTAGATGACTTCGTAATGTTGATGATTCCTCTTCTTCATCACAGGCTGATTGCGAGTCATCTATTGTAGCATCAGTAACCTGAACGCTATCAGATTCAACTTCAGATGAAGTCATCAAATCAACTTGCGTCACTAGTGCATTTACAAACAGTAATGGTATCAGAGTGAAAACTATCGTATAAAGCAAATCTTTCATTAGTTGAATCAGGTAATTTACCTTTTTCCAAAAAGACGACATCTCGGGTATTTATTGCGTGATTAGTTGAAGGATCATACACACGATATCCTTTGGTTCCCTCGTAATATCCAATGAAGATTAGCTCCTCTGATTTTGCATCAAATTTTGTTCGTTTTACATCAGGGACATGTACCATTGCATGCGATCCAAAGATTCGTAAATGACTTAAATTCGGCTTCAGTCCAGTCCAAATTTCAAAAGAAGTTACCTGATCTGAATTTCTTGATACGTTTTCCGGTTTGTGTATCAACTAATGATTTGAACTCGCAAAACTTGGTAAAAGTTTCGTTCTTCGATTTTAGAGAATACGTAAATGTTTTCCTGCTGAAATCGTCAACCAGAACGAATGCATAGTGAGCTCCACCAATTGAAACGTTCTCTTGCCAAGTCAGCGTGTATAACTTCTAAAAGTTCCAGTGCCCTTGAGCCATTTTTCTATAATGGTAGTCTTGACTGTTTGCCTTTTAAGCAAGTGACACAAACGTGTTCCCCACTGTCTTCAGGAAATGAAATACCTTCAACAACGCCATTCTTCATCTTCTTCAAGTCTTGATAATTTAAATGGCCTAACCGCCGATGCCAGATCTCAGAGCTTTCGGCTGAACCAACTGCATGTAACCGCATTGTTTCAAATCATTAAGTCTGTATAAGCATTCCATCATCGAAGCTGTTGCCAATATTTTGTTCTGTTGGTCACGGATTTCACATCAATCGGGTAAGAATAGTATGCCCACGTTTTGTTATTTGACTTACAGATCGAAGTTTTGCTGTTAAATCCGGAATACACAAAACGTACTCTACTTCGATCGTATTCGTTTGCCCATCAACTTCAGCTAGTAACTTCACTGAACCACAAGACTCGACTTTCATTTTGGTATTATTGGCAGCAGTAATATCAGATACCTACTGATGGTTTCTTTCTGTTGAAAACACAGTTTTGGTTCATGGTAAGATGTTGCGTAGCGCCGGAATCGATATATACCAATCACCTCGACTGAAATTTCCGGTCAAAAATACAGCACTGAAAGACGCACCAGATTTACTTTTGTCATAAACCGTTTTTGACTTCTTTATCGGACAATTAGGAGATTTATGGCCAATTTTGTTACAACTGTAACAACGAATTCCCTTTTTCTTGTGTAGAACATTTTAATTTCCGCTGTTTCTACTGAAAAAAGCACCTACTTTGCCACTCACTGTTGGAACCTATTGTAAAAATTTAGTTTTGATGGCATCGCTTGTTAGCTTTCTTTCGGTGTTGTCCAATGCCATTACCATTGGTGTAAACTGATCCGATAAACCACACATACAAAAAATTGCCAACCATTTATCGTCGACTTTGAATCCAATTGCATTCAATCGCTGAGTCGCCGTAATGATAACATAAGTATCTATTGAGTTGCAGTTTTATAGTTTGGTACCCGTTAATTGTCTAACTAATGTGATTCGGCATGCACGACCTTTGTCTTCGCATGTAGATTTCAATTTGTCCCATTCTTCCTTTGCTGTTGAGGTGTCCTGGACATGGACATAATTGCTTGGACCAATGCTCAAAGCAATCGCGCTCTTGCCTTCGTTATTTTAATTGCATCAGTTTCTGCAAGAACCGCATCCCAGTTGCCGTTGTACTCGAAGTAGGTTTGCATCGCAAATTTTCATGTTGCATAGTTTTCACGACCCTTCAGGCGTTCAATCGATGATAAGAAATTTGAAATCTTTTCGCTTCCCAATGCACGTAATCTCAATTGAAAAAGGCACCAAAAACAGAAATTAATTATTTTTCAAAAACAATTCAAAAACTAATATTCTGGGCCCATAACCTGTACTAGAGTTGCTTATTATCCAGAAATAAAACTCGGAAACAAATTTAGTTCTGAACAGTTTGAATTGTTATATCGAAGTGAAGGAAAAATATATAATATTGATATGTAGCTATTTGATAAGAATACTTAAATTGATTTTATGAGTAGGTACATAGAGTGTAATCAGTACAGTAGGTACCTATTTCAACAAATTTTCAAAAAACTATTTTGAAAAATCCAAATTTCATTTTCATTTTAAGTTTTATAAAGTTTTATTAAAAAACCAAAAAAGGTTTTCAAAAATTGAATTGTTTATAGTTAAAATTTTGTTTTAAATTATTTTCAAATTGAAGTCCCAGTTTTTTAAATAATTTTATAAAATTTTCAATTTTTATTATTTATTTTATTATTTTCAAAAAAATTATTTTATTTATTAATAATTAAATTATTATTTTCAAAAAATGATTTCGAATCTCGTTGTCAAACTTTATTTTTATGTTTTGTTTAAAAAGATGCCACTGGATTTCTTGAACTAATATGAATTTATGGAGACAAAATTTTAAAATCGTTGGAGCGGTTTAAAAAAAAATACATTTTTATACATACAATTTACATACATACATTAAATTTCATAAAATTTCATGAGCCTGTTTTGAAAAAACGAATTAAATTTTTTTTAATATTTTTTCAAAATCAGATATATTATTTTTTTAATATTTCCATTTGCAATATTATTTATATTTTTAGGAGCATCTACAAAGTATAATAATTCAATAAAAATTATTGCATCCAAAGTTTTGAAAAATTTGACTAATTCATTTTCAAACAAAATAAAAATTGTTTTTATTTTTAAATTGAAAAAAAAAATTGTTTGTATTATCAAAAGTTTTCAAAATTGTTATTGTTATTGAGGCGTATTCATAGTCATTTTAAACCTGGGTCTAAGATCTAAGTTAAACATAGGTTTAGTTAAATTTTCGGACGTTGAATCTATTTTTTTAAGTTCATCATTATACAAAATATAAAAATAAAAACAAAAATTTGTAATTAAAAACGGTCTATATTCATTGAGCCAAAATTGTCTTAGACTGTAGTTAAACCTGGGTCTATCCTGCGCCTATGAATATGCCCCATTGTTTTTTATATTTCCTTGTTAACGTTATAAAAATATCATTTAATTACGTCAATGATTTATTACATTCTATACCTAGCTGTTGTTGTTAACTAAAAAAGTATGGCTCGTTATGCATTTAATGCTTATCGAGAAGTGAATTTTATTTCTTGACGACTGTGACTGTATAATGAGTTACGAACGCTTATACAACTGTAGCGCAGTTATTCATATTATAAGTGAATTCCTTAGAGGAATATTAATTTGGTGTCAATATTTGTTTTCTTTTTAGAAATAACTAAACTCTTTCCGGTTACAGAAGGAGTTTCATTGAAAACCACTCCACTACCCGAACAAGACACGTTTTCGAGTGATCCATATTCTGAAAAGATAGTTTATCCACCTCCTCCAGGTGTAACACTACCATCTAGAGAATCGGCTCTGTCAACACTCGCCGGGAATCTTACAACTAATGATGTTTTAATGGTAACAACTACTCAAAGAACACTTGTATCTACAACGGAAGGCATACCAGCTGAATTACCGTTGACCACACAAAAGCCGTTCATAACAAAGACAACTAATATTAAAACAACAAACGATCAGCCAGTTAGTGATGGTAAGACTATAATTATTTTAAAAACAGAAGTAGCTCTTGGTAAAGTATTTAATACAATTGAAACAGAAACTACACTACTTGCTGAAATTAAAACTACACCTCCAACATTCGCTGAAACACCAGCTGAAACTATTACAAGTCCAAAACCATGTGAGACTCCGATCGGTAAGAATGGTGTATGTAAAGACTTACGTCAATGTCCCTCCTTATTAAAATTGCTATTACGTGAACCATTATTGGTGGAAACTGTATTATACCTTAAACGAAGTCAATGCGGATTCGATAATAACACTGTTTTGGTATGTACCTTTATAACTTTTTTAAGCTTTTATAAATCTTTATCGTTCATATATTTGTCTTTTCAGAATTAACTGAACCCTGCAAATTAAATATATCCTTTTCCAAAGTAAATTCACCGTTTTGCAAATCCTTTAAACGTAAAACTAGGTACTGTGTTGGCAAACGATGAATTTTATTTGCAATAAGTTGACTTCCATTTGCAGAAGAATGAATTTACCTTCCAAAATGCTTAATTTAATTTGCAAAGGTTGAATTTAATGTGGAAAAAATGTAAACCTTAAATTACTAAACAGTTTAGATTTTTTATAATTTTTTTTTTAAGCAAGGAAACTGAAAAAAAAAATATTAAAAACTGTTAACAAAATGTTTTTCAACTCAAATATTTTGGAAAAAACAATGATGTACATTTCAAATTTGTTCCAAAAATAGTGTAGTTTTGAGATTTTTAAAACCACTCTTGAAAAAGATTAAAATCAAAATGCTGCCAAAAAAGACCTTTCAAAAATGTATAAACTCGAAAAGTTCTTACACTCAAAATCGTTTCAAATTTGGAAAATCTCTTTATAACTCCCTGCACTCGCCAAAGGCCGAGATTAAAAACCCGCCAGACTTTTGATTTCGATATATCAAAATATGGCCCTTTGAGCACTCATAATCAGATTTTGGCTATAGTACCTATATCCAGTCCCAAAATTTGCTGTCGGCTCATGCACCTTTTTTTTATAATTGACGCGCACTCAAGGGGTTGTTAATACCCGAGCGTTAGCATATCTAATGGTGTATATGGGTTTCGTCCATAGTGCGGCATAAGTCCAATGTGAACAATTTCATGGGCGGTAATAAATAAAAAGATA
The DNA here is from genome assembly GCA_949320155.1 of Melangyna quadrimaculata. Lineage (NCBI taxonomy): Eukaryota > Metazoa > Arthropoda > Insecta > Diptera > Syrphidae > Melangyna > Melangyna quadrimaculata. Next base: position 436,246,895 of record OX439483.1, read on the forward strand.
TGAAACCAAAAATTGAAGTAACCTTGAATTAAATTAAAAAAAAGTACGCATACGCCCAGTGTACCATATTGTCAAAGTGGCCATTTGTTCAGATCTGGGATATTTGTAAATTCTTCTGATTTTATTTAAAAAAAACTCATTGTGTACAAAATATAGTATGGGTATAGTATAGTATGGGTAAAGTATCTCATCGCGGCTCTTGAAACATAATAATTATAGCAAGCTTTAGTCTTAACGCTAATCGCTGGTCAAACAAAGTTTTTTAGGTTGCTTGTTGGGTAGAAAAGGCAATTTTTCGATTACATTTGTTGGCTTAACCAAGATGAATTTTTATAAATGGGGTATCAAACTAACACTGTTAGATCATTTACAGTGACTTACTATTCTTCAACCTGCCCATTTTCAAAAAAAAAAATCGTTTCTATTTCGAAGATTTTTTATACCTACTACCCATACCTACTGTTTCATACATATAAAAATAAATGTTTCATAGACATGCTGCCCTGACAATGAACCAGAATCAACATTATCTCCAAAATGGTCTCTTTTGCCAAAGCCTGGCTCATGTGGTAAAATGCATGAAAATCGTCTCTATGGAGGTTATACTACAGACATCGACTCTTATAGTTGGATGGCTTTGCTGGAATATGCCAAAGGTAAGACATTCATGTCCTCCAGTCACCATCCCATATTTTACTAGCGGCCTTCATATTTATATCATACTAACTTTAAATTTATTTTAACTGTTAATTTATGTATATTTCAAGGTGGTAACGAAACAGGGTTTCACTGCGGTGGTTCCTTAATAAGTGACCGTTATGTTCTCACTGCAGCCCATTGTGTAACAGGTTTGCCCAAAACTTGGTCCCTCAAAAGTGTTCGTTTAGGTGAATGGGACGTAGCCACCAGCATGGAGTGTTCAAAATACAATGACTTCCTAGATTGCTCAGACCCACACATAAATGTTCCTATTGACGAAATAATTCCTCATAAGGCTTATTCGCCAACATCCAAAAACAAACTGCATGATATCGCTCTTATTCGTTTGGCAATTAAAGTTAACTCAACTGACTTCATTGAACCTATCTGCCTACCACATGGTGAAAATAATTTACATGCATTCGATGATCAAAGTTTGGACTTGGTTGGTTGGGGAGCATCACCTGAAGGCCTATTGTATAATATAAAAGAGAAAGCTACTGTCCAGGTGATACAGTTGAAAAAGTGCCGCAGTAAATACGCAGAAAATAACATAACACTAGAACAGTCGCAGTTTTGTGTTGAAAGTCGATTGAAAAACGATACTTGCCGAATTGACTCTGGAGGGCCAGTTATAAGTTTTGATACATCTAATAAAGGACTTGGAAGTTACTTTATTGGCGGAATTCAATCATTTGGTGCGTCTCCATGCTGGTTAGATGGATTACCTGGAGTTTATACAAGAGTTGGAGAATATTTGGACTGGATCTTAGAGAATATTCACGAGTAATTTATTTTAAATAATAGTTACTTTACAAAAATACTATGATACTGTCAAGTTGCAAAATAAATAAATATACCTATTTTCATACAACCTTTAAATAAACTGCGTTTCGTTCGTTAATTTTTTTTAAATACAGTTTTTTTCTTCAATACATTTTTAACGATTTCTTAATAGTTGCGAAAGAAATTCCGCCCGGAAAAACTAAATTTTACTCTTCCCTTATTGTGAGTTTCGGGCGAAAAATGTACCCTGTTCGTAAAAATTCCCTTATTGACAGATTTTTTTTCCTGTGAAATATGTCATGTCACTTACAGCAAGATTTCTATTTAATTTTTGGTGGCGAACAAGGCCACACTTGCTGTAAAATGGAGGGTGAAACTCGATTGTTGCACTCGATATTTCTAAACCATTTAATAGAGTTTGGCATCAAGCTCTCTTATCGAAAATGCAAGCTTTTGGTATCGATGAATCACTTCTTCAGTGGATTAGTAATTACCTTTATGACCGTTCAATCCAAGTCGTTTTGGATGGTTTTAAGTCTCAAGTCCGTAAAATAAATGCTGGTGTACCCCAAGGCTCTGTTTTTTCTCCGACTTTGTTTATTATCTTCATAAACGATCTCATGTCTGAAACGTCTAATCCACTTAACTGTTTCACCGACGATAGCACCCTCAGCTTCACATACGCATTTCCAGATTCACCTCCCTGTTCTTTGAGGAACTACAACGGGAAAATATGATGAGCTCATTGAACTCAGATCTCAGTAGTATCGTTAAATGCGGTATCAATAAAAGACTGGAATTCAATGCTTCCAAAACCCAAAGCTGTTTACTGTCGTTAAAGCGGAATATACCCCCTTTGCCATTATACATGAATGGTTCTTGCATTGAGAAAACAGAAAAACTTTAGATTCTAGGTATGTGCGTTACTGACCACCTTTGTGGAACGATCACATTTTGGTATTGCAAAAAATGCAGCAAAATGTTTGGGCTTCCTTAGACGATGCAAGAACTATTTCTCTCCCTCTGATCTGGCAACAATTTATAAGGCGTACATACGCCCTAAGCTAGAATATAACTCCCATATCTGGTCGGGTGTATCTAAAACATCATTGCACCTACTGGATAGAATACAAAATAGAGCTTTAAGACTGATAGGTGAGAGATCAGTTTCGGAAACATTTGTTTCACTGGAACATCGTCGAAATGTTTTATCGCTACTTTTTCAAACAGTGCTCTAGTGAAATTGCCAGCTGCATTCCTCCCTTAAAACATTTTACCCGTAACACCCGCACCAATAGGAATGCACATCAGTATACCCTTGAGCCAAATTTCGGTCGTACCGTCAAATACAGGAGCCTGATTAGGGAATACGAAGCGAATCGTTTTAGGTGGCGAAAATGAGATTTGGTATTACTGCTTTCGCTTTCGTCGCTGTCGTTTTACATTCGCCCTATTTTTGAAATCGAAAGCGAAAAGACATTGCAATTTTTAATACGTCAATTTCCGATAGGTTTTTTCTGGCGGATTGGTGTATTGACACGATCGAAAGTGGTATTTTGTTGTTTTCATTAAAATAAAAATTTGAGTTTCACTATTTTTTTCTTTATAAAAACAAAGTAAAGAAATAAACAAAAACATTTTGCTTGATAAACTTGCAGGAACCAAAAAAGTCAGCAACACACAAGTCAGCAACAATTTTCCACGCTCATTGAATTTACAGGGGAAAATGAATAGGTAAAGCATAAGGAGCAGTCAATGCGCCCACACATCGCAACTTTGGGAAAATATCATTGCAGTTTTATATGGTCACAGGCCTCCTACACAAAATGCATCAAATGTTTTCTTTTGTGAAATAAAAGAAAGTCAAAAGAACTTAAGTGAATGAATTGATCAACAAAATAAACAAAAAAGACTAGAAAGTTCAAGCGGTGGAGAAGAAATTTGCGAGAATTTCTTTTAACTCACAGATTCGAGGATTTTTATATTTCCTTAACTTAGCGTTTTATGCAAAGAATTAAAACACACTACTTTGATTTTAATTTTGCATTTATACTTAATTTTAAAGCCAAAGACAACAAAACAAGTTGAAATCTCACAATGCATGGCTGCAATAAAAAAATATTTCCTGGAAACCAGCTGTCAATTATCTGGAAATATTGGAAGTATAATTTACGACTCGCTTCGAATTCGATAATTTATCAATACGAAGCGAGTCGAAAAGGAGATATTGAATTGAAAACGATTCGCTTCGTATTCCCTAATTAGGCCACAGAGATTCTTTTTTTAGCCGTACTACACGAATGTGGAATTCCCTACCCAACTCTATTTTTCCTTCCCATTTTAATATTCAAGCGATCAAGACAAATGTACATCGCTATCTCCTTTTCAATCCTCCCTCTGCTTCCTAAATCCTCGTACTCTCGTACCTCTTGTGCGCGTGAATAATAAAAAAAGGTTGAAACTCGCAACAGCTTTTAAAAATCCGGGCGAACAAAATATTTTCGGGCGAAATGTTTTCCGGGTGAAACACACAATAGGGTTGAATAACATTTTCTCATAACTAGGAAAAACCTTATTTAAGTATTTATTAAGTTCAGATATGAGGATAAAGATGCGGAAAAAATTTTGAATCCTCTTCAGAAACCTTGGAAAACACCCTTGTTCCCAAGAAAATAGTTGTATTCATTTGGGAATTTGGGACTTTTTGTTCATTTGTTTTCGAACACACGACTTTTTTTTTTTGGCATTCGAGATTTTGGAATACGCTTATTTCGGATTTGATTTTCAAATATTTAAATAAACTTTTTTAATGAATCGCAGACCGAAGCAGAAGCAGTCTCCAGGACGTCCGTAACATGGGAATGGCCCGGGACCACCATCTGATGGTTGCTACCGTAAGATTGCGTTCAGCTGCAGTTCGGAGATCCCAAGGAAACACTCGAATGCCCAAGTTTAATACAGATAGACTAAAGGATCCCGCAGTGCGCCAACAACTAGGGGACATCCTTTCACAAGGATTGAACGCAATCAGCAGCACGGAAACCACATCCATCGAAAATCATTGGTGTGCTGTGAAAAATGTGTTCATATCCGGTGCTGAAAGTATAGTCGGCCGGGCGCAAGGGAGAAAGAGTGCTTGGCTTTCCAACGAAACTTGGGCAAGGATCGAAGAAAGAAAACACCTTAAAGCTCGCATCGCAGCTACCCCAGCAGTAGGGAGAAACGAGCTTGAGTCTATGTACCGCATGAAGATGAGGGAAGTTCACCGTAGTGTGCGACGTGAAAAGCGTAACTACATCAACGCATTGGCTACAGAAGCAGAAGAAGCCGCTAGTAGGTGTGAGTAGGTGTGTGTAGGACCGTCTACAGAATTAACAAAGAGCTCACTGGTGTCCAGAGCTCTAAACAACACCTGGTTAAAGACACAAACGGATCCCTGCTAATTTCGGATGAGGACCAGCTCATAAGGTGGAGGGTTTCTGCGGTTTTAAACCGCGTTTTTGCCAGTGAAGTGAACCCTATTCCCACTGAGCTACCCGAAGTAACAATTTCCCGAATACGCACCGTACCCAGTAAAGAAGAAATTATCACCGCCATCAAAGCACTGAAGAACAACAAAGCGGTTGGACTTGACGGTATTCCTGCAGAGCTCTTAGGAGCAGCCCCAACGACATCGAGCGAGCTACTGCACCCACTTATTAAGAGAGCTTGGGAAACAGAGAGCTTTCCTGAAGAGTGGAAAAAAGGAATGATTGTCAAGCTCCCAAAGAAAGGAGATCTCACACAGTGCGAAAACTGGAGAGGAATATGCGTTCTGCCTGCAGTAGCCAAGATAATAGCAAGGATAGTATTGCACCGAATTAAAGACCACCTAGAAGACACACTCGACGCCGAACAAGCAGGTTTCCGCACTGGATCTTCCTGTGTGGATCACATCAACACCTTGCGGATCATCATCGAACAGTGCGTTGAATATCGATCACCACTTCACCTGCTGTTCATCGATTTTGAAAAGGCGCTCGACAGGATCAATAGAGAATTTATTTGGCTTGCTTTGCGCAGGAGGGGCATCCCAGATAAATTGATTGCTTTTATCAAGGCTACATATGATGGATCCAAGTGTCACGTTTTGCACAAAGGGAGGCTGTCAGAGGAGTTTGAAATCCAAAGTGGAGTTAGGCAAGGCTGTATACTGTCACCAATACTGTTCCTGTTGGTGATAAGTGACGTACTGCACGCAGTTTTGTCAAATGGAAATGGAGGAATTCAGTGGACTCTGCAATCTCACCTCAAACATCTGGACTACGCGGACGACGTATGCTTACTCTCTCATAGGATCATCGATCTCCATCAAATGACAACAAGGGTGGAGAGAGAAGCAGAAATCGTAGGGCTTAAGATCAACTCGGCAAAAACTAAAAGGATCAGCCTTGGAACTTCCTCATCAATCCAAGTAAAGCTAAGGCTGCGTTCGGAATGCTGTCCAAAATATGGAGAAACAACTCTTTTAGCTTAAAGACCAAGCTACGACTGTTCCGCTCCAATGTTGAATCCGTTCTGCTTTACGGCTGCAGCACTTGGAAAGTCACTGACACTGTCACTAGAAAGCTGCAAACCTTCGTTAATAGATGTCTACGAAACATCTTGAGGATTTTCTGGCCCAACCGTATCTCCAATGCCGAACTTCATGCGAGAACGGGTCAGGAGCCCATAGACTCTATTATACGAAGAAGAAAGTGGCACTGGATTGGCCATACGCTTCGAAAAGGTGATCGGTGCATTGCATCTCAAGCAATGCAGTGGAACCCGCTCACACAGGAGGGAAGACAAGTGGGCCGGCCTAGAAGTACATGGCGAAGAACGGTCGAACAGGAATCGGCACGACTGGGGACAAGTTGGAGAGAGCTGGAATATATTTCAAGAAATCGTACACGATGGCGCGTAGGTGTAGTGGAGGCCCTATGTCCCGTGAGGGAAACATCACGGACGTAATAGGTCCGAGGACCTAAGTAAGTAAGTAAGTAAGACCGAAACTATGTCCGCGCTTGGCTTTAGACGTATAAAATATATATAATATGAAAACAACACCTAAACGTTTTTCGTCTATCACTAAAAAAAATCGTTTTATTGTTCTTATAACATTGATTAACAATTTTAAAAAGAAAATACACAAAACTTGAACTCTTTACGTTCAAAACACTCATACCCAACACTAAGAGCCGAGCGTGCCAAAAATAGTAAGAAAATTAACATAGAGATACTTATGTATATAAGTGCACTCATAAACTACTTTTCTAAATTGCTATTTTGAGTTATGTCGTTAAAATAAAAATTAAAAGTTTTCCGCTTCTCCGCGACGTCTTTTTAAAGGACTATCACCAGTATAGCACCTATCCAACATTTCCAAAAGAGAAGTTTGTTTAAGTTTAACTTTCTTTTCGCCGGATTTTGGTAGCAACACTTTTGGAGAGGAGACTTCTTTGGCCTTGCTGGTTATGGTGTCTTCGTCTGAATTTGAATTCGCTACAAGTTCTGCTTCCAATTTCTCTGCAACAGCCGCCAGCATATCGTCCTCACTGTGTTCGTCGAAAAGATCTGGAGATAATACTAATGGTGTGCTACTACTAGTACTAGGAGTCTCTTTATCTTTTCCACGATGGCACGCTATTGTGCTGGATGCTGATTCATTTTGTTCTTTCGTTGGTGTTTTGACGAATAACCGTTTATTTCTGCTATTGCTTGACTCTTGACTGCTAGAATGCCGATCAGTATGACAAGTGCATATAAAATCGTACAGTCCACTCGGCGCTATCTTCTGCTCTTGAAATTTCTTTAAATACCGCCAGAGCTCTTTGACTGTGACGTTATTTTCGATGAAAAACGTATGAATTTGATGTACTGAGTCGCGAAGCTTTTCATTTCCAAATGTGAAGTAAACCAGTGGCCTTTTGGCCACCGTGCAGGCCATCAACTGCAATAGAGCTTTGAGATTTGCGTCTCCTCCAAAAGCACCACAACCCCAATTCCCAGATGCCACTCCAGGCGCAATTGTATCAAGGGGATGAAAGAAGCCCACATAAGCTTTGTTCAGTTCCCTCAACATAAGATCTTCTCGGTATTGGTGTGAAGGCTTGGCAAAAGGCAGGGCGTCAATTGCAACTATGTGAATACTTTTCCGACGACTGCTATCGAGGTGAGTGTCGTCTTCAAAGTCGCCGTCCCAAACAAAGGAGTTGGCGTAACCTTTGTACTTGCTGTACATTTCGCAGCCGACCATTATTAAAGCCTCTGTTGGGCGCAGACATTCTGTGAATAGTTTACTTATAAGTAACTCTGGGCAGATGCTGAAGCGGATCTCTTCCTGAACGCAACCATGGCCAAGAACTCCTCCGCCAAGAAATTTATTTGCAAAGTCAACTTGCAACAGACCACGTCCCTGGTCTTCGATTGTCCCACACGAGGTAATGTGCAGAGGGGTCACTGCTAAGGGGGCTTCAATGCGAGACCAGTTGGGAAGATCAGCGGCAGGTATGCTGCGTCTTATGAAAGAGACCACTCCTGTGGGAGTACGATTGCAGACTCGCTTGAAGTAGTGGCAGATGCATTTGATTTTTTCGACAACTGATTGTCCCCCTGATTGGAAAAGCCGGTTAAAGTTTATGTCCGGAAAGGTGCTGTACTCTGACTTGCGTTTGGTTGTGTTTCTCCTGGGGAACGTACACAGGAATGCGTTTGCAAGCAAACAGGCTACTTGCAGTTGGGTCAGCGAAATCGACTTATTTTGTCCCTGCTTCAATAGTGGTATTCCACAGGGCACAATAGAAGGCAGCCGTAGAGCTAAACGAATAATCTTTGGAAGTAGGTGATCAAAGAACTCTTTCGATTCGGATTCGTCGAGCTCTTCTTCGAAAAGTTGATGCAATGAATGGAAATTCCATAGGTCGCTGTATTTAGAGTTATACGATAAAACAGCATCCTCAAGTTCGTGGCTGGTTTTTATTGGACGAAGCAAAGCCTGCTCTACCATCTTCCAGCGGCGTTCGATTGTTACCTTGCCCTCATCCCCAACAATTGGATACTGACTTTTGTTAGAACACGGCAAGCGGACATGATTTGCATCCCATTTGTCTTGGTTTTTAAGGGGGCGAGGAGATTCAGTGGCATCACAACAAATTGGGAAGTGATATAGAACTGAGTCATGGTCAGAAGGGCGAACTGGTGGAACATGCTCCAGTTCGAATTCGTTGAGATAGCGATGGATTTCATCCATTGAACAACCACGCCACGAGACGTTGTCATCTATAGAAGAGTCCATTTGTGTTTTTATTTTTGAATTTCCAGCTTTTACCAATAAAAGAAAGTAATTTTAAAATAACTATAAAATAAAAATTATTTTTCTGCTGGTTTTTTTTTTCTGTTTTTCTGACGGCTGTCAGGGTCAGCTGTTATTTTTCTCTTAACTGTCAGCTATAGTTTTCCTACTTTTGAGATCACAGAAACGATAGAAACTTTTCATAGGTCTATTTACAGTAATGGTCCATTTACATGGTTGGTAAATTCTGATTTCAAAAACAAATATTCCAAAAAAATTGTTTAAACAATGCAAAGAGTTTTCTTTATTGACGAAATAATTTCAAAATTTTTTTTTATTGAATCTTTTCATTCTATTTCTATTCATATATATATTTTTATTAAAACTATATTTTTTTCATAGGTTGCATAAATTCATAGTTTGTCGACTTGCACTTCCTTCCTCCGTCCGTAACAGCAGTTCACTTTTATGTCGAATTCCTTTCAACAATTGATATTTCTATTTTTTTTGTAATCCAATAAATGTGCTCTTTTGTTTGATTTATTTGCCTTTTTTTAATTTTAATTCAACACGGCGACCACGATGCAAAAAATCCGCAAATCTTCCCTTCAAGCAAAATCACGGACCCGAATTTCTCGGTCCACTTTGGAATCACTTGGGAATCCAAAAAAACTGAGTGTCTCACACACATTAACAAATTTTCTGTGTACGCATGTAAAAAGAAGAATGAGAATCGAGAGAATTTTTCTATGCACGCAGAAATAGAGAGATTACAGTCATTTTGTTTTAATCTCTAACACTTTTTTTTTGTTCAGTTTTGTAGGCAGCGTGGCGAAGACCATTGGTTTTTTATCTTTTTTTCTAGTGAAAACTTTAAGAAATTCCCAATCAAAAATACAAGTTTGCTGTTTATTATTATGTACTCGTATATGTTTAGTTGTGGAAATATATAATGTACCTCTTATAATTGATAAATAGAAAAGTCTTGAAATGAACAAAATTCTGTTTGTTTTGTTTTTTTTTGTAGGCAATGAAGAAACTCGACTAGATGGGGAAGTTTCTACATTTTGGTATGCCTCGAGTCATTCATTTTTGCTGGTCCGTTTTGGATTCCATTTAGGCTCCGTTTTCTCTGAGTATGGTGAATTGGAATACTCTCTCTCACAATACATTCACATAATGGCTCCATGGTGATTCTAATTTCCATACTAATTTGATCCGATTTGGAATCGTTTTGGGTACGGTTTTGGGTACGGTTTTGGGTCCGTTTATGAACTGGTTTCGGATCCAAAACGAACTCGCTTACTTGAAGGGTTCTCATTTGAAAATGTCAAATCTTCCTAGTGTGTGTGCAAGTCGGTATTAATCCTCTTTAAGGCCTTCCACACTAGCCCACTGTGTATTAATAGATGTCAAAAAAGTGGGAAACAAATGATGTAAAATAGTGTGGAAATAAAATATGAAAACACAGCCTACACAACCCTACCTTTTATCCCACACGATTTGACATGTGTTAATACAAGAATAATTTTAGGAATGGTTCTAATTCTATCACACTTTTTTTTAAGTTAAGGTAATGTATTAATACAAGCAAAATATGAAAAGTCATTTCTTTACCACCAATTTGGCAGTCGCGTGGAATTCTTTCCCACTTTGTGTATGTATTAGTACACAGTGGGGTAGTGTGGAAGGGCTTTTATAAAGGCTCTCCCAAACCAATGCAGAACATTCGTTGCGGCGAAGAAACATTCGTATGCCAAAATGTATTTACATGGTGATATATGAGAGTGCCCAAACTAACGCGGCGGAGAAACATATGAATTAATTTTGACTGACAACTGTTTCTTCGCTGCAACGAATGTTCCGCATTGGGTTGGGAGAGCCTTAAAACAAATCTATTTTTTTTCTTGACAGAATTGATTTTTATGTTGTAAGGAATCTGACATCCGATTTCCCATTCACATGCGGCATCATAATGCCCTCTCGGCGCATGCTGTATGTGATCAAATGGGACATTTTCCCAAACATGCCCTAGCACGAATTTCTGCTGACGCATTTTTTCATACATGCGGCATGCATTCTGTTATAATACTGTTTAGTTCGAATCTCTATTGCGACCTTACATTATAGCAAGAGTTCAAGAAAAGCAATTTCGAGACTGTTAAGTTTGTATGTCAATTTCAATTTGAACTGCGATTTCGATAAGTTTAAACATTTTTATAAATTACAAAGTTGTTGAGATTTCATTTTTCGCTATTTTCGATATACATATGGAGTTAACGATGAAGGTAAATTATATACCTGTAAAAAACCGAAAATATTTGCTTTTTATTTTGGGAAAATGACAGAACATCATAATGTATTTTTAAAAAATTGATGGAAGTGATAAGACCCCTGATGTTGAATTTTTGAAAATCTCTATTTTCAACACCCCACCCCCACCAAAGGCTGAACAAAAAAGCTGCCAGACTTTTGATTTCGATATCACAAAATATGCACCTATAAACCCTCATACTCAGATTTTGGTTATACATCCACTCCCAAAATTTGCTGTCGGCTCTTAAACTATATGAAAGAGTACAGAAAAACCCTTTCATCGGATTATTTGTCTTATTAATTTTACTCGACTGAACGTGCAAAATATAAATAAATATCGGACAATTTACTCACACACACATAATTGTTCACAATACGCTTGGAACTATAGAAAATAATTCGATTAGAATCAAAAAGGAGTAGTTTTTAGGTGATTCCCTAGAGGGGAAATAGATTTTTTTTAGCTCAAAAAATATCGGTACCTGCCATTGAACTATAATAAGAAAGTAATTTATCTCAAAAATGGCTGTAACGATTTTGATAAACAAAATTTGAATTAGGTACTATTTATGGTATGATCAATATTTTGATAAAAAAAAATTAACAATAACGGTTATTTTTCTGTTTTCAAATTTCTCGTTAACGGCTACATCGATTGCAAACCAGATTTTGTATACAAACGCTCCTTATTCACAATTCAAACAATTTTGTATATACAACTTTTAAAAAAAATTATTTTTGGATTTAACAATATTGAACATTTTTTTTTGAAAATTCAAGATCTTGAAAACGGGGTAATAATTTGATTAATTTATTTATAGTAATTATTAATCATAGTTTAACTTGTTTTTAAAACTTTTTTTTTTAATGATATCATAATTTTATGGAACCAATACATATATATATGTACATTGTAAATTTCAAGCTTCTTTAAAGTTGTTAGCTACGAGAGCAAGTTTGTACCCGTTTTTTAAACCAGTCTGATGCTAGTTTCAAAATATTCTAATCTTCAAATTTACTACGCAAAGAAGCAAAGTATTGACTGATCTTACGGCAGCAAGATATTATTGATTACATTATCAAAACGTTTTTTTTTTAATGCAGAATTTTGAAAAACAGAATTTTGAAATACAGAATTTTGGTCATACAAAATTTTAAAATGCAGACATTTTTTCATACAGTTTGTTCTCTAACTAAATAGATAATGTTATTAGCATTCTAATTCCATCGAAGGATGGCTACGATGTCGATGTATTAAAAAACCTCTAAATTTTCCTAACGTTTTTTATTGCAGGATTAAAAACTATTTTAATTAACTGATTATTTTCCCACAAAACAACCTCGAAATCCATGAACATCAAATAATTTTAATGAAAGGAAGTCCTACGTACGTATTTTCGCGAATCGTGTAATCACTATGGTACGTAAACGTACATATCTGTCAAAAAGACGTAAAGCGAGCCGTACTAATAAACTGTAGGTACTAGAAACAAGAGGCTTGGTAGATATTACCCCTACATATATGTGGGTGTACATTGTACAATATACATACATTATAATATCCCAGTCTAAATTTCCTTTAAAAATTATAAATCATTAAAATAGAAAATTTAACCACAATACAATTTGATATTATAAAAGATTAATCATAAATTTTACTAAAAAATATTCGTTATTTTTGTGATTCTAGAACTTAAGGTTCAATATTTTGCTGAATCCAATCAACATAATCACTGACTTTTGTATAAACGCCTGGCCAACCTTGCAATCCACATGGGGTCGGTCCAAATGACACTACCCCAGCGATGAAATAGTAAACTCGCATTTTGTTGGATGAATCTAATCCAATAAGTGGTCCACCAGAATCCCCTCGGCATGAGTCAATACCTTTTTGGCCACCAGCACACATTTGTGAAGTTTGCAAATCAACGCTACGTTGGCTATAAACCCTTTGGCAATCACTTAAAGGTACAATTGGGACTTCAGCTTTCAGCTTAACATTACTAGATCCACCTTGCTCTGTTTTACCCCAACCGGAAACATCCATCACACTTCCATCGAAAGTAGAACGCTTCAGTAGATCTTTAAGTGGCAAACAAATTGGTCGAATGAAATCAGTATATGGTATGCTACGAGATAACCGTATCAAAGCAATATCGTAGGGTTGACTTTTTGATGTAGATTCATATTTTTCGTGGGTAATTACTTTCTCAATCGGAACATCAATGTGAGGATCAGCACAGTCCTCATATCCACGAACATCTTTTTCACAATCACGGTCTGTTAAGGTATCCCATTCTCCTAGACGAATCTGAACAGGAGTCCATGTTTCCGGTATGGCTTTTATACAATGAGCGGCTGTCAAAACGTAACGGTCATTGATTAAACTAGCACCACAGTGATGTCCGTTTCCATTTTGCCCTTCAAATAAAAAGTTATATACAAAATAATTTAAGTTGCGAATAAAGAATTTTACCTTTTTTATACTCAATTAATGCCATCCAAGGGTATTCGTCGATTTTCGTTACGTTACCACCGTAGATTCGATTTGAAATTACGTTACCGCAAACACCAGGCTCAGGAAGGTTTCCTCGAATTCTTGGTTCAGTAGTGTCTGGCGATGTCGATTGAGCCCCAATTTGTCGTTCTGGACAACAAATCTAAAAAGAAATGTCATCAAATAATAAAAAAAAAATATAGTTTCTTAGACTTTCTTACCAAAACTTTTCCATTATTTGAACCACATTGGCTTTTTTGAAGAAAAGTTCTATCAGCATCTAGGAGCGGTTTCTTTTTAAGCATGTTGTATAGATATGTGCATTGTTCCAAGTGAATGCACAAAGCACGCTCTGAATTCGGCGTTATGCATCGTCCATAGTTAACAACGTTTTCTACGGGTATATCGGGCGGATAAAAAAATTCTTTTTTTATATTTGATGAAGCAATGAAAAATATAAAGCATAAATATTTATTAATAAAATTATAAGTAAGATTTTTCTCAACAAAACACAACAAATATGCTACGCTCCGTATTTGAGTTATTCACAAATTATACTGAAATGGTATTAGATACGCAAGGTACATAGGTACGTTATAGTTAATATGGAGATCCAAACCCTTTTCTGATCTTACGAAACAAGGTAGAATTACCAACTTAACTTAGTTTAAAGTTGGTTTTACAAGCGTCAATATGAAAAGTTTAAAAAGTGAATGTAGAGCCGGAAACTCACTTGTCTCGTGTGGTGTGTTGTATCGCTATCGCTAGCATGTATTTCATGTCCGTAGAACCTCATTTTTGAACCTCATATGAACTGATAGCGACACACAGCTTCACAACACAACACACGTGACATTATTTGTGGTTCCGCCTTAATTCGATCAACAACAATTATGTGTAGGTATGTGCAAAACCTTACTACCTGTGTACCTACTTGATATTCAATTTTTACAAACTCAACTGTATATTATAATTTAAAAAAATGTTACTATCATAAAGGCTGTCCCACAATCACCAGCTAAAACGAAAACCATTAGTTCCTGAGGTAATTTAAAAGCGAAAAACTTAGTAGGTAATTTTCTTGTTTTCGCTTCCTTTTTAACTCACAACGGTTTTCATAATTTTTAGCCCACGCAAAATGTAAAAAAAAAAAATGGCCAATTTGCCAAAAAATTCAAGTGAAGGTTTTTAAACGCAATTGTCTTTATTTTCACATAAGAAATACTGCCACGAAAGTCTATTGCCAAATCGTGTGCGCGTCAATAGTTATTCAAGGTTAAAGGTGGAAAATATCAGTTTTTTCGCATAAAACTCGGAAACGGTAAATGCTATCGAAAAGTGTTTCATACAAAACTTGTAGATGATGTCATTTGCCAAAAAATAGTTCCGACAATTTTTTTCTTACGACCCACCGTTAAAAAGTTATTGACATTTGAAAAAACGTAAAATGTCGAAAATGGTCGTTTTTCACGTATAACTCCTAAACGATTAACAATTTAAAAAACATCTGAATGCGTCGAAAATATAGTTCTACATACATTTTGTTACAAAATCCTGTTTATTCGAAGTTGTCCATTTTTGAAGTCGCAATATCTTGCAACTGATGCGTTATATGCAAAAAAGTGTTATAATGTTTCCTCTAAGGAATATTAAAATCTGTAAAAAAGGTATAAAATTTTGTTCGAACAGTTCGTCATTTAAGGGTTAATAGCCAAAAACCGGTATTTTAGACTTTTGGTGTTTTTATTTAAATAATGATGATGATAGAAAAAAAACTGTTAATGCATGCTTATATAATATTTCATAATGTAAAAATTTTATATACGCTACTAGTTCTACTCGCTTGTCTAAACGCCGGGTAAACAGAGCGTACAACTTGTGATTTTGAGAGTAAAAAGCAAAAACCCAGAAATTTGAACTTTTTGTCAAATTAAAAAAAAATTATATCCTTAAAACGGTTGTTTTTAAGAAAAAAATAATATTTTTTTCTTGTAGGGATTCACATAATGTATAAACTTTTCATTCAGATGTTATACGTGAAAAACGACCATTTTCGACATTTTGCGTCTTTTCAAGTGTCGAAATATTTTTAACGGTGGGTCTCAAGAAAAAAAGTGTTAAAACTTTTTTTTTGGCAAATAACATAAACTACAAGTTTTGTAAGAAACACTTTTCGATAGCATTTACTGTTTCCGAGTTTTATGCGAAAAACCGATATTTTCGACATTTAATCTTGTATAATCTATGACGCGCACACGATTTGGTAATAGACTCTCGTGACAGTATTTCTTTATGCTAAAATAAAGACAATTGCGTTTAAAAATCTTCACTTGAATTTTTTTTGGCAGAAAAAGTAGGTACAATTTGCATGGGCTAAGAGTTACTGATCAGATCATGCAGCTTAACTAGCAAATAGTTTGTCCTTGATGTTGAACGTTTGGGCTAAAGTTACTATCCAAACAATTATTTATGTTCTGCTAATATTGAGATCATCAGCTATACATATACATAGAACTTGTGACTCAAGAGGGGGGGGGGGGAGCACAACCTATTTCGCTTTTACTCCTAATTAAAATGACTCATATTGAACAACAAAAGTTGAATCTCCCAGGGTCATGAACACCATGACCCCTCCCACCCTTGGATCAGCGCTTGCATCTAGTGGTGTAAGAAATCGTTAGTAATCGTTACAAAGTAACGATTACTTGAAGTAATCAAAGTAAACGAGTACTTTTTTGAGTAACGATTACCAACGATTACCAGAGTAACGAATACTTGTAGCGTACTTGTCTGAAAAATAAAAAGCGAAACGATTTCCTTTATTCCTTTACAACATAATTTCCTTTACAAAATATAAATCAATAAAGTTGAAAATTTAACCACAATACAATTTAATATTATAAAATTTTACTTAAAAATATTCGTTCTTTTGTGATTCTAGAATTAATTGTGTAATTCTAGAACTTAAGGTTCAATATTTTGCTGAATCCAATCAACATAATCACTGACTTTTGTATAAACCCCTGGCCAACCCCGCAATCCACATGGAGTCGGTCCAAATGACACTACCCCGGCGATGAAATAGTAAACCCGCATTTTGTTGGATGAATCCAATCCAACAAGTGGTCCACCAGAATCCCCTCGACATGAGTCAATACCCTTTTGGCCTCCAGCACACATTTGTGAGGTTTGCAAAACGACGCTAGCTTGGCTATAAACCCTTTGGCAATCACTTAATTGAACAATCGGCACTTCAGCTTTCAGTTTAAGATCACTTGATCCACCTTGCTCTGTTTTACCCCAACCGGAAACATACATCACGCTTTCATCGAAGGTAGAACGCTTCAGTAGATCTTTAAGTGGCAAACAAATTGGTCGAATGAAGTCAGTATATGGTATGCTACGAGATAACCGTATCAAAGCAATATCGTAGAGTTGTCTCTTTGATTCAGGTTCATATTTTTCGTGGGTTATTACTTTTTCAATCGGAACATCAATGTGAGGATCAGCACAATCCTCATATCCACGCACATCTTTTTCACAATCACGGTCTGTTGAGGTATCCCATTCACCTAGGCGCACCTGAACAGGAGTCCATGTTTCCGGTATGGCTTTTATACAATGAGCGGCTGTCAAAACGTAACGGTCATTGATTAAACTAGCACCACAGTGATGTCCGTTTTCATTTTGCCCTTCAAATAAAAAGTATATACGAAATAATTGAAGTTGCGAATAAAGAATTTTACCTTTGTTAACCTCAATTAATGCCATCCAAGGGTATTCGTCGATTTTCGTTACGTTACCACCGTAGATTCGATTTGAAATTATGTTACCACAAACACCAGGCTCAGGAAGGTTCCCTCGAATTCTTGATGCAGTAGTGTCTGGTGATGTGACTTCAGTCCCAATCTGTCGTTCTGGACAACAAATCTAAAAAGAAATGTCATTGAATAGTACAAAAAAAATTGTATTTTAGTCTTTTTTACCAAAACTTTTCCATCATTTGAACCACATTGGCTTTTTTGAAGAAAAGTTCTATCAGCATCTAGGAGCGGTTTCTTTTTAAGCATGTTGTATAGATATGTGCATTGTTCCAAGTGAATACACAAAGCACGCTCTGAATTTGGCGTCGTGCAGCGTCCATAGTTAACAACGTTTTCTACCGGTATATCGGGCGGATGAAAAAAATCTTTTTTTTTTTGTTTATGTATGGATGTACATTGTACATATCGTCAGCGGAAGCAACATTGGTCTAAGTCACAAAATCAAAATTTTTCAGGAGACGATATTTTGACTTTAAATTGAATTATAAAATTTACTTTCTATCGAAATACAATTGAAATTGATGTCAAATTAAATTTGGTGTTCCACATTTCACTTTTATCAATATCAATTTCATTTTTTTTCGAAGTTAAAACTGAGTGAATTTCCGTGTTCCACATTTCGATTTTATCGATTTTCACGTGATTTCAGTTCGAGCAGATCTACTCAAGTGAAACTGTTAAAAAATATAGGGTAGCATTTTGATGTGTTGGCAAGTTGCAACATTTTAATGTGTATGCCGTCGACACATCTTATTACGCCAGGAATACTAAATTTAGTTATGAAATGTCTTTTCTGACATTGAGAGTTTAATCCATCTTGGGCAAATTTGTCTAACACTTTCAGGATTCATGATAAGATTTTGGACACTGTGCTTCGGCCCATAGCAACATCAAAATCTTTTCCAACCAATCGATCGTTGAAATTTCCATCAGGTACCTACCTACATACTTCAGCAATTTCAAATGGTTTTGAAACTTATTTCAACATATGTACGTCTTTTAAATTGCAAACCTTTTCTTCTCAAGTTCTAAGACTGCAAGAATGAAAACAAATAATATTGAAATTGAAGAACGAATGTCAATCAACAACGAATTTGGTGCTTTCAGGAAAGGGAGATGTCGGAAGGCCTCAGCAAAAAATCTTAGTTTGGCTGTCAAAATTTTAATGAAAAAAATTTTGTATACAGTAAAATCTCGGATATCTCTGTTTCCTGAACGCGCCTATTAGATTGTCCTACATGACAGATGTGAGTTGTTTTTTATATCACTAGAAGTGGTTTCGAAAAGCTTTCGAAAATATGAAATCGATCGAAATGCGGAACATGGAAAATAAATTCGTTCGATTTTCAATTTCGATTTCGTTTCGCGTGATATGACTCCATTCCTTCAAAATGTTCTATGCCCAATTTTATATATATATTTTTTGTCAGCAATATCATGAAAAAAAAACAAGACCTAGGTTATATTTACTCAATTTACGAGGATTGAATCGAACTTGAATTCGGATTCAATTCCAAGTAAGGTGTACTTGGATCGGATTCAAACAGGATATCTCGATCCGATTCGAATTTGCGAGCTGAATTATTTCTGAAATATTTCTGAAATATTTCAAAAATATCAAAACTGCAAAAGTACGGGAACGCAAATTCAACCAAATTCCGTATTACCTAATGTGCCAGACAAGTACGGCACGATGTTTGGCTTTCATTCTTTTGCTCTCAAAATGACATAACGCTGTGCTGTGATTTTCTGCCCGAAGAAATTTCTCGGAGAGAAAAACACAGGTAGGGAAAATTATTTACTCTCTCGTGAGCGTTGTCTTTTGTCAAAAACTGCCAAATTTTTGAGAACGGGAACGGCTTTGGACTGAAAATCACACAATTACACAGAAAATCACAGACATTTTAAGTAAAGGAACGAACCTAGTAAAAATTAAAGTCTCACTTCAAGTGTACTTCCATTCTATTTGAATTGGATTCAGTAGGCCGTATACTGTAGATCGAAATCTCAATCCGATTCGATCGTTGCATCCTCCCATGTTAAGGGAGTAATTTTGAAAAAAATTAAAAATAATACAGGGAAAACTCGTGAGCTTTAGTAAATAAAAATAATTCAAAATCAAAAACAAACAAAAAAATGTCTTCTTTATTAAAGGATTGTTTTATAAAATTGGATGTCTTCGACAGGCATCCAATTGAACATGTACCTACTCTACATCCTCGTTCTTTTCTTTGGAAATTAAACTTCCTATAGAAGTTTTGAACATTTTCTGCAACGTATTTATTTTTTTGTTAAATAACGCAGCGGAAGTCAAATCTATATAAGCTGCATTTTATTATCCCCCAGATCACGATTGGATTTGGTCATGATATTAAAACAAACAGAATCACAATGACAACAGTGATATATAAACAACTCTTTCTTCCTTATTATTTATGTATTCCTTTCTTTGTTCTTACTTCAAATAGCCACCTATTGGCCAGAGTAAAAACTTAATTTTAAAAGGAAAAGCTAAGGGTGTGTGATAAGAATGGATTTGAAAATACAAAAAAAAATCAAAGCTGGATCCTGAGTAGTTTTTGAAACACATGTATTTTTGAATGTAAATCCAAACCGAATCGGATCTGGAGGGAAATAAAACACAGCTATTATCACCGAAATCTTAACAGTATTTAATTAAAAGTGGGTTATTTTCTTCATACGGGATAAAATTTAAACCCACTGTCAAGTGAAACTGTTAAAAAATATAGGGTAGCATTTTGATGTGTTGGCAAGTTGCAACATTTTAATGTGTATGCCGTCGACACATCTTATTACGCCAGGAATACTAAATTTAGTTATGAAATGTCTTTTCTGACATTGAGAGTTTAATCCATCTTGGCAAATTTGTCTAACACTTTCAGGATTCATGATAAGATTTTGGACACTGTACTTCGGCCCATAGCAACATCAAAATCTTTTCCAACCGATCGATCGTTGAAATTTCCATCAGGTACCTACCTACATACTTCAGCAATTTCAAATGGTTTAGAAACTTCTTTCAACGTATGTACGTCTTTTAAATTGCAAAACTTTTCTTCTCAAGTTCTAAGACTGCAAGAATGAAAACAAATAATACTGAAATTGAAGAACGAATATCAATCAACAACGAATTTGGTGCTTTCAGGAAAGGGAGATGTCGGAAGGCCTCAGCAAAAAATCTTAGTTTGGCTGTCAAAATTTTAATGAAAAAAATTTTTTACACAGTAAAAACTCGGATATCTCTGTTTCCTGAACGCGCCTATTAGATTGTCCTACATGACAGATGTGAGTTGTTTTTTATACCACTAGAAGTGGTTTCGAAAAGTTTTCGAAAATATGAAATCGATCGAAATGCGGAACATGGAAAATAAATTCGTTCGATTTTCAATTTCGATTCCGTTTCGCGTTTCCTTCAAAATGTTCTATGCCCAATTTTATGTATATTTTTTTTTGTCAGTAATATCATGAAAAAAAAACAAGACCTAGGTAATATTTATACCATTTACGAGGATTGAATCGGACTTGAGTTCGGATTCAATTCCAAGTAAGGTGTACTTGGATCGGATTCAAACAGGATATCTCGATCCGATCCGAATTTGCGAGCTGAATTATTTCTGAAATATTTCAAAAATATCAAAACTGCAAAAGTACGGGAACGCAAATTCAACCAAATTCCGTATTACCTAATGTGCCAGACAAGTACGGCACGATGTTTGGCTTTCATTCTTTTACTCTCAAAATGACATTACGCTGTGCTGTGATTTTCTGCCCGAAGAAATTTCTCGGAAAGAAAGACACAGGTAGGGAAAATTATTTACTCTCTCGTGAGCGTTGTCTTTTGTCAAAAACTGCCAAATTTTTGAGGACGGGAACGGCTTTGGACTGAAAATCACACAATTGCACAGAAAATCACAGACATTTTAAGTAAAGGAACGGATCTAGTAAAAATTAAAGTCTCACTTCAAGTGTACTTCCATTCTATTTGAATTCGGTTCAGTAGGCCGTATACTGTAGATCGAAATCTCAATCCGATTCGATCGTTGCATCCTCCCATGTTAAGGGAGTAATTTTGAAAAAAATTAAAAATAATACAGGGAAAACTCGTGAGCTTTAGTAAATAAAAATAATTCAAAATCAAAAACAAACAAAAAAATGTCTTCTTTATTAAAGGATTGTTTTATAAAATTGGATGTCTTCGACAGGCATCCAATTGAACATGTACCTACTCTACATCCTCGTTCTTTTCTTTGGAAATTAAACTTCCTATAGAAGTTTTGAACATTTTCTGCAACGTATTTATTTTTTTGTTAAATAACGCAGCGGAAGTCAAATCTATATAAGCTGCATTTTATTATCCCCCAGATCACGATTGGATTTGGTCATGATATTAAAACAAACAGAATCACAATGACAACAGTGATATATAAACAACTCTTTCTTCCTTATTATTTATGTATTCCTTTCTTTGTTCTTACTTCAAATAGCCACCTATTGGCCAGAGTAAAAACTTAATTTTAAAAGGAAAAGCTAAGGGTGTGTGATAAGAATAGATTTGAAAATACAAAAAAAAATCAAAGCTGGATCCTGAGTAGTTTTTGAAACACATGTATTTTTGAATGTAAATCCAAACCGAATCGGATCTGGAGGGAAATAAAACACAGCTATTATCACCGAAATCTTAACAGTATTTAATTAAAAGTGGGTTATTTTCTTCATACGGGATAAAATTTAAACCCACTGTTGAAACAGTGCTTTTGAGGTTCCGCTAAATCGAAATTGGACTGAATTAGGATTTATTTTCTAAATTTCGGTCTATTACGCTGTGGACTGCATCGAACTCCTGAATTCTGGAATGTTCCGAAGAAAACCGTTGCGCAATCATTTCGATTTTCTGCTGCGTTTCCCTGAATTTAAGAATAGCAATAGATGTTATCCGATTCATGTTTTGCGGTGTACATGAATCGGATAACATCTATTGCTATTCTTAAATTCAGGGAAACGCAGCAGAAAATCGAAATGATTGCGCAACGGTTTTCTTCGGAACATTCCAGAATTCAGGAGTTCGATGCAGTCCACAGCGTAATAGACCACAGATTAATAGTGGTTACTGCCAGAAGTCTTACAGCACTGCATTTCAAATTTTTATTAAAGTTACTCGCCATATCATTACCACTTCCTCGGCTATGAGTCTCCTAACACTAAGAGCAATATGTTATCTTGTTTAAATTGCATAAACCAGTGAGATTGTACATACTAAATTTTCTTTTATAATAAGAGTTTGAAATATTAGCAGCTGGCGCTGGCATGGAAAACAAACGTTGAAGGTCATAGGATAGTCTCCGATCTGCTTAGCGCGGTAGTTTTGGTATCCCAACGTATTCTTCCGAATTATAATACCTTTTGAAATTTCCATATTGATCCCCTTTGAGATAAACAAAACTTTTATTGTAGATAGGGAAAAATGTATGAACAATCGTTCTATTCCATACAAAAATGCCTGTTCGTAGAATTTGGAATGAATTTAACTTGAAAAATTTGGCTCTTACAACAAAATGGCTATGAATTATCTAGAGGTCAAGATTGTTTCATTCTCCGCTGACGACATATTTCATGAAAAAATGAAAAATATAAATTAAAAATATTTATTAATTCAATTATAAATTAGATTTTGCACAACAAAACACATAAAATATGCTATTCACAAATTAAACTGAAATGGTATCAAGGTGGGTGGGTATATTATAGTTAATATGGAGTTACAAATCCTTTTCCAATTTTACGAAACAATGTAGAATTACCAACTAAATTTAGTTTAACATTGGTTTTAAAAGTGTAAATATGTATGTATGTATGTATAGTAAAATGTTAATATTTGTTTGTAAGCTATTGCCTCAAATACATTAATTTAAAACAATATAAAAGGTGACATTTCTGACTTTAAACAAATATTAAACAAAATTTTACCAATTTTGCCGTTGTGGCTTTTAATTTTTTTTTTTTTTGTAATTTTTATAGATTTGTTTTTCAAAATTTCCAATCGTGCCCAAATAGAGAAGGTAGAATCCCCCTCCTATACAATTTTGTTCTTGCCTTGAACCACCCTATACGCCCTTGATTAAGTTGGTAAGTATATTTTGCAACTCACCCTATAAACAAAAAAATTTAACTAAGGATTTTATAGAAAAACACCTCTTTTCATAATACTTATACTTATGTATACATAATTTCAAATCAGAATTTACTCAAACGTCACGACAAACTGCAATGTACTTCATATTTTTTCTAACATGCAAATTCAGTTTTTAATTTGCATCCAAAATCAAAGTTCTTGATAATGTTTCTTACGGCAGCGATATCGCTGCCAGGTTCATACAATGTAGTTTGTATTGACACAAATAGAATTTTCACCAAATTTATAGTGGTATAGAACACTTTAAGCAAATCATTAACCAGATCTCGTACTAAAACAATTTATTTATTTTATGACATTTTAATTATTTTGACAAATATATTCAAGCACCGATATAATTTATTTGTTTTTTTAAAGCTTCACGTATACAACGTATACGGCTTAAAGAATAACGATTTGTAATAAGAAGATGAAGAAATTTAAATATTAAAATATTGAAATTACTTCTGTTTTAAGTGGAGTGAATGAATAAAATTCAATTAAAAAGTACAAGTGACCTCAACTCCAGAAATAGTTGTGTTTCGCCCAAGGTATAACAGTGGGCTCTTCAGTCAGTCTGTTATACCCTACTAAGACACAAATTTTGGTCGATGTTTACCGACTCTTATAAAAATCACAGCAAAAAGATACTATGAATTTTATTATTTTCTTTGTGCACGAATTTAAACATTATCTTCACAGTATCTTTTTGCTGTGATTTTTATAAGAGTCGGTAAACATCGACCAAAATTTGTGTCTTATGTCGAATTCCTTACAACCATTTGAAGTCGATTTCATTAAAAAAAATTTCTTGGTAGAAGGAATTTAAAAATTTTTTTTTTGTGAGCGTGTGAGTGCAATTTGACAGGAATTTTGTTGTCGCACAAAAACTAAGAAGTAGTGCGCGCTAAGCAAATATTAAAGTGTATTTTATTTTCGCGTTGTTTTGATAATTTAAAAGCAAATATATTTCGTCTGATAATTGAAAAACATCAAAAACAATTGTGCGCGTAATCAAGTAAAAAAATTACAATCCAAAATTAATCCACACCACAGCAGCGAGGATCTATTCTGAATATTTCACTAGGGGACGAAGAAAAATAATTTTGCAACGTGTTTTCCTCGCGAATTGTATGTTATTTTAATGGGATTTTTTGTTTCTTGAAGATACGCACAATTATCTTTACTTTTTTTCATCATTCACTGAAATATTAAACAATTAAGAACACTTAAACATTTGTTTTCTTTTTTAACTTCGTCACAAAATTGTAATGAATCATTTAATTCCATCTTGATGCATGAGAAATGTCAAATCTTGATAGTGTGTGTGCGATTTGATGTGAAATCTAGCTTAAAACGCAAGATTTGTTTGACAGCATTAAAATCGATTTTGTTTAGAAAAAATTCGATTTGTTTAGAAAAATTCGAATTTTGTTGGTTGTAAGGAATTCGACATTAGTAGGGTATAACAGACTGACTGAAGAGCCCACTGTTATACCTTGGGCGAAACACAACTATTTCTGGAGTTGAGGTCACTTGTACTTTTTAATTGAATAACGATTTGTATATGAAACGTGTTCGACTACGAGTACGACAGAGAGTACGATATTCAGAATATGGGTGACTTGAAAGTTCGGAGTTTATGCACTCGTGTTTTAGATTACACTTTTTGTGTGGCAGCAAATAATTTCTATTTTAAGATTCACATATGTATAGTATATACATAGTTACCAAACCCAAGTCACTTGCACTGTTTCATTGGATTTCAAAATGAAACAAACTTTGACTGAAACCGATGGAAAATGGCATTCAAAATTTTGTACAGATAACACAATTAATAAAGGCTTTCTATATAAAATCAAATATATTGTATATCTGAAGGATAGCGGTAAGAACATTATCAGGTGGGAAGACCAACAAAATTAAAAAAAAAAAAACATACAAATTGGACCACCCTAATGGGTTTGCTTTTGCTATTTAAACATACCTACTTAAGAAAGGCTTAAATTCAAATTTATGCCTTGCAGGATAACCGGGTTCTTAAATTAAAAACTGAATGCATTTTTTCGCGTGTACCGTATAATTCTTACAAATGTGCTATTTTCGAATAGAATTTGGAATATTTAACGAAATTAAAAAAAAAATATTACTAATAATTTTTGATCAAATATTGTTTTCTCTTCGCACTATTTAAAATACTGTAATAAAGCTACTCGTTAAATATATGGTAAATATTAAAAACAAATTATTTAAATAAATTGAATTTTGTAGACCTAATTCTTTTCAAAAATTGCTAAGACCTTTCTTTTCGATACAAATCAAAATTAAGGTTGTTATTCACGAAAAACAAACATACTTACCCTAACGAACTAAAAGATAAAATGTCTGCCCCAAGATAATCTCAAAAAATGAAAAAAACTGTCTGCCACAAGATAATCTCAAAAAGGCAAAATAAATTTACACAAACAGACATAAGGGCCTTGGACATAATGTCTTAATATAACGTCCAATCCAATACAGTCATTAGGTCCATGGACAGGACATTATGACAAAGTCAAAGTACAAAAAGACATTATGTCCGTTTGAAAAAGACATACTGTCTGTTTGGATATTATATCCGTTCAAAAGGACACAATGTTCTTTTGGACATATTAGGTTTGTTCCCAAGATTTTTCGGCAGAAATTGTTGGTCTGTCAAATTTTGAAGTGGGGATGAAATTCTCTCACAGATAGAAAAACTGCTCAAAAAGATTGGAACGGTTTCTTGCCAAAAATTCTGCCATACAATTTCACACAATTATTCCTTTAATTTTTTGGAACTTTTTTTATTACAACGCGTAGCAAACTGAATCGATGACTCTACAACAGTCAATTTTTTATACAACGTACCTCAACCTGGCATTTGACAGACCAACAATTTCTGCCCAAAGAAATTTCTTGGACAGAATTTGTCAGGAGGGGAAATTGTTTTACTCTCTCGTGAGCGCTCTCTTCTGCCCAAAACTACCAAATTTGTGAGGTGTGGAACAGCATTTGGGCAACAATTGTTGACAATTGGCAATTTTGGTCAAGGTGTGGAACAGACCTATTGTCTATTTAAGAATGATATAATGTCCATTTAGACATTACTTCTTTTTAAAGCAAAATTATAGTCCATTTGAAAGAGACACATTATCCAAATGGACTTTATGCCCGTTAAAAAAAAACTGACATAAAGTCCAAACTTAAAATGAAAAAAGTTCATAGTTCAATTTGTTACCCGTGATTTGAAGTAGATACACAAACATAAAGTACCTATACAAAATTTGATATACGATTTTGTGATGCGTGATCAACGCCTTTATAAACAGTGCTCAACAGTAGAGTAAAAATAAAATAAAAAAATTAATTGGGTGGCGCAACGGCTCGTGAAGAACCAGGACCTAGTGACTAACAACTCACAACCATTCCCGTGTGCGTGTGTCGACAGGAATGGGAGGGACCTACAATTTTATGCCAAATCCGAACGGTTAGACGAGAAGCACTTATTCGTGATAAGTAATACTCTTGAAGGATTTGTCAATTCCTCGCAAGAGGCAGTAGCCCTGAAAAAAAAACTTTTTAGTTTTTAGGTGGAGGAGGCTGGGAAGTGAACCCAGACCTCCAGCGTGACAGTCCAACGCACTAACCATTACGCTACGGGCTACTACAACAGTAGAGTAGGTATTTTATTTTTTAAGTAAGATTTCTGCCACTTACGAGCTAGCTAAACCAGCAATTAAGGTGGTTTAGCGAAGAGTTACATAAGAAAAGTAAAGTAAAAAATAAAAAAATACATAAACACTAATAAATAACTCTTAGCAGATTTGACTTTAAGAGCAAGTTCATTATGTATGCGCCCCACTCGTGCATTTTATTTCTTCAGTTGTTTTATTGACCAGTTTAGCATATCAAAAAATGTATTCTTCAATTTTATTTAATCAATTATATTGAATAATTTAAGGTCCAGTTATTCAGTTGAGTCATTGAGTTAAACCACTAAAATAAAAACAAAAACAATATACATAGGTAACTTCTTTTGTTAAGGTTTTGTCTTTCTTTAAACCAGTTTATCTTACCCTGGAAATAGAATTGTCTAAAGCTACTTATATGTACAGTACATACATGTATGTCAAGAATCAGTTAAGACTCGTGGCTCTAAATGCAATTCAGAGCTTACTCATCTTTGGTGAGTTAACTCTGTTTTATCTTTAACCTCACACTGAAAAATTTGCTCTTATTAATCAAATTTTTTTGATTATTTTAGTTTTTATTCAAGGTCAGTATATCTCCATTTCTAACGGTTTTTCGTCCAAAAAACTCAAGTTCAAAATTAAAGAGCATATAGTTTTAAAAGTCCGTACATCTTTACTTATAGCTATAACCGTTTTTGAGTTATAAAGCGATTAAAAGATTAGTTTTTTTTTATCTATTCTTCGATGGTGTGAACCGTCAGAAAAACAGTTTTTTGCATATACATATCTTTACAACTGTACGCTTAATCGAAAAATTATAATTATAAAATGTGTACATTATGAACCTTTATATAAGCATGCATTAAAAGTTTTTTTTCTAGAAGCCATAATTTTTACGATATCATTATTAAAAAAAAAACACCAAAAGTCGAAAGTATTGGTTTTTTGCTCTTTTCTCGTAAATGACAAATTTTTCAGAAAATATTTTATACTTATCTTGTAGATTTTAATATTCCCTAGAGAAAATATTATGACACTTTCTTGTGTATAACACATCAGTTGCAAGATATTGTGACTTTTGGCCAAATTTCGAACATTTTTGAATAAAAAAAAATTTTTGATTGCGTTTAATTCATTGATAAATAATTCACTTCCATGGATTTTACAAATTAAATAACAACCAACTTCATTTTTGCACGAAATCGAATCATAATATAAAATATTTGTAATTTGTTTTTGCTTTTATTAATTTTTTATGAGCCACACATTTCTTTATCAAAAAATTGACCCAACGGAAGAATAAAATTTCGATAAAAAGTGAATTAATTAGAAACAATCCCAAATATCAAAATCAATAATAAAAACCAATTAAATTGATAATAAATTAATACAAAATTGAAAACAATTCCAAATCGGAAGAAGAAAAGCCAACACAATCTAACCCCAAAATAAAAACTCAAAGTTACTTTTTCATAATAAAAGAACGATGAAGGTAGACTATAGTCAACGTTGGAAATAAAACGAACACATCACTCTGTCATTGTGCCAACATTTTGGCTGTCAGTTTTGAGTTTGACAATTGACAATGGTTTTATAAAATAAAACTTGAGTTTTGTGGGGATTTCAAGATTTTCTGGTCCTAAAGCTATTTTTAAAACAAATCGAAAAGCTAGCTAGGAACCAGTTTAAACAGTCGTTTTGATAAAAAAATGGTGTATTTTTAACATCTATTAATACTATGAAATTTAAATTTTTTTATGAATTCTGTTTTATCTAAAATAATCACAGTAGTTAATTTAATTAGAATCTTAAAAAAATATTATGGACTCCAAAGTTCGTCAAAAAAGAAAATTACAAAAAAGATGATTTTAACGAACAATATCTTAACAGAAAAAACTTAAACAACTGATACATAATGTAAATAATAACAACATTTTAAAGTTGCTTAGAATATTTGGGAGTTATAAAGAAAATTCAATTCAAAAATATAAATAAACCATTATAATATTTTTTAATACAAAAATACAAATTATGATGAAACGCTTTCTTATAACTTGAACTTGTTTTCTAGAACCGGCTTTCTCTATCTGATCTTTTGTGTTGTTTGCAATTTATTGTTGTTGTTTTTTTTTTAATATTCTGCCAATTAAATTATTCAATGAGATATCACGAATAATATTTTATCCAACGTTCAAAATGTAGTATTTCTGGTATTTTAAGATGTAGGTATTGATTGCCATTGTCATTTCTCAAGCTATTAATAAGAAAAAAAAATCCCCATTTGTACGAAAGATACCCCGACATAGTTGACTAACTTCCATTGGGCTTAGCTTAAATAAAGTGTTGTCATTTGTCATTATGTGGTGTGTGTATCTTTATTCTTGGTTTGTTTACATTTACGAGTAATAACATTGTTACCACCGCCACCACCGGTTGTGCACTATATTTCAAGATTTTTTTTCTTTTCGTTCCATGAAAAACCCTTCAAGACAGGTTTCGGCACATAAATTAGCAAGTTCCCAATGACTAACATTCATAGTTCATATTTAATTATTCATTGAAATGAAAGCTGGTTATTGATGCAAATTTACAGAAATATTAAATATTATTAAACAAAAAATATTAATTTGTTTTGTTGATTTCAAGAACCTTCAACTTTTTTTAGCAAAATTAACAAGATGAGCAACATAAAAATATTCGATGACATAAAACATAAATAAATCAGGTTTACGTTAGGTAAATTGGAAACACCAAAAGTCTTGGTTTTTTTTTACTTACGTGCACTAGTCACTGATATGATACTGACAAGTATGACAGCGGCAATGCTAAGGGAAGATTTGCTTATCATCCTGCAATGCAGCACTGGCCAAGGGCAATGGAACAATAACAACAACAAAAAATGGCAACTTTGATTAAAGTTGATTATAATTTTAAAATATAACTTTATTTTTTATTTCTCTCCTGGCAAAGAGATAAAGTCAAGAAATACTTATAGCTAACTCAATTCGCACGACACGAACCGATCGGAACTAATACAGTTGATTCTCTGAGTGGGGCTTAATAACTGACAACTAGATAGACCGTCTTCAACATTGCTGGCTGATCGTTATATAGTCGATGAGTGGCCCATGTGAGAAGCTCTCTGTTGATAGGGAAATCGAACCGCAACCGGTAGTGTTTGTTCATATTTGAAGGTGCAGATGATTAAGGGAGCAGAGAATTAGTATTAAAAGAAGCTTTAAAGAGAATTTAAAAAAAGCTCTTTTGTGATAAACTTGATCTTGAGTCTTGACCCGATCTTTTTGTAACAATCAATGCATTGTTAAATACAAGTTTCACAGCTTGAATGTGAGTAAATGATACTTAATAATGAAAGAAAAATTATATTTTTTAATTACATCAAACTTAATACAAGCTTAAAGAACCATGCAAGCTGTAAGAAAATAATATTTTATCAAAAGCTGTTTAGGTAGAAAGTTATATTAAACTTCAAATTGTGATTAATTGTGCAGGTGGGAAACAACTAGACTACATCAAGCTTACATAAATATTTCCATTTTAAAAGTCATTTGCAAAATAGATCTTGTCTTTACATTCTGTTGATATTTAACATAATTAATTGTTCATCGAACCTTAATGAGAGAATCGTGTAATTAAATCAGACCTAATATGTATGTATAAGTATATATATAAAGAGTCTATTATGAAGATCTTAAGGTACCTAGGATATAAATAGTATGTAAAGCATTAAAAGGACATATGTACATCCAGAAAATATTAACATAAAGCCTTTAAGTTGATAATATTTAGTAAAAATCTATTACTTTATAAGAATTAAGAAAAAACCTTACTTTACTTTATAGAGTAAGAGCCCAGGGCCGCCAGACATACGTCATTTTATCAAAGATTAGATGTTTTTTAAGGACAAAGAGAAAGTGTAGCTTAAATTGACAATGTGCATATTTAGTGGTTCTATAACATTATGATATCTTTAAAAAAGTTTTAAAAACATTTTAAAATATAAATTACTACTTAAAATTACAATAAATTTGCTTCTTAATAGCTAATACAGATAGAGCTCAAAAAAAAGTATGCCATCTGATTTGTCTGATAAATATGAATTTATGAAAAAAAAATTTCAAAAATCGTTAGAGCGATTTTCTTAAAAATTAATTTTTTACATATAAAAATTCTTGTATGCCAACTTTTAGGATTCAATAAAATACAATTTTACACAAAATTAAAAAAATATTTATTTAACGGTTTTCAAGATATTGAATTTTCAAAAAAAAAATCAATATTTTTTTAAAAATCCAAAAATTATTTTTTCGAAAAATTTTATATTCGAAATTGTTAAAATTGTGAATGACCTCTTACACAAAAAATTGGTTAAAATTGGTTTAGCCGTTAATGAGAAATTAGAAAACCAAAAAACCGGTTGTATAACAGGTACCTTAAATAACCATTATACATTTTTTTTTTCTACCAAAATATTAACTGTAGTAATTTTAGTAGCTCTTAATTTTTTTTTTTTCAAAATAGTTAGAGCCGTTTTTGAAATAAATCAATTTTTGTATATTGGTTGTATGACAACCAATTTCAATTTCCCCTCTAGGGGAAAAGTTTGAAGAAAATGGCTTCTGCCGTTTAGGCTGCAGGTCGAGGTACAGACAGACAGACGGACAGACGAACAGATGGACAGACGGAAACACGGACACACGTACAGACGGATAGACAGACAGAATTAGGAGACCCACTTTTTCGCTCTCTATCATCGTAATTTTAGGGAAAATTATTATCTCGAAAATAAAATACTTCTCACAGGCGAAATCTCCTTCTGATGGTTGAGTCACGAATGGAGTTTGCTCCATCTCCCAAAATTTTCGGATTTGCGCATCGAGATCGATGTGTTGAAAAGAGCTGCATATGTTTTCGGTGTTGCCTCAGGAATTTTGCCTAATATAATCCACCCTAAGTGTGTGTTTTGAGCAATAGGGGCAATGTTTTGCTCACTACCGATTATATCCGGCAAAATAATGTCAGGATAAACATCTGAGCCAAAAAGTATGTCGATTTGAGCGGGAATATGAAAATTAGGGGTTGCATCTTCAAACGTCGAATGCTTCGAAGAAAACATTATGCCAACGTAGTTTTGATTGGTGCCGTTGCTGACCTGACCTTCCCTAACCCTGATACCTTTACAAATGTTTGATGTCTTGTTAGATTTAAAAGCCTTGCTGCAGATTCAGAAATAAATGTAGCATCTGAGCCTGGGTCAACTAGGGCTCATAGATTTGCAAATCTCCCATCTCCAGATTAAACCCTGTACTATTTTGTTACTCTTATAAATTGAATTTAACCGACTTGTGTTTTTATTAATACACACAAGTGTGCTTTCCATTGATAACAAAAATTCAATTTGTCGACTAGTGTTTTTATTAATACACACAAGTGTGCTTTCCATTGATAACAAAATTCAATTTGTTTTTGATTCGGATCTGTCAAAATAAAGATTTGTACAACTAATTAATTATATTGAGCAAATAAATTGACGTATTTTTTGATTTAAAATATATTTTGCAGGTATACATTTTTTGGCAGATTTACACCTTCCTTCACAGAAGGCAACTTCAGCGGAACTACACTTATCGACGCGGCAAAACATTATTTGTAGAAACTTGTATGAGTTATGTCGCACTAAGTTCTAAGTCCCCTTTCACATAAGGAAACAAGGGGAAGGTACAAAATCTCCCCTCACACCCTTCTCGCCCTCAAACTAGCTAGTTTCTGGCAACTCAGTTTCCTTGTATTGTGTGAAAGCGGTCTGAACGGCAACTGAACTTCATACAATTTCATACGAATTTGTGTGAAGTGTAGTTCCGCTGCAGTGCAGTCCGTCAAGTAAAGTCTTACTTTAAGACTTAAACAATTTTGAGCTGTCAGTTTGCAAATTTGTTGTTTCATTGTTTTCATTTATTGCGATTGTGAAAATGGTGTTTAAAATACGAACAGTGGCTGATCCAGGGGGTTGCTATAGGGGCCAAAGCCAGCCACCCGCACAACCGATTCCTAAAATTAATGGAAATACAGAAAGCAATACATTTTTTACAATATGTGGAGTTTTATATTCGACTCAAATATTGCTAAACTGTTAAATTTTATGGGAATTAGACTAACAGCTATGCTCCAGAAATCACGTGAAATGAAATTGAAATCGAAATTGAAAATCGAGTGAATTTATTTTCCATATTCCACATTTCGATCGATTTCATAATTTCGAAATCACTTTAAGCGAAATCAAAAACAGCTTATGCCATGTTGATTGATATTCGTTCTTCAATTTTTAATTTCGTTTTTTCATAAAATTTAACAAAAATGAGTGCTGTTTTCATTGCTGCTTCAATAAAAAAATTAAATTGATATCGATAAAAGTGAAATGTGGAACACCAAATTTAATTTCACATCGATTTCAATTTAATTTCGATAGAAAGTGATTTCTCGAACCTACATAGCTGCAAATAACGAAATTGGGGCTGAAAAATATGTCATGTAATTTGTTTTCTAAGCCCCAAAAGAATTTGGTTGGGGCTAAAGACCTAAGGGAATTGAAGAAAAACTAAGTTCGGGGCTATGAATAATGGACAAAAGATATGTTTAATGCAAAGACAATTTCTCTTAAAACAAAGCCCAGAAAATTGGGACGAAAAACCTAGCTCTGGACTAAGGACTGACAAGAATTGGATACGTGGTCAGGGTTAAGCAACAAATTCCATTAAAAATTAACTAATTCCAGAGAGTTTGGGGCATAACTTTAGGGGTTATGTCAAAGTTCGAAGTTGAGGCCAAAGATTGAAGAGATAACTGAAAAAACGGGGCCAAATGCAACAACAATTAACCCTTAAAACTTAGCTTGTTTAACCAAAAAATCGCATTTCGGACTAAAACGCGATTAGAATTGGAGAACAACGAAGTGTCAATTTTGTGTATTTGGTTAAAACAAACAGGAATGGTTTCTTACGGCCAGTCAGGGCCTAGAGAATCTTATATCCAAAGTCGAAGACAATTATACACATCAGAAAACATTTTTGGACTAACCAAATACATACAAGATCTCTAGTCAAGTAGCCAAATTCCAAAAGCGTTAGTTACATATGTGCACTCAGAAAATCATGCACATCATATTTGCAATCCCTCAAGATTCTAAAGTGACGTCTTGAAGTTTTTACATTTTATTTTTCAATCGGCAAAATATTGTTGTCTGTGATTTCAGTTCGAACAAAACAGATACCTTTACTCCACTAGTTGAGCTGGCTAGTTCACTGAAATGAGATCTCCAGTGGGCTCACATTTTCAAAACACATATGAGTTTTTGCCAGTCGCCCGCCAGTGAGACCTCTTAGATTTCATATTCATTTTTGTCTCAAACTGGATCTCGAAGCTTAATCCTGGATCAGCTACTGAACTGAATATGAAGGAAATAATTTCTAAACTAAAAAAAGAAGCAGATCAACTAATGTGCATCGAACAACGACAATCCTAGTCGAGATACCTCAGAACGATGCACTATGCACAGTATGGCGGATGGTCAAAAGTCCGCAGGTCAAAAGACCATAATGGACTTTTGACCCACCACGATGGGCCACACAAAAATCTTGTGGACTTCTGGCCCATGGATTGTGAACTTCTGACCCACTTCAATGGACCACTTTATAGATAGTATTCTTTAACGAGAGTGTTTTGGGTGGCCCGCATCGCGTGTTCAAAGGATTTTAACTCCCTCTATGGGCCCTCTCTCCTGCTCCCGTGACTCCGTCGCTCCGCTTATGGAATGCTCATGCTTAGTCGTCCGGCAGGCGCCTTTGTGCTTGTTGTCAGTCGATCTGTTATCAAAGTTTTTTGTACTAAACAGAAGATTGGGTGGCCCGCTTCGCGGGTTTAAGGATTTTAACTGCCTTTTCGGGTCCTCTGTCCCGCTCACACGACTCCGTCGCTTCGCTTATGGTATGCTCAGTCGCTAGGCAGGCGCCTATATTGTCATTTGGTGTGCTTTACGTTTATGTGTACTAAAGAGTATACAAATTAATTCTTAACAAAATAAATAAATTCTTAATTGTTCTGCTTTTTTCCATATTTGAATATAAACCAGTTTCTTTCTAAAATTAGGGAATATTTACTTACTTTTTTGTGGACCACCCAAGTGGGTCAAATCTCCACAACAGATTTGTGGACTTTTGACCCATCCAAGTGAGTCAAAAGTCTATTATGGACCTTTGACCTGTGGACTTTTGACCCTGCGCCGCACAGGCATACCTATACATATTATATGAGGGATTATACTGCGCAGGTTGTCAGAAATTAAAAATCGCTGTTCCTTTGATTTTCGCATGTGTCAAGATGAAAAATGACAAAAAGTGTGTCGAATATATCGACAAGTCGATATTCAACATTATGAACCTTCGTAGCGGTAGCGGAAAATTATTGTAGGACAATGTCGATCCGGATTCGGCAATAGAACAGAGTATATACCCAGTGCAGTTGCAATTACCTAATTCTTCCATACATGAATGGAATTCACCAAGGTCCTTGGAAGATAAGAAGCCGGAAAAGAAACAAATTGTTTTGTACACCTATTGGGAATGTTTTATTAAAATTGAGTCGGCCTTAAACAGTTCATCATTCACATTATGTTCTTAAATAAAATAGTAAAATTGAATTTGTTTAACTATTTTTTTTTTTTTTTTTTTTTTAAGTTCCAATTCTCCCGCCCCACTCCCCCATATACGGTTTATTTCTGATCTCTACCTAACAAACACGGGTTGAATGTCTTGTATTTTATCAAATCTCACCTAGCCAGGAAAACCTTTTAAGAATATCAGTTATGTAAATATTATTTATATTATTTATATTTATAAAGCTTTTACGGTAAATAATAAAATGGAGCTGAAAATGTCCACCCACAACACATATTTTTACAAGTTACTGATCAAGCAAAGGCTCCGCACCAATTTTCAACTCCATAGCGTTAGTAGTTTCTGATATTGTATATCGCAAATTCCGTAACTGACCAACTCACTAACAGATCATCAAAACGATGGAGCACTTCCCGATACCATCATATTGAAGATATAATCTTGTTATTTCGTATAACGATAGTTCTTGTAACAAATCAAAAATTTAATGAATCGCTTAAAATTTGAAAAGTAAAAAGTCCGTGCTTGGACGGATTAAGAATATCTCAGCAGTGAATCCCACTTGTCGTAAGAGGCGACTAAGGGATAAATCACATCAAGGCAAATAACACCAAAGTGAGCCTAGCGATACACAATAACATCCTAGAGCTAACCATAAAACGTGTATGCAAGTCCTTGGGTTAATGCGTCTGGAGATCACCGGTATTGTAAATGAAGAACATGAAACCACAAAAAACAGGAGCATGCCAGTTTCGAAAAATGTTGAGCATTATGGAAGTACTTGCTAATATAAGAGGCAATACCCCGTCAGGCAGTTCCATTGCTATGCATGGTAGTGATCCTGGGTCGATCAGAAAAGGTCAGAGCTAAACGGATTCCGGGGGCTAGCAAAGTAATGCAACAAATTGGACGGAAATTAAGAGTGGCGAGTTGGAACGTTGGGACTATGACCGGTATAAGCTGTGAGCTGGAAGAGATGATGAAAAGAAGGCGAATAGACATCTTGTGCGTTCAAGAAATAAAATGGCTAAACACTGGAAACAGGGCTCGTTTCTTGGACGTTAAGACAAATGTATACAAGATGTTCTACTACGGAGATGTTCCTCCTTGCGGAGGAATTGCTTGGTAACGTCTTGGCTATTTCGAAGTCCGGTGACCGTTTGATGTCTCTAAAATTAGTGATGCAAGGAAATGTGTGGAATGTTGTCAGCGCTTATGCTCCCCAAATTGGATGTGAACAACCGGAAAAAGATGCGTTTTGGCTAGAATTTCACAACCAACTTAAAAACATCCCGAAAGATGAGCTTCTGTTTGTGGGCAGAGATTTGAATGGACATGTTGGGAAATCTAAGGAGGACTATGAGGACTGTCATGGTGGTTTGGGGTACGGAACTAGGAACTAGGAACTCTCCTGGTGAAGACATTCTAAACGTGTGCAGATCATATGGTCTTATCGTGTTAAAAACCATGTTCATCAAACAACAAAAGCACCTTATCACTTACAGCAGAGGTGGAAATGAAACTCAGATCGATTACCATCTAGTACCCAGTTTCATGAAGCCGCAAGTCAAAGATTGCAAAGCGATTTTAGGTGAACCGATCGCCCCACAACACCATCTTCTGCTGACAGAATTTTTAATGGAGACGAGGAAGACAAACAAACAAACAGAGGGTTCTAGAGGAATCAAGCGGATAAAGTAAAGGCGAAGAGTTCGTCTCTTTAATGAAAGATTATCTGTACAAAAACATCGACATACATGCAAATAGAGAGTGTGGAGTACAATAAATGTGGGACTCTCTGCAAGAAACCTGCCCGCGGGAAGCGAAATCACTGCTAGGAATTGTCAGAGGACACTACCAACTCGACAAAGAAACATGGTGGTGGAATGATGTAGCCAAATCAGTAATGACTAGAAAAAAAACGGCTTTCAAAGCAAGAAAAAAAAAAGCAAGGAAAAAGTGTGCCTAACTTCAAGCAGGGAGTACGAAGAGCATGTATCGGGAGCTGGAGGAAATATCTGCACCGGCTGCTGATGCAAACCAAGCTATTCAGGAACTGCGACATTCCAACATGAACAAGGGCGCAACTATTTTCAAAATCGCCGCACACAGAAGGAAAAATGCTAAGGAGATTCGTTCACCAAAATTCGTTAACAACGCTCTAGGCCAACTCCTTGTGGATGACGACAAAATTCTTCACAGATGGCAAGAGTATTGTGAAGGACTTTTAAATGAACAGTTTCCGATGGTATACTTTCCAATAACTGCACCTAACAATGAAGAAGTCGCCGAAATCAAAGTCGAAGAAGTTAGTAATGCGGTGAAGAACTCCAAAAAGGGAAAAACAATTGGGCCAGATACCCTCTGAGTTCTGGAAAAAGATGGAAGACATCGGGTCTAGATGTCTCATGATTCTCATCTCCAAACTTTTCTGCGGCGACCGAATGCCCAATCAGTGGAGGGAAAGTTACCTTCTTTCAATCTACAAGGGGAAGGGTGATACACGAAATTGCGACAGATACCATTCGATCAAGCTGATGTCACACACCATGAAGATCGTTGAGCGGGTATGGATGGCCACCTATGAAAAATAATACGGCTATCTGACGACCAGTGCGGCTTTGTTTCGGGTAAATCAACCACAGATGCTATTCAGAGTATAAGAATCAGAATGGAAAAATATAGGGATTCCTCGAGAGATTTGCATATTGTATTCGTTGATTTTGAAAAAGCATTCGACAGACAACCACGAGATCTGATATGGGTTGCACTTAGGCAACGAGGAGTTCCGGAAGTCTACGTGTGGATAGTCATGGACATGTATGAGCAAGTTAAAACAAAGGTAAGATGCCCCGCAGGAATCACCAAAGAGTTCCCAATTAGAGTAGGTGAGCACCAGGGAAGCGTCTTGAGTCCTTTGCTCTTTATTACTGTCCTTGACTTTCTACTTGAGAATAAGGTGACGGACCCCAAAGTGAATCAGTTATTCTTTGCTGACGATGGAGCCATCATAAGTGAAGATCCTGTGTCCTTGCAACGAGCACTCGATGTTTGGGTGGATGTTCTGGAGGGAAATGGATACCGCATTAGCGCGAAAAAGACCGAATACCCATGCTGTCCATTTTCTGAACCACACAGTCCTATTCCGGACATCTATTTGAATGGAACAGTGCTTCCCAAGTGCGAAAAGTTTAAATATCGTGTGATAGGAAGAAGGATCTTGTGATGACGACATCAAACGCGTAAGCGTGGCAGGAAAACTCTGCCATCTTCTGTGATAGAAAAATGCCCCCAAAGCTGAAAGGAAAGCTCTACGCGGCAGTTGTTCGTCAAGCGCTTACATACGGGTCACAGTGTTGGACAATGTACTAGAAGTATGAGAGTAAATTGATGGCAGCTGAAATGAAGATGCTTCGCATGACAGCAGGAGTGACAAAGCGTGATCGAATAAGAAGCAAGAGAATCCGAGGAAGCCTACACGTCAAAAATACCATCTTGGACAAAATACAAGCATGACCGACTTAGCTGGTACTATCATGTACAAAGAAGATGCCATGAGAACCCAGTGGGATGATTAGGGAATACGAAGCAAATCGTTTTAGTTGGCGAAAATGAGATTTGGTGTTACTATTTTCGCTTCCGTCGCTAACGTTTTACGTTCGCCCTATTTGTGAAATCGAAAGCGTGAATTTCCGATAGGTTTTTTTTGGCGGATTGATGTGGTCGAAAGTGGTATTTTGCTGTTTTCATTAAAATAAACAAAAATGTGAGTTTTACTATTTTTTTTTATAAAAACAAAATAAAAAAATAAACAATAATATTTTTCTAAATAAACGTGCAGGAGCGAAAGACAGCAACACACAAACAATAGCAACAATTTTCCACGGTTATTGAATTTATAGGGAAAATGAATAGGGATAGTCAAAGAAGCACTCATTGCGCCCACACATCGCAGCTTTGGGAAAATATCACTGCAGTTTTATATGATCACGGGCCTCCTACACAAAATGCATGAAATGTGTTTTGATTTGCAAAATAAAGAAAGCCAAAAGAACTTAAGTGAACGAATTGACCAACAAAATAAACACACAGAAAAACACAAGCTTTGAAGAAATTTGCAATAATTTTCTTTGCGTTAGGAAAATAGAGAAAGATTTAAGAGCAGATGCCGGTGCACATTGGTTTTGAACCTCTGAATATCAAAATGGCAGGGAAAAATAGTGCCGGGTCCATTCCACATTCTTGTAGTGTGACTAAAGAAAGAATCTCTATACTTGGTAAGCTTATGTCTTGTAGATACTATTAAAAGATTTAAATCTTGCTGTATCATTGTAAACATAGTTCAAATACAAATACAAATACGAGTATTACGGTTGAATTGTTTTATGGGAGGAATGCAACTGGCTATTTCGTTATGTTTATGAAAATAACGGCAAAATACCGAAATACATGAAAAATTGCGTCGGTGTTCGAGAGGT
The DNA here is from genome assembly GCA_949320155.1 of Melangyna quadrimaculata. NCBI lineage: Eukaryota > Metazoa > Arthropoda > Insecta > Diptera > Syrphidae > Melangyna > Melangyna quadrimaculata. Next base: position 436,287,400 of record OX439483.1, read on the forward strand.
GCAAATGCTTGCGTTATATTTCTATCACTTATCATTTTCATAGCTCTTCTTTAAATTGTATCTAAAAGACTCAAGTGAGTTATTGGAGCACCTGCCATCAATACGAAGCGAGTCAAAAAGGAGATATCGAATTGAAAATGATTCGCTTCGTATTCCCTCATCAGGCCACAGTTCAAAAGGCAATAGCACTAGACGTTCCAACACTATCCCGGAAAAAAGGCAGGCGCAAAAACTCCTGGATGAAACAAATGCAACGACACCTGCATTTAGTTGGCGTCAGACATGGAACAATCCAAAACCGGGAGGCCTGTTGACGTTTTCTGAGGTCAACCCGGCGAACCCCACAAGTGGAACCTTAGGTGAAGCAGTTGAGTGGGAGAGCTGTGGTCCCCCTCGAGATCAAGACAATCGCCGGTAAAATAAAGAAGAAGAAGAATGAATCGCTAAAAACTACCCTTTTTTATTTGCAGTTTATAACCCGATAACCTAAAAACTAAAAAGTTTTTTTTCAGGGCTACTGCCTCTTGCGAGGAATTGACAAATCCTCCAAGAGTATCACTTGTCACGAATAAGTGCTTCTCGTCTAGTCGTTCGGATTCGGCATAAATTTGTAGATCCCACAGGAATGGTTGCGAGTTGTTTTTCACTAGGCCCTGGTTCTTCATGAGCCGTTGTGCCACCCGATTTATTTTTTTATTTTTTAACCCGATACAAAATATTGTGAAATCAAACTTAAGGTTTTGCCAATTATTTATAAAAAAAAATTGTTTGTGATATTTTATTTAGTCTAAAATACGGATATTTGTTTTTTTACCTAAACTAAATTTGTACTTAAAACTTTCAATAAAATCAACTTATAACTAACATTTTAAGCTTATAAATTCGGAATATAGCTATACATACATACAAAAATGTATGTAAATAAACTTAATATAAAAAATAATCATAAAATCACATTTAATATTGAATATTTGCTCTAATCCAATCGAGAAAAGATGCAACTCGTGTGTAAACACCAGGAAAATTAGATACTCCACAAGTTCTCGGACCAAATGAGACCAAACCAAGTAGCGTATAACGATACCTGTTATTAGAAGCTCCATCATCCATTAAAGGACCTCCGCTATCACCTAAAACAAATTTTATTTAAATAAAATTTTCAATTTAAAATATGTAGTACATATTATATTTTATACATACATATTGTCAATAACAATTATAAAACTATTCATACATAATGTACGTACTATTACTATTACTATTAGTTTTAATTACCTTGACACGCATCCATATTTTCCCTACCCTGGACACAAATTTGGGAGGGTTGAATAAAAATTGGTGTCCAAGAATTTGCACTAAATTGGGCGTATGTAACGGCACATTTGCTTCGGTTTACAATTGGCAACCGGACATACTGCAGAGAAGGCTTTCTGTTCGTAGTTACTTCTGATTGATGAGTACCTGTTGATTTTTAATTTATTTGATGAGTATTTCCAAAATTGAAACATCATAATATTTTCAAAAAAAAAATATATTTAATACAAAATTAACCTGCAATATTTGAACTCCAGCCAGCGACAATAGCTAATCTCCCCGTTAGTTCAACATCCCGCAGTGCAAGATTGTTGAAAGGTAAGCAAATAGGTGTAAGGACAACTACAAAATTAAAATATTGTCATTGAATTAAATAGTATATATGTATGTATGTACATATGTGCAGTACATACATATGTATGTAGGTACATAACTATGAAATATGTAAACATGTACATACATATATGTATGTATTTGCATGTTGTATATGAGTAAAAAAATATAAATATCTACATGCGTACATACATGGTACTTTTAGAATTGTATGTATGTTTTTACGTATGTCTGATTGTATATGTATAATACTTGCCTCCCACGTCTGGCCTTGATATGCGAATCAATGCGATGTCATTTGCATACTTCGGTGAATCGTAGTTGGGATGATCAATAATCTGCTCAATTTCGTAATCCTGATGAATCCGACACAGAACCGGATTATTGTTGCAGTCTCTTTTTCGTTTCCCACGCACCTCTCCAATTCGAATATGAGAACTTATGTAAATTTAAAATTAAAAATTTAGCACTAAAATTGAAATTATGGAATAGGATAATGCTTACAGTTCAAGGACATCGATTAAATTTGTAACACAATGGGCAGCAGTTATCACATATCGATCGCTGATGAGTGAGCCAGCGCATCTGTAGCTTATTTTTTGAGAAGCTGTAGAAATGATAAAAGTTTTAATACATTTTTCTTGAAAATGAGAGTAATGGGTTATTATTATTTATGTTTAATGAATAAGAAGCTATAGAATCACCAAAATATATAAACAATTATTTATCCAACTGTATCTTATAAAATAATTTCTATATATTGTTTTGTAAGAATTTTGGCTTAAAAATGCAGTTCATTCATGCTTTTTGACAACTTACAAATGGAAACTGCTCCGCATTTAATTATTCATAATAAACTTAGTATGCGAAAAGTTAATGGCAAATCAAAACACGAAACCAGATTCATTTTAATGGGAAATATATAAATTTATTTTTATGTTTAGTTATGTGTGATCAATTGTTTATTTTTACACCGTTGTATTAGTCTAAGGTCCAGTTTGTTCACAGTGGGTTCAATTTAGTATGTGACTTTCATAGGCTTTAATTAACTAACGCTAATCAACCCAAATTGGGTGATTAGTGAAATCAATGATTAGCAACTCATACTTTGAACTTTTTGAACAAAAGTTAATCAACAAACACATTTAAGGATTTCCCAGCTCTACTAGTCATGGATTAAAGATAATCAGCTGTGAACAAACTGGCCCTAAGAGCCGGCAGCAAATTTTGGGAGTGGAGTGATAACCAAAATTTATATACATGTATGTGAAGACATACGCAGTATTATGCTAAATTCGACCGTCTGGCAAGTTTCTTCTTCAGTCGGGGGCGGGGGTGGGCGTTCGAAAACGGTAATTTTTCCGATTTTGGGGTCGAAGTGATAACCACTTAAATTAATATATAAACCATAGAGGATGGTGTACTAATGTCAAAAAAGTCGGTCCAAGACGTTTTACTTTCAGTCTTCCCTTTGCCAGACGCCCTCTAAGATGCACGAAAATCAACTTTTGGTGTGGAGGTGATAACCACATGAAAGCTACACCAAACAACAGAATAATCCCCCTGATTATAAAAATGTTTGTCCAAGACGTTTTGGTTTCAGCCTTGTGCTTGCCAGACGCACGTTAACTTTTCTCAAATACATTTTTGAACTTATAACCTTAATAAGTTTTTTCCTTCTTCATAGTGGTAGAATGTGACCTCTATAATGGTTGTACTTTTAAATGTTTTAAGAAGAAAATGCATTCGAGGATATTAAAAAACGGACGTCTGGCAGGTATAAGGCTGAAACCAAAACGTCTTGGACACACATTCATTTTTATAATCAGGAAAGTGTTTGTGATATTTGGGGGTACTTTTCTTTTGGTTATACCTCATAGGAAAAAAGTTATTAAGGTTTTAAGTTCAAAAATGCATTTGAGAAAAGTTAATGTGCGTCTGGCAAGCACATGGCTGAAACCAAAATGTATTGGACACACTTTTTTATAATCAGGGGGATATTTCTGTTGTTTTGGTGTAGCATTTATGTAGTAATCACCTCCACCCCAAAAGTTGATTTTCGCGCATTTTGGTGGGTGTCTGGCAAGGGGAAGGCTGAAAGAAAAACGTCTTGGACCGACTATTTTGACATCAGTACACAATCCTCTATGGTTTACATATTTACACCCTTATTCATAAAGAAAAAATAGTTATTTTAGCTCCCTTGTTTAGGAAAACTAAACCTTGGAATCACAATGTTCCGGCCTCAAATGGAGCAGTAAGCAATTGCCTTTAGTTTGAGCCCAGAAAATTGGTATTCGATGGTGTAGTTTTCCTAAACACGGGAGCTAACATAACTATTTTTTCTTTATGAATACGGGTGTATCAATTTAAGTGGTTATCACTTCGACCTCAAAATCGCAAAAATTACCGTTTAACCCGACCCGGCTGGAAAAGAAACTTGCCAGACGGTCGAATTTAGCATAATACTGCGTATATCTACACATACATATTTATAAATTTTGGTTATCACTCCACTCCCAAAATTTGCTGCCGGCTCTTGGTCTATATTTATAACACACAATTTAAAAAGTACGTATACGCCACAGTGTCCCAACAAATTAATTTCAATTTCTCTTCAGCCTTTTTGTGGGTAAATCGAAATAAGTCTGTATGAAAACGGCATATAGTTATTTTAAGAAGGGTTGGCTTTGTTTAAAGTTGTTTTGTAAGTTTCCGATATAAAATGAAAATGATACTGATACAAAGTTTCGTTTTAAATCTTTCTTATTGAGAAATTATAAGCGAATCGAAAATTATATAAATTTAATTCTAAGGCCGTGTGTCAATTGCGTTAAAATTTTGGTTAAATTTGATCCCAGTTAAGTTTGATCCGTTTTTATAGGGGTGAATAAAATTGAAGGGTTTTGCTGTGTCAATTCCATCGACGTTTATTGCGTTAAGGAACCTATCCGAGACAGTGGATACCTTGATTTGTTGTTGCAATAGCTTTTTTGAGAAGGAATTACAACACAAACCTATCCAAATAGCTTTGGATACGATATTGAACGCGGAAATTGCTTTTTGATAGTGGCAGTCATAATGAACCTAATATACCTGGACTGCTAGTCGATCGTCATTCTCATTTTTTGTTAAACATGACACACAAGACATCATTTTCAATTTTTGGTTTGCATTAGAACAATTTTGTATTTGAGTGTGAATGTTTCTTTATTCATTTTATATATTCAAAATATTTGGAATAAGAATTTTGTGTTTCCTTATTTAATAAAATACTCGGGATAAACCATAAAGCCTCAACTACATGGACCTACTTTTGTACAAAACTGAGAAATTAAAATGCTCGCTAAAGAAACAAGCTTGCAAAAAAAAAACGAATATTGTTCTGACATATAAATTAAACCACCATGCACAATTCTCCATTGTTTTTTTGCAAGCAGGTGTCTTCAGAATAGATATATTTATTTCCCACTTTTGTACTTTTGTACAAAAGAAGGCCTATGCAGTGAAGCCTTTATTGTCGATTTTTTATTTATTCCTTAATAATTGGAATGGATTTTTCATTCCACCTGAAGCGCGGAGTCAAAAGAATACCAAAGCAAAAAACTCAATGCTCATGCGGTCCCCCATCTAAATACCATCGAAACGTGTGATCGAACGATAACCTGTTTTTGTTTTTTTAAACCGATATTTTCCGTAATGTCTTTTGTCAAAAGGCAACGAATTCTTTATTAAATAAAAATAAATAATTGTCGTTCCTTTTAAGAGGCGAGAACGATAAATGAAATCATGGTCGTCCTATTTATCGATACCAACACGGGGAAGCATTTTATAATGCCGCCTTTCAAGGGATAAATTTTCTTCCTCTGCATCATCTTCGCTGCTCCCATGACATGACTCCCAATTCTCTCAGAAGTAGGTAATTAGGTAATTTGCAAGAAACATTTTTTATCTTATTATTTCAATTAAAACAGAGGCGTATTTTTATTTGATTATTATTTATTTTAAGATTTTTTCCTTTCGAAGTCAACAGTGAAAAGTTTACACAACTAAATATCATGAATGAATAAACAGAAATGATGAAAACTCCCAAGTTTACTCACTAACTTCTACTATTTCGTTGATCAACTCTCGAGTTGAAAATCTAAAGTTGAAAACGTCAACTTCGAGTGAATAAAAAATATTTCTCAAATTGACTGTAAAAATACCAAAGTTATGTTTAATTTGAGTGAATAAATTAGGCCTAAGTCGTTTTCAAATTGCCGCTAGTGTATCGACTTTTTTTAATAAAGAGAACCATCGTAATGTTGGCTCCTAGCAGTCCAGGTATAATAGGTCGATGGTGTAAGTTATGTGCAAGAAGCTTAATACAAACGTCAAAATGTATCCACTTGTTAAAATTTAAACGAGCTTCTGAGCAGGTTAAATTTTGACGACTGTATTCACCTCAGTAATGTCAAAATTGTGAGCCATGGGATCAAATTTAACGCACTTTTAACGCAATTGACACACGGCATAAGGCCGAAAGGCTTTAAACTATTATATAATAGTTTTTTCACGATTTTTTTGTTAAGCATTCAGGAAGTTATAAGTTGAATTGAAAAAAAAAATGTTTTAACAAAAAAAGGGTTGCGTCTGATTAACTGCATTTGAAAATCTCACTTCTTGCATAATAGAAATCTCGCTATTTTAACATCTGGCAGATCAAATCATGTTAATTAAAATTTCGCAAATAATATTTCTTTATTTTATACATACATATGTACTTCCAAATTTACAAAAAAAAAGTTATGAGCATCAGTTTAGTAAAAATAATTAAAATCAATGATTTTTTGGTTTTATAATTTTATATGCTTTTTTTGTTATGTTATGCTTAAATTGTTTTAGAATTTTTTTGTAAACCATTCATTTTAATATAAAATCTTATTTCCAAGAAAAATGCATGTAAGTAAAATTCTCAAATTCATCCTAATTTTTGAGTTACACCAAAAATATTGCAAAATGATGAGTGTGACCATTTTCTTTGAAATACATGGGCGAATTTGCGTGTTTTAAGCAAGTTTAAGTTCCAGACAAACACATTCAATAATAAAAATCCATGAAAGCTATTATTATCCCTACTTAAAGGTATATTCAAAAGCTAATTTTGAAAAATCGAATTTAAAAAAAAAATTCGATTTCGAAACATAAGTACAGTAACGCATAGTGTTTTTTATACTTTGTACATTATTGGTTAAGAACTTAATTAACAGAATAAACTTAAATTGATCATTAAAATTTCATTATAAATAGGGTTATTTAAAAACAAAATAACGAATTGTTAAAACTAAATTTAAATAAAGCAAAATAAGAGCTTGACTTACAATGAATGATTTTAGATTCTGTAGGATTTTTAAAGAATTTTCAAAGGATTTGTAGTTGTTAAGTCTTCTTAGATTGGCAGGCAGGGAGTTCCAGAGACCCACTGTGTGCAAGGTCGTAGCCAGGGGTGGGATCATAGGGGTCTGATCCCCCTCCCCAAAATTTTTCAAAATGTCTATCTTGTCCCTAATTGACAAAGTATAGACCCATCTTTTATTAGTGATTGTCATCAAATTCGATGATAAAGTGTTTTTCACAAGAAAATATATTAAAAGGTAGTAACTTCTTGGCAACCCGAGATCAATTAAGTTAGAAAAACTAATTTATTGATTGGAAATTTGCAAGAAATTTCTTTTACTTTTCAGTTTTAATGACCAAATTTTGACCAAAATGTTTGTATAACCTTAGGTTTACAGTGATGTTATTGATGGAAGTAACTAACATGTTCTCGAGTACGTTGTGTTCTTTGCCTGATTTTGCGATATATTAAATGCCTATTTGGCAACACGAAACTTGGTAAGAATTCGTATGACGATGCCACACATTTTGATGTCAAATCCCATTGGTGTCAATTTGGTGGTTTTCAAGACATAACACAAAAATGTAATAGTCTCTCTTTTGCTTATTTGAGGTTCATATCAATTAATTTTGTTCAAAAAAAACTCATTTTTTTCGGTTATTTTCATGATTAGACTGGAATATCTGAAATCGGTGATGAAAAGCCTTCGGAAAAATAAACACAAGTACAAAAATTTCATTTTGTAAGCATGTGCTAGTCTTGCTTAAAAACAATGTCGAAACATTTTAAACAGCATATTACTAAGGGTTTAGTATGATACTATACTTCACATTTTTTTATAATTCTTTAATAGTTTACTAAGATTTCCCCCCCCTGAATATTTGTCTGGCTACGGCCTTGACTGTGTGCACCGACTGACGCTTTGAGTTACGATAGTAAAAAGTAGGAGCATTTAATATTACTTCTTTGTCATGTTAAAAATATGAGTTTTCCAAAAATGCAGTTTTTTTTATATTTTTTAGGAGCATCTGTATACACAAAAATAATTTTAATCAGTTTTTCTAATAATGAGAAAGTCAAAAATATGAAAACTGATTCTATGGGCAAGTACTGTTAATGTGAATGCAAAATAAAATAAAAGTAGATTGCACTAATTTAATATCACAAACACATTTTTATCGAATTCTTGCAGCCGTTTTCAACATTTGTATGGAATCTACCGTTGTTATTTTTGAACTTGGAAATATGTTTTTTTTTTTAATATTATAGAAAATAATAAAAAACTGCTTTAATCCAAGGAGGATTTTTGTATGCAGTCATGCTGCGAAGACAACAATTAATTTATTAATTTATTACTATCGCACTTCATTTTGTAGTGCTGAGTCTTAATATGTTCATTTTTATTCGAAAAGCTTTGATTGAACTTAAGACATCAACTGTGACTGGAATTAGAAAGCCGACAGCCTACCCATCGCACTATCGAAGCTCTATGTCACATCAAACCTCAATGCAGGTTTTGTTGCTTTTCAAATGCATTCAAACGAACACATTTGCATTTTTATTAGAACACACAAGCTTGCTGTTTTAAACAATTGACTCATAGTCCAGTCATTTGGGCGAAAAAAAGTGGTTTGCTGCAAAGTTTTGGAGTAGTTTTGAAAACTTTTCATTTTTATAGATTTTGGGGTGCTCTTTCCGAATTTTCATTTTGCCACCTCGCACTTTGAAAGTTTCTCGCCAAACTGTTTTTGGTCGCCATTTTTTCAAAATGGCGGCGTTAGCGGCAAAGGTGCGAGGTGGCAAAATGAAAATTCGGAAAGAGCATCCCAAAATCTATAAAAATAAAAATTTTTCAAAACCGCTTCAAAACTTTCCAGGTAAAACAATATTTTTTTTTTAATTTTTTGTATTCAAAAAACCTATGTTTTCGAAATTTTACCATTTTTGAAGTCACAATATCTTTCAACTGGTGTGTTATATGTAAAAAAGTGTCATAATATTTCTTCTAGAGAATATTAAAATCTAATAATATTTTCCGTCAAGTTCGTCATTTAAGAGTAAATGTCAAAAACTTGTATTTTTGAGTTTTTGTGATTTCTTGAAATAATTATATAATAAGAATTATGGCTGCTAGTAAAAAAAAATTTTAATGCAGGCTTATAAAGGGTTGCATTATGTATAAATTTAGCATAGATAATTTTTCGATAAAACGTGCCGTTTAAAAGATATATGCAAAAAACCTATTTCTTCGACATTAGACGCTATTTAAGTACCAATATCTTGCGACTTATCACACGCATGGAAAAAAGTGTCAACACTGTTTTCTAGAGAATATTATGGTCTACAAATTGAGTCTAATTTTTTTTTCGACAACTTTGTCATTTAAGAGTAAAAAGCGAAAAACTGGAAATTTAGAATTTTTGTCAAACTTTTTAAATAATTATATCTTTAAAACGGTTGTTTTTAAGAAAAACAAATAAAAGTTTTTTCCTGTAGAGGGTAACATAATGTACAAACCTTGCATTCAGATGTTTCCAAAAATATGAACCGTTTAGGAGTAATACGTGAAAAAGTAAAATTTTCAACATTTTACGTTTTTTGAGATGTCGATATCTTCTTAACGGTGAGTCGTAGGAAAAAAATTGTCTGAACTTTTTTTCTTCGCGATCACAAAATCTACAAGTTTTGCATGAAATACTTTTCGATAGCATTTACCGTTTCAGAGTTATATGAAAAAACCTGATATTTTCGACATTTAACCTCGATTAGCGGCGTTAGCGGCAAAGGTGAGAGGTGGTAAAATGAAAATTCGGAAAGAGCACCCCAAAATCTATAAAAATGAAAAGTTTTCAAAACTACTCCAAAACTTTCCAGGCAAAACTACGAAATGACTGGACTATCAAATCGTTTTCAAAATTTTCAGTTTTCAAAAAAAAATTTTTTTTAATGTTGGTTGACAATAATTTTACAACTTTGTAGGAGCTTCACCATAAAAAAAGGAAGAAATAAGCTGTTTTGAGAAAATCAAAAACCAATTTAATGGTTGTAGGTAGTGCTTGTATGGATGTACCAAATATAACCATTTAAAAAAAAAATTACTTTTAATTTTTTTTAAGAAAATCTATGTAGTCGTTTTTGAGAAAAATAACATTTTCTTTTTTTGGCAGGTACCGCTATTTTTGGTCCCTAAAAATCAAAAAAAAAAATGTGTGGGAATATTACTCAAAAAAAAGTAGGTGCAAAGCACCTACAGCCGTTTAGGCTGAAGGAGCCAGGACAGACAGATAGACAACTACAATTGCGATATCCATCTTTTCGCGTTCTCTATATCTTCGTAATGTTAGGTAAAATTAATATCTCGAGTTCAGTTTTCTCACGAATCCATACCTTGTTATATTATGAGAGTAGAAAGAAATAAATAAGAGAAAAAGAACACAGAATGATATTTGTAGATTTTTTCGCATTGAAAATTGTGGATTGCATTAAACTTTAAATTTTCTATAATTTTTTTTTTGAGAATATGCATTTATTATAGATGTAAGCAAAAATATGCAAAATATTCATAGACAGGGTGTCCAGTAAAAAAGACCTTTCAGAAAAAAAAAATATAAAAAAAATATTTTCCTTGTAGTTTTTAGGTTATGATTAAAAAACAAAGTACGACATGCCACAAATACTTGAATATTACCACCACGGTTGAATGCTTATTATTGTTTTTTTATTTTTAAAATATTCTTGAATAATTGTACTAATAGATGTTATACCAAATTTCACACTTGCTGTTGCAGTTTTTTTATAATATTTTTTTTTAATTTATTTTGTGTACAAAAATCAAATTTTTTTGAAAATAAAAAAAACTTGATTATTGTATAAAAAAAAATTAATTAAAAAAAATATTATAAGAATACTGCAACAGAAAGTGTTAAATTTGGTATAACATCTATTAGTACAATTATTCAAGAATTTTTTAAAAATAAAAAAACAATAACAATCATTCAACCGTGGTGGTAATGTTCAAGTATTTAAGGCATGTCTTTGGTTTTTAATCATAACCTAAAAACTACAAGGAAAATATTTTGTTTTTATTTTTTTTCTGATAGGTCTTAAGGCCAGTTATAACCGATTGCAAGGTTGTCCATTATTCACTGGACACCCTGTATATATGCACTAACAATTGAATGCCCTTTTAAAGAAATTTCACGATTCTTTAACATAATAAACTCCTTTGCTTAACGTGTTTTTAAGAAATATGAATTTGCCTAAAAATCCTAGCTCTAATTAATGTATTGTAAGGCTAGGCGCATATTGAACCGCGTCCGAAGCGTGTGACGTCACCTGACGAGTGTGGCACGACACGATTATAGAGACGTGTCATGCCGTTCTCTGCATACTGATTCGCATGTCTCGTGTCAAAATACTATTAATTGAAGCAAAAATCGTCTGATATATTAATAATTGAAATAAACTCAAAAAGAACAAGTAATTTCTAAAAAAACCAAACGATTGTTTATTTTCAAAACCAACGACAGTTTATTATTTAATTTTTTGACAGAAAAAAAGAACAAACACGCGCCGGTCTCGCAAGAAAAACTGTGTTTCGATAACTGTGTCACGCGATTTTCAGAAAACGCGCGTCAGGTCATGTCGTGTCGCTCTATAAATATGCGTTGTTCGGTTGATTTATATTGTTTACAAAAACTCGTGCTGTGCTGTGTAGCGTCACTCGTGTCAAACGCTCCTCAATATGCGCCTAGCCTAAGGCAAGACGCATATTGAGACGCGTTCGGCGCGAGTGATGCTACACAGCACATCACGAGTTTTTGTAAAGAATATAAATCAATAAAACAACGCATATTGATAGAACGACACGACATGACCTGACGCGAGTTTTCCGAAATCGCGTGGCACAGTGAACGAAACACAATTTTTCGTGCGAGACCGGCACGTATTTGTTTTTTCGTCAAAAAATAATATAATAAACTGTCGTTGGTTTTGAAAATAAAAAATCGTTTCCTTTTTAATTGATTTTTTTTGCAAAGTTTATTTCAATAATCAATAGGTCAGACGATTTTTGCTTCAATTATAATGTATTTCGACACGAGACACGTGAATCAATTTGCGGAGAACGGCATGACACATTTCTATAATGGTGTCGAGCGACACTCGTCATGTCACGTCAGACGCGTCGGATGCGTCTCAATATTCGCCTGGCCTAAATGTTGCCGTCGTATCTTAATATTTTAATTTTAATTCAATAAAAAAAAATCGACTTCCGCCCAACCGAAGGAATCAGAACCCCCTCTCATACGAGTTTTTTCTTCACTCAACCAAATCTATAGATACAAGCTCTAGCTTTTTGTCGCTTCTTATGCGAATCACTTTATTAAACTTGAGGCTAGGCGCAAATTGAGCCGCGTCCGAAGCGTGTGACGTAGTCTGATGAGTGTCGCACGACACGATTATAGAAACAGCACGAGTCTTTAACAATATAAATGAATAGAGCGACGCATATTGATAGAGCGGCGCGATATGACCTGGCGCGCGTTTTCCGAAAATCACGTGACACAGTGATCGAAACACAGTTTTTCTTGCGAGACCGGCGCGTGTTTGTTCTTTTTTTCTGTCAAAAACTAATATAATAAACTGTCGTTGGTTTTGAAAATAAAAAATCGTTACCTTTTTAAAAATTAATTGTTTTTTTTGCAAAGTTTATTTCAATAATCAATATGTCAGACGATTTTTGCTTCAATTATAATGTATTTCGACACGTGAATCAATTTGCGGAGAACGGCATGACACGTTTCTATAATGGTGTCGAGTGACACTCGTCATGTCACGTCACACGCGTCTCAATATTCGCCTTGCCTAAATGTTGCCACCGTTTCTTTATATTTTAATTTTATTTCAATAAAAAAATCGACTTCCGCCCAACCGAAGAAATCAAACCCCCTCTCATAAAAGTTTTTTCTTCACTCAACCAAATCTATAGATACAAGCTCTAGCTTTTTGTCGCTTCTTATGCGAATCACTTTATTAAACTTAAGCTAGGCGCAAATTGAGCTGCGTCCGAAGCGTGTGACGTAGTCTGAGGAGTGTCGCACGACACGATTATAGAAACAGCACGAGTTTTTAACAATATAAATGAATAGAGCGACGCATATTGATAGAGCGGCGCGATATGACCTGACGCGCGTTTTCCGAAAATCGCGTGACACAGTGATCGAAACACAGTTTTCCTTGCGAGACCGGCGCGTATTTATTTTTTTTTTGTCGGACGCTTCTTAATTGAAGCAAAAATCGTCTGATAAATTGATAATTGAGATAAACTTAAAAAAAAAACAAGTAATTTCTAAAAAGCAAACACGCGCCGGTCTGCCAAGGGAAACTATGTTTCGATCACTGTCACGTGATTTTCGGAAAACTCGTGTCAGGTCATGTCGTACCGCCCTATCAATATGCGTTGTTCTATTAGATTTATGTTTACAAAAACTCGTGCTGTGCTGTGTCGCGTCTCACGCACCGAACGCGTTTCAATATGGGCCTAGCTTTAATGTATCAAATGGATTTTGAAATAAAGTGTCCTGATAAAGCTAGTTTAGCTGAAAACACACCAGATAGTAACAGTTCGTAACAAAACGGCCAAACAATTCTTTATTAAGATATTTTTAAATGGCAAAGCTGATGTATTTAAATTATTTCCTCTTAGTTTCCTAATCATTTAATTTGAACCTATACGATACAACAAAAAAAAAAAACAATAAAATGAAATAGAACATAAAATGAGAATTGTTTTTGTTTGTTAACTTCAATAAAAAGTTAAAAACATTAAACGCTACGCTTTTTATAAATTTCAAACTACTCTTTTTTACCTTTTATCATACTTAAATTGCTATCCTATGAAATCGACACAAATCTTGACATTTTGTTTAATTTAAGTGATAAAGAAATATTAATCAAATAAGTTAATATAGAATTCCAAATTAAATTATTTGTTGTTTAAATATAAATTTTCCTTAATTGACTGCCAACTGAAAATGTTAACTATGTCAACGATAGATGTTTTTTGTTTCGATTCTAAATCACCTCAACTGCATTTAATTTCACAAACGAAATATGTAATTGCATTTACTTATAGAAAGTAGATCAATCAATTGCAAAACTTAAACTGACATGTGCATCACTATTACAGCAACACTGTTTTCATTTCCAAATATGTAGCTATTTTTAGTTTCATTTTCTGTGAACTTCATCAAAATTATGTTATCTTTGTAAGACTTGCTGATTTTCCATCAGTATTAAAACATAGATCTTCAATAAAAATACCTGAAACAATAAATCATCAACAATGTAGAAATTCAATTCGGAAATTGCTATTGTTTCTTGCGCATTGCACTCAATTATATACATTTACTCAATCATAAAAAAGATTGAAATCCAAATTAATATGCACATTTCCATTGCAGATCAACGGCACACATTTGAAGTCAATCACAATCAGCAGAGCAAAAACGAAGCAATATGTGCGATTTAAGTCAATCTAAATTGCCTGCATTGAATTGTGAGCCATGTCAGGCAACAGCACCATGTCCAACTACTCTATCAACATTCAAATCCAAATCTAATTCAGACCTTAAGCGCAGTGAATCACTGTCATCATCGTCAATAAAATCGTATGATGATGAATCTAGACCAAGCACATCAAAATCAACCAACAGCAATCTTCCAACAGCACCAAAGACATCAGCATTAAGCCTCCAAAGCTTTTCAAGTGACTTTGATACCTTTTTGATGCAAATGGATAAATCGACAAAGTCATTGCTAGCAAGTACTACATTTTTTATTATTGGTGTTTCACTTGCCCGAAAGATGAGATACATTGTTGATAATTTGAATGTTATGTAATAAAATATCAAAACCTATTGACTTACTTTTATTTCTATATCCAACCCGAGCAATCCATGGAAATTGTCCAGGTCCACTTTCCTTTCCACCAACGATTCGTGTATTAACCGAAAGTCCACAGTATTCCGAGTTCAACAGATCCGGTTTGAAATCGCTTTCGATAATTCGTTTCGTAACTGGCTCCACTGTTGGCTCTAGTTTGGAAAATTTAAATCCGCTTGGGGCTGGATAGCCATATAAAGCATCAAAACTGTCATATCCGTGTGGATCAATGAAGGGTTTCAGTTGTTTTTTCTTAGAATTGATGTCAATTTCATCTTCGAATTCAACTTCAAAGGGTGGAGGACAATTCTTTCTAGTGTGAGGATCTTCAAAATCCACCAGATTTTCCTCATAGCTGGGAAAGTCCTCGAAGCCGTAGTTAAATTTTCTAACAATCTTCCGTTCGTTGTTTTCCAAGAAAAATTTGTTGTTGTTCAACTTGGTGGTGTCCCATATCCAAGGTTTTCCATTTGCAAATTCAATAGGGGAATAGTTCTCGTCGGATGGACAGCAAACGAGAGGGTGGGTTTCTACAAAACCACACGAAGATTTGCGTATTTTATCGTAAATATAAGTTCTTTCAGATGATCGGGCTTTTATTGCCAGGTTTATCATAGTTTTGCAGTCTCTTAGTTTTATGCATTTACAGTCTTTTACAAAAAAATAGTTAACTCCTGGATTCGGACCTCCTCCCAGATGATGGGAAAAGCTGTAGTCTGGGAAGGAATTGGTAACTGAAAATAAAACAAAAACAATTATAGTAAACACTATGTATTCTATACATAATGTATACACATGTACTTGTGCATGTGCATAGCATATTGTATTATGTAGTTAAATAATATTTAATATTCTTGGTGCAATAGGTTGAAAACCACTCACTGTGTACTATGAATTACGACGGAAATACTTTGGATATTAAAATAAATCACGAAATAATAATAAATTGGTCTCCAAAGCTAATTTAAAATCTTTTCAATACTTTATTTACCGTTGCAGAACAGTTTATATATATGTATTAGTTTTTGGTCCTCATATGACCTCATTTGATTCCATATTATCACACTCATACATTTCAAGTAGTTTGACTTCAAAGTGGTTAACAAATCTGACGCAGATCTTTTTCATACAGATTTTCCAAAAAAAAATAAGTGTACTCATACACTGTGGCGTATGTGGAACATTTTTTTCTAGGATTGGTTTAAAATGGTTAATTTTCTCTATTGCTTTTAAAATAATATACACTTAAAGTGTATTTTAATGTTAAAAACAAAAGAAAAATTTAAAATGATTATGATTTAATACAATTCAAATGCAGAACTAGTTCACCCAAGTTCAAGTGGCTTGTGGTAAATTTCAAAAATTGTGTAAATACGTATAATAATCATTATTTAAAAACATGAATTCAAAAGCATGAAATAATTGTACATGTGTACAAACATATGTAGAGTACATTACATACATACATATGTATAACTAGCTGATCCGGCGAACTTCATTCCGCCTAAATTTCTTTAATGTAAAGAAATTAATAATTCCGAGCATGCACAGTGTTGTTTCATGTAATTCGATCATGAATAACAATGGAAATTCAAAAGTATTGGACTTCTTGCTGCAACTCACAATAAGGAATTTCTGTGTTGAATCGAAGAAATAGATGATATACAAAATACAATAAAATAAAATAAATTTCTTACAAAGAATTTACTCATTCCATAATAAATATGAACAATAATAATAATTGATATGGGTAAATTCACAATATGCAACGATCGACCACCGTGGTTCGATCGTTGTACCCATTGCTGAACATTGTCGTTGTCTACTTCTTCTTCCCTGCTTTGAATTGGTCAAATCAACTGTGTTCTCATTTTACGTTGACATTGTACTGTGTTCGAGTTTTTGGAATTGGAGAGGAATTAGGAGCTGACGTCACTCTCTTCCGAAGGTTGCTAATAATTCAAAAACTCATTGATAGAAGAAGAGTGAAATAGCTAACGAAGTGGTGATGAATGCTTTTGGAGAATAGAGTGTCGTGTTCAGCTTGGAGAGACCTTGATGTTGTAAGGCAGAGAGCCAAATCTGGAGATGGTTTAATCGTTCTAGATGACTATCGTTGAATGTTGGAAGTAATTCCAGAACTACGTGAAGAACCTTGGGTTTGGCAATTGAGGATATGTTCCCATAGCTTATTTAGGACGATTTTAAGATGCTGATCAGAATCTGATTTCCTTTAATCGTAATGAGATTGTTTCTCAGCATACAGTAATTTTCGACTAAGAGAATGCTGGATCAGTGAATTCAATTTGAAGAGTTTTTGTTTTGCATCCAGCAGTTAGTTGAATATTAAGAAGGATTCCGAATATCCATTGATTTACCATACTCCTCACAAGTTGCATTATATGTGGCGTGCTCACATGTCGGTAAACCTACCACTTTGTACGTGTACGTACCCGGGAATAAAACGAAAAAAGTTGTGTAAATTAAACCACTTCAGTAAAAAAGAGGAAGGTTGGCCGACACGCTACACCATCAACATTGTTAATTTAGATATTTTTATTCTTATTTTGTATATAAATCGTCATAGAGACCAATACTTTGCAATATGACAGCATCCAAAATTAGAAGTTTGACAACGAAAAATACATGCAATTTTTCTGCAAAACCTTCGTGATGAGCTCTTACGGTGTTGTTGTAAAATGGAAAAAAATCGGTGGAAATTCAATCCGGCTGGCGACTTATTCCACTGGAATCACCCATCGCCAAAAAATTGCCTAGAGAACTCTGCAGTGAATTGATTTCGTAAAGCAAAAGCAACTCGCGCTGAAGTTGATCCTAGAATGACAGGTAGCGTTTGACGAAAATCGCCTGATGGCGCTAAATTATTGCGCCACCGAAATGTCGTTTATCACTTCGTAAATCTTTCAACGTGCAATTCAGGGCTCTCATCACGTAACATTTCAGACGACTATCGTCCAGACGAACCCATCAATCCAAAAAATGTGAAAATCAGGATATTCGTTCCAGTTTTTCTGGAAATTTTTCGAGATTTTTTACCAGTATCCTATGTCTTTTCTTGGGCCAATACAAATTCTTCAAGGCCAGAATTGTGAAAATCGAAGTATCCGTTCTCGAGTTATGCACTTAAAACAGAATCTTCCCGGATATCAAATTTTCCTGAAAATTTTCCGGGATTTTCCTCCAGTATCCTATGTCCTTCCTTGGGTCAATTCGAAATCATCAAGCCCAAAACCGTGAAAATCGAACGATCCGTTCTCGAGTTATGCGTGCACACATGGACGACATTTCACTTTTATACATATTATTAATAATAATAATATTAATAATAATAATAAGAGATTAATAAAAAATGTCAAGTTTCAAAAAAAAAAAAAATAAGTCGATTTCGGAATATTAATTTTTGGAAATAATTAATAGATTTTTTTTAATGTTCGTAAACAACAGGTACTATTTAAACTTACTAGAAGCTTGTCTATACAAACATTTAAAAAAATTAACAGAATTTTTTCGATAAAACCAAAAAACTAAAAAAAAATCGAAAAACAATACAAAAAAGTAACCGTTTCGTTGATTGACCTATTTTTTTTCGAAATCTTTGGAGTCACTTTTGAGAAGAATAAGATTTTCCTTTTCTTCTTAAGAATTTTATGGCGTTATTTTTGGTACTAAAAAATCAAAAAAACGTACGGGCATTAGGGTGGATCGTTTTCAACATTTGTTTGCCCAAATCACTGTGTGCAACTCATAGTTTATGCTTCATGATTTTCTGAACTTATCCTCATCATTTTTTTTTTGAGTCGCCCTTGGGAAAAACAATGTTGGGAAGCCATCGAATTAGGGACGCGAATAGTTGGATAGTTGAATAACGGATTCTTGTAGAGGGACTAAATACAAGTATTTTTCATCATATAGTTAGGGGTCTATCTCCTTTCGTATAGGTGGGAGGGGAACTATTGAAGAAATACTTAAAAATGAAAATAAATCGTTTACAAAACTAATTAAAAAGAACGGAAACACTGATAATAAAGAATGATACATTTTTTGAAAGCTTAACCCGGGGTTTAGACAAGCGAGTAGAACTAGTAGCGTATATGTGTGTTAGTGTATCTGAACACGAGGGAGTCGACTAGCAGGGCAAATATTATAATATTTTTGCCTGCGAGTAGCCTGCCAGTTATCCTGCTAGTGTAGTGTATTGTTTTCATTTATTTGTTTTGTTTCTATAGTTTACATAATTTGTATATTTTTCTGTATGAAATATTTTTAAAAAATTATACTAGTTGACAAAACGCGCAGAGAGCTACTAGTCACACATACATCCATAAAACTAACACTATGATACAAATGCTACTAGTTCTACTCACTACTTGTCTAAACCCCGAGTAAAAGCTGTTCTTTTATTGAGTTTTTGAATCAAGTTATTACTATCAAAAGTTTTCGAAAAAATATCTTCAAACTTGAAAAAATATGAACTGATTTTTTCTATCAAAAATGTAAAATTATGTAGGTAAGAAATTGGCTCAAATTCCTTAGTGGATAAGCGCTTCTATTAATGTTTCATCAACCACTGAAAACCAGATGACTTTATGTCTTCTACTTTTATAGAAAATCTAAAATCACGAAAAATACTAATTGTATTAATCATTTTGTTTATAAAATTGACCGTCCTGCCTATAAAGAAAGATATATAATGGTCAAAATACTTGTTTTCGCTCCCTCTACAAGAATCCGTTATTTTTTTTCGCCAAATATTCCCACCCCGAAATCATGTTATGTATCATTTTCTTTGAAAAACTATAAATTTTCAATGACTTCCCGATTTTGTTTTTCCCAAGGGCGACCCAAAATAAACGATGAGGAAATGTTTAGAAAACCAAATAATTCTGAAAACGATCCACCCTAACAGGCGTATTACCTAAACAAAAATACAGGTATCAAGTTTGAAGAAAATCCATCCAGCCGCTTAGGCTGTAAGTACGAAGCCAAGCAAACAGACAAAATTATGAGACCGATTTTTTCGCATTTTCTATTATCGTAATATTAATTAAATTTACATCGCAAGTACAAATATTAGATATAAAATTGACTTTAAACAAAAATTTTATACTTTTTTGTAAAAGCGTAAATCTTCTTTTATTTTATTTTATTTTATTTTTAAATAAAGATGTTAAGTAAACAGTTTTTGAAAAATTGGTTTCCAAGTAATCCAACTTCTTAGAAAAGATGAAGCTGACGATATTAAATGTTAAAGTTTTAAAACCATTCCCTTATACATTGCTTTGCTAAGAATTTAAAATAGCTATGAATTAAAAAAAAAAAAAAAAAAAAAAAACAATTATTAACTCCAGTTATTAACAATATGCATTTTTGTTTAAATAAATAAAAAAAAAACAAAGTCCTGTTAATAATAATGCAAAGTAAATTTTCATATCCAACGTCCCCCAAAATACCCTCATTGTCTTTTTGTATAGCCGCATTTAAATAGGTGGAGAGGGGCGAGTCGGGAGTTTCTTAAAATGAAATATTGAAAATGGGGTGCTTTTCAACGCCGATTCTAAAAAGACCAAAACTGAAAAGATGTATTCTGTAGAAAGTAAAAGTCCTTTATATGGAACGAACCAATATATGTACATACAATATGATACAAGCACCCTACAAAAAGGAAAAATGACTATATAAGTTAATAATAATTATATTAGCTATCCACATACCTAATTTCCCATTCCCACATCCATATTCCTAAACCACCACATTCCTATACCCAGCACCTTACACTCTATTTTCTGCACACTTCCTTTTATAATAAGTCAGCATAATATTATTAAGCTAGTAATTCGTATAACCTTCGAACAAATCCATTATTTGCTTTCCAAGCAAATATAGCGTTAAGTTAAAATTGTTCAATTATAAATATGCAAGCAAATCAATTATTTGCTTTGCAAGCGAAAATAGAATTAAGTTCAAATTATTGAATAAAATTAATCAGTCATAAACTCAACAAGAAAGACAAAACATCTTTTATTTACTTATATTCCGCTATGCAGGTCAAACATTACACCTCCAAAAACCCCTTTGGAGTCAAGGATTGAGCTTATGGCCTGTTTTAAGCAAGTTTCTAGCAATGCGCAAAGTATTAAAATCAATTTCCGGCTTAACAGTTATTTTTTACAGATTTATTTTAGGTACTACTTATTCATCAGCATCTTTATTAGTCATTTTATGCCGTTTTGTTTATTAAAAACAAAGAGCTAATTTATAAATATGATTAATTTTTAATAAATGTCTTTTGTACTTTTGAGAGTTGTACTCAAGTCACTGTGGGTGTACTGGTAAAATTGTCATAAATGAGTTTACGCAAAGCGTTCACCCCAAAAACGAGAATAATTATTCTATCGTGCATAAACGCGAGATTAAATTATGATGTTAATTATTTTCAAGTTGTATCTGATGAGAATGGCAAAATCAGTTGAGCCAATTGGAATGCACCAAACTAAATATAAATCACAATATCAGTGATATTTTCCGAAAAAATATAGGTTCTGAAAAAGTTATCGCCATCAAAACCAAGGGTTTTAACTTCACAGCATTGCATTCATACAGCAAAAATACTACAAAAAACACATTTCTTAAACTTTTGCATGTAATTAATATAATAATGTAATAGTTAATAATATAGAGCCGCGGCAGTGCAGCGTGCTGTATTTCAATGTACCCACTTTAATGAAATAGCATTTAGTGTATTTTATATGAAGCTCTTTATTGGGTATGTTGTGTTTAATTAATTCTTTTAATGACTTAATTTTATTTCTAAATGTTTTTACTTGTTTTTAAACAAAGAAGATACATTTATACTAACTGACATGAACTAATGAATACCTACCCAAAGTTTTATTTTCTATCAGTTTCTAAAGATCAAACATATAAAATGGGTTTTACTTATTTAGTGTAAAGCTTATAGGAAATTGGTAACATTCAAACGAATCTGTGTTAGATTATTATTCTTCTCCAATAATACATAGAAGCAAAACCATCAAAAAATACAAAATTATTCACTGAATAAAACATTAATGAGATGAAATTTATTTGAACTGAGAGTTTGTGACATTGAATAACATTATTATTTTTGAATCTTTACAATATCCAAGTTAACTGGTTTGAAGTTTTGATTTAGATCTTGCCTCTTGCGGTTTGTCTTGGGTTCTTTTAATTTCTTCTTAATTTACATAAGGTGCATATAAAAAGCATCTACAAATGTGGTCAGAAATTATTATAGTGGAAAAATACTTTACAATCAATAATAAATATCGATAAACTCTACCACAAAATTGTAAATAATTGTTAGACTGAAGTGAAATACCCAATTATTTATATAAGTTGAGCAATCACAAAAAATCAGCAGCCTTAAGAACTATATGCTAATTTTTTAATTTAATTTTTGAATGTCTACCTAATGTATATCTTTAATGTTATACTAATATGAATAAATTTCATAGACTCTCTTGATTTACCAAAATTAATTGAGCTACTGTATCGAGTAGCTCTTGAATTTAAATTTGATCAAAGTTGTTTAGGCAGTCAACGATAGAGAAATAAAATGCACTACTGGATCGCAAGAGCTGGCACTTGTAATTCAGGGCTTAAATGTAGCTAAGCGTTATAGTTATAGACATAGTATTAGCTTAATAAAATTGCACATTTTTGGGAAAGTGTGAAAAAACTTACACCTACTTCCACTATTTTTATACCTGCGATTTCCAGGGTGACAAAAAGCTTGAACGTGTAGGTTAAGTCAAGACAAGAAAAAAAAACAACGTACGCAAGGGGGGGTCTATTCTCCCTCGTTAAGGCGGGAGGGGCCATTTTATAAAAAAAATAACTTAAAACAAACAAAATATTAAAAAAACAATGGCACCACTTACAATGTCCTGATATCCCTTTTTTCACAGTAAGAAATACCTTCTTTTATTTTTTTTTAAATAAATTTGTTTTAATAAACAGTTTTTGACAAATTAATTTTCAAACTCAAAATTTTGAAAATAAAAAAAAATGTTCAAACTATTTTTTTCAAAATTTTACGTAATGAAGTAACCAGTTGATTATCATCAATCTCAATTTTTTTTGTTTTATGGTAAGTTGTAAGTAAGTTTAATGTTCAAACTATTTTTTCTTTTTTTTTCAAAATTTTACGTAATGAAGTATTATTATCTTATCAATTCCTTGTCAAACATTGAAAACAGGATGTTTCTAGGTATTAAAAAATAGGTAAATGATCCAACTTTCTCATAAAACTTCGACTAAATTATTATCATTTTAGCAACCAGTTGATTATCATCAATCTCAATTTTTTTTGTTTTATGGTAAGTTGTTTTTTTTTTAATATTTTGAAAAATAAAAGTTCTAGAAACATTCGGTTTTTAGTTTTGTTAAGGAATTGATGACAGCATTGAATTTTGAAAACAAAAATGATACTTAATCACGTAAATTTAAAAATGGTTTGAACATTTTATTTTTATTTATTTTTTCAAAATTTTGAGTTTGAAAATAGTTTTTCTAATAATAGTATGGGAGGCGACCGTAGGTTAACCTATCTCGTCGCGGCTTCGGAAAAGAATGATGCCAATTCATAACTTTAGTCCTAACATTAACAAAACCGCTGGTCCGACAAGGTTTTTCAGGTGGCAATGGGTAGAAAACGCACTTTTTCGGTTGCATTTTTGGCTTAGGATACCTAAACCATGATGGATTTTTATAAATGGGGTATAAAATGAAAGCTTAGACTGCCCTCTTTACAAAACCAATGGTCGGACAAACTTTTGTTGGTTGTTGCGGGAGTTACAGCCGTTTTGGTTGCGCTAAAATGAAAACTCCGGAGTAAATAAAATAGTTAATCGTTAATCGTTCGATATCACTGCATCTTAAAAAATTTATCAAAATATTTGAAATTTAGTGTTCTAAGCTTCTTATCTTGAAAGTAATTCATGTAAGTTTACTCGGGAACGTCAAAAAAGTGTAATTGCAAAAAAACATAACCTTGAATTTATTGCCTACACCGAAAAAAATGCATGTATAAACGAAAGATGGTTTAATTGCCTACAACCTTGGCATTACAGTATTTCCTCTAAGATCAATATAGTTTCGGAGATATAGGTCCAATCGCATTTCCCAAATTGGTGGATTTCACCAGGGTCATGGCGTCCCGAATACTCGGACATGAGCTTTTCTTATAGTCCTCTTTCATTCATCAGCTTACCAATATTTCATTCCACGAAAAAGTCTAACTTTATTGTACTTTATCGGCTCAATTGATTTAGCGCTAACTTTCCAAAAGCTCTAACTTTGGATTGGGATATCCCATCATCTTCAAAAATATATGAAAATTTGTTAAACTTGGTAGTCTACAATTTGAACCTTGAGAACAACTTACGTACATTTCTTACCGAATGCGAAAAATGTGAACAAGTAAGAGAAGTAAAAAAAAAAAATAAAACGACATAACCTCAAAAATATTGTCCACGCAGAAAAAAAATTTAATGGCAAATAAAAAATAATTTTATTTGCAACAAATTTGATTATGACAACTTTTCACTTCAAATCGATAGTTTCGGAGATATAGGTCAATTCGCGTTTTCCAAAATAGCTGATTTCTCCAGGGGGATGGCATGGCGTCCCGAAAAACTGGACATAAGCTTTTCTTATAGCCCTCTTTCAGGTATACAAAATTCAGCCGTTCTATATTTCGTTCCACAAAACGATAGTCTTTTTGCTAATTTTCCTGTACTATAGCGCAAAATTTTAAACAGTATTTAGCTGAACACGTCCAAGAAAGTGACAGCTCGAGCAAAAAAATCACAAACATACCTCATTTTGAAATTTATAGACGTCAAAGTTTCATTTACAAAAATCGATTTATTTTAAGCTGCAAATTAAAAAAAAAAAACGGCAGAAAATACAAACCCTTCTTAATAAAATTTCAAGAGCGCCTGAAATTTCTGTCTGAATACGCGCCTGACCCAAGTTAAATATTTGTATCTTATCGGCTAAGCACTTTATTTGAACAATAGAGTACATTACATAAACATAACTGCATAAATATGTCATCAAATTAAAATTAAGTTAATTCAAAATAGCCCAATGGCCTATTTAAAAGTAAATAAAATAGTACCTTACATACAAATTGATGGATAATTACTTGTGATAGTTTATAAATTTGTTGTTTCTATAGACTAATTATTTTGGGTCAGTGAAAAATAAAATGAAAACCAATTAATTTCTCAAAGAAATATCCGAATGTAAATATCTAAGGGTGCTATAAATTCATTTCGAAGGGAAAATTATGCATATGTACCTACTAAGATTTCGTTACGAGTTTTTTTGTTTTTGAAATAAAACTATTTCATGATGTTATACATAGCCTAAAATAGGGTTTTTTTGAAAGCAAAATTGTTTAAAAAAAGAACCTCGGCAAACTTTCCCAAGAGAAGGTATTTGGATTTTGTTCTAAATGTTTTTTTTTTTTTTGCAATTGCCTTTATAACACTGAATGGGAATTACACAAAGCTCAAGAGAGTGTAGACATTAATATTGATCTTATCTCTATAAAAGTGTTTTGTTTTTTTTTTTGTTTTTACATTCGGAGATATTTTATAACAGGATGTTACTAAACTTGTGACGTAAATAAGTCTGCTGATAAGTGCGATGCCCACTAATCGCGTTTTCAATATGTCGCTCCAAAGTCCTTTGTGAATCCCACAAAATGACAGTTCTTTCTCCTTCTTAGTGGAAAAATCTAATGAATTTCAGTTGAGAATGGAATCAAGACGACGACCAATTGAAAACGACACAAGAAAATGCACCTTTTAGAATAATAAGTTAGGTAACGGTCAGTCCGTTATATTTTCCTCTAAATTTCATAATTTTCAAGTTGATACAAATATGATTCTGAAAAGAATTCCGGAAAAGTGAGGTCAGTGGACTTGGAGGAATGATATTATTAAAAATATTTAAAGTAGTAAAGCTTAATTAATCCGGATTCAAGGCGACTGATGTTTTGTTTACAAAGTGTGCTGTTCTTATTACTCAGGTGCCCATAAAATTAAGCACTGACAATTTATGGGACTTAAGGAACTTAGTTGTTCTATTTAACATGTACATACATAAGTTGCTGGCTAAGACGTCGATCTTATCATATTTGGTTCCCTTCCTCCAGGTACTATATACAATATACATTATAATATCCCATTGCTTAAAAATTGTAAGACTATGATTCAAATGCAATAAATATTGACCGTTTCAACGTTATATACCACCACTAACCACTTGTTTCAAAAACTAATCTAAGGACGCAATTTAACACATTTTTAAAGCAAATTCTAGATTTGAAAGTTGTTTAAATAGACATAGATACATAGGTGGGTATACTAACACAAGTTTGTGTCAACAGTAGGTAAGGTCGCACTTGATGAAAAAAAAACTTCCGTTGTGTTTTTTATTCTACTTTTTTATAAATCATGCAGTTTTTTTTTTTTTTTAACAAATTCACCTATTATTTTATATGTAACACAACTTACGTTTCATTGATAACAAACACATCACAGAGCAAATAATACAAAGTTTAAATTTTTGGAACATTTTTGGTTATTGAATTTAATTTAGGAATTTGATTTTTATTTACTAAACTTATTAATTTAATTTAGGAATTTGATTTTTATTTATTAAACTGGCAAATCAAACAAATCTTGTATCTCCATAAATATTAAAATTCGTTGCAATTTTAGCTATGTTTTTAATAAAAGAACTACTTATATTTTGTTCATATTCAACGCGCGCAAATTGCATTTAAGAGCAACGCTCATTTGATCAACGATGTTGTTCACATTAAAGTCCGACACAGACTAAATACAAAACTGAAATGATGCTTGTGTATAAGATAGTCTTGGTCAAAAAGTAGTGTTGATCGGATTTTCTATCATGTTGAAAAGGTGCAATCAATAACCTCATTTTTAACTTGCGATATGGAGTTGGGATGTTATAAGGGCAAGTTATGGATTTGTAAAATAAATAAATTGAGTAGATAGGTAACTAAGTAATTGTGAAGGCAGTGGAAAATCTTATAACACTTTAGTTCACTCAGTTGTGTCTTTTTAAAGTTCGAAGTCTACACTTTATCGAGTTTTATACGAGCACAACGGCTCGTGAAGAACCAGCGCCTAGTGACTAACAATTCGCAACCATTCCTGTGTGCGCCTGTCGACAGGAATGGAAGGGAACAATTTTATGCCGAATCCGAACGGCTAGACGAGAAGCACTTATTCGTGACAAGTGATACTCTTGGGGGATTTGTCAATTCCTCGCAAGAGGCAGTAGCGCTGAAAAAAAACTTTTTAGTTTTTAGGTGGACGAGGCTGTGAAGCGAACCCAGACCTCCAGCGTGACAGTCGATCGCACTAACCATTACGCTACGGGCTACTATCGAGTTTTATGAGATGCCGTATTTTGGACAGTCTACAAAAATAAAAATAAAAAGATATAAGAAACTGATTTATTTTTACATATTTTCTTTCTAAATAAAGCTCTTTTAACAATTTTAAACATTTCTTAAAAAAAAATCAAACTTCAAAATGTTGCGTAGTTAAGTAGGGCAGACTGGGTACGGTTGAAACAATTTTGCTTAAATCGTCCATAGTGTTGCCATTTGAACACCGAGTTGATGGTATGTTAAATGAAAGATCATGTTTGTATCCACATATGGACAGTGTTATTTTAGAACCATGTGCATTATATTAAGTATACGTCAAATTAAAAAAAATAATCCAATTTGTTTCAACCGTACCCATACCAGGGGCGGTTGAAACAAATGTAAATAGTGCATAATATTACATAGTTATTCATGTTTATGATTTTTTTTAAATTGTAACGTAAATTACAACATTTACTAGTCTTCAGTGTTTCAATGTTTGTCAAAAGAAAAAAGGATAACAATAAACAATAAGAATGAAATAATTTAAAAATAAAACGTTACTTTATTAAATAATATAAAAGGAACTAAAAGAAAAGTTTTCTTCAATTTTGATTGGTCAAAAACCAATAAAATTACTATTTTGAATATTCAATGTCGTAATTGTCGTACCCAGATACATTGTTTTAACCGTCACCAACCCCTTCTGTAGGTAAACAAATATAAATAGTGTCGGCAACAATACTGACACAAAGTCTTTTACACTTTTCTCTTTGGATCACAAAAACATACTCTATACTCTCCAACGAATAGAAAACACAGTAATAGGAAAAACATTCGAATAAAAAAACTTACTTTTGGAAGTCAAAAAACAAAATGGCCTCTCGTAGACAACAACTGAAGCGTGATATGACCGAGGCAAGATTGAAGTTCGTCTTTTAACCTGTTGCCGCTTCGTGCGCCTCTGAGACCCATCCACCCACCACCCACGGTTTGCAAGATATTTGCGTTGTTTCAACCGTCCTGTGTTACAACCGTGACTAGCTTCCCCTACTATTTTTGTTTTTAAAATTCAATACCCTTATCAATTTTTATTCAAACATTATGCGTGTTTTGTTTCAACTTAAAGCCAAGACTAGACTGTACAGTCTAGTAAAAAACATTTTAATATAAACTATAAAACAACAACAGTTAAGTGTGAATACAAAATATTTTATAAAAAAAATAAAATAAAATGCTATAGCAACGATGTTATCGTCAGACGGATATTCAACCAGGCTTACGATAGTCTCGTTGCTATAGCATTTTGTTTTATTTTTCATAAGGGGGGTTCACACTCATCGACAAGTCGATCGACCTGAGTCGTGTTGCTAGAGTTCACATTCAACGACCGCCTCATCAACTTCGTTTATAAATAAATAAATTTTCAAAAGCCAAACACGGCGTAGATTTTACTTTTTGCACCAGTTTCAGGGAAGGAAATTCATGTTTTCTCCCTTCCTTTTCTGGTTTTACTTTTATTTCAATTTCAACCCA